>OY747704.1:49882500-51082500 GCA_963556495.2 Valencia hispanica
TCTGGGGTTGCCCCCGCTGAGAAGGCGGAGGGAGGCTACCCTCTCGTTCACCGGGGTAAACCCCAACGTACAGGCGCCGAGATGGGGGGCAACAAGTATGCCCACCCCAGCTCGGCGCCTGTACGTTGGGGTTTACCCCGGTGAACGAGAGGGTAGCCTTCCTCCGCCTTCGGGTGGGGGGACGGGTCCTGACTGTTGTTTGTGCTTACGCGCCAAACAGCAGATTAGATTACCCACCCTTCTTGGAGTCTTTGGAGGGGGTGCTGGAGAGTGCTCCTCCTGGGGACTCCCTTGTTCTGCTGGGGGACTTCAACGCTCACGTGGGCAATGACAGTGAGACCTGGAGGGGTGTGGTTGGGCGGAATGGCCCCCCCGATCTGAACCCGAGTGGTGTCTTGTTATTGGACTTCTGTGCTCGTCATGGATTGTCCATAACAAACACCATGTTCAAGCATAAAGGTGTCCATATGTGCACTTGGTACCAGGACACCTTAGGCCGCAGCTCAATGATCGACTTGGTTGTCGTCTCATCTGATCTGCGGCCGCATGTTTTGGACACTCGGGTGAAGAGAGGGGCAGAGCTGTCCACTGACCACTACCTGGTTGTGAGTCGGCTCCGATGGTGGGGGAGGATGCCGGACAGACCTGGAAGGCCTAAACGTGTTGTGAGGGTCTGCTGGGAACGTCTGGCAGAGTCTCCTGTCAGAAGGAGCTTTAACTCACACCTCCGGCAGAACTTTGAACACGTCCCGGGGGAGGCGGGGGACATCGAGTCCGAGTGGACCATGTTCCGCGCCTCCATTGCCGAGGCGGCTGACCAAAGCTGTGGCCGCAAGGTGGTCGGTGCCTGTCGCGGCGGCAACCCCCGAACCCGGTGGTGGACACCGGCGGTAAGGGATGCTGTCAGGCTGAAGAAGGAGTCCTACCGGGTCTTTTTGGCTTGTGGGACCCCTGAAGCAGCTGATAGGTACCGACAGGCCAAGCGGGATGCGGCTCGGATGGTTGCTGAGGCAAAAACTCGGGCGTGGGAGGAGTTTGGAGAGACCATAGAAAACGACTTCCGTACGGCTTCGAAGCGATTCTGGTCCACCATCCGGCGTCTCAGGGGGGGAAAGCGGTCTGCCACCAACACTGTTTACAGTGGGGATAGTGTGCTGCTGACCTCGACGCGTGACGTTTTGGGTCGGTGGATGGAATACTTCGAAGACCTCCTCAATCCCACCGGCACGCCTTCCAATCTGGAAGCAGGGTTTGGGGACTTGGGGTCGGGCTCTCCAATCTCTGGTGCCGAGGTCACCGAGGTCGTTAAAAAGCTCCTCGGTGGCAAGGCTCCGGGGGTGGATGAGATTCGACCGGAGTTCCTCAAGGCTCTGGATATTGTGGGGCTGTGTTGGTTAACGCGGCTCTGCAATATTGCGTGGACATCGGGGGCAGTTCCCTTGGATTGGCAGACCGGGGTGGTGGTCCCCCTGTTTAAAAAGGGGGACCACAGGGTGTGTTCCAACTAAAGGGGGATCACACTTCTGAGCCTCCCTGGTAAGGTCTATTCAGGGGTTCTGGAGAGGAGGGTCCGACGGATAGTCAAACCTCGGATCCGGGAGGAACAATGCGGTTTTCGTCCTGGCCGTGGAACACTGGACCAGCTCTACACCCTCAGCAGGGTCCTGGAGGGTGCGTGGGAGTTCGCCCAACCGGTCTGCATGTGTTTTGTGGACTTGGAGAAGGCGTTCGACCGTGTCCCTCGGGGGGCCCTGTGGGGGGTGCTCCGGGAGTATGGGGTACCGGGCCCCTTGATACGGGCTGTTAGGTCCCTGTACGACCGGTGCCAGAGTTTGGTTCGCATTGCCGGCAGTAAGTCGGGCTTGTTTCCGGTGAGAGTTGGACTCCGCCAAGGTTGCCCTTTGTCACCGATCCTGTTCCTAACTTTTATGGACAGGATTTCTAGGCGCAGCCAAGGCGTTGCGGGGATCCGTTTTGGTGGCCTCAGGATCGGGTCTCTGCTTTTTGCAGATGATGTGGTCCTGTTGGCTTCATCGGAGCGTGATCTACAGCTTTCGCTGGAGCTGTGCGCAGCCGAGTGTGAAGCGGCTGGGATGAGAATCAGCACCTCCAAATCCGAGGCCATGGTCTTGAGCCGGAAAAGGGTGGGGTGCCTCCTCCGGGTCAGGGATGGGGTCCTTCCCCAAGTGGAGGAGTTTAAGTATCTGGGGGTCTGGTTCACGAATGAGGGAAAAATGGAGCGGGAGATCGATAGACGGATTGGTGGGGCATCTGCAGTTATGCGGGCGCTCTACCGGTCTGTCGTGGTGAAGAGAGAGCTGAGCCAAAAGGCGAAGCTCTCGATTTACCGGTCGATCTACGTTCCTACCCTCATCTATGGTCACGAACTCTGGGTGGTGACCGAAAGAACGAGATCACGGATACAAGCGGCTGAAATGAGATTCCTCCGCAGAGTGTCTGGGCTCTCCCTTAGAGATAGGGTGAGAAGCTCAGTCATCCGGAGGGGGCTCAGAGTAGAGCCGCTGCTTCTCCACATCGAGAGGAGTCAGTTGAGGTGGCTCGGGCATCTGGCCAGGATGCCTCCTGGACGCCTCCCTGGTGAGGTGTTTCAGGCACGTCCCACCGGGAGGAGGCCCAGGGGAAGGCCCAGGACACGCTGGAGGGACTATGTTTCTCGGCTGGCCTGGGAGCGCCTTGGGGTTCCTCCCGAGGAGCTGGAACAAGTGGCTGGGGAGAGGGAAGTCTGGGTCTCTTTGCTTAGGCTGCTGCCCCCGCGACCCGACCCCGGATAAGCGGAAGAAAATGGATGGATGGATGGATGGTTTTAATCTCACTCTTCTCTCCTCCTCAGTATTTAAACTCCCAGATTTTTATTGTTCTTGGTCTCTTCCTTGGCATTCAAGAATAAACTCTTTTTTAGAAAAGAGTACCCACCTGAACTCAATCAGCTTTCAGGCAGTGAAAAGACTAGAAAGTTCAATTGGGATCATTTCCAGTGTTTGATCCTCAGTTGTGGCACATATTTTAAGTCTAACTGGTTACAAAACTTACAAATTATAACATATGTGGAGGATAAAAATATCTACATTATAAGTACAAATCTCAAATGAAATCTCTTGAATTAATTTCATAAACATAAAATAATTCTCCTGTTGACCCTTGGTAAAAACCAAATTTTTTCATGTTCAAAAGACCAAAACATTTTTATTATTATTTCGAATAATTCAAATTAATGTAAAAATATATAGACATTTTATCGTTTGACAAATGACCAGATAACACCACGGAAAACATGCAAGTCGTTTTCTAAGTTTCAGAATTCATAATAAATAAGCTTTGGCAATAATTTCCACATTTTGCTTTCTTTTATCATACAAATATGAGACATAAAAAATCCTGATTTATGAATTTAATGTTGATAAGCTAAATGCTTGGCAAAACCACAGGAAGACCATCTCAAAACAGTTGGATAATTCACTAAATTGTTCACAGTATTATTAAGAGCACCATCATCTCTGCTCAATCTACAGTTAATAGTTTAATATGTTTCCATTAGTTAGTTAAATTGCATCCTGGTTTTAAGATTAGATTTATTTGAAACAAGAATAAGCCTCTGAGTTTTTCCACAACTGTCTTAGGATAAGCACATATTTGAAATAATGTGTTGCCATTATACAAAGTATCCAGACAGTCAGCTGAGAAGCCAAATGGTCAGACAAACGTTAGAAAAGGATAAAAATGGTGACATCGCAGGAAAAGGAAGTTCCTGACACCGTAAAACACCGAAATTTAGCAAAATGTACGCACTCTTTACCAATGCACATGCTTTCTTCAAAATGGAGGTGCATCAAAAAGTGACACAAGTGTTCTGTAGTTGTAACAGAACATGATGTTGTACAAAATGTCGCATATTTTCAAATTTAGCAAAAATGGTTTAAGTTATACCAACAAGATGACAGTGTGACAGGAGGTTTACATGAATATCACAACTTTTAAAATCCAAGTAAGTTAACAAATGCTTTCTGAACATTGATTCAGAATGATGAAATATCACACTTCCTTGGCATCAGCTGGGCAACAGAATATTGAAATCAGCTTACCTTAAAATGCTGCTGTGCATAAATACATAAAGTTTCTTTCTCTTTACATCTAACATTTTAAGAAAGAGTACTTTCTCTTGCGCTCCAGTTTAGACCTAATGTATTGAAATGGTCACCGAATCTTTTTCATAAGAGAACTAAATCATGTACTTGTTGTCTGATATTGCTCATGACTTGCTTGCATCTGCTATAAAACTGACATGACTTTCATCAAGTGTCTAAAACAGAGAAACTAAAGAAGTACAGCGGAAATTACAGACTCCTCAAAGTTGCTACAATAGTTTGATGATGGAAGCGACTTGGATCTCATTAAATTATCAAATAATGCAAATGCAAAAAATACGTTTTTTTGCAAACCGTTTGGGAAGCTTACTACTACTACTACTACTAATAATAATAATAATATTTATAAAGGGCTTTTAAACAAAGAGCTGAACAGCTAGACAATAAAATAAAAAAATAAAAATAATACAGAATAAAACAATACAATTTAAAAACAGATAAGGCAAAAAGGAACAACAATTAAAAACCAATAAAGCTAAGCCTGGAATTAGGACACATAAGATAGAGTTAACAAGTAGGTCTTTAACTTAGCCTTAAAAATCGCAACAGTGCATACCTGCCTAATTTCTTAAGGTAAAATGTTCCACAAAGATGGGGCACAAAAGGAGAAGGCGTGCTCTTTAATAGTTTTGCGTCTAGCTTTTGGAACTAAGTTGACATGGTTGTGTGCAGTTTTCAGACATTAGGAGAGAGCAAGATGTTTTCAGCATATTTGATCAGGTTACTGATTTTTTTCAGTCATCTGGATGAATAAGCATTAGTAAGTGAAAGACTCGATCTTTTAGGGGAAAATTGTCCTGTATGTGTATTTTTCCTTTCATGTCTTCAGCAAAAAAGCTGCTGGAAATAATGATAGGGGTTTTGAAAAGTTGACAGTAGTAATTTGCAAAGATGTCAAACCATTAAAAGGGCTTTGAAGTGTGCACCCATTTGCCACACATTTCTTTGCTGTATGATTTATTGTGAAACATTAAGGGTGTTTTGTGTGTTTTTTCTAGAGTGATGTCTGAACAGCTTTGTTTGTTTGGTTTCACTCTTAGAGTCAATCCTGGGCAGCGTTTTGACGTTGATGAATTTAAAAGATTACCAAAATGCTAATCTTGAATAAACTGAACAAAAGAAGAAAATGATGCAGACAATGTGTATTTGATATAAATGACCTTATTTTATATGGGAGATTCTGATTCAGTGAAAACAAACACAGCTTGACTGTTTTATATTACAAGGTTTATACAGGGATTTTTGTGCCAGCTGCTTCTAAGCAGTTTTCTTTATTTAAAAAATATAAATCAGATACACAAAACAAAAGATACATGAAACTTTAACATTGAATTTTAGGGAGACACCATGTTTGTTTAATTTGTTTGTTTGATTTTTTGTGACTGAATCTTGTACAAGATAACTTGATATATTCTGTTTCCTTAAAAAAAGCTTCAGTTTTTTTCTTTAAATATTGGTTTATGTTAATAAACAAAATATGATGGGAAATTGAAGCAGAACATTTAAAGATGGCCAATTTCTTTGATAGGTTGAATGATACTGGACCTGTGCTCAAAAGATTACGTTTCTATGGAACAAACAGGTTTGTTTTGTGTTTTTTTGTTGTTGTTTTTTTTTGTTACCACCCAAAGCCCAACCCCAGGCCGGCCACGACGTCCAGCGCCCCATCCGCCCAGTGATCCCACCTCCTGGGGTCCCCCCCAGACGCCTCCAACCCCAAAACCCCCACATCAGCAACAGTGTCCCAAACGACAAAACCAACTGCCCCCCACTAGGTGATGGAGCCGATCAAAGGAGCCCAGAGAGATTGATCAGATATGGAGCCAGAGGCCGTCTCAAGACCAATATGGTCCAACAAGAGATTTCTATACTGATTAATATTAAGAGCTTTTTTATTTTTCCAGTTCAGGAGGATAGTTTTCTTAGCGATGCATAAGGCAATGTGAACCATTAGAACTGACTTTGTGTCCATGGTGACATCATTTGAATTTCCTAACAGGCAAATTGAGGGAGATGGTGGGATGTTACATTTCAGACAATTTGATAAGTCCTCACATATCTGGCACCAAAATTTCTTAACAGGTGGACAGAACCAAAGCGCATGAACATAAGTATCTGGTATATTGCTTGTGCATTGCAAGCAGGTATTAGACGATGTAAAACCCATCCTAAACATTCGTTAACCTGTATAGTGTACTCTATGAAGGATTTTGTATTGTATTAATTGCAAATGAGGATTTTTTGTTATTTTAAAGGTTCTTAAACATATCTGAGACCAGACGTTTTGGTCAAAGCTGGCGGTTAAATCCACCTCCCATTTTGAAATAGGGATGGCTATTGATTCATCTAATGTAGATAAAGTTTTGTATATTTTAGACAGCATTTTGGGGGGGGTTGAGATTAAGAAAATCTAAAACTCTTGCTGGAATTTGTAATTCAGCTGCATTGAGCCTAAATTTACCTTTAATAATAGATTTAATTTGTTGATATTCTAAGAATTTGTTTTTATCAATTCCATATTGTGTAATTAATGTATTAAATGGGATAAAGTCTGTTCCTTCAAATATATGTTCCAAGTATTCAATTCCATTGCACCTCCAGACTGGGAAACTTATCATACTTTTTTTTTGCAAGATGTCAGGGTTATTCCAGATGGGTGTACGTCTGCATGGGATTATTGTGGACTCTGTCATTTTTAGAAACTCCCACCATGCTGTCAGAGAGGAGCTGATATTTATGCTTTTAAAGCATTCATATTGTTTTATTTCTGAGCTAATAAATGGTAGGTCTGAAATTTTTATCTTATTACATAGTGTCTGTTCTACGTCTATCCAGGACTCGTCTAGGTAGCTATGTTTTAACCATCTTGAGATGTATTGGAGCCTGTTGGCTAAGAAATAATGATGGAAGTTTGGTAGATCTAGACCTCCTTTTTCTTTGGTCTTCTGCAGTGTTTTTAAGCTGATACGTGGGGGTTTATCTTTCCAAAGAAATTTAGAGATAGAGGAGTCCAGAGATCTAAACCAGTCTAGTGATGGTTTACTTGGGATCATTGAGAATAAGTAGTTGATTTTGGGCAAAACCATCATTTTTATTGAAGCAACCCTTCCCATAAGTGATATGGGTAGGGATTTCCATCTAGCAAGATCATCTTCCACTTTTTTTAAAAGTGGGATGTAGTTTAGCGTTATTAAATCTGCCAGTCTTGGTGAGACATTGATACCTAAATAGGTAATATTCCCTGACTGCAGTTGTGTATTAGTTGGATTCTGGACAGAACAATTGATTGGAAGAACTGTAGATTTTAACCAATTTATAGAATAATCTGAAACATTTGAGTAAGAGTTTATCAACCCGATTACCTGAGAGAAAGAGGTTTGTGAATGCTGGAGAAAAAGTAATACATCATCTGCATAAAGACTGATTTTATGTTCTATGTTATTGCATTTTATGCCTTTTAATATTGTGAGTTTGCCTGATTGCTGCAGCTAGTGGTTCAATAAAAATAGCAAACAGGGAGGGAGAGAGAGGACATCCCTGCCTGGTACATCTCTGAAGATAAAACCTAGATGATGTTTGGTTATTTGTCCTGATACATGTTGTTGGTGAACTGTATAATATTTTCAACCAGTTTATAAAAGAATTTCCAAAGCCAAATTTATGTGAGGTTACAAATAAGAATTTCCAGTTAACTCTATCAAATGCTTTTTCTGCATCTAAAGATAATATATTAGTTTTAATGTTTTTACAGTAAGAAAAATCTATTAAATCTATTAATCTACGTGAATTTGTGGATGAATGTCTCCCTTTAATAAAACCTGTTTGATCAGGATGTATTATAAGAGGGGTTACTTTCTCTATCCTTTTTGCGAGGGCTTTGCAGATTATTTTAAGATCAACATTAATAAGGGATATGGGACGATAGCTGGTGGGAAACAAAGGGTCTTTACCTGATTTTAGTAGAAGACTAATGTAGGCAGAATTCATATTTGGTGGGAGTTGGCAATTTTAGTTAGTGGTGAATCCAGGGCCATCGCTTGACTTTCAGATAATTTAGGTAGTGTTATGTTATCAAAAAATTGTTCAATTTCATGATCCGATGGATTTATCTATGGTGAAGTATAAAGCCTTGTAAAATTCTTTAAATGTGTTGTTTATTCTTCCAGGATCATATACTGTATTCCCGGTCTGATCTTTAATAGCAGATATAGTTGCTTTTTCTTTATTAATTTTTTAAGCTGGTTAGCCAAAAATCTACCTGATTTATTGCCTTGTTCAAAGTTTTCTATCCTAAATCTTTGAATTAAGAACTTGGTCTGTTTATTAATAATTTGATTTAATTCTAGCTTTGCTTTATGGATTTTGCCTAGTCTCTCCTCATCTAGAGAAGCTTCTAATGAATTAATAGTTTCTTCTAATTCCTGAATACGTTTTTTTTCCATTTTCTTTTTATTTGATGAGAATGAGATTATTTTACCTCTAATCACAGCTTTTCCTGCCTCCCAAAGAATGGATGGCGATGTACCAAGATGGTCGTTATATTCCAAATATGAGGCCCACTCTTTTTCGAAATATTTAATAAATTCTTTATCCTTAAGTAAGGATATATTAAATCTCCAATTTTTGCTTTGAGGTCTTTCTGTTTTATTTACTAAAGTTAGAGAAACAGGAGCATGATCGCTAACAGCTATAGGGTGTATCTCAGTGTCTGAAATGTCAGTCAACAGTGAGTTGTTTTGTGGTTTCTTCTTTGATTTTGTCTTTCAAGGCACGTCATTATGGATTTATGTTAAAACCAGAACGCATTAAAAGGTGGGAAACAAGCTGCTTCACGTTTGTAGCTTTTTTTGGACAAGGGAACCTATGGGATCAGAACAGTATCACATTGAAATGAAACTGAAAATAAATATTGGCACTGAATAAAAATTGGCATTGAAAAATATTATTGTGACTGAAAATATAAATTTTGAATCTGAAATAAATCTAGTGAAAATGTTTGTATTGAAAGTGAATAATAAAATTGAAAGTGATTTTTTTTTTCTATGAAACTCATGTATATGCATTGAAACAAATAACTCACTTACAATCAAGTTTTCAAACTTTCATTTTTTTTACAATGCCAATCTTTTATTACAATGCCAATCTTTTTTTATAATGCCAATCTTTGTTTCAATACCGATCGTTTTTTCAATGCCATCTTTTTTTTCAGCTTCATTCAGGTGTACTGTTTTGATGCTTGTGTGTGCACGCGCATGAGGGGCGGGGCTTCAGCCCCCCATATGTTTGCATGAACGAGGCAGGAGGGAAACTCTGTCTGTCCGAGGCGAGACAGTTGGATCAACATTTTCTTTGCTACTAATGTGGTTTGTGGAAGGTGATGACAATTATTCTTTGTCAAACATTTCCTGAAAATGTAATCCCAATTCCGTCCATAGCTTTTTGAGTTGGTGAAAGATCCTCTGCCCAGCATCAACCTGCAGACCAGCCGTCCACCACGCTCATCATCGGAGATTCTATTATCAGGAATGTAAGGATGAGAGGACCTCTCACTCGGTGTTACCCTGGATCCACAGTAAAGGACATTGCTGAACAGATCCTGGACCACATCCAACATCACACGACTGTGAGTAGAGTTATAATTCATGCTGGAACCAACAACATTCGTAAACAGCAGTCTGAGCTCCTGAAGCTGGATTTTATTCATTTGTTTAATCTTTTAAAATACACACGTGTCTATTTATATTTCTGGCCACACCTCCACCGTCGGCAGAGGAATTGGCTGTTTTAGCAGGCTTTTATCTCTGAACACTTGGCTTTCCTAAGCCATCGTGATGCACAATTTTGGTTTCATAGACAACTTTAACATTTTCTAGGGCAAGAGTCACTTGTTTGGGGCGGATGGATTAGATCTTAACAGACAAGGTACCCACATGCTGGCAATGAGCCTGGCATGCCCACGTCCCCCCTGTCAACCATACCGGCCCCAGGTGTCCCTGCCCTCTCTGCCCCTTCCACCACATCCTGATGTGCAGCTGGTCCCTGTTCCTATGAACTCAGTCCTGATCTTAACAGTAATTCACATATCGGACCTTGCTCTAAATCATTCATACCTGTTATTATCAGCAGAGAGTGGACAAATAATCATAAACCGAACAAATGCAACCCCAATAATCTCAAACAGTTACCAAAAGTACCACCTCCAGTAAATCATACAGTCACTCCATTTCCAAACACTATTAATATGGCACTTTTAAATGTCCGCTCCCTGCTGAATAATACTTTTATAATAAATGATCTAATTTCTGACCATAATATTTATTGTTTATTTTTAATGGAAACTTGGCTGAGTGCAGATGCCCCTGTTGTTCTTACAGAGACCTCCCCACCAAATTTTAACCTCCCTTATTCAACAAGGAGTAGAAAAGGGAAGGCGGAACTGCTTTTATTAGTTCATTAACCCTTTCTGCCAAACATGTTTTATTTGATAATTTTAGCACTTTTGAATATACTGCAACTGTTTTTAACACTCCTCAGATTTTATGTATCACAGTTTATAGGCCTCCTAAAAAAAGTGCACTTTTTATTCAAGAATTTTCAGAGTTTTTATTAATTTTCCACAACTCTTATGAAAGAATAATTATAGCTGGTGATTTTATTCTACATATAGTAATATTTTAGATCCTTTATCAACAGAATTTTAAAATATTTGGAATTTTTTGGATTTTAGTCAACATGTCACGTAGCCGACTCACAACGGAGGACACACCCTGGACTTGGACATCACGTATGGCCTGTCCACCTGTGTATCCTCTGTTGTTGACTTGGCTGTCTCTGACCACTACTGTGTGTTTTCTAATATCACCAGTTTTATCCAGCAGGAGACCTCTGTGAGAACTTTTAGAAAGCGTCATCTAACCCCTGAAGTGGCTGCAGGTTTTCTGGAAGTTTTTCAAAAGATTCTTCCTATGGTTTTACTTGCCCCCTGTGATTTTATTGTCGATGATTTTAACAGTAGGCTCTTGTCCTGCTGGCTCCACTTACAGTTGTAAACACACACTCAAAACTCACAACACCATGGAGAAATGAAGACCTAAAAAAATAAAGAGGAGCTGCAGGGTGGCAGAGAGAAAATAGAGGAAAAATAAAATCATAATTAATCTTTAAATATACATAGAATGTCTCAAAGCAACAATAACACTGTAAGAAATTCTAGAAATGCATACTTTTCCAGAGTCATCTCATAACATAAAAATAAGAAGCAATTGCGAGATCTCGCGATAAAAGCCAGTAATAAATGCGGAAGTCAGAACAAAATTCTTCATTCCGTGGAAAACGAACAGAAAAGAGCAGTTATTCTCTGTTATTCTGTGTCAAGATATATTGGACAACATATGTATAAATATACTCGGGCTTATATTAATATAGCTATGCATACAAAAAATGTCTAGTCCGTCTTTATTGGTTTATTTTGAAAAACACCCGAAAATGTGGTTGTTCTATATCCGGTTGGTGCTTAGATATTTGTGTAGATTGACTGTAGACTTGATCTGGCGTCCGGCAAATATAGAATCGATCCTATTTTTGGTGGATGGCGAAACGGCGGCCGGCGCCCTGCGCCTTTAGTTCTTTGAAGGCCCTAGTTTCAATACACGGTACCTGTTACAATATCATTAAAACAGTTGTAATGCTGTATTTTCTTTTTGTACCGTGGTGCCAATTCAATAAGACCACTGAACCTAGATCAAAATACCTTCTAGCCACCAGATTTATTGACACAGGATTGTTTGTATGCTGACATCGACCAAGACATGCAAACTTTTTTAACCATAGGTGTAGCTTATTGCACTGTATTTTTTGCATGAATCGATGCCAGTTTTTAATCAGTTAAGCCCATTGTGTCTGTGTATTCATATTGATATTAATATATATAAAACAGCCATTTAAATTTAAATCTCAGCTAAGAAAAAGTTGAAATTTTAGACATTGATAAGAGAAACTGAGCATGAAAAGAACGATATCTTTGATCATTGTAAAAAGACCAAACATGTTAAAAGATCTTAGAGTTTTTAACTCCCAGGTGAAACACAAACAAATCTGTGAACACTGATGTAAACCAGCCTACTTAGCTGTAGCTGGACAATGTTATTTCTAACAGGCATCTCCATGTATCTCCTGTCAATAGTTATAATTACTCTTCTTATGTGTGACCTGATTACTTCTGTTGAAGTCCAACCATGGACTGGGTTTGCAAATTAGCCTTTGGTTAGAAAACCTTTCCACAAAACAGTTGCATTGTTTGTTTTATCACGTAAGATCATTCCTTATGTGCTGTCCTTAATTAAGTAAACTTAACTAGCTTAAAAGGATGGGTAAGGGTGGGTTGCCAGATGCTCTTATGCTTTACAGCAGTTGATTATGTAAGTTGAATGATTTTCATTTAAAATTGATTTTTTGTTTTTATCTTTAGTTAGCCTTTCTTCCTGCTGCGCATTTGTGAAGCAGCTCTGTTTTACATGAACAATACATGAGTGAGAATAATAAATAATATACACCTTCATATAAGTATGATTTTCATTATTAGAGTCAAAACACCCTGGATGTGTTAAAATGCTTTGTAAAAAAGGCATCTGCACCGTGCAGATACTGATAGCAAATATCCACAAATTGTCTAATTTGTTAAAATCTTGAGACAACACAACGCCCTCATTACAAAATCGCCATTGTGGGAATTATTCATAATGCCTTTGCATTGCAATAATAGAAATGAATAGGACCATCATTTGTGCCAGAAATACTCCCATAAGCATATTTTGTTTGTCTTAAAGGATTTCAATTGTGTCCAATGAGCCATTGCATTACTCAGTTTGATTCACTGTTTTCACAATAAGGGGTTTTATGATCCAAATTATTGTTTGCTTCAATTTAAATACGTTCTAAAAGGAGATAATAACTTTAAATCAAGACTGCAGAATGCTTCTATCGTGTTAAAGTTTGTTTTCAGCAAAAGGTGTTTCTCTGTCAAAGGATGTTTTGCATATCGATGTGCCGACGTGTTCTTGGCAGAGAATGAACTGGTTGCGAAAGGCTAAGAGCATCATTTGAAAACCCCATAACCAAATCGAGTGTAAATTTGTCATAGAACAGCACATTCCATGGTTTGAATGGTTGCCCAACACAAGAGGAAATCACTCCTCTCACTTGCTGTCAACTGACAGTGTTCATCGCCTGAAATACTGCGAACAGAGCTTTAAGGACACAAACTGAATAAAACCTGCCTCTGTTGTTGTTGATGTTTCAGGCCAGTGGAGGGAATTTATTTTATTTTTGGATGGGGTGTTCAGGCCTCAGGCACAATGCTTTGTGGGGGTTCTGGTGAGTCACGCCTGTTTGGATTGGGTGATAGAGATGAAGAGCAGCTTTCTTGATGTCAGCTGTAATACCCATGCAGACATGTAGGGTCTAATCAAGTGTGTCACTTCCCAAAGCACCACATGGAAAAGAAGTCACCAGTTTGTCTTTCAACATTTTACATTTGTTTAGCATGCCTAGTGTGCCTAAAGCTAGGATTAACTGCATCAGCTTTTGTTCTTTTCACTTTACCTGTTTCTTTTTTAAAGAGTTCAAGAAAAATCATCTTTGCAAACTGAAGACAATACCTTATGGAGAAAGACTGACCCCGTCACTACGATTTAACAGCCCTGGGCAGAACCTTCTGCCCTACTCAATATGAGAATTTCAAACCTAGCCAACCGTGAAGAGGCTTTTCTGTCCTCAGACATTCTGACACATTGCTGATTCACAGAGATTCAATTTTTTCTCTTTTCATTTGTAGTTTGGATGAATGTTTGACTCACCACCCAACAGTGAAGACACAAAGAAAGGTTTTTTTTTTTTACCTCATATCCCAAGCCAAGATGATTTCAGAGAGGATGAAAAATATTTGAGCTGCTTGGTTTCCTCGAGTCATTCTGGACCAATACAGAATGTCATCTTTTTTCAAGCATAAATTTGTACCTATAACCTGAGCAAAATTAGTTTCTAGATGAGTGTCATTTCGTGCCCTGATTATATGTTTAAAAGTTTTATTTGGAAATGCATTATAAAAAAACTTAAAAAACGTTAAAGTCCCACTCCGATTATATTTTGAGCTATTTTTTAAACATTCTGTGTTCTTCAAATTATGATTATGCAGTTTTTAGCCAAAATCACAAAACCCTTGCCATTTCCTTGGACTTCGCTTCAGCAGAGCTGCAGTAGCTCATTAGCAATTGCCTCTGCATTGTGGGTGGAACCGTTGGCACGGAGAACACCCTGTTGCTTGAGAGCTCTGTGAAAAAATGAACAGACATGTATTACTATGACTATATCTTACAGTCCAGGACCAGGGGTCAATACACATCCGGTGAAACTATTTCATAATAATAAGTGACATTCACATATTCAGTATGTGCAGCTCCAGCTGCGTTGTCAGTCACTTGTCTCTGACAAGCGATCATCATCAGAGGGCAAATCGTCCCCTTCTGAATCATGATCGGCAAAGATCAGTGCACGCACCTCATCCGTACTGTAAAGTCATCTGGGCATTTTGTTTTTGGTTATTAAAATCGCTATCTGTCTCTCTATCCTGCAACCGCTGCTGTCGCTTTTCTCTCCTCTCCCGCTCAGCAGCATCTCGCGCTCAGCAGCATCTCGCGCTCAGCAGCATCTCGCGCTGACAGCTGGTGTCGGGTTTCAAACCTTTTTTTCTCAGATTTTCTAAATAGAAACATACCCACAAATGACACCAGTATGGAAGCTATATGTAGTGGACATCTAGTAGTACCAAGCAGTAACAGCACAAGGCAGTAGATTTAAAGAAAGGGGCTGTTTTCAGCAATGTATTGCAACCCGCTACAGCACACCGCCATCGTCTTCTCTACTCCTCAGAACCTGAGCGGGCGGCGCGGAGCAGAGTAGAAGTTTGTGGCCCTGCCCAGTGGAGTTTCTATGTCACAACTCCAGTCTATTTTAGCCGGTATTCTGACAATCTGTGCTACCTCATCAGAATATCCTACCATAGCGCGCATAGATAGCTATGTCTAGCTGTTGGTGCTACCCCTCGAAAAGTGCTACCGGTATGTTTACATGCCAAAAAACTTTTAGCTTATGGTGTTAAATATAATCATCGGAAAATATTTTTAAAGTGACGGGATTGAAGTGGCAGTTTAGCAGTAACATAGCAACAATTTATATGAATACGAAAAAATGTCTTTCAATCCACAGAACATGCTACCCGTTTAATATAAAGCTAAAACTAGCACATAAAACATACACAGAAAACGTTGATCAGAATATCCTACCTGTTAAAATTACGTGGGTAGCACATATAGATGATAGTACTGATCTGTAGATGACTGACTCTGGAAATCTGTTTGTAAAGCAGCTATGAATATATACCAAGCCAGTAAGACGTAGAGCAGATAACAGTAATATTACTCCAGAATATTA
Source organism: Valencia hispanica (assembly GCA_963556495.2). NCBI lineage: Eukaryota > Metazoa > Chordata > Actinopteri > Cyprinodontiformes > Valenciidae > Valencia > Valencia hispanica. Next base: position 49,898,151 of record OY747704.1, read on the forward strand.
AAATGTAGTATGATTATAAGCACAAATAGCCCACAGAATACACCGCATTTACTCTACAACTCTAATTAATGGGACTTGTTTACATGCAGTATAACGATATCACAGAAGTGAAACTAAGGGCTGTCATGTAAACTTGAAACAAGTAGCTTAAGGAAAGCCTTAAAAAGTTTTAAATAAAAATTAGCCAGTAATAAAATAATTTGAATAAAACTCACCGTTAACTTCAAAGAAATAAAACAGACGAAATTGAACTTTCAGGTAGGAATTCTCGATGACAGATTTGCTGAGTAAGCGAATTGTGACGTAACATTGAACTGAGCATGCACAGTGCTACAGGGTAGCACAGATTGAGGGGTAGCACAGATAGTCGGAACACCGGTTTTTTAACGTCTGCCACTGATTCACAGCCATTTGAATGCAGAAATAGTCAGGAATACAACTTTGAACTTAATTTTCTCTGGCATCAGAAAAATGCCACAAGAACATGTTAACACCTAGAAAAACATGATTTTCATCGGAGCGGGTCTTTAAAAAAACAAACAAAAACAAACATGCAGATCAAAGTTTGTTGGACAAGGTCCTGATTGTATGGAAATAAAAATTTGAACATTTTAAATTTCATGGATTAATTTTTTTTACACCAGCCAATGAGTTTTACTTTTAAGGTCATACAAAAAGTAAAACAAACAACAATTTCATTTAAATGTGATAGTTAATGGAAAATCTGTCAATTTAGAAGGCATTCAGTTTTAAAGTAGCTTTAGAAAATCCAGCTGGTGGAACACTTAAACTCTTGGCTATCGTGGCTTACAAATAGAGAAGGTGCATTAATCATGAGGAAGAATATTACAAGGACATGCTGTATAGGTATACATTTTAAATCTACTTTAAAATATGTTTCTGGTCAGAATGTCAGTTGTGGCTTGCAGCTACAGGGCTGTCATAGTAGCCTTGATGAACTATTTACAACTCAAAAGCCTTCCAAAATATACCTGTAATCATCAACAACAAAGTACCGAAAGGTATTTATTCATCTGAGGTTAGTAGATATTCTTTCAGGAGGTCTTGTAACATAACATCAACTCCTTGTTGAGTTCTACCAAAACCCATACTGTATATTTTACATCTGTAGTTCATCTTTACCATATGGCAGTATTCCAAAAGTGTTGTGGTTTATTTAAATGCAACTTTGCAATTGTTATTGCTTGAAAGACGGACATGTTGTCTGTGTCCTGTTTTCATTATTCTTCCTGACCCACATGCAGAACAAGACTAGCGACACCAGTTGTAAAATAAATTATTTTAATTCCATCCATCCATCCATCCATCCATCCATCCATCCATCCATCCATCCATCCATCCATCCATCCATCCATCCATCCATCCATCCATCCATCCATCCATCCATCCATCCTACCAACCAACCAACCAACCAACCAACCAACCAACCAACCAACCAACCAACGTAGATCAAACGGTAAATCGAGAGCTTCACCTTTCAGCTCAGCTCTCTCTTCACCACCACAGATCGGTACATCGCTTGCATCACTGCAGATGCTGCACTAATCCACCTATTGATCTCCTGTTCCATTTTTCCCTCATTTGTAAACAAGACCCCCAGATACTTAAACTCCTCCACTTGGGAGAGGAACTCGTCCCTGAGCTGGAGAAGGCACTCTACCACTTTCTAGCTCAAGACCATGATCTCGGATTTGGAGGTGCTGATTCTCATCCCAGCCTCTTCACACTTGGCTGCGAACTGCTCCAGCGAAAGCTGTGGATCACGTTCTGATGAAGCCAATAGGACCACATCATCTGCAAAAAGAAGAGACCTGATCCTTAGGCCACCGAAACGGATCCCCTTAACACCTTGGCTGTGCCTAGAAATCCTGTCCATAAAAGTTATAAACAGAATCGGTGACAAAGGGCAACCTTGGCAGAGTCCAACTCTCACTGGAAACAAACCCGACTAACTGCTGGCAATGCGAACCAAGGTCTGACACCAGTCGTACAGGGACTTAACAGCCCATATCAAAGGGCCTGGTACCCCATACTCCCGGAGTACCCCCCACAGGACTCCCAGAGGGACACGGTCGAACGCCTTTTCCAAGTCCACAACACACATGTTGACCAGTTGGCCGAACTCCCATGCACCCTCCAGGACCCTGCTTAGGGTGTAGAGCAGTAATGTTTACAAATTTATTCTCTCACTGTCAATGGCTCTTTGAAACCCTTTTAAAATAGTGTAAGAGTATTGTAAAATGTGCTTACTATTTATTGCATGTTTTCTTTAATTATTAACATAACGCCTTAAGTTCTAACCATGCAATGTATTGACTTTGGTTCACACTCCATACCAGTCGGTGGCAGTAATGCACCAATTTCTATGTTTGCAGGCCGTTCATAAACATAAAGAAGAAGAAGTGTGCTACGTTTTTGCTAGGCTAACTTGCCTGCTAACAGTAGTTCTGATGGAATTTTTGTGAGAAATACACACAAGGAAGGGAATTATCAAGGATCTGAGCGGCAGATGATGTTGGATAAGTTGTTGGATAAGTTGATGTTGGACATAAGACTTAATTATTTTAAAGGAGGACATTAACTGGACTATTGTGAATGTAAAAAGACTGGAGATGGTTGGAGATGGCTCTGTCCTGGGATTTGAAATGTGGCTTTGGACGATAAGTTGTCATTTATTTGCTTTGTGAGTGGTTTGACAAAAGCGTGTACTGTGTCCACAATTATGATCTTATCATTGATTACATTTGAATACATACATACATTTGAATCACAAGCAGGGATAGGATGGTGTTGAAACTTATCCCGGGAGCTTGAAAGTTTCTTTACCTCGGGTGGGTCGTGGATCAGAATTTTTTCCCCCCATGAATATCTAACCATTTCTGGTGCCGAGGCAACCTATATTTGGAAGCACTGTGAGGTTAGGTTGGCTTCCTTTCAAAGCAGAAGAGACCTAGTGACGTCTGGTAGGAGCTAGCAAACAATATCAAAATAGTTGACAGCGGAATCCAGTGCAGCAGCGAGAAGTACTAATCACTCTTGGCTGCCCCAGTAGCGTTTACAAAGATCTTCTATAAAGGAAGATGCCCTACTCACGTACTGTACACAAACAGACACACAGCAGGATCAAGACAGTGGCTTAACTGCGGCTGCTTTTTGAGAACAAAAACAAATGTTCTGGGGACCGATCTTGAACAGAGCGATTGTTCAGGAAAACTCCCGAACCTCCCTCTGATCAGCCTGCCCGTGAATTAATCTCAGCTTTCAAATTATGTATATTATGATGTATAATGTGAATATGTACATAGAAAAGCTGTCAGAAAATGCAGATTTGACCTGGAAGTATGTAACACACTACCAACTAGACGTAAAAGCACAATGAGGTTAATTAACCCCCCCCTCCAAAATAAGCCACTGCTCTCCCAGTTAAAATGCCCTGGCGCCGGATCTGATTCTACTATTTTAATTCGAGATTTATATTGATTTTAAGTTCAAACTAAATTTCAGCTTAATTTTTCCACAATTTTGTCAATGTTTCTTATTGCCTTTACTTTGTTGTGTTTCAAGAATTCGCTATAAAGACTGACTTCTCCTGTGTCCATTTACTCACTTAATATTTTGAATTATGTGGTCAAGTAAAATAGTGACGGTCCATAAAATGTTATACAATTGTTGATCATGTTCCATATTTGTGTAATTTTGAGATCTAAAGATAGGATATGGACATATCTGACTGAGCGTGGGACAACTCTTGCAGTTCAAAGGGAATGATAAAATAATGGTTGTAGCACTAGGGTAATGCATTAATCCAGTATTATCATGTTATCATCATTCATTATATTGCTAAGATGCACCAGATAGATGTCATAAAATTCATCTGATTGTAAAACAGCTACATTAACATTTCATTGGGTGCCATTAAAAAATATACTATATGTCTAAAACAGTTTCTGTAACTGAGTCCTGACAGTTAATTTAAAAATGTTTGTTTATATTTCAATCCCCAACGTGTTATTCAAAGATCAAAACATTGTGTTGCATTGCAATTACACTCAAACTGTTTGGAGGCTTTTATGGGATTAGTCTGATGTCAAACAAAAGCAGAGCAGACAAAAAAAAAGATGAAACACAATTACTGCTGTGACAGTCTGGACACGACCAAAGTCCTGTCAGCGAGCAAAATCTGTTCACGCATAATGTAAAAAGACAGATTAATTTTAAAAACTCCACTTTATTTCCATGAGTTTACAAATTCAGAAATGTCTTATAAGACATGCTGTCACCCTGGCACCACATTTCTAAGTAACAATAATCAAGTATTGAGAACATGATTCCAGAGAAGGAAGCCTGTCAGCAATTTGGATTAAAGTTGTTTCCTTAGTCTTAAAGCCTCAGAGGGCTAAACATAAAAGCTTAATGCTTTGGATTACTCTGCTTAGTATTTAAAAGAAGATTGAGAGCACTATAAAGCATGGAGTTCAATATTATGAAGGATAGTATAACAAAGAGTTTTTTTTATTAATCATGCACCATATGATCCCTTTGAACTGTATTAATGTATATAAATTCCGAAAAAGACTTTATCTACTCTGCATGCTTTACATTTTAAAAAATTCTCTCTACCAGTTTTTATGCATGTATTAATTTTTTTTTAATTCTCTCTACCTGTTTTTATCTCTAATTTCAAAGGGAATATTTATTTAGCAGAAGAGCACATTTTATTTCTCAGCTCTTCTTTCTCTTTGGTCTGCTTACCTTGCAGATTAAAGTATTTAAGACATATTTCAGTATTAGATTTAGTTGATTTTTGCATTTGAATGTGTTGCCTGTGCCTAATCTCAGTGAATAAAACACTTGCAAGTTATAAGTCATGCATGTATCATTCAGTTTGCTGATTACTCCATGTAAACACGTTAAGTATTTTTTGAGCTAAATAACCCTGAAAGACAAATATCACCAAATAAAGAGATGAAAGAGGTTTACTCGTACAACACTTCCATTTAAAGATCCCGTTTTTTAAATAAAAATGAGCAAGAATGTGAGTGTCATGAATGTCTTCAATGAGCAGCTTATTTTCATATTCATACTGGGATAGCTTACTGCTCTGCCATTTCTTCTCCATTAAAGGGACAGACTGTGTAGGAAATTGTTTATTCTAATTCGCCACACAAATCCAAATCCTTATGTGTGGGCTCTCTCCGGGTATTCCAGCTTCCTCCCACAGTTCAAAAACACAGCTGTTAGGTTAATCGTTTTCTCCAAATTGTCCTCCGGTATAAGTGTGTGTGTGCATGTTTTTTCTTGGTCCATCACAGGGCAACATGGACACACAGGACAAACGACCAGTCCAGGGTGTACCCCTGGAGATGGGCACCAGCCCCCACAGTGACCGTGCAAAGACAAGCGGGTTTAGACTATAGATGGATGGATGGGTAGAAGGAAAGAAGGAAATCCAAATCCTTGTGAAAAAGTTGATGGGGAAAAAGAAACAGCGGACAAGTGTTGTGCACAAATGTATTTATTTTTTTGAATTCCCTGACCTTTTCTATTTGCTTCTCTAAGTCTGTATGTATAAGACACGTGCAATGATAAATTTTGCCATGTTACCACAATATTACAGTTCAAGCATTCTTATATAAAGGTTGGTATATTCTACTCTTTAATTTGTATAATGCATTATTTTGTTAACCTGAAAATACCAACAGTTTCCATGCATTATACAAAGGAATTGTTTAAAAGCATACAGATGCCCCTATAAAATATACTGCTTTAGAAAGATTAATATTCCATGCAGGTGTATTCCAGAATGTCCTTGCTGCAGAATTTACAATAGTAGCAAATCTGATCACAAGCCAGGGAAGTTCTTTTTGTAGTCTTCTTGATAAAACATTAGATTAAGAGCTAGACAGTTTTAAACAGCCAACCCCTCATATATATTCAGGTACATTGTATAGGTGTGTTGTAGGTTTTTCCCTTTTCAAGGTCTAGGAGAAAAGACAAGGTGTATGTTGTAAATGAAATATAACCTCACTCTCACCTTCCAGGGTTATAAAAAAGCTACAGCAGACATAGAAAAAGGGGAAGGTTAAAAGAATGTTTTAAGCTACTGTGAGAATGAGAAAAAAAACGCAATTTTTAAAGTAAATGCCCAGGGGTACATTTCCTTTTCAACAGATGTACAAGATTATTTACAAAACAAAAACAGAGGTATACAAAAACTATTACTAAACTTCAAAATACAATGTAAAAAAAGCAGAGTAAAAAAACCCACAGGTGTTTCTGCAAAGTGGATCTTTCCTGATGTTTAACGGGATCCTGAGGACAGATAGTAGAAGACCTGACTAGCTGTAAACAACAAGGGGTGCCATAAAGATCTGATATTCAGAAAGTTTTGTTGGCCTTCATAAACTGTCCTGGGTGAATGACTTTCAACAGATTCTGATATGGATTCTGAATAATCTTTGAGTTAGGCAGACTTTTAATGTGAGAAAAAAAGCTCAGAGGAGTTTTCACCTCAAGCAGTTAAGTCTTGTATGTATAAATTATATAACTAATGATCCATAAGTCATAATGGATCCTATTAAGAAGCTTAAACAGGTGGTGAAAAGGATTGAGAACATAAACCGATACAAATATGAATAATATTCTGTTTTTAATTTTATTTGATTCTCTCTCTCAACACGCTGTTGTGCTTTTGCTTCAATTATGTGACATTCCAGAACAGCACTAATACAGAAGACATACAAATCCAATGTTACATACATCTAACACTCCAAAAGTGCATAAACAAAGCCGATGACTTAATGTTGTGCAGAATTGAGTCAGTTACTCCACCTTGCTTGTTATGCTTTAGTAACGTATATCAACAACAGTTACCACTCCCAGCACACTCACATTAGACAAACAGCTTGGTTCCGTTGTTAGAGCAAGTTTCTTTCAACTAAGACTCCTCTCTAAGGTCAAACCATTCCTGTGCCGCAGTGACCTAGAGAAGGCTATTCATGCCATCATTAGCTCCAGGCTAGACTACTGAAATGCACTTTATTATGGAATAAATAAAACTTTATTAAATCGCCTACAACTTGTCCAGAATGCCGCCGCAGCTCGTTTACTAACAAATACCCGGAAGCATGACCATATCACACCTGTTCTATACACTGGCTCCCGGTAGAACACAGAATTCTATTTAAAATTTTATGATTTGTTTTTAGTGCAACACATGGTCTTGCTCCATCTTACTTGAGGTGACAGTTTACGATTTTATTACCCTGGCAGGGCTTTACGCTCTGCCGGACAACAACTGCTAGAAGTCCCTCAGAAGGGGTTGAAATCATAGGGAGAGCGCTCTTTTGCAGCCGCCAGTCCCAAATTGTGGAACGCCCTACGCGAAGAGCTTAGAAGTTCCAGATCTGCCCCTTTTTAAATCTGAACTAAAGACCCACTTATTTTGGGTGGCATTTGGGACTTAAGGGTCATTTCCCCCCCTTCTATCATTTATGGCTACCCAGTTTTTATTTTTACATCATTTATCATTATTAATTGTTTTAGTTTTTTATATGTTATTATGCTTATACTATGGGTTCAACCTTGCCCATTTGTGAAGCACTTTGTTCAACCCTGGGTGTAGAAACGTGCTATATAAATAAAGATTGATAGATTGATCATGTTTTATGTGCTCTCATATTGGCGCTAGTTGGTATAAGTAAATACCCTCAGTCTGCCTAAATGATGATTGTTATTAAGGATGAATTGGTTGTTTTGTAGGTCCTGGTTGCATATAGAACTTTAATGCATTTTTTGTTTCCAGATTATCTGGAAACGTGGCAGATGTCCCAATATATGGTTGGCGAGGGGGGGGGGGGGTTGGTGGTGGTTCTGCTGCCATACAGAATACAAGTAGGCTAAAATGCAGGCACAGAGAGGAAATTGGAAATCTACACTGAGATGAAACCAGTTGTAGCATCAAAAATATTTATTCAAACAGATATCTGATCCACAAGGAGCCGTAAATGATCATGTTTGAAAATGGGTCCCAGGGTGGAGAAATCTCACAACGCCAGCTCAGTTGTCTCCATGATTATGACCTCTCCAGCATTTATTATGACATCCCTATATTTAACACGCATACGCAACTCTGTGATAAAGTAAACAAATTTGCCGCCATATGGTGATGCAGTCCTAATAAAGCAAATAATGACCTTATTTTGGATCCTAAAATACAATTTACTGTCCTTCCTCTATCACCATAGCAAACAATGGATCCGGAGAACCACAAACATCTTATACTTTTGAATAAAGCTCTTATTTGAAGCTAGATTTGTAGTGTTTGCCACTGAGTTGACTGCGGATTAACAGTGTTCTTTTCTGTGATTCTCTGGGAGTGTCACAGCACCACCAGTGGGCCTGGCATATGCTCTGCAGCATTTTTAGCCGGTTTGTGTAAATTCATGTGGACCGCCTTTTTAATTATTGTGGTGCCGTTTTTACAGACTGTTTTTGAAACTATACCTGGTTGTCTCCGTGTAGAGCACACCTGAGTAGGGCGGTTATATATATTGAGGTAGAGGTGGAAATGGACAAAGAAACCTGAAGAGGGGATTAGTGGTGAGTGGTGACATCTGAGAGGAGAGCAGGCAGAGGAAAATAGGTCATGGGGATCAGCTGGGAAGGGTAGCATACTGGCAGACAGAGAGAGGAGAAACAATGGAAGGAGCTGGGTAAATAAACAAATAGTAACCAGAGGAATGAAATAAACAACTGAGAAATCTGAGAAGGGAATAACTAAAGCTAAGCAACAATAAACAGAGAAGGTCAAAATGCATCAAAGAAAAATCCAAAACAACTCCAGATCCTGATAATTGGCTGCATTTAGCAAAACTCTATTTTGTAAATTAACCACTCTTGCTGTATACTGTATATCTGAGGCATATGCTTGAGATTCAGGCGTTGGTTTGTTGTAATAATACATTTTACAACAAAACAGTCAAATTAACTGCAATGAATCTAGTTTGACTGATTTAGACTAACCACCATTTTAGGGTTAGGAAATGTGTCCTATTTTCATTGTATTGTATATAATGTGAGACCTGGTCATAGCTATTTCTGCCACAACACACTCATTTCAGAAGCACAAAATTAATCTGTAGTATTTAGGGTCCAGGTACAGAGCCTTATTAAAGTATTCACACTCCTTGATTTTCACATTTGGACTCTTCAGTTAATTTTATCAAGATTTTGTGTGATGGAGCAACACAAAGTAGTGGGTAATGACAAATTTGCAGGGACATTAAAACAAGGCTATCTTTTTCTTTCACAAATAAAAAATGGAATAGTGTGGGTTCCATTTATTTTTAGCTGAGTAGATACAGCATAGAACCACTTTTCACTGTAGCTGGTAAAGACTGGAGTCTCGAGCAGTTAAAAAAAAAATCTAGCTCAGTCAGACAGGATTTAGAACATCTGTAAACATCAGTTTTCAAGTCTTGCCACACATTCTCAATTGAATTTTGGTCTGGACTTTGACTGGGCCATCTCCAGTCTTTCGCAGCATCAAAAATGTTTTCTTCCAGGACTGAGCTGTGTTTATCTCTATCCATCTTCTAATCAACATTGACCAGCCCTCACAGCATGATGCAACCACCACCATGTCTCGCCAACATTGTGTTTAGGGTGTACATTGTTCGCTTTCATCATAATGTTTTGCCTTCAAAAATTTTTAGTTTTGGTCACTTTTGACCAAAGCACCCCTTTCTACATATTTGACACGTTATCTACTTTACTTACAGCTAGACGCAATTATTGTTGTCTTTCTACAATAACTTGTCACATATCCATATAGGTATGATATGTGGAATGAATTATCCTTTTACCACCTGAACGGAGGATCTCTTTAGCTCCTCCTAAGTTACCATTGGCCTTTTGGCTCTTCTTTGCCAGGTCTGTCAGTTTAGGTAGCATGCTTTTGTAATTTTCCAGTTTTGCCAAACTCTTTATATTATAATTAAACTGAGCTGTATTTCTTGGGATTTTCAATCCCGGCATGATGTTTTAGAGCCCAAGGAAGTTATTCCTGACCTGTTTGCTGTGTTCCTTGATCTCCACGATGCATTTTCCTCACCAGTGTTCTCTCACGTAATTTTAAAGCCTTCCCAGTACAGCTGGATTCCTAGTAAAACCAAATTAAACACAGATGAACTTCTTTTATGGATTAAGTGACTTCTGAAGGCAATTGGTTGAACTGCTGATTTAGGGGTATCAGAGTATGGGTCTGAATATAAATGAATGACACATTTTTAAGTTGCTTATTGATCAAAAGTTTTTGAAAACCATGAATCCTTTTCTTTCCACCTCACGATCAAGCACTTTTTTGTGTTGGTCAATTGAATAATATATCTACAAAATATGTTGAAGTTGGGATGGTCGCAATTTGACAAAATGTGATAAGAACACTTTTGCAACACTTTTGGAAGATACTGTAAGCTTTAGAGTGGAGAAAATATGACTTATAATAACCTTACCTGTTTTTAACTTATTGTAACAGGTTTTCAGTCTAGCTATTTTTCAATTTTTTTCCAAAAGTGAAAGAAAATAGTATTTTACATGTTAACCAAAAGAGCTGAAGTTATACATTAAAACTATATTTGTATTCATGTTATACATCTTGATGCTGCAGTGCACCATGACCAGTCAGTCAGACAAATGTGAGAGCAACAAACCGTCTCTAACATATTATCCTGGCAACCATGAAATGTTTGTTTAGACATCAATCTTTCTATTTCCTTAATGCAGAAATGGAGGTCATGGCTTCTGACGTAATATGCAGCCTGTCTACGTTCCTAAGATGGAGGTCTGGCCTGATTTCAAGGTAGGCTGCCTGGCTAAATTTAGGAGCTGTAATTCATTCATCACCCTGTTAGTGAATGCACCAGAGATGGCCATTCTTCTTCCTAGGTGTTAAATCTGTCCTTCAGGGGCTTTGCCCATGACTTTGAAATAGTCAGCTGAACAAGGTTTTCCTCCACAAACCTATTTGCCACCATCTAAATGTGTTATTTTCAACACAGTTGAGTCTGCACACCAAATCTGATAAAGAGAATTCAGAATAATTAGAAAAAAGTGAAACACTCCTTTTCCCTTCTTTTAAAGGCAGGATTTTATAGTTCTGACTTTGGTTTTCAGGCACTCACTGTGTACAGACCCAAAGTATAAACGGGTACATTTAGATGAAATAAAGTAAGGATAAAAAAATCAACATGAACCTGTAATTGCTGCCATTTTTTTCTTATTAGAAAGGGGGGAAAAAAGCATTGTTGTGATATTATAAATGCCTTTTTTTTTCTTTCGGTGTAGCGAACTACTTTGGCTGTAAGGTGTTAATTAACCTTGAGTGCTTTTGTAATATGTTTGACTTATTATAGCCACTGTCCTGTGTGACACACCAAAAGTGGCCAAAGTTCTGGTATTCACAGAGTACTGTAATTACACATTTCTCCCTATAAATTACTCATGTGGTTTTATAAAAAATTTTGAGGCTGAAAAAGGAAACAAATTACAATGTCACAAATGACACCACTTATGTTCACAAACTTTTTTTCTTGTTTGTTTTCCTTTCAGCCAAGCAGCTTTAAGCTTGATTATTTGATCCTCTTAGTGTCATTCCTTCACTTGGAAATAACATATTTCATTTTCTCAAAAGTGACTTTCACTGATTCTGGTCTTGAATGCTACCAAGCTTTTTATTATGGTTGATTGCTCTCTCTAATCTTTGTATTAATGTCATAAATATCTTACTTTGAAAATGTATTTACTTTATGCCATCAAGGCTAAACCATAGGGTTCAAGATGGCCTTGGGTTTACTTGGTGCTGCTGTTCAAAATATATTTTGTATAGTGAAATAACCCCGAGTTCACATATTATTGCCCTACAATGTGGAATTGTGATGTAAAAAACTATACCATAATGACAATGATTCAATACGAAGACATGAGCACCCATATATGCTTACACATAAGTGTAAGCACCCATAAATGAATACTTTGCTTTAGTACTGTTTGATTCAGAGTCTCTCACCACCCCACAGCTTGCCTTGGTAATATTTCCCCATTTCCCCTCTGAAAGGTTGTTCAAAAGTATCGGAATGTGACGACAACTCATGTCTGCAGCACTGTTCAGGGGACCTTGCAGATTTAGTGTAATTTATTTCACGGCTCTGACTTTGCCATTCAAAAGCTTTTTTTAAATTTATTATTAAACCCATTCATTTGTTGATTTGGTAGTATGTTTGGACCAACACCAATGCTCAATGATATTGTAGGTGTTTGGTCCAAGCTAACTGGTGTTTGTAACTGTTCATAATTTGTACCTACCTAAAAAAAAAACCAGTTCCATCATGCTGATCATGATGCGGCCTCCACCATGTTTCACTGTGGCATTTGTTTATCCTTCATAACCTCTCTGCAGACTGTAACTTTATTTTAGGATGCAAATTAGCAAATTACGGGAAAATCTTACAAGGACAGTTGAACTCGAGGTTCTCTAAAAGAGAAGTTAAAAGTGTAACCAAGAAGTCTAAATGTTTAAACTGAATCAAAAGATAGATAAAGCAAAGTGTTAGCTTAAGGATCTGCACACTTCTACAACCAGATGATTGAAACATTTTTATAAGTAATTGTATTTTCCCACATGAGTCAGTGAAATGGAGTAGGATATATGCCATAGTAAAGCTGGGAAATATTTTAAAATGATTAATCATGGTCTCATTACTTTGTCACAAAACCTGACATTTTAAAAAAGTACTTCTTAGATGCACAGTAGAAGCAGAAATAAAACAGTTTAAAAATACATGCAGGACTCCATATGCCTCTTACAAAGACAAAGATTCCTTATTAGGATTTATGATTAGATCTAAAATCCCAAGGCCCTAATTGCACTGAAAATGAAAGCAGTATGTTTGAGTTTTGTTGGTGTTGCAGCAATCAATTATTGAGTTCTCCCTGAATAGCATTAATTGATGTGAAATTAGCAAACACGCCTCTAGCTCTCAACCCATTATCCAGCGATTACTTTGCAGACATAAAAAAAAAAGAAAAGAATGAAGAGTCAATTCATTTGAGTGATTTCACACTCCAAAAAACACACTTAGAGATTTGGAAGAGAAAACTGATTAAGTGTGGTGGTGAGTAATGAGACCTTCCTCAAGTATGCTGCTAATGAGCCTGTTCATGAAGTTAGTCACTGGATGAACTGTATTTAAACATGTGTGTGCGAGCTTTTAATCCAGGAAGGAGGACTGAGATTAATGGTTGGTTGATGCTTTTGTCTTAAAAAAAATTTGAAATTCCCTTTAAAAAATTGGTAATCACATTTTGCTAAAATCCACACAGTGATGAAACGGGTCCAGGGAGGATGTTTGTACACTCACGCTGTGCAAAAGTGAACCAGCTCCTGGCAAGGACACCACCGACGGCTCATCCTGTTTTCCACTGTCCACCGGGCACAATCGGCCTAACAAGAGGGTCAGTGGCGAGGATGGAGGAGATAGACAGCAATGGCCCCTGGGGGTTGCCTTACTCACTGCTTTAATCGGTGCAGTGATAATGATTTGTGGCAGCAACTGCAGGGAGGCAGTTAGGGTCTATTTGCAACTCATTCAAAAGTGGGCTTGCTTGCAGATTAATGATCTACCATGCTGTTCCAGGGAGATTTGGTAGAGAAAGAGATGGTGTGGATCATAACTGCCATCTTGTCCTTGATGTCGAGCATGCTGAGTAATACAGTGACAAGAACGGATTCATTAGTCATCAATTACATTGTTAATCAGTTTTTGAAATTCAAGTCAGAAAGAAAGCTTTACAGAACTATGTTTATCATCTTGTTTTTAATACTGGAAATATAGATAATTGTGTTGTACAACAAAAAAATACTGTCAATCAAATCTGATATTCCTCTGTAATAAAAAGCCATCCATGCTGAGGATTTGATTGTCTGCCTCTGCTAAATAGCCTCCTTGTTCTTTCCAAGTAATTAATGTAATTGAGCTGTACATATAATATACGACTCTATAAATACACTTTGTGCTACTATCGCTGAAGCTGCTTTTATTGAAGCTTGCCAGACAAGAGCCCTCTCTGACAAAAAAAATTCCAAAATTATATACAGTACACAGATCTAATTACATGTTATCGGACTAGATTTAACACATAGCTTTTCTCCATTGGCGAGGTATTTCTGAAATATTTGCATTTGATTAAAATTTTTTCAAGAGTAATATGAGATACATTTTGATCTATTACATTCGTGACTTAAAAGTGGGGGTGATGGCATCATGATGTGGGGAGGTGTTTTATTTTGCTGAGACAGAGAATCTGGTCACAGTTTTAAGAAGATTGATGGAGCTACAGGGCAACACTGTGAGAAAACCTGTTAAAACCTACAAAAGACTTAAGGTGGATTCTGAGGTTCATCTTCTATCAGAGTTCAAATCCTCTACAAAACTCAGTATATATCTAAATAATTTCCAGGGACTAGAGATCAAACATATTTCCTCTCCTAAAGATAATAGTTCTAAAATATTTGTGTATAATCAGTTTTTATCAAATTAAAAGGAAACACAAGGTATTAATCTATTTGTGTTTCGGAGCAAGACTCTTTGTCTACTTAAGTACACAAATATTGGTCTGGTCAGATGAGACAAAAATGGAACAGACCTACATTAATAATACTGTGCAATTTGGAAAACTAACACTGCACATCACTCTGAACATACCCTTCCCAAGGGGAAACCTGGTGGTAGCAGCATTATACAGTTGGGATACCGCTCTTAAACAGGGACAGAGAAACTGTTCAGAATTTATATGAAAATGCTTTAGATTTCAGCAGGACAAAGTCTCTAAATATACAGACATAGGTGCAGTGGAAAGGTTTAGAGTAGACCAAAACATATTAATTTGTTACTATTGTCCAGCCAAAGTTCAGAGCAGAATCCTGTTAATATGTTTTCAGGGTGATTCTGATTCAGGGACAACTCCAGACAACAATCAGCAGGTTTTATAAAAGTTTATTTTCGCAGGTGATAAGCTGGAACACTGGTCCGGTCACGCTGGAACTCGGGCTATGGGGGTTTGACTGGAAGTGAGCAGGTAAGTGGTTACTGGATTGTTTATGTTCCGGCAAATAATGTATATAGAAGGAGATGATCTTATTTGGTTGCCAGGAGGAAGGAACTTGAGGAAGGTAAGTTGGACATTGTCCGCTGAGGTTGGCTGGGGATGAGTGGTCGTGTTGAGTACTGATTCTGTAGGTGGTAGATGGTGACCTTGAACTGTGTATCCGTTCTTGACAGGGTTCTTGGTGGTGATGTTGGAGGGTGGATAGGCAGGTGGATGCGGTGAACGGTTCAGGTGGGTTCTGTGTTTGTGTGTTTCAGGTGGAGCGGCGGAGACTGACCAGGAGGGAATCCGGAGGAGTTCGTCCTTGGTGAGTTTGACTTGAATCTTGAAGTTGTTAGTGCTGGACCAACTGTGTGGATTTCCAACCAAGAACTTGATGTAGAACTGCAGCTCAGGAACGACGATGGTTCTCAGGAGAATCTCGGAAGAGGAACTGCGAGGAGACAGAAGGTAAGTATCCACTAAAAGCATCCAGGAAAGTTTACTGCTACGGATAGCAACTAAGTTGGCCTTGTACCAAGTTTGACAGCGGGCATTAAAACAAGCAACAGACTCCTAACATTTAAAATCTGTGCCAGGAACTGACAATTGCTTAAGAACACAGTTGATCCCCATTCAATCTGACTGAGTTTGAGCTATTTTGCAAAGAAGAATGGGTAAACATTTCCATCTCTAGGTGCTAGCATAGACACCTCCAAATAAATTGCAGCTGTAATTGTGGTGAAATGTGCTTCTACAAATGTACCCAACATTTTTCAGATTAACATTTTCTAATATTTTTAAACTCATTTTTCATTTTTCTCCCTCTTCACAAATAAATGCTACCGTACTTTGTGCCAGCCTAAATGAAATCAAAATACTCTAAGTTTTGTGGTTTTAATGTAATGGTATATAACAAGAGTTAAATGGCTATCATAAGTTTTGAAAGGGACTCTAATTACATACAAAAAAACAATCTAACAGCACATACTAGTTCAAGAAATCGAATATTAATGGCATGAAAGCACTGCACCTTGTGGTTATGAAAAGGCCTATAAACTGTACTGGAGCAAGAAAAAAAAGGACCATAATTTTAAATAAACAGAGCTGTCAAAAACACCATAACATTTTCACAGAGAAGGTAAAAAAAAAACACAACTGAAATAAATTATCTATTTAATGTTTACAATCTGTTGTTAGCACTAAAGCATAGCCTGCTCAAACAGAAAGCTAGAAAACATGTAAACTCTTACCATATATTGCTTATTGAGATAAGTGTAATCAGCAGTTTTGAAAATTGATGTTGCTGAAAATGTTGCTTTACGTTAAATAAAAGCAATATTAAGTCTGGAAACGCCTTCCTCTGTTAAGCAAAAACATATTAGTTTCAGACTTAAACCAGTAATTGTGTATTGGAAATGGTAAAAGCTGTTTTCTACATCCTAAATTACATGTTACAGGGAAAAAAATGCTTTATGGGTATCCATGCTGTCTTCCTGTGACATTTTCACTAAACACTACCCACATATTACTGCCAACAGAACCTTTTTCTTCTTCCATCCATTACACCTTAGCTCAGCTCTCTGACTTTGCATTTTACCACCACACAGTCTTCCAGAGTTTTATTACTAGTCCTTCCTTGTCTAACATAATAGATGACTTTATTATTAGTTCTGAAAGCATCTGAAGCTGTTTGCTGAATAAGCGAGTGAATATATCTACATTTAGGCATACAGCAGAACACTTACCCTTAGTTTTCCATCCAGGCCTCGTATTGCCATTTTGATGTTTTACGGTCCTTTTTACAGACTCGCAGCAGTGCAGTTCATAAGGTGTGTCACACTGGTTTGTCATACATTAAAAAAGTAAAACCAAAGGATTTTAAAAGTAAAGTCTTTGGCTTTATTATCAACATCAATAGAGGATTTTTTCTTATTACATGTTTAGTTCATGATAATTCACTTTAACAGTGAACCATCTGAAAATCCAGAATCAGAAAATATTGCCTTTTGGTGAGGGGCAGTTTGGATGTGATGACAAATGTGGCGTGTCAGAATGCACAGGGAGAAGTTACATTGTGTTTCAGTCCTGCTCAATCTTGTAATATTAAATCTGTCAGGCATAATTGGTTTCCTACCAGATTAAAACATAAAACTGTGGGGAGGACACGGTTTTCTGCTCACCACCATCTGTGCTCTGTGATGTGACACTGCTCCAAGACTTGATGAATCATTAGGTCATTAAGCAGAATATACCCACTTTAACTTGGAGCCAAAAATATATTTTTTAATGCTATTTTTGTCTCTGATGGTGATGTCAGACTTTTAACCAAGACAGCTTAGTTTTATTCTTTGACAATATCTTACTTTTTTAGATATCCATCCATCCATCCATCCATCCATCCATCCATCCATCCATCCATCCATCCATCCATCCATCCATCGTCTATATCCGTTTGTCGGTGCAGGACCACGTGGGGGCTGGGGCCTATCTTCAGCTGTCATTGGGCGAGAAGCAGGGTACACCCCGGATACACCTCAAATCCAGGCCTTAGGGTTTAGTAGTAGTTGGTGTACGTTTCTTTAACTTTTTTTCATTTTACTAGTTAAGCCACAAAATGTGTGTTTTATTGACATAGCCAACAAAATATAACCTTAAAATTTCTTGTAAAAAAAAAGACGTTAGATTTGAATTTCCTGCTTCTAAATAAATTACTTTTTTTTTTCACAGAAGCTATAGTTTACAGTTACAATAAGTCCATGACTCATCAAGTTTGGAATGTGCAATACTCCCTTGAATACTGCAATCAGTAGAAAGGAGCTTGTTGCTTTTCTTGCAGAGTATTTAAAAGCATTGCACGCTTCCATTCTGTCCACCCTTGTTTGATATGAGAGTGGCCACAAAGACTACCGTATGGGTTAGTAATACTGTAGCCAAGGAAATGTGTTCTCTCCTTTGTCCACACATAGCACCCTATTCAGATAGGGTCTTCAGCTGGAAGGTTTGTGCCCTACTTTTTCCTTCCTCAGACCTGTAATATGCCTGCTAATATGTTGGTAAAATGAGTTCTAAGAAATATAACCTGTAAATGTGAAATCTTAATTCTGGAATTCCCTGCATCTCATAAACACATTAGGTTTGCCCCCTTCTCTATTTATTAATTGTTTAGATCATTTTATTCCAGGTTGCAATTTAAGTGAAAAATCAAACTTTGTGTTGCATCTTTAATATTATGAAGTGATGTTGAATGCAATTAATTACATGCAGTAATAACATAGGCAGACTATGATCCAGTATACTGAGGTATTCTTAATGATGCTTAATAGTATTAAAAATAGACGTGTCCCATCTCCACTGTACAATCAAACATTATAGGATTAGGAACCATTCAAAAGGTCTTTAAAGTATACTTTGTACGCTTTACATCTATATAAAAAAGGCACAGCCTTTGCTGCTTAATTTCTATAGACTTGTATTGCCAATTGACATAAAAAGTACTGTAACAACTGTTGAAAAATATGACTGAGATGTATTTCAGCTTTGTTGATGTCTGGATAAGAAAGTGTTTCTGTGTATGTTGCTTTAAAGTACAGAAAACCATTTCTGATTTAACTGCAACTTGCTTTGACAGTAAACACTGTTAGAAAAGAGATTTTCTAATTAGAAATTAAACATAACATATTTAAGTAATGAGACAAACACAATCTTAATCTTAGCCTTTTCCTCCTTTGTCCTTTATGTGTGTGAAAAAGTAAATATTACTGCATCCTTTTTTTAAATCGGTTATGGTGCAATTATTTGTAATTTGTTCAGCATAAAGAATAGTAAATATCCTTTTAAACACAGAAGGACTGCATCACTACTTTGAATAGAAAATACAGTCAAAATGTATGCCTAAAGTGACTTGGCAACAAACTATTGTTTTGTGAACTGTAGTATGAATATAGAAAATACCCAATCAGACCAAAATCCTTGGAAATACTTGTTGTTTGAAAGTAGAGGCATGGTTTTGTTGGTGAGCTTGTCTGGTGATGTTTGGTGTCCCAAATCTTAAGTGATAAATGAGCTTTCAACTTAGATTTCATTCATATGTTGTTTTATTGGAAAATCCAACCTGGAAGACAAACAACCCACAAACAAGGTTTTGAAGTTTAAAGGCATACTTACACCTTAATATAATGTTTTTTTCAAAAGTTATGGTGGAATTTTATCATCTATTATATTCATTTTTAGAGTTATCATCACCTTACAGGGGTCCATGGCTTTTTTCTGCACTATAGAACTTTCGAGCGGCTGCCCGCCGCCGGAAGTACCGACTGAGTTCTGCTTTACGGCAGAGTCATACAGCCTCGGTGTTTAGAGACTGTAGAGATGCTGATCCACCAAAGAGACCGATAAATCCCATATCAGAAGAAGCTATAAATAGAGAAAAAGAGAACGTGATAGAGAGAGAGCAAAGACCAGAGTAAATATTGAGCCGGCTTTTCCTTGTTGGAGAGTTCTTTTGGAATGAATGTCATGTACTACAGACGCCGAGTTAGCCGTGCTGCTAATGGATAGGTAGGTAATCAATGACTTCACCGGGGTTATAGTGTTTGGTCTGGCATGATGTTATACAGTCCTGAGAAAGTTATTTATTCAGTGTGTGGAGGTGGATGAACATAGTTTGCACAGTATGCCTTACCGTAGTAATGTGAATTACACAACCGAGTCGATCTCCGTTAGCCATCTAGAGGCTAATGTGATGCTAACGTGTAAGACTCGGTTCTGTAATAAAAGCTGCAAACTCTGGCGTAGTCGCTGTATTTCAGTATATAAGTAAAACTTTTTTCTTTTGGTTTTGTAAAGTTAGTGATTTATATTTTTGTTGTTGGATTTTTTCCTAACAACACCTAAAGATGTAGACTGATTCTAGTGTAGGGAGGTGTTTGCTACGTGGCGCTGAGACGTTCTCTGTATCTAATCTCACTGTTTTTCCAATTACCCTGACCTCCCCCACAAGCTGAATACATAGCTGTGAGGTCTTTACTCTAAATTATCCCGATAAATGGCGCTTGTTTGTTGTTTGGGCAAGCGATTTGGAAAGCAGCCACTGAAACATGCCTCTTATGAGAGAGAGAGAGATTTGATTTTACGACAGTGATGTTGCGCGGCAGGGCTGAAGAGGACGACAGAGAGCAAATATCATGAAAGTTGCGGAGTATGACTTTAAAGTTATGCAGTTTTGATTAATTAAGTTAGGTAAATGTTGGGGCAGATTTCGGCTTTGTGCTGCTGCTAGTACAGGAAGAGTTGTGCCATTTGGGTTCAAATTTTGATGATTCTGGAAGAAGCAAACCCACTATATATATATATATATATATATATATATATATATATATATATATATATATATATATATAAAGGGTTGTCGAATCATCATGTTAATTGTGATTAATTAATTACAGCCATTTAATTTCACTGTTTCTGCATGGGATTTGCCTTAAAAATAAAATGAGTTTTTATGCCTTGGGCTTCCTGTGCTTGAGTTGGGGGTTAACCAGACCCTGATGTGAACATCGATTGGCTGTCAGTAGGTTTGCTTATCAAAAGCTGACGCTTCCATTTTAGTGGAGAGGAGAAGCGTTGAGGTTGCCAACTTGGCGACTTTGTCGTTATATGTAGTGAGTTTTTAGACCCCTCTAGAGATTCTTCTCCAAAAATGCGACTAGAAACAAATCTAGCAACTATTTCTGGGGTTGTTGGAGACTTCTGGGTGAAGCATGTATCCTTGTTTTTCTCACTGAGCACCCTGAATTACCTTGTTGTTGAAAGTGTGCTATACAAATAAAATTGCCTTGCCTTGCCTTAACAGATGAGAGAGGTCTATAAGTTTCATCATAGGTACACTTCAACTGTGAGAGACAGAATGTAAGTGAGACAACTTGCACAAATCAGTGGCTACAAATACTTTTTGCCCCACTGTATAAAGTGTTGATAGTCTACGATGCCTTGGTTTACGCAGTGTGCATGGCAGTAAAAGTATATGACATGTTTAAGAACTTTTATTTCCATTTGGATACTTGAATGTACCCTAATCACTTATTTAAAAAAAACAATTAGAGAAGCAGTTATATATAAATAAACTATTAGTAAAATTCCAATGTAAATCTCGGTAATTAAAATAACTATTCTTACATATTTTAAATTGTAAATTTATAATTTTAAGCAAATAAAAAAAATATTATAAGTAGGAATTTCACACAACAATTAATTCCCACATTAGGTCTCACAGCTATATGGATAAGTGCTGGTACAGTTAGGCCTGAAATTATTCACATCCCTGGCAGATTTCAGTTTAGAGCAATCCATTAATTTTTCCAATGTGTTTCATCTTGCTGGAAATACAATTTTACGTCCTAACTTGAATCCAAAAGAAAATATTTACATGGAGCAAAAGATTTGAGTGATGGCAAAGAAACCTTTCAAGACTTCGAATCACAAAAGGTAAATTGTCAAAATATCAGTGGAAACATGGAAAAAGCTGGTCAGCAACTATACAAAGGGTTTGATCGCTGTAATAAAGATAAGGATATTTCCACTGATTATTGAGAAGTATAGTACTATGCAAAAGTTTTAGCCAGGTGTAAAAAATGCTGTAAACAATTAATGCTTTCAGAAAACAAAAACACCTGTGTAGGAGGCTTTAAACTGGGTGAGGAACTGCCAAACTCTGCTACCAAGGTGAGGTTGTGGAAGATAGTTTCATGTCATGGCAAGATTGATCACAGCAGAAACACACAAGGTAGTTAGACAGCATCAGCAAGGTCTCTTCCAGACAAAGATTTTAAAGCAGTCTGGGGTTTCAAGATCTTCTATTCAACCTCTTTTGAAGAAGCACAAAGAAATGGGCAACGTTGAGGATCGTCGACGTGGTCAGCCAAGGACGTGGTCAGCTAAGGAAACTTAGTGCAGCAGATGAAAGACACATCAAACTTATTACCCTTCAAAATTTGAAGATGTCCATTGGTGCCATCAGCTCAGAACTGGCAGAAACCAGTGGGACCCAGGTACACCCATCTACTGTCCGGAGAGGTCTGGCCAAAAGTGGTCTCAATGGAAGAGATGCAGCTAAAAAGCTACACTTCCGACGTGGAAACAAGGCCAAGTGACTGTAGTATGCATAAAAACATCGGAACTGGGGTGCAGAACAATGGCAGCAGGTGCTTTGGACTGATCAGTCAAACTTTTAAATATTTGGCTGTAGCAGAAGGGAGTTTGTTCGTTGAAGAGCTGGAGAGTGGTACAATAATTGTCTGCGGGCAACATTGGAGCATGGTGGAGGTTCCTTGAATGTTTGGGGCTGCATTTTTGCAAATGGAGTTGAAGATTTGGTCATGATCAATGGTGTTCTCAATGCTGAGAAATAGCAGATACTTATCCATCATACAATACCATCAGGGAGGCATATGATTGGCCCCAAATTTATTCTGCAGCAGGAAAACGACCCCAAACACACAGCCAAAGTCATTAAGAACTCTCTTCAGCATAAAGAACAAGAAGAAGTCCTGGTAGTGACAGTATGGCCCCCACAGAGCCCTGATCTCAACATCATGGAGTGTGTCTGATTACAGGAAGAGACAGAAGGATGTGAGGAAGCCTAAATCCACAGAAGATCTGTGGTTAGTTCTCCATGATGTTTGGAACAACCAGCCGAGTTCCTTCAAAAACTGTGTGCAAGTGTACCTACAAGAATTGATGCTGTTTTAAAGGCAAAGGGTGGTCACACCAAATATTGATTTGATTTAGATTACTCTTTTTTTCATTTACTGCATTTTGTTGATTGATGAAAATAAATAATTAATACATCCATTTTTGGAAGCATTCTTTGTTTAAAGTATTTTTTCACACCTGCCTAAAACTTAGTACTCCATAATAATCATTTTTTACATGCCATGTTTTGATAAAATCTCAATGAAAAAAGACTGATGCTCCTTTTACATTAATTATATTTTGAGAAATGCCAGTCTCATTTTCTCTCAGAAACACATTTTGGTTTAATAAAAAATAATGCACATCTACCAGGAGTATTATTAACCTCTTTTCTTTAACCCTCAAAGGACGTACACAGATAAGCAGTCCCACCTGAACACTTTTTGAAAGTTTCTTACTTTTCTTTAACCCCCTTTTTCTGTTTTCCAGCATTTGTATTTCTCAACCAAGATCTGAGATGTGTTTTTTCTCTGAGAATGAACTGAGAGGGAGGAAAATAGTAGTCACAAAAAGCACCCAAGTCACAAACACTCCAGCAAGAAGTGCATCCTGAAAGCATAAATTGTCATTCGCTGGACATGTGTTTTTAGTATCTCAGTGAGAAATAACCTTGTGCCTAAGGCTTCTGGCTTTGTTAAACTTTGTTGGCTGGCAGGGAAAACAAAAGCTACACTTGATAAAATACATTGAAAATATTGAAAAGGACAAATCAAAGATGACCATGTGCAAAATATATTTTTACTCATCCACCACTTTGGCTCGTCTTGTGTTAGATGATTGCTGGCCCCCAAAAAGGAGCAGATGCCTTTGATTAGGTGCCATTGCTTCTCAGTGGCACTGCAAATATCTCCCTTCTTTCTCCCATGGTTGATTGTACGTCAAGTGTTATTTTCTGCCAGTGACTTGTAAACTAGAGACTGGGAATGATAAAGGAGATTAAAGACAGAACATGACAAAGATAAATTGGAAAGAAATACACATCCCCTCTGTCTAAACAGCCACAGATTCAGGTTGGATCATACTGTCAGACTGGTCAAGCAGACCAGATTCTTCCAAGACTGGGCTGGACGATTAACACAAGACAGCTGACTCTGATGCTGGCTCTGCTCTGCAGTGACTGGTGTGGGGAAGTATAAGGGTTTTATACTTCAGTCCCTTGGTACAGAAACAGCATTCATCCCAGTTGCTTGAAATGTGTATTGAACAATCATGAATCTTTATGTGTTCATAATACTCATTTCGTAGGTCAGAATTGCTATGGTTAGCTTTTCACAGCGGAATCTCTTGAGTAAGTCTGTCTTTGAGAAATGTTTTCATGTATAATATGTTTAGTGTGTGCTTCATGCTTTGTTGCTGTTTTTACTTTATCCTAAATTCATATAATGTTTTTTAAGTGGCATGTGCTTTGTCTGTCTTTTATTACTGTTTCTACTTTATCCCCTAATTATGTAAAGCACCTTGAATTACCTTGTGGTTGAAAGTGTGCTATACAAATAAAAGTGCCTTGCTTTACCTTTTTAAATGACTAGAGGTCATTAAACACAGTGTTTAGTAAAGAAGACATCCAGGTAGACAAAATTATGAAGCCAAAGCAAAACCTCAAATTACGAGCAAATAATACCTGATGGTTCACGAACACCATTGGCTGCTAACCAAGCCTTTCACATTAATCCATGTGCAGAGTATCACAGATCTAAATGCACCAAATCCCCCCTACCCAAATTATTTAAACCCCATATTTGTAGGCTTACACTAATATTTTGATTATACCAACATGTTTTTATGGTTGGAGGAATATTTATATTTTTTAGTGCCCCAGCAAGTGTCTTGTCTTAAATCTGATAGATAATAGAGTTAGAATTAGGGCGATGGTTTGGCAACCCTTTGAATTCAGAGATTTAGAGCTCATCACTAACAATAAATTATCAAAATACCAGTACAAAAAGCTGGCCAGTATCTATAGATCTATAAATGCTGGCCAGCTTTTTGCACTGGTATTTTGATAATTTATCGTAAGTGATGAGCTCTAAATCTCTGAATCTCTGAAAAACAATATCTATATTGTTTTGTGTGGTTGAAAGAGGATCAAATGCAGAGAAGAGCATGAAAGCGACGTGGAAGAAGGTTTCAATCATAAAAATTATGAAAAGATTTCAGGAAGGCCATGAAGGAAACCGGACATGGAGCCCAGGCAGTACGGTGGAAAGAAGCACCAATAAACAGTTAAAACCGTTTATATACAGAGGAGAAGTGATCAATGACATGGGAACCATGTGAGTCTAATCAGGGGAATTAACGGCAGAGGAAACTGAGGGAAGGAGACTGTTTAACTCAGGTAAAACACAGGGAGCTGAACCTAACACAAAGGGAGACTACTTTAACACCAACATATAAGTAAACTACATGCTCGAACCAAAAACCAGAAATAAAAGACAGACAAAACCCAAAGGAGGAACTGAAAAGGGCAATAATTAATCACAGTAAAGAACATAGGAGAATCAGCTGATCTAAAAAAATCTAAAATAACCTCAAAATGATCAAAACACAGACACCTGTAGATAGGGGCAAGAATGATTTGATTGGTTTCATACAAATAATGTTTTTGCCACTGATAATTGAGAAGGTGTCATGTTTAGGGCGTGTGACTACAGTGGCTTGCAAAAGTATTCGGCCCCCTTGAACTCTTTCACATTTTGTCACATTACAGCCACAAACATGAATGAATTTTATTGGAATTCCACGTGAAAGACCAATACAAAGTGGTGTACACGTGAGAAATGGAATGAAAATCATACATGATTCAAAATTTTTTTTACAAATAAATAACTGAAAAGTGGGGTGTGCGTAATTATTCAGCCCCCTGAGTCAATACTTTGCAGAACCACCTTTTGCTGCAATTACAGCTGCCAGTCTTTTAGGGTATGTCTCTACCAGCTTTGCACATCTAGAGATTGAAATTCTTGCCCATTCTTCTTTGCAAAACAGCTCCAGCTCAGTCAGATTAGATGGACAGCGTTTGTGAACAGCAGGTTTCAGATCTTGTGAGATGTGTATACACGAGGGTCTCTCAGCGATTTTCACAGCCATGGGCGTGGTCAGCAGGACTTCAAAAGGTCCTTCCCAGCGGGGACTCGTCCAGTTCTTCCTTTTAATCACCTTGATGAATACCCAGTCTCCAGGTTTGATTGGCTTTTCAGGATCCTGCAAAACAGAAGGAGAGATAGGCCTAACTCTGCTTCCACAGAGAGGGGATATTGTCTTACTCTGGGTCTAAAATGTGATTTAGCAGTTATTTGAACGGGAGCAATGGATGAGAGTAGGCCCACATCAGTGGGGCTTTTAGACCATAATGTGTCAGGGACTTCTTTGAGTTGCTTTTCTTCCTCTTCAGTCAATAAGATGGTTTCTGCTTCTGGTCATTCTAATGTTGCAATTTTGGTGCTGCAGTGGAGTGGCATGATAAGGGGCAGTCTATATAAACCTGTGGATTCACTGTATTGCCAACTATCTTCTTTATTTTCTTGCAAAGTTTTAAAATCTGTGGCATTATTTGCTTTTCGCACCATATATCCCAAATCTCTCCAACGTGATGTACTGCTTTTTGTCAGGGATATATGCGGATCTGTAGGCAAATCAAAGAATGGTTTAAGGCTGGTAGACAGTGTTACTGAGGCAGCTGAATCAGATTTTCCATCAGTAATGATGTATGAGGTGAACACTACAGCAGGTGAGAGTTGCATAAAATAGTCTTGGAACTTGGGATCAGGTTCAGGCCTCAGAGCCATAGTCACATGTAACTGTGATGTAGGCATGATTTGTTTGTCGGGTTCAGGAACTACCTGCAAAACTGTGTCCATCATTGTTGTTGTATCTTTAAGGTTTTCTTTAGGTTCAACTCGTAAAGAGTAGTACAGACCGAGCCCCTGTGGTCTATGAATTGTATTTAGGTAAATGTCATCATTTCCTGTTCTCACAGCTCTCATGCTGTCTCCCACTGGGATAATTGAGATTTTTAGGGCTGACATTAAGTCTCTGCCTAACAAATTGAGTGGACATTGTGGTGAAATTACTATTGAGTTTTTAGAACTTAACCTAGTTTTTGGATCTGTTATTAACACTGGTTTAGATAAAAATGAGCGAGTAGTGGCACCATCTGCTGATTTTACCAAAATGCTTTCTTTAGATTCTGGCAGATTAACGCCAGAAGAGATCACTGTTCTGCAAGCTCCAGTATCACAAAGGAGCTCTACTGTTTGTTCATTAACTTTAAGTGTTATGTAAGGCTTCTCTTTCAGAACATTAAGTAATTCCCAGGCACCACAGCAGTCCACCACCTCATTAGAGGCAGTAAAAGTATCTAGTCATTGCTGTGTGAACCGCGAGTGATCTGGGGCAGTTGAACCCTGTGTATGGAACTGATCTCGCCCTATGCCCCCTCCTCGGCCTCTGCCTCTGCTACATTGATTTGAAATAGGGCCTACTTTCCCGCAGATCCAACACGTGGGGGCAGTGTGACCACCTGGATGTCTCCATGACCCCTGTGGTGTGTGATGATGTGTATTCCTTTGTGGTCTAAACCCCCTTCCTTTGTTGTGGTTTTCACTTTGATAATAAACTTCCCCCTCATCGTCTTCAACCTGAGTGTGAAATACCTGTGTGTCGGAGTCTGGAGGTTTTGGTTTCTTCCCCTTTCTTTCAATGACACCTTCTGCAAAACGTGCATTGGCCATAAGGGTAGTAAGGTTGCATGTTTCCTATGTCAGAAGGTGATTTTTAATCCAATTAGTGATAGTGGGGTGGAAACTATTCAGCAGGCCATTACACAAATGCCGTATATATGGGGTATCATCACCAAGCTCTTTTGTAAGGCCGCTATGGATATCATGTTCCTTTTGGTATCTGTATTTCATCTACAGTTTCCCCAGGCTTCTGTTTTATGGAGGCCATGTGCCCATAATCTGGTTTCTTTTTAAACTGTGTACGAACTTTATCCGTTACTGCATCGAATTGTTGCTTTAGTGCCCCCTGGAAATCATTCTGAAATTGTAACACAACTCCGGCATCATCTCTTCCTGTGTAATTTCCAGCTACATGGTGCCAGTCTTTCCCCTGCGATGCAGCCATAGCCTGTCCTAATTCATGACCGTTTAACCGGTAGGATTTGACCACATCAAGCATATCCTCTGTCCATTTTTCTGTATCCTCCTTATGGCTAGTGATTTGTTCTACAACCTCTTTAACGTCGTTAAGTGACCATGGTTCAAAAAACATATCTCGGAGTACCATCGGCAGATGGTACTTGAATCATAGGGTTGACATCTATTGAGTTCTCTGGTTCACTCTCATAAGATTTATCCTCAGATTTTTTTGGACCTGACTTCTTTGTAATTCTAAGTCTTTGTTTTATTGTGGTATCATTTGTTTTTTCTTCAATTGCAAATTGATCTCTTGGAACAGGAGGACATAGACCTTCCCCTACAGCCCCCGGCTGGTCTGATGGGGGTGTTGGTGGAGGTGCATAAGGTTCTCCTCCAACAGCCCCAGGGGGGTCTGTCTGGGCTGTAGGTAGAGGTGCATAAGGAGGAGGGCGCAGTGTGAGTTCGTCACCTAGTTTTTTCATAAGAAGAGCCTCATCTTTAGCGCCTTTGCTCTCTTTTCTGTTTTTTATATTTTGCTTCCTTTTCTCTGTTTCATCAGCCCACACACGTGCTATTTTTAAATGTGTCTGTTTAAGTTTTTTCTTTTTACCTTTAGCGATAAGTGTTTTTGCTTCAAGAACACATACAAGTTCTCTCCATTGGCTTCCTGTAAGCTTCCCGTCTACTTTATACTTTTTGCGCCATTTTGTTAGAAACTGAAGATTTTCGGGGTTCTTTTTATACATATATTTTGAATCGCCTTCTAATTTGTCTCTGGAAACATTGTTTCCCATCTTTGCGTTATTTTTATATAACCCTTAATGGGTTCTATTAATTGGTCTGGTAAAGTCTGGTGTTAGAATACCAAATAGTTCTATGAGGATAACAACAGTAATTAATATTAAGATTAAGGTGAATGAAAAAGCAAGAACTATGAAATTAGTCTGTTGATGAGTTAAAGTTAGTGATTTATTCTTTAATTAATTAAAGTAATTTTTTGGTCATTTATTTGAGATTTTTAATTGTACTCAATTTCTGCTAAAACTGGATCGTATAGTTTTTACTCTAAGTGTCTCTCTTGTGCAACTAGATTGAGCCGTTTTATAGCTTTCCTAATCTAAGGATGTGTTGTGTAACCTATAAATCCACACAGAACGCCTCTTGTAGTGCCCGTTCAAACCGTACGTTAACACCGTTAGGTTTCAGGTTGGACTGGCATACATAAAGATTATGTCCTGTGTCTAATCTTTCTTATACCCACTTAGGGTGCAGTATTTCGTTTTGATTCTGCTGTTTGTGTTTTTACTTCCATACACTGGCGTGCTTTATTTCCCAGCGAGGTGGATTGGTTCGCAAACCTAACCCGTTACAACTGTATATTTTTCAAGGTGGTCAGGTTCGCAGACCTGTACCATTACGCCCTTTTTTCAAGGTGGACCGGTTCGCAAACCAGATCCGTTACACCCTTTTTTTTTTGTTCAAATTTTATTTTTGAAGGTGGTCAGGTTCGCAGACCTGTCCCGTTACACCCCTTTTTCAAGGTGGACCGGTTCGCAAACCAGGTCCGTTACACCCTTCTTTTGTCACTAAACAGTTACGGATCAACACCTGATATTTTATCAGAGAGGCTAAAGCGTTCTTTAGGCCCAAACAGCAGAATATACCCTGACTATCTTAGAATTTGTTTTGTTAAATGTAAAGGTGCACAAAAAAGACGTACTCACAATCTCCGCCCTATGCGAGTGACTCAAACCGAATCGATCGCACGGGAGCACGCGCAGGGGGTCCTCGTGGAAGTTATGCAGCCGGCCAGTGCAGCAATTCAGCGATCTGGATGTCAAGAACAGCCCTTCGACTGAGACCACCGGCGGGAGTGCTCCGTACGTCGAGTCACGGCACCAAGATGTTAGGTAAAAAAAGTGGTTTATCTAAAACGAACCACACACATAAGAGTCGGAGATAATTTAGACAATAAGCTCTGCAGAGGTAGATGTGGTTAAATCAGTTCTGCAGAGGGAGACCAGCAAAATACGAATGAGCCAACCGTCTGTCTGTTATCAGCTCCTGGTCACTCGTCACTCGTCTCCCTCACTGATCTCCTCACTGGTCTCAAAGGGTCTCCCCTCTGCAGGCTCTCTTTATTTAGTCACACTTCATTAACACATTAAAAGAACAGGATGTCATGCACAAGAGCATGTGACTGAAACCAAAATGACATTTAAAAAGTACATTAGAACTATGTGATAAAAACACCCTAAGAAAATAATAATACACCATTATTATTTTCCCTAACAGAGCCAAATACTGGCCAATCTTGGAAGAAAACCTCTTGGAGTCTGCAAAAGACTTGAGACTGGGGCGGAGGTTCACCTTCCAGCAGGACAACGACCCTAAACATAAAGCCAGGGCAACAATGGAATGGTTTAAAGCAAAACATATCCATGTGTTAGAATGGCCCAGTCAAAGTCCAGATCTAAATCTAATCAAGAATCTGTGGCAAGATCTGAAAGCTGCTGTTCACAAACGCTGTCCATCTAATCTGACTGAGCCTGAGCTGTTTTGCAAAGAAGAATGGGCAAGAATTTCAGTCTCTAGATGTGCAAAGCTGGTAGAGACATACCCTAAAAGACTGGCAGCTGTAATTGCAGCAAAAGGTGGTTCTGCAAAGTATTGACTCAGGGGGCTGAATAATTACGCACACCCCACTTTTCAGTTATTTATTTGCAAAAAAATTTTGGAATCGTGTATGATTTTTGTTCCACTTCTCACGTGTACACCACTTTGTATTGGTCTTTCACGTGGAATTCCAATAAAATTGATTCATGTTTGTGGCTGTAATGTGACAAAATGTGGAAAAGTTCAAGGGGGCCAAATACTTTTGCAAGCCACTGTATATATACAGGCAACAACCACAGGTTTAAATTTGATTGGTTTCACATAAATAACGGTTTTGCCATTGATAACTGAGAAGGTGTCATGTTTAGGGCGTGTGAATATATATACAGGCAACAACCACAGGTATAAGTTTTCTTAAATGATGTCTTTTGATTATCCTGGGGAACAAGGAAGAGGTCGTCAATCTCTAATCTTCCATTCATCAGTAAGATTATTGAAAAAGCTGTGTTTCAGCAGTTAAATGGCTTCATAACAATGACAAACCATTTTGATGTTTTTCAGTCTGGTTTCCGTGCTCACCACAGCACTGGGATTGCCCTAGTCAAAGTATTCGATGACATCCGCATAAATACAGACTGTGGCAGAACCACAGTGCTGGTTCTGTTGGACCTCAGTGCAGCATTTGACGCTGTTGATCATGATATTTTATTGGAACGACTGGAGAGCTGGGTCGGACTTTCTGGTACACTACTTGGCTGGTTCGAGTCTTACCTAAAGAACAGGGACTTCTATGTTTTAATAGGAAACTTTTCATCAGAACGAACAGAAATCACATGTGGGGTGCCCCAGGGCTCCATCCTGGGGCCCCTCTTATTTAATATCTACATGCTCCCACTAGGCAAGATTATAGCAACCAATAACATTAGCTACCATAACTACGCGGATGACACTCAGCTCTACATTACAATGTCACCAGGTGACTCTGAACCCATTCAAACCCTAAATCAATGCATTGACCAAATAAATGGTTGGATGGGCCATAACTTTCTCCAGCTGAATAGAAACAAAACTGAAGTAATTATTTTTGGACCCAAGGAGGAACGATCAAGAGTCAGCACACAGCTTCAGTTAATACAGCTAGAAACCACTGATCGGGCTCGAAATCTAGGTGTAGTAATGGACTCAGACCTGAACCTCCAGGGTCATATAAAGGCAATAACAAGGTCAGCGTTCTATCACCTGAAGAACATTTCTAGGACCTAGAAAACCTCATCCATGCGTTTATCTTTAGTCGGATTGATTACTGCAACAGCATCTTCACAGGTCTGCCTAAAAAGTCAATCAGACAGCTGTGTGCTACTGCGATTCCATAAGTAAGATAGCAAGCAGGACACCCAGCACACTGGCCCATGGCAAGTCCGCCGCTTATTTAATATGCGTGTCGTCATATTCAATAATGACTGACGCTTAGATAAATTAATATAAAGCGCTGGGGGAAACCCTGATATATAGATGTGTGTGTGTGGGTGTGTGTCTGTTATTTTTTTGTGATATTTTATTGCACACTCTTAATAACAACATAAAGATAAATAATCAAATATGAAAGAGACCAAGAAAGTCATTGTAGTAAACCAACTCTCATTACGTGGAAGAATAGTTACAGACAGGTCCATTGCTGCATGTGGAGGTCCCCTCTTGGATAGGTAGATGTCGCTCGGTCCCCTCTTGGATTTTTTAAAAAAAATTAATAAAAGTAAAATTTTCAGTAATATTCTGTTAAAAGACCTTTTTGTTTTGTTGAACTCATGTGTTTGTCCAGAAACAAAAGTCCCCTCTTGGCAGGATTAACCGATAATCCCCTGTTGGTAAGGTAAGCGTGTAGGTGTGTGTATGTGTATGTGTATATATATATATATATCTCATATATATGTGTTCATGCGGGCACGGCGTAAACATCTGGCCAAAATTCGCAAGCAAGCATTGCAGACACTAGCAAAGAAGAAGAAATAATAAGGGCTCTGTATTTGTGTCTGTGTGTGTCTGTATATAAAATGTGAACCTGGCAGACACTTGCAACAATAAATCTATATATTTGAACTGTCTAGTAGCCTAATTGTGGGCATTTTTCTCTCAAAATGCATCAGATTAATGCTTTAAATAAGAAATATTCAAAAATGTCTTCCCCGGGAAGCATCCCCCCAGACCCCCCTAGCTCACTGTGTCCTTCTCACCTTTTTCACCCATGACCTGTTTTCATGTCTGGTTTAGAATTGCCTTCAAGTAAATGATTGATGATGATGATGTCATATGTATGAAATGTGTTCATGCTCTCTTGCTTTATTGATCTTTCTCTTGCTTTTATTGTGTATCATGTGTAATCATGATATCATGTGTGTTTCTTTTACTTTTAATTTCCAATGTTATACTCCATGTCTGTTTGTTTTTTTGTTTTGTTTTTAAATCATGTAAAGCACCTTGAATTACCCTGCTGTTGAAAGTGTGCCATACAAATTAAATTGCCTTGCCTTGCCTTGCCTTGCCTTGCCTTGCCTTGCCTTGCCTTGCCTTGCCTTGCCTTGCCTTGCCTCTCCAGGGTGGATCGACTTGGAGACTGAGAGGAATCCATGTGTAGATCTGAGCATGGAGGAACTTGGGGAGAACGAGGAAACCAGGACACGCAAGAGACAGCCAGGAATCTACGAAGTGGTCAAGGAAGGTACAGTAAGTTAGCGGATCTCAAAAGTAATTTCCTTTCTGCTCACTGTGACAAACATTAGGTGGCCTGTTACCACGCTAGGTGAGTAAACCATCTGGTGTCAGTGTCAGGGAGCCACTCCACTATTAAGCTCCAGTGCTGAAGAGGATCAGCTGGTGAAAACTCCTGCGCGTCGCACCCTGCACAGAGGTAGACAGAAAGAGACACGCCCACAATCCCAGCACACAGTAACTGAATCCTAACAGAAGGGTATAATTTTTGGGATGCCATTTTTTAAATAAATGATTTAAAAAAATAATAATTCCCCCCCCCCCCCCCTGACTTTATACTATTCTTCCATAGTTTTATCATCTGTTGAGAGACACCTGTTTCATACCAAGCAGAAAAGTTCTTGGTTAAGTGTGTTATGTCTGTGTTATATCTATGTTTTCTTGTAAGAAAACATAGGAAAAAAACAATTTAAAATCATGGGGCTCTGTTTTTTAACTAAAGCTGATTTAGAAAAACAATTAAATCTAACCACGGGTAAAGTTCAACAAAAAAGGTCAAGTATAACTCATTTAGTCACAAAGTTTGTTTCACTCAGACACAAAATACATTCTAATCGGAAAAACATAGCATCTTTAAAACTCTAATACTCTATTTCCTCTCACAGCCACAAAGGAAACATATGAAATACAGCACATCTATAGAGGTTGTCTGAGGTGATGGTGACAAATTAAAAAAGCATGACAGGTTTTGATTGAAGTTGTATAATTATGATGGCTTTCTGAGGCTTTATCTCATGGCGGATTTAAGAGGGGAGGTCATGGAAGTAATATGTAATTGCGAAAAGATCTGCAAGAACACAAAAGGCCTAAAATACACCAAGGCAGGACCAAATGCGGAAAGAAGGGGTCACAGATGCAGCGCACAGTGGTAGTACCTGGTGAGACGCAGGAGAGCTCCAGGCAGGAAGAACTCCTGGAGATCTCTCAGCACCTGTGTCACCTCAAAACCTCAGGAGGGACTCTTCCAATACCTCCCCAGAGAGTCAACCCCCCCCTGCGAGGGAGCGAATCAAATGGCCCAAGATGGGCGACACCAAGGAATGGGACCAACTAGACCAAGACTTCGACAAGGTGCTGGAAGCCACGCTAGCAGGGGCAGTAGAGCAGAAAGTCAACACTCTCATAACACTGACGTACAATCTGGCAAGGGAGCAGTTTGGATTGGAGGACAAGAAGGAGAAAATCAAGGCCGCACACCAACCAAGCAGAAGAGAAAGGGTAATCCACCGCTTAAGGGAAGAAATCAAGGCACTTAGCAAGCAGTTCAAAAGATCCCCGGTTTATGAAAGGGAAGGCATCAAGGACCTGACGAGTCAACTCCGAGGACATCTCTGCAGACCCCAAAGAGCAGAAAGCACTCGGAAAAGAAGGAAGGATAGGGAGAACAAAAGATCGCAGTTCACCAAAGATCCCTTCCGATTCACCAGAACACTGCTGGGTGAAGCAAAATCTGGAAGGCTGATCAGCCCCAGAGAAGTTGTGGAGGCATTCTTGAGAGAGACCCACAGTAACATCTCCAGAAACCAGGCCCTGGATGCCAACCCAAACATCGACAGTATTGATACACCTGTAAAGGAGCTCAACATTAGCGAACCATCCTGGAAGGAAATCCAAGAAATGGTGAAGAATGGCAGAACAAGCTCTGCACCCGGCCCAAACGGCATACCCTATAAGGTATATAAGAAGTGCCCAATGCTCCTCCGGAGGTTATGGAAGCTGTTCCAGAGGATCTGGAAGAAGGGCAACATTCCATCATGTTGGAAAAAAGCAGAAGGCTGTTTTGTGCCAAAAGAAGAGAACTCTTCAACCATAGACCAATTCAGAACAATCTCACTGCTAAATGTAGAATGCAAGATCTTCTTTTCTGTGCTGGCTAAGAGGATGACCTCATACATGACAGAGAATGGATACATCAACACCTCTATCCAGAAAGGTGGGATCCCAGGCTTCTCTGGATGTCTGGACCACACTGGAGCTCTCAGTCAGATGATCCGGGAGACCAAGGCCAGTAAGGGCAACCTAACCGTTGTTTGGCTGGACTTGGCTAATGCCTACGGATCAATCCCACACGCCCTCATCCATGCAACACTAGACCATTACTTAATCCCTCAGCACATCAAGTGAATGTTCATCAGTTACTTTGGCGGAATCCGGCTATGATTCAAGACAACCCATTTTACCACCCAGTGGCAAAACCTGGAAAAAGGGATCGTAACTGGCTGTACAATCTCCCCCATCCTCTTCATCATGGGAATGAACCTCATAATAACAGCTGCTGGGAAGGAAGCCCGAGGCCCAAAAATGCAATCGGGTATCCGACAACCCCCATTAAGAGGTTACATGGACGACCTTACTGTGACGACCACAACCCATGTGGAGGCGAGGTGGGTACTAGCTGTTCTGGAACGCATGGCAACGTGGGCTAGAATGAAGTTCAGGCCAAAGAAATCCAGGTATGTGGTGATCAGGAAAGGTAAACTGACAAACAGAGTCACGCTGCATGTGCAATTGGAAGTGATTCCATCAATAAAGGAAAATCCAATCAAGTGCCTTGGGAAGTGGTTCGACGATTCACTTA
Organism: Valencia hispanica; assembly: GCA_963556495.2. Classification (NCBI taxonomy): domain Eukaryota; kingdom Metazoa; phylum Chordata; class Actinopteri; order Cyprinodontiformes; family Valenciidae; genus Valencia; species Valencia hispanica. The sequence continues at coordinate 49,934,166 of OY747704.1, forward strand.
CCGATTGGAACAACATCAGCAGTACAGAGAAGCAGACAGAGGAATGGCTGAGGAAGATCGAAAAATCAGGGCTCCCAGGGAAGTTCGAAGCATGGCTTTACCAACATGGATTGCTGCCAAGACTCATGTGGCTGTTGACGGTGTATGAAGTTCCCATGACAAGCATTAAAGGGGTGGAGAGAAAGATCAACAAGCACCTCCGGAGGTGGCTGGGAATCTCTCCAAGCTTCACCTCAGTAGGCCTCTACATAAGATCAGGGCAGCTCCAGCTTCCTCTGTCATCCGTGGTGGAGGAATTTAAGGTAGCAAAGTGCAGAGTCATAATGACATGCAGAAACTCCCAGGATGAACAAATCAGGCATGCAGGCAACCTCACAAGATCAAGACGCAAGTGGGCAGCTGATTCATCTGTTGCACAAGTTGAAAGTAAGTTGTAGCTACGTGACATCATTGGAATGCCATGCATAGGAAGACAGGGTCTTGGAACTTCCCATATCCAGCAATGGGGGAAGGCTGGATCCAAGAACAGAGGGGCCATGATCCAGGAGGAGATACGGAACCTGGAGGAGGAAGGACGAAGAGCAAGGGCAGTGGAGCTAGCGTCCCAGGGAGCATGGACCAAGTGGGACCTACCCAAGAGGAAGATCACATGGAGAGATCTGTGGAGATTGGAGCCTTTCCGCATCTCATTCATGCTAACATCGGTGTATGACACACTCCCAACTCCAACAAACTTGCACAAGTGGGGCTTAAGAGAGAACCCATTATGCAAGCTTTGTGGGGAGAGGGGTACCATGGCACACATCCTGTCAGGGTGAAAAACGGCACTTGCCCAAGGAAGATACAGGTGGAGCCATGACAAGGTGCTCATGACACTCGCCAACACCCTGGACCAAGAGAGATGCAAGAAACACCAACCACATGGGAGATCAATAGCATCTATCAAGTTTGTAAGACCGGGTCAAAAGCCACCAACCACAGTAGCAAAAAGAACCAATCTTCTGCAAACGGCCCAGGCATGGGAAATGAAGGTAGACCTGGGGGGAAAACTGCAATTCCCCCCGGTTGTCCAGACAATCCTGAGGCCAGACACAGTGCTGTGGTCTGAAGAGGCAAAGAAGATCATCCTCATTGAACTTACAGTCCCATGGGAAGAGGGTTGCGAGCTAGCGTTTGATAGAAAAAGCACCAAATACCAGGATCTCTTGCATGACTGAAGGGGTAAAGGTTGGCAGGCATGGCTCTTCCCAGTCGAGGTCGGCTGTAGAGGATTCCCCGCCCAGTCAGTGTGGAGAATGCTCACAGCCATTGGGGTGACGGGGAGGGAGAGAAAGACAGCGGTTCGCAGTATGGGGGAGGCAGCAGAGAGAGCCTCTTGCTGGTTATGGAGCAGGAGAGAGGAGCTTAGCTGGAAGCCAGGGGGAGTTGATGGGCAGTGATTTGGCCACCACTGCTGACCCACCAATGTTGAGGGGGTTGCGGTTCAGGGTTGAAACACCCAATGATCGTTGGATACCGCCCGATGACATCAACTCTACCTGGCCAAGGCTACATTCACCAAAAGTGAATGAAGGAGAAGCATCCTTGGTTGTATTGTAATCAGAGGAAAACATTTTCATACTGCACCAGTGTGACTGGCTGAGGATTCTTTCAGTTGTTTTGAAATTAAAGGGGAAAAAATTATGATTGAAATCAATTTTTATGGGAAGAAACTGGGAGGGATATTGTTCCATTAGTGGTGGCATCATTAGTTTGTTTACTTTGCTATTTATTAAGTACATAATTAGCTTTTCAAAATGACAAAATGCTCCATCGTTACAGTCCAAGGATGAACTACTACTTCTGAAATATCATTGCTTGATAAATTCATTCTCTGTCCCTATGAGAAAGTGCATGAGTCATCAAAACTTATTTGCCCCAGACACATTAAAGGATTAAGCTTTGTTGAAAAGAAAAATAAATCTCGCAGAAACATCTCATAATTGAGTCATGCTTTGGTGGGAAAACAAGGTTTTATTGCTGTCTGTATCTTTTTTAAATCAGCATAGATATGAGAAAAATAAAGATCGGGAGGTCATAAGCGGGATTTATTCTACATGCAGAGTATTTGCCGTGGCTGATTGAATCACCGCTGCATCAAAGAGGAGCGCCGTCTCTGGAAGAATTAATCAACATTTCTTTGTTAGCGGCTCTTGTTTGTGTGCTCCGTCTCCTCGCTGCTGATGATCTTGAGGGGCATTCAAGTCTGAGAAAATTAAGGCCATCAAAGATGTACCATGCAGAGTGGCTGATTGCAGAATTCCCACATCAGGGAGCCAAGTCCATTATCATTAGTTATCCACAGATATGTGCTTTGGTGAGTCAGGGATGACAGAACGATGGGATACAGACAGGAAAAAAGGGAAGAGGGCAGAAGCAGATGAGCTATAAAGAGGATGGATTTAGGGGAGACTGAAAATAGCACAGAGAGATACACAGTGAAAATTGAGAGTAATAAGAGAGCAGAAAGTGACAACAAGACCTATTGATAATTACCTCAGTGGCTTCTATAATGTACAAAAAAGCACCAGTCAAAATGAAATGTCATCATTGGGGATGAGACTGGTGGGTTCCCTGACTCAGCTCGTACAAGGGCTACCCTACCTGTCATTTTTCATTTGCTCCAACATTCATCACTGCAAGCCAAGAGTAAAGCTTATCTGAAGTCAGCATATCGAAAAGTAATAGTAGGCCACCATCACATGCCTGGAAGCTGAGAAGAAGGATTTGAGACGCAGGTTTCTGCATGAAAAAAGTAAGGCATTGCAGTAAAACAAAGAGTCAATGTGTTATGTTTTTCACTGGTATTAATAAAGCCCCTTAACACTAATTTCAAAAGAAACAAGGTGATGAGAAAAAGGTTTTACGTTCACATACAGACCCTTTCCAAAATATTAGAATATCATGGAAAAGTTTATTTATTTCCATAATTCCATTCAAAACGTTAGACTTCCATTGATTATAGATTCAGGGCCCACAACTTAAACTTAAATACATATATGAGGGCCCTGAATCTATAATCAATGGAAGTTTAACGTTTTGAATGGAATTGAATACTCTATATGCGGATGTCATTGAAAACTTTAATGAGGGCAGTCTGTGTGCTGTGGTGAGCACGGAAAGCACGGAAATTCTAGAATTGCGCTGCTCTGGGTGGCTGCATGTTGGAGTGGCTCTGTTGGCTACGTATTAAGTTTTGTTTTTTGTACATTGGTTCCTCTGTTTTCTAGAGGAAGATTGCATTTTTCTTACCTGTCTTACCTTTCAAGTTTTTGGTGCTGTGAAGCTGGAAGGATTTCTGCTGTTAATTTTTCACTTTTTGATAACTTGTTATGATGCGTAACCATGAAGAATTAGGAGTGACTTTCCTGATAAAGACCCAATATTTAATAAAGTTAAGTTAGGTGGTTTGATAATCAGTAGCTGAACCTTCTGACAGGTGATCAATTTGAGATTTGTTTTAAAAAAAGAGAGTTTATTGTTTTCTCTTGCTTGTAATTACTTGAATGATTTTTTTTGGGGTGGCCAGACGACTTCTGGAAGATGGTGGGATAAGGATTACTGTCCGGTTCCCTTATATATCAGATGTCCGTTATTACCAGTTGGGGCATGTGCGGAATACATCCAGTGTTGGTCCCAGAGATCTGTTGTAGTCCTAGTTTCGGTGTTAGTTGTGACCCAATTCTAATTTGTGCTTTCAGTCTATCTGAGGAATCTCTAAACGGAGAGTCATTAGGTATCAATGAGTCTCATGAGATTGGGATACTTGAAGAACACTTGGCAGAGCAATGCACATCTTTACTCGCTGCTGAGAATGTTTGTTCTCTGTCAGTCCTTGCAGCTGTCTGGGCTGGTGATGTCAATGTTTGTTCTCTGATAGTATCCACAGGCCGTGCTTCAAGGTCAGCTCTCAGGTGCTTTATCAGATGTTTATTAAGATAACAGAAAACATTTTAGGTCAATAGTCTCAGTCCAGCTCTATTAAGATGACGTCTGTTTATTTTGAACAAGTGTTTTGCACATCCAAATATTTATTATTTATTTATTTATTAAGTTATTAATAAATGGGATCTCTTCAACCATTTATGGAGCATGCGAAGTCTACTGTACCTTTCATCATTTCCTTCAGGGACTGGTCTGCTGATAAAGATGTTTATGTTAAGTTCATCAAGTCTCTGTAGCAGATCAGAGAAGTCTGTTTTGAGAATTTCTGATTGTTTCTTGGCTGCATCATTTGCACCTGTGTGGATAACAAGCTTTTCCAGCTTAGGGTGTTCTAAAATTGTCTGGATTTTTTCTGATATTTCTCTCACTGTATTCTTGGGGCATCTGATAACGCTAATGTTCTGGCTACAAAAATGTTTGATACCATTAATTGACCCGTCATGTATGATGAGAACGGGGAACGTGGAACTGAGGGCTGCGAATTTGTTTCTCAGCAGTATTCCACGGGGAGTGATATCTCTTATTTTAGGTTGCAGTTTAAAAAAATTTTTTTTTCTTTTTTTCTTCCAGAGAAAGCAGGTGTAGATTCAGTGTGCTTTGAAGCAGGCCAGTCTTCGTCAAATTGGGAATGGGGTGTTCTACCCAGTGTAACGTCAGGTTGTGTTCGGGGGTTGAGAGGGCGCAGAGGAAACGCTCAGCAAAACAGTGAAAAACTCACAACTACACTGGTACTAGGAATTCCACAGCGCTTGTCCTTTAATAGTCACACTCTTCAACAACCTTACAAGGCCCGGTTGAACGGCTGCTATCTAGTCCTACATGAAAATAAGCAGAGTTCATACAACCCATAACGTTACTTGAATTAGGTAGAAGAAAAGTATAGTCCATAACAGTCAATGCGTCCATCTGCAGCACGCTTCTCCCACGTTCTGCAGGGCAGGTAGCGGCGCTTACTTGTGACATCACTAACAAATAACTTAGGCTGTCTTAAAGAGACCACACAGTTATGGCTGTTACACCGGTAAAGGCCTTTTGGCTGGAGGAGTAACGTTGTTTTGTGGCTTCGGTGTGAGACTGTTGGACCCAGATAACACCAGGCTGCCAGGTTCTTCCTCCCTGCGTGTAGTCATCGGTAAAGTTGTCGCATTTCCATATCCATTGTTTAGATCAAAATTAATCTGAAGCTCCTCATTTTCCTCTTGATAATACCCCATAGATTTTCAATGGGGTATAGGTCCGCCAAGTTGACTGGCCAGTCAAGCACTGTAATGGCAAGGGCATCAATCCAGGTTTTGGTGCTTCTGGCGGTATGGGTAGGGGCCAGGTCCTGCTTGAAGATGAAATTCGCATCTCCATACAGATCCTCAGCAGAAGGAATCATGATGTCCTCTAAAACATTCTGGTAGACTGATGTGACCTTGGATTTAAGAAAGTAGAGTTTACCAACACCTGCATCAGACATTGCACCCCAAGTCATGGCTGACTGTATATTTCACACTGGACCTCAAGCAGCTTGGGCTCTGTACCTCACCCATCTTCCTCCAAAGCCTTGGACCTCGATTCCCGAATGAAAGGCACACTTTACTTTCATCGGAAAAGAGGACCTTGGACCACTGGGCAACAGCCCAGTCATTTTTCTCTTTGTCCCTCTTGCGATATGTCTGAATGTGGTGGTTTCTGAAGCTGTGACTCTCGCCTCATTCCACACTCTGGATCTCTGCCATATTCATGACTCTTCTCTGTTTGATAATCCGCTGAAGCACACGGTCAGCTCTTCTGCTGGTGCATCTTTTCCTGACACATTTTGCCCTTCCACTAGACTTTTCATTGATATGCTTGAACACAGCACTCTGTGAACAGCCAGCCTCCTTAGCTATGAACTTTTGTGGCTTACCTATACTTTGGATGGTATCAATGATGGTCTTCTGGCCAGTTGTCAAGTCTGCAGTCTTCCCCATATTGAACCTAACTGAGACCGCTGAACCAAAGTGAAGCAATTTAATGACACCAGGGAAAACCTGTGCAGGTTTTAGAGTTTAGTAGATGAGTAGTGTGTGACACTTAGTGTAAAACATTCATGCCCTGTAAAATTTGGGCTGATTTGTTCACAGTATTCTTATTTTTTTGAATTCCTGTTTTGGTGGGTTTTAGGAGTTGGAAGCCCAAATTTTGTACAAATAAACAACTAAATACTTGAAATTGATTAAGTTGTGGGACCTAAATCTTTAATTTATGGCAGTTTAGCATTTTGAATGGAATTATGGAAATAAATAAACTTTTTCATGATATTCTAACTTTTTTTAAAGGCTCTATGCATACATTTTATGACGTTTCACCTACAAAACTACCAGTCTTGTTACAGAAAAGACACCAAGGGAAAGCTTTACACCTGAAAAGTGTCTTACAAAAGTTTGATATCAGGGATGGCCTCTATTTGCTTCAACACTGCCATATTGACTTGGTTAAAACAATCCCATGGCCATATATTTGATTTATGACTGATGAGTTTTATTGAACAATTAGCTTTCTTGGTTGGTCTCCAAGACAATTATTCTTACGATAAGAGTTCAAAAACACTGTCACTGTCAGTTAGTCCTGGGTATTGTTTAAGCCACCCAACACAACAAACGTTAGGGGTTTGTGTATGGTTTTAAAAGACATATCTTCAATTCAATTCAGTTTATTTATAAGTCACCATTTCACAACAGATGTCATCTCAAGGCACTTTACAAGAAAATCGTTTCAATACAAACATTCCAATCAGTTTAAAGGTTTAGCTAATTTTCTATGTAAGGAATCCCAGCAGATTGCATGGAGTCATTGACTGACAGTTGCGCCCCGTTGATGCAAACTCCAACCACAGCAATCCCGCTGCAATCCCTCATACTGAGCAAGCATGTAGTGACAGTGGAGAGGAAAAACTCCACTTAACAGGAAGAAGCCTCTAAAACTAATGTAAGAGTACTTTTTGTAATAAAGAAAGTAAAAGGCATATCCCGCTAATTGATGGTGAAGCAATGCAGTACTACCGAAAATTGTGTAAATTTACTAATTCTTGGTTAGAAGTTAAGGATTTTAAACAGTGGCTGAAGGTTCTGGCCAAAAAACAATAGGGAAGCTTACTGTGCGTTTTGTGAAAAGATTAGTGTTGCCTCAATGGGCATTGATGCAATCAAATCCCACATGAATTGAGCTAGCCACAAAACCGCCGCGTGAACATCCACAGCGATCAATCACCAGTTTTTGTTTGCGACCACCTCCACAGCAATGACTTTGGCCCCATCACTGCCGCACCCGACCTTTGAGTGGTGCCAGCGTTCACACCAATGCAGCGGGTGAGGTGATTTGGTGTTTACACATAACGGTTAATCACCACTCGCTGAACTCTAACGAGAAAAATAAAATAAACTTTCCAGGCTGTTTCCTGATTCAGAAATTGTAAAAATAATTTCATTACTAAATATTCTAATAATGATAATTTAATGATTTTGTGATTCAACGATTTGATAAAGTCTTCATTTTATTTTAGAAGGTCTTTGATTTTGAGATCCTTGCATGAACCCTGATGTGACTACTGGTAACAAATGTACTATATTAAATATATTATATTTACTAATCAATTTAATCTTGTACAGTTTATATCACCAATTCACAACATGTCATCTCAAGGCACTTTACAATAAATTAATTATTAATATTAACTATATAAATTTACACTATTTCACATTTTATGAGCTGCTGCCTTGCCATTTATCTTTGCACTTTTGCTCTTGAACCTCCAGTTTAATTTGTGTTTTCATATCAGCACTAACGTAATGTATTTTGGTCTTTTTGCCATCACCACAACTAGCATGAATGGGTATCCAGCAATGCATCAAGAATAAGCAGAATCCCTAAAGCACAGTAGAGGAAGTCTCATCTATGGATGTTTCTGTTGAACCTGCTTCATACAGTACAATGCACAATTGTCAGACCCACACAACAAAGACAGCAGATAAAGCTGATATAACCAGTGCAATCACTTACCAGTTATGTGTGTTTTTCTTGTGTGCACTAAATCAACATCTTGACAATAATGAACAATTTCAAAAAATGTAACCAACATATTTCAAAGCATCTTCCTGATGACAGATGTTTTTTCTTGCTGGAACCTCTTGTTGAATTATTGAAAAAGCTTTTTTTGACTGCGTTTGCACATAATATCCACATACGCACTGTATCCAGGTAGAACACTAATGTATCAAAGTTATTCTTCACTTTAGAAACCACTTAGCAAAAGTAAGTTTTCATTTTTTTTGTCTGATAAACTGCAATGAAGCCACAGAAGAGGTTAGTAAACAAAACATTAATGATAACATTAGTAAATGATGTTAAACCAAAAATAAACATTTTAAAATTGATCTTCCAATTTAATTAAATCAGTTTTCTATAGGCTAAATTTCAAACAAAAAGGTGATGAACTCCAAAACTGATAGGTGTCTTTCTTTTCATGAAAATACAACAAAACAAGAACTTTTAATAATAACTTTCTTAACTTTAAGCAAACTTAACTGTTCCACATCTGGTGCGAAATGGTTTGAGCGCTAGGTGGCACTGGTTTGCAACCTAGTTGCACTTATTTAGTTTTTTGTTGAGCTTGGAGTTAAAAACATTTATCAAATTATTTCAAGAACACCTATGTCAGATCGAGATGCATGTACTGTTACACGTCTAAATTGCAATGTCTTAAATCTTTACAGCTTAATGTTTAGATTATCACCACTTACTGGCATCGCCTACCTAAATAGATATTTTTTTATTTTATTTTTAAAAGATATTAATCCAAAAATAGGATAGCATCAATGAGATTTGGATGTGGCTGTTTGCGCATAAGTGTTTATAGCACACCCCTGCCTATTCACGGATTCACCTATTCACAGATTTTTCAGTGAATCATGACTCCAAATTTTTTCGAGAAAATTTGCCCATTTATAGAGAATATGTAAAATATTCTGATAAAGCATGCAGCTTTGGAAGCTGACTAGCTACCTAGTCGTAATGATAGTTGCAGAGAAGCCAATTAAGGAGTGCATGTTATTCATGCTGAGATGAGAAAGACCGTGGATGTTAGCTTCTGCAGCAGTGCGGAAATGGTTTCTGTTGTAAATTTTAATGCATATTATGATCTATTTATTTTTTGAACTATTAAATTAGATAGTTATAAGAATAAGGGGGTCTCAGGTATTTGTAGAGTTCTGCTATTCTTGGACGGCTGTGTTCCCTAACCTCTATGAATATCCTCTGTATAGAAAGGATCCTTTAACTAAGCTAGCTATAAGGTAGCACCAGTCTTCTATTTATTCTTGGCGATTACAACACTTTGTCCATTTGTCATTAACTTTTGACAATATGAAATGTGACAAACACAACCAATGTTTTTTTTCAAAGATGATCTGTTTTTTTTGTTTTTTTAAAAATATGTTTTTGCTGTTATGTAGTGTGCGGTCGGTCACTTTTGGTAGGAAATCACATGAGCCCCTTTCAAACAGGCCATGAAAAACAGTAATTTTCCAGACTTCGTCTGTTTTGCTATTGTGTCTGTAAGCAATCTTACGGACTTTGTCCGGATACCCTTTACCGGTAATTTTACGGCTGAAGACCTAGTAAGAAGAGCGGACTTTTCGCGGTATGGTGTTTACATTCAGACAGTCAGGTAATGTTCTGCGAAAGCTGGAGGGGTGTGGGGCGGTGGGGAAAAGGGGAGGGGCAGGGAACGCTATGAGTGCACACATTGATGACGTATAAATGTCATTATTTTCCTTTCAGCTTTTTCATTGATGTCTCTTAAGCGTTTCCATGTTTGCAAAATTGCACACATCACAAAGACGAGCGCTGCGAGTAGATCTGCAGTTTCATCTACCATCTTTGCAATAATGCATTTGTTTGGGGGAATGACGTATGCCCGCCGCACTAAGTTTACGTAATATCCACCTAGAACCCTCCACTCCCCCGCACCCCCCACCCCACAGATATTCATCAGGATTGTCCGGTACATTTCTTGCTGTGTGAAAGCAGCCGAAAGGCAATGTTCTGGAAAAAAGTGGCGTGTTTGAAAACACAACTCTGGTTAAAGACCGGATGGAATTGTCCGCAAATATTCCAGAACTTCTGTCTGAAAACGGCTATGGTGTGAATAATTCAAACATGAACCTTTGTGAGGCCCTTTCTTTTCAACCCTTCATGCTGTGAAATGAGGGGTGGAGTTGAGCTGGGATTTTGCTCAAACCTCTGAAGCACAAAATAGTGTTTATACTCCCACCACATCCTCTCACACTGAATGTGCATGCCTGCGTGTGTGGACCAGCAGTGATCCACACTTGCTTGTGTGGCCACGGGTGGGGGGTGTTAGAGGGTGGGGCTCTGGTCAGCCATTGATAAGGAATCCCAGTGACAGGAACCATGTGTCAACTGTAGATAAAATTAAAGGACAAAAGAAGGCAGGAAAAACAGAGAGAAGGCTAAAAAACACAGATTTTGTAAGCGTGGCGACTCAGTCTCAGCAGAATCAAGGTTACAGCTTACAAGTGGAGAAACATTTCCAGACACTATAAAAGGATTAGTTTCACCAGAGTCTAATGCAGCTTTCTCTGTGTTGCAGTCTGTGCATTTGCCTCCAACTGCAAATACAGCCAACACCGAATGTTGCTTTTCACACACATACACTTGCATGCACACACACTCAATGCAGTAGGAGGACCATTTGTTACCCTAACTTCTTTTGATTTTCATTCGTTAATTGCTTACATTCCCAAATAATGTTTTAATGCATTTCCTTTGATGGTGGATATGGAAATAAAAGGAACAGTAAGGCATATTGAAGCATGTTCCCCATTAACATTCCGAACCATACCAGTTTGATCGTTTCTTCCTCTGGCTCTGAATGGAGCAATCCTGACCGATGGCAAAGAGCTGAGCACATCTGCAGCATCGGAGCAGATTAGAAAAGTCTGGAAATTAATCATTACGTACCTGGAGGAAAATTAGAAACTTGAATGGCATTAGAGAAATTCTGACTTCCAACAAAAGTGATTAGTTTCACCCTGGTGCTTGATATATTATGCGAGTGTGTGTGTGTAAATGTTTTTGTGGAATCATTTGAAAGGTTTGAATGCTGTTTATTGTAATGTACCCCATTTTTACTAATTAATCATTGTTTGTTCAGGAGACAAAACAGAAATAAATAAACAGCACATTTTGACTTTAAATCTATTTTGTAAATCACCAGATCCAAGAAAAAGAGCATCATTACATCTATTCAGTCAAGAAACACTTGAGGATGGGACCAGGGCTATACTGACTTCCTGAAACATATTTTAGCGGTAAAAAGAAGTGATACAGATCAGATGAAATCCTTTTAAATAAAAGGAGGAAACCAAGCAAGGCAGTGATTTCCTTTTTCTCCCCAGGTATTTCTAGCCGTCTGCAAGACTGATTGAGTTTTGACTCTGCTGATATGGAGGCACTGTTGGAGGAGCGCAAGAGGTCTTATCTCCTGCAGAAGAATGAACCCCTGGAGTAACTCTTTTCTTGGAAAAAGCTACCACTGATACTGCAGGAACACCTCTTTATTTACTTGTTTCTCAAATATGATTTGTGCTTACAGTGATTGCTAAAAGAACACATTTTGTTTCATCTTTGAAGGAGGAAGATTTAGTAAATGTCTTCCAGGAAAGTGAAAGTGCATTTCAGCAACATCAAAAAACACCCTCTCATGGTCTAGGATAATCTAAGCTTGAGTTCTATGGCTTTGTGGACAGAATAAAAACTTCAGAGAGTCACTTTATTTTTATTACCAAAGGTGTGCATTTGATGTGTAACCCGGAGCAATTGTTATTTTGTCCTAAATGATTAGTTGAACAGCACATTTTGACTTTAAATCTATTTTGTAAATCTCCCTGGGCTGCCACCTTATCGTGGTGGAGGGGTTTGAGTGTCCCAATGATCCTAGGAGCTATGTTGTCGGGGGCTTTTGCTGCTGGTAGGGTCACCCATGGCAATTTGGTTCTAGGTGAGGGATCAGACAAAGTGCAGCCCAAAACACCCCTATGATGAAAATGACAGATGGACTCAGTGTTCCCTCGCCCGGACGCGGGTCACCGGAGCCCCCCTCTGGAGCCAGGCCTGGAGGTGGGGCACGTCGGCGAGCGCCTGGTGGCCGGGCCTTTACCCATGGGGCCCGGTCGGGCTTAGCCCGAAGAGGTAACATGGGCCCCCCTTCCCATGAGCTCACCACCTGTGGGAGGGGCCATAGGGGTCGGGTGCTGTGCAGGATGGGCGGCGGCCAAAGGCGGGGACCTTGGCGGTCCGATCCTCGGCTGCAGAAGCTGGCTCTCGGGACGTGGAACGTCACCTCTCTGGTGGGGAAGGAGCCGGAGCTGGTGTGCGAGGTTGAGAGGTTCCGACTGGACATCGTCGGACTCACCTCGGCGCACGGCTCTGGCTCTGGAACCTGTCTCCTCGAGAGGGGTTGGACTCTTTTCCACTCTGCAGTTGCCCCTGCTGAGAGGCGCCGAGCTGGGGGGGCATACTTGTTGCCCCCCATCTCGGCGCCTGTACGTTGGGGTTTACCCCGATGAACGTGAGGGTAGCCTCCCTCCGCCTTCGGGTGGGGGGACGGGTCCTGACTGTTGTTTGTGCTTACGCGCCAAACAGCAGATTAGATTACCCACCCTTCTTGGAGTCTTTGGAGGGGGTGCTGGAGAGTGCTCCTCCTGGGGACTCCCTTGTTCTGCTGGGGGACTTCAACGCTCACGTGGGCAATGACAGTGAGACCTGGAGGGGTGTGGTTGGGCGGAATGGCCCCCCCGATCTGAACCCGAGTGGTGTCTTGTTATTCGACTTCTGTGCTCGTCATGGATTGTCCATAACAAACACCATGTTCAGGCATAAAGGTGTCCATATGTGCACTTGGCACCAGGACACCTTAGGCCGCAGCTCAATGATCGACTTGTTTGTCGTCTCATCTTATCTGCGGCCACATGTTTTGGACACTCGGGTGAAGAGAGGGGCTGAGCTGTCCACTGACCACTAGCTGGTGGTGAGTCGGCTCCGATGGTGTGGGAGGACGCCGGACAGACCTGGAAGGCCCAAACGTGTTGTGAGGGTCTGCTGGGAACGTCTGGCAGAGTCTCCTGTCAGAAGGAGCTTTAACTCACACCTCCGGCAGAACTTTGAACACGTCCCGGGGGAGGCGGGGGACATTGAGTCCGAGTGGACCATGTTCCGCGCCTCCATTGCCGAGGCGGCTGACCGAAGCTGTGGCCGCAAGGTGGTCGGTGCCTGTCGCGGCGGCAACCCCCGAACCCGCTGGTGGACAACGGCGGTAAGGGATGCTGTCAGGCTGAAGAAGGAGTCCTACCGGGTCTTTTTGGCTTGTGGGACCCCTGAAGCAGCTGATAGGTACCGACAGGCCAAGCGGGACGCGGCTCGGATGGTTGCTGAGGCAAAAACTCGGGCGTGGGAGGAGTTTGGAGAGGCCATGGAAAACGACTTCTGTACGGCTTCGAATCGATTCTGGTCCACCATCCGGCGTCTCAGGGGGGGAAAGCGGTCTGCCACCAACACTGTTTACAGTGGGGATGGTGTGCTGCTGACTTCGACGCGGGACGTTTTGGGTCGGTGGATGGAATACTTCGAAGGCCTCCTCAATCCCACCAGCACGCCTTCCAATCTGGAAGAAGGGTTTGGGGACTTGGGGTCGGTCTCTCCAATCTCTGGTGATGAGGTCACCGAGGTCGTTAAAAAGCTCCTCGGTGGCAGGGCTCCGGGGGTGGATGAGATTCAACCGGAGTTCCTCAAGGCTCTGGATGTTGTGGGGCTGTGTTGGTTAACGCGGCTCTGCAATATTGCGTGGACATCGGGGGCAGTTCCCTTGGATTGGCAGACCGGGGTGGTGGTCCCCCTGTTTAAAAAGGGGGACCACAGGGTGTGTTCCAACTACAGGGGGATCACACTTCTGAGCCTCCCTGGTAAGGTCTATTCAGGGGTTCTGGAGAGGAGGGTCCAACGGATAGTCGAACCTCGGATCCAGGAGGAACAATGCGGTTTTCGTCCTGGCCGTGGAACACTGGACCAGCTCTACACCCTCAGCAGGGTCCTGGAGGGTGCGTGGGAGTTCGCCCAACCGGTCTACATGTGTTTTGTTGACTTGGAGAAGGCGTTCGACCGTGTCCCTCGGGGGGCCCTGTGGGGGGTGCTCCAGGAGTATGGGGTACCGGGCCCCTTGATACGGGCTGTTAGGTCCCTGTACGACCAGTGCCAGAGTTTGGTTCGCATTGCCGGCAGTAAGTCCGCCTTGTTTCCAGTGAGAGTTGGACTCCGCCAAGGTTGCCCTTTGTCACCAATCCTGTTCCTAACTTTTATGGACAGGATCTCTAGGCACAGCCAAGGCGTTGAGGGGATCCGTTTCGGTGACCTCAGGATCGGGATGGGGTCCTTCCCCAAGTGGAGGAGTTTAAGTATCTGGGGGTCTTGTTCACGAATGAGGGAAAAATGGAGCGGGAGATTGATAGAGGGATTGGTGGGAAATCTGCAGTTATGCGGGCGCTCTACCGGTCTGTCGTGGTGAAGAGAGAGCTGAGCCAAAAGGCGAAGCTCTCGATTTACCGGTCGATCTACGTTCCTACCCTCATCTATGGTCACGAACTCTGGGTGGTGACCGAAAGAACGAGGTCACGGATACAAGCGGCTGAAATCAGTTTCCTCATTTTAGTGTCTGGGCTCTCCCTTAGAGATAGGGTGAGAAGCTCAGTTATCCGGAGGGGGCTCAGAGTAGAGCCGCTGCTTCTCCACATCGAGAGGAGTCAGTTGAGGTGGCTCGGGCATCTGGTCAGGATGCCTCCTGGACGCCTCCCTGACGAGGTGTTTCAGGCTCGTCTCACCGGGAGGAGGCCCAGGGGAAGGCCCAGGACACGCTGGAGGGACTATGTTTCTCGGCTGGCCTGGGAGCGCCTTGGGGTTCCTCCCGAGGAGCTGGAACAAGTGGCTGGGGAGAGGAAAGTCTGGGTCTCTTTGCTTAAGCTGCTCCCCCCGCGACCCGACCCCGGATAAGCGGAAGAAAATGGATGGATGGATGGATGGATGATTAGTTGATAAAACTCCAAACGAACGCCTGGTAAAGAACTGTGTGCTTTCTAGGTGGATGGCTGGATTTGGAATTGTATGAGCCCCTAACTAGAGCTGTCATTCTAGGACTACATGCACGAGTTTCTTTTATACATTATAACAGATTGAAAATTGCGAACTGGGGGTATAATGATATCTCAGCTCATGAGACTAGACAATACACAATATTGGGTTTATGAGAATGAGAAAAGATGAGTCAAGCTTTCTCCAATATTTTTGGGAAAACTACAACTCCCTAAATTGCTTTACATTTTTGCAAAAAGAGTAAAAAATTTTCAAAAAACTGTTTCAAAGAATCTCATTCCTTTGTAGAGCATCCCAGTGAAAGTTTAACTAGTCTTTTCTGAGTCTAAGGTGGTTCTAAAGCCAAAGTAAGTATGAAAAATGCTCCTTTTTTCTATTTTACAAATAAAAGTTTCAAAAATAGCAAACATTTTTCATTTCTCTGTTCAGTGTAACACCTAATTCATATCACCTATTCCCCTCAACAATTTGCTCAACCTTGAAGGCTGTGTGATGTAAATTTAGTAATCTCTACCTGCACACCAGGATCCTCTAGGGGTCTCTGCAAACCTGTTGAGAAGTCTTTATTCTCTTTCACAAAACATTTCATAACCTTGCAAAGTCAACTGAGCTCCCTCTGGTCATTCATACATCACAAGTGGAGGCGGCGAAACAAACCGCTGCACATTTCCAAAATAAACAGATCAGGACGACATAAGGTGTTGTGCTGTGCCAACAACAGCCCTCCACAGAAAATCTGTATTGTGAGTCCTCACATTCCTTTCTTTTCAAGAGAATAATGGTGGACAAACTCAGCGCACCAATCTGCTTGTTGGCTTAAAACGTGTTTCAAATTCAAATTGTGTAGTTCACCTTCGTACTCTTTTGTTCAAAAATTATTTTTGAATCTGTCTACAGTTTTACATTTTGCAACTGGTTGGTTGCACAAACCACATGTCATCATAATCAATCCCTCAACCTGCAAAGCTGGGTTGTCCCTGTACTACTCAGCTGATTCAGACCTGTGACTACCTAGCTTTGCCAGTCGAGAGCATAAAAAAGGCCAGCTGACCTTTACCCCCTTGCCTCATCAGTTCTTTACAAAAAAGAAGAGGGCCAAAAGGCACCTTAATCCTACCTTGAAGTGCCTTGTGAAGAGCCTTTCATTGGCTAACTTTGTCAGTTTCAAACGGGAACCCAAGAACAACTTCCTTTCTTACTTCAAATTCATTTCTTTTTGCAGAAGAAAAGAAAACCATACATTGCAAAGACCAAATAAAGAGAAGTGGTGAAAAACTGCCATTCAGACTAGAATGAATGATGTTCCAGTGATTACTGATCAAAGGCAGCTCTAAACAGATGGGTTTTTAGCCTTGATGTAAAGGGGCACAGTGTTTCAGCAGTTTTGCAGTTTTCTGGAAGTGTTCCTGATTAGAGGAGCACAAAAACTGAATACTGCTTTTCCATGTTTAGTTCTGATTCTGGGGATGCAGAGTAGACTTGAACCAGAGGACCTGAGTGTTCTGTAAGGCTGATACAACAACAACAACAACAGATCTTTAATGTATTTTGGTGCCAAGTCATGCGGTGATTTATAAAGTAACATAAGTAAGATTAATGATCAAGACATGACCTTGTCTAGGCAAAAAATGTTTTTCAAAAATGATCTTCATATTTGTCCTTTCTAAAGAAAATCTTATTGAAAACTGCATCCTTTAATTCCTACATATGTCTCCAATCATATAAAAGAATGTACAATAAATGTTAAAGAGATGTGTTTATGTAACACAATATCTGTACTACACTAAAAAATAAGAAGCATATAGTCAAAACGGAGATCTTGTGATTAAAACAGATGACCACTGTCTTTGAAGGACAGTGGGCTGCAACCTTTAGTCTTTAGATGATTTTAGATGTGTTACTAGTATGACACAGTTGAATGAAATGTCAGTTACTTCCTTAGCATGCAGTGAAGTTCTAAGGTAAAAGTAAAAGTAAAACTCTTATGTCGAACTGTGGAGCTGTTTGGTAAGTTATTATGACTGTCAGTGACTGGCAGATGGAAAATAGGCTTTGAATAATCACTGAATGCTCTGACTCTGACAATGCAGGGCTAAAAGGCAGGAGGTGTACAAATCTCCACTGAGATTGACCTGAGATGAAGGCTTAAGACAAAAAGAGAAAAAAATAAGACAAAGCACTCATAGAAACCCTGCAAGTTCCAAAGTGAATCAATAAACTGGCAAGTTGTGGTTTGAAATAATAGTCTCTGAAGCTAGAGCTTGAGGGATTCTATCGGCATCATGTTTATTAAGAGTGGATGGGAAGTAACTGCCAACCTCTGTCTCCACACATGAATATTAGGACATATCCTTGCTGTAAGAAAGATAGAATCCATAATTTATTGTAAAACATGTAAAAGGTACATTTTTGGGAAATGTTAGCTGATTTCATTCAAAGATTTTGTGTCCAATGTAACTCCTAAAAATAATAAATATCTTTTTCCACTTTGTAGGGGCTCAGATATAATTGCTGTATAAATGTTTTCCAGTTACTGAGGTACATCAACTTCTTAGCATACAACTGGATTTCTGTGGGAAAATGAGACACTGTTAAAGTAATAATAGCTTAACAAACCCAATAAATGAACCCTTTACTGGAGGATACAATAAAAAATAAAGTTTTGGATTAATGCAAATATTACACTAGCGCATAGGGATGGTAATTGAATGGTGAATGTTGGATTATAGTCTATAACACATAAATGGGATTGTGAATGAAAAATAAGCAAAATGCTAAATATAAACTAGATAACATATGGGGATACATAGTCACCAGCCTCTTAGGTAATTTACTAGTACCAGGTTACACTTTTTTTTTTGCCTCCAGAAATCGCCTTAATTCTATTTGGCACAGATTCAAGAACATGTCAGAAACATTCCTCAGATATTTTGGACCATATTGATATGATAGCATAACGCAATTGCTGCAAATCTGTCAGCTGCAGATTCATAATGCTCCACTACTCCAATAGGTCATCCAACGGATTCTAATCTGGTAACTGTGGAGGCTGCTTGAGTACAGTGAACTCCTTGTTCAAGAAACCAGTTTGAGAGGACATTTATGTGACATTGTACATCATCCAAATTGAAATAGTTATCAAAGTATTTATATACTTATGATGGATATGGTCAGCAACAATACTTAGGTAGGTTTTGGCAATTGAATGATGGTCATTTGTTACTAGTGGACTCAAAGTTGGCCAAGAAAATATACTCTAAACCATTGCATTACTCCCCCTAACATCTTAAATCACTAATACAATTCAGAATGGCTTCATGGTTTGTTGTTGCTTACATCAAATTCTAACCCCATCGCATGAATGTCACTGCTAAAATCAAGACTCCTTGGAGCCTCAATCATAGACTGCTATTTCCCAGTAGCATGGGCAATAGCAGCCAGGAAAAGCTGTTGTTTTTTATGATTAGATGTGAAACGGGGGTTTCTGTTGCTGTTACCCATGAGTTTCAAAGATTTAAATTCTGTGCATTCAGCGAAGGTATTCCACATACAATTTAAACTTCTGTAAGTTGTCCTTACCACACCTGGAAGTGTAAATGCATTGTATCGCTGCTATGTGATTGGCTAATGTACAATTTGTGTTTACTAGAAATTGAATGGGTGTAGCTAATAAAGTAGCTGGTGAGTGCATATTAGTACTTTAATAATAATACAGTTTGTAGCAACGACAGTATAGATTTCCTTTGTAGCATTTCAGTTTATTTGATCAAATATCTTTATGAAAATTGAAAACACCAAAACCAAAGCTGAAATCGAATCTGAAGTATCAGTCAGTCATGACATGTGAAGGATTGCTGCAACATAGACTTACTTAATGATTTTAATAATTATGAGAGACTGAAAGAGAAGGCCACACATTTAACCTCTGACAGCAGATCCATTTTCCTTTACTTGTGAACCATCCTAGATCGATCCGTTTGTGTTCTGTGATTGATTAATGCTGACCACTACTGTCAAGTTCGCCCTTCATAGGAAGAAATTAAGCGTGAAGGCACTCAGCTCTTGTATTCCCTTCATACTTCAGCAGAGTGATTGCATTTTAGAGCTTCTGTCATCTTAGTGAAACAATCCACTGCTGAACAACATCATTGGAGCTTCCACAGTAAATTCAGCCATGACATTGAACACTAACATGGGAAATCAGGCCAGCAGAGTTAAACCTGACACTAATTGCATCAATTATGTAAATTATCTTGATTTCTCTGACAGAACTTTCCTGATTAAAAGTGTCACCTCTTTAATGCTGGTTATCTGTAGTGTAACTACTTGCATCATATGAAAATAATAGAGGTATATTTGGCAAAAAACATAATACATAAATGCCCCTCATGAATGACACAATTTGATTTTTCAAGCTATTCAATTAATGATGTTCATTAAAAAACATATAGGATAAAAAATGGACAAAATAACTGGAAAATAATAATGCAAATTTATGACAAGTTTTTTTAACCCCACTAATGCAATGAGTATTCCCATTTCTTAAACAATTTGGGAAGTTTTATTTTACTTTGAATTCTTAGTCTGAGTTTTTAACATGTTTGACTTATTAAGTGGTAATAATAAAAGCACATAGGTTTTGAAATTAACTTTTTTATGTGAAAGCTAAGTTCAGTTAGGTATATAAGGCAGATGGTGGCTCCTGACTTTGCTGGACTTGATGTTCAACCAGAGCTTCACTGAATAAATTTTTAGTCAAAACCATGACACCTATACAGTTGTAAGGTGGGTCAAATAATAATATTTAAAGCTAAATTGTGGGAGACTTTTAGTCATTTTCAAATTGCACTAATTCTCTGCACCAAAACAAGATGGATAGTAGAAAGGTGGTAACTAATGTATTTAAAGCTCCAGGGTGAAAAAAACACTCAAATGTTTTGCAGAAAAATCTATTGAGGATTGGCAGTGATTTTTGAATATTCTAATAGACATTTCCATCAAATATTCCAACAATTTAGACTTTTTTAAAGACTTATTTCTCATCTTATATCGCATTTTGTTTATCCGGCTCTTGGTTAAGTGTTACTGCTACCACAAGGCAACTGTACGCTAATGCACCAAATTGTAATAAAGCAGCTGAAGAAGCCAGTATGTTGATAAATGGAACTCCATTGTACACAAGTAAACAGGTAAAGACAGGTAAGGTTAGCGTATAAGTCAACCTCTATGACTGCATTTGAGCGTAAACCTGTCAAACTCCACCAGATTGGCGGACATGTCCCCCCCTTCCATGAAGTTGCCCCCCCCAAAAAAATAATTGAACACATAGATATATTTTTAATAATATATCATTTTCCAATAAAAGTAAGACAAACAATTCAAATTACAAATGCAAAACAATGCGTTTTTATTTGTTGAAAGATTGTGATCTGCCCCCTTTAGTTTCAGTAGGGACAGACACTGGGATAGGGGAACCAAGCAATGTGTGAAACCAGTGAGTCTTTTATCTCACCACTTGTTCTAAAAGCTCAAGTATGTCTGGTAGATGTGGTCATAAAGATGGAACATTGACACCTAATGCTGGACAATATCTTGAGATTAAAACAAATATCTGTATAATTCAACAATAGATTGTTTACTGTATATCGATATGGTTCATGCCTTGTTAGCATTAGTTAGAACTAAAATTTGCCCATTTTTATGGTGGTTGTGGCCCTGAAAAGCAAACCATGTCAACAAATCACTAAAGGCAGCTTCATTCCATACATTTCTCCTCACCAATCGCAGTGGGTCCTCCTCTCTTGACGCACCTTGCTCCTCCGTAGGAGATCTCACTCACAGCGGGGGATAAAAGAAACAGCAGCTCGGTTTTGGATATAAAGTTTCAGGTGAGTAGCAGGCTAAAGTTAACTGCTGAGAATGACTTAAAAGAGTACAACAGCATATTTTTCTTAAAAGATCAGCGCCAGGGCTCGCATTAACCAAATATTTTCAGTATTTGACTGGTGTTTTTTAGAACAGTGACAGATAAATCTGAAGGCTGTCCATCACTTTGACAGATTAGTATTCATACCCCTGACCACTTGGTGCAGAGGTGCAGTCAAATCACAAATTAAATAAAAAGATTCCCATGTGAGCATCTGAGCATCATCTCATGGTCTCACTATCCGTGAACTGACAGCACTTTGAAGAGTTACGGAGGCTTTGGAGCGCGCTCCGAAAAGGTGTGCGCCAAGCACCTGCGCCAAAACGCTGCATGATCCAGGATTTCCTCCTGCTGAAGCAGTAGGTTGCGGGTTAGCAAAAGGCTTGTTCATATAGTCTTTATGATTTCTGATCTCTTCAATTGCCAAAATGTTCCCTTAATTTAAAGCCTTGACTGAAGTGCCACTTGTAATTCAGTTTCCAGTGGATTCAGCCTCTAGAACGTCATCAACCCTCCCAAGAGAAGTAATCAGTGAGTGATGATCAGTCCCAGGCAAAGGTCCATAACTTCATGACTGTAACATCTGGGGATTCTGGTCCATGCAAACCGAGGAAGTTGTGAGAGCTATCGTTTAATTTCACCGTTTCTATTTAGTTCCTGAGGCCACTATAAGTGATTTTTGTCTTTGTGGAAAAAAATGACATGGATTCAACTGGTTGATGTGTGATAGCACGATGTGGATTCTCAGTTCAGCTCGTTTGGATTGAATATCAATTAAACTGAATTTAAAAAAACAACATCTAAATACTATTGAATATGTTACCATTTTAAAAATTGACAGGTAAAATATAATTATGACGGGATTCTTTTGAACCCATCATTCAAAATGACAAATTTTACTGTTTATTGTCCACCCCAAAAATGAAATGGGAATCCTGCACCTGAGTTCAACTGCTATATAAACACAGGCAATCTTTGTGAAGAGCCGATATGGATAATGTGGCCATTTTTACCCACTTTAAACCTGACTGTAATGTCTTCTTCACTTTAACCAAAGGCTATTTCCCTAACTATTTCATTGAAAATTTCAAAGTGTATTTGTCCTGAACAGTTGCTAAGCTTTGCCCTTGTTATGATGAATGTGGTTAACATATTTTCCTATTAATATCACCATCTCGCAGATATTTTTAAACTTTGTGTTTACAGTACCAACATGTTGGCTAGGTTCATGTCAATTCATGTTTTTTTTCAATAATGAAAGTATGATAAAGATACCCCGATTTTCTGGTCTGGCCTGCTTTGGTGACAGAGACTAGTCAAAATGTTGTGACTGATCATCCTACACTGTAAACAGGTTGAGTGGAAGACTTTATTTCAGTGAAAACAACAGATTTATGGTGGAATATCCGAAAGAGTTCAGATAGCAAAGAACTTTCTTTAACACTGAGATTTTATACAGCTCTCCTAATGGATGCTTTGATATTTACAGGTCATTTTACACAGTTAGTATCCTTCCAAGGCAAAAAGCACAATTAGACTGCAACCTACAATATCAACTAAAATTAAAGAAAGTGAATGACAAATTTTCAAAACATCAATGCTAGGTTGGTTTCTTCACTGCAATTCTAACCCGTTGTTTTTCTAAGCAGAGGCTGGAATTACAAGGAAAGGACCCTCAGAAAACTAAGTGCATTTAAATGTTCATACACTGAACCAACAGGAGTGCTGCCTGCCAGTTTCCACCCCTGTGCCATTGAACAAAATCTATGAACATGAACGCTGTCCACTGTGACCAGATCTGTTCTTATTCAAAACAGCACCATTCAGCCAAAGATTGATGGAAGCCACAGAAAATTGTTGGATAAGTGGATAAAAAACGTCGCTGTATTGTGTTTGAATGTTTCAGCCAGCACAACATTCTCCAAAATATGTATGTTTGACAGGTTATCTTTTGCTGTTTTAATTTTTTTTGATAGAGCTGAACTAAATCCTCATCTGTAGCTAAATTGCAATATGTTATCCTAATTATTTTCAACAAAATCTACAAGGTTTATGATTCACACATTAATATTGTCCTTGTTTTTTTATTTCTTTCGTCTTGGTTTTTGTGATATTTCCTTTTGCCATGTCAATAGCATCCCTATCTTTTATAAAATTTACTAGATGGTGTGTATCTACTTAATCACGAAGGTAAGCAAAAGAAGTTTCACAATCTGAAATTGGAGCAGCAGATGCAATTCGCTTGTATGCATCTTTTTTGTTTGATGCTGGGTACTTCAACAGCTTTGCAAGATTGCTGTCATTATAAAATGGCAACAGTTTCTTTCAAACATAAAGGTCAAATCTATTAGCTGAAAAGTTTTCATAAAGCTGGATGAATTCAAGAGGGTTAAGAACTTTCTGAAGAATTTGAGATTAGCACCTTCTTTCTACCTATTATTTTAATTAGTGGCAAGGTAGGATCTTATCATCTTAAAGAAAATTTTAACAAAAAAAAAACCATATTGACATGCTCTTTACCTGCTTATTCATACAGAGTCACGGGGGAGCTGGTGCCGACCTCCAGCGGTCATTGGGCAAGAGGCGGAGTACACCCTGGACAGTTTGCCAGTCCATCACAGGGCAAAAAAGATAGGATAAAAAACCACGGATGCACACATTCATACCTAAATTAAAGAGACCAATTAACCTAACAGTCATATTTTTAGACTCTGGAAGGAAGTCAAAGTAACTAGAGAGAACCCACACATACTGTAGGAAGAACATGCAAACTCCATGCAAAAAGACCTCAGGCTAATATTTGAACCCATGACCTTCGTGCTGGAAGGCGACAGTGCTACCAAGTGCTATTAGCTGTAATGTGCAGCTGATGTTTTGGCAAAAAACTTCCTATTTAGGGCTGTTGCTTAAAATTTGCAGAGTCCTATTATTTTTTTTAATTAATTAAACCCTGACCCTCATCCAATGACCACGGGAGGTAGGCACCACCCCAGCAGGGACACGTTGATAGAGATAAGGGACTGATGGACGGATAACAGTAAATGAGAATCAATTCTACAATCAGTGATATAACCTGCCTCTCTCTGCTGCAATTACACCCTGCTTTTGGGTTATCGTAAATATAATAGGAAATGTATATGTTTATGGCACCAACATATGATACAAAATTATGCTTTCATAATATGTAATCTATGCCAACTTTATAAACACAGAGACACTATTTGTCACTCTTTAAAACTCAGTATTGCTAAAAGTATAACCATATTTTATTTAGTGAAACTGAAACCTTTTAGTTAAAGAAGAAAATAACTCCCATTGAGACAGGTAAACAGAGCAGTTTTGGGTTTGAAAAATGATTTTAATAAAGATTAAAACCATTTCTGCAAAAATTGCTGCAAAATGTATCTTTTTGTCATTGTTGATTAGGTATATACTATACAATCAAATCCCCAAATTCAAAATTGATTTTCTACTCAGAAAGCATACAATATTTCTAGTAATATCAATCTCTCACCTCAGACTGAAGGCATTTTAGCACTCATTCATTCACCTCAGCTCCAAGTTATAGGCTCATGCAATGAATTCTGCTCCTAATATACACAAGACATTTTATGGCTCCTCATATCAATCAATCTTCTCATTTCAGTGAAATGCTTTACCATGGAAACGAAATAACAAGGATGGCCCCTGTGGTAATTGCATTCTGAGATTCTGAATTATACACAAGTTGAAGTCTGAATTAAGTTATTTCCAAGAAGCTACAGTGAGAATTACTTGTGAATATTAAAAAGTAGATTTGAATAATGGGGTATACAAATATGGTGCACAGCAATAGCAATAAGATAAATGTTCAACAAAAAGACCCCTTGAAAAATGATCCACTTTTTTGTATCGTGGGTTTAAGACTTAGTAAAAGAAAAGAAACTCAAATCTATTACTGTGTTGTTATAAAACAACTATACAATAGCCTGAGTGTAGGTAAATATAACCTAAAAATAATCCTCTGTGAAACAAACTGATATACAAGATCAAGTATGCTTTTTTTATCCTTAGATGACATCTGAAATCTGATTACTGGTTAGAAATCAGCAAAAACATTTCTCCCTTCAAATCATCAAACAAAAGTGGACTTTATATTCATGTGCCTCAGTGCTCTGTCATTACACTGTCATTGGTATTTTCCAGGTAGTTTTCTTAATTGAAATGTATCCCAGGAATCAAATTTCACTTTAAATATGTACTAAACATAGTCATAAAAATCCTGCTGATGGAAAACTTCCAGATTAAAACTTTGCAAAATACATTGTGAAATCCTGTATGAAAGTGAAATCTGGAATGGTGGATAAATTAATTACATCAACTTCATATATATTCTGAGAATGACGTCTGAGTCAGAGGTCAATATAAAACATTCTAAATCAAATTAGTCATTACATAAGCCGTGGCATTAGTATCATAGCATGACATGTGAAAATCTGCATACAAGTTATATACAAGAGCAGCAATGAATCTAAGGTCAAAATTGTTTAAAGTGCCCCTGGCATGAAATTTGCATTTTTTGAGTTTTTGATCATATTTGTTAGTTTCCCCAGCCTGCCTATGTCCCCTAAGGGGTTAAAACTACTGATTAGCGTTTCCTTTGTCCCCGGGTATGTCTGCCTACATAGTGAAATTAGCACTCAGAAGCGGGCTGTTTTGATGATCGGCATATGACCTCACGTTTCGGCATATGTCGTCACTGAGTTCCAGCCAATTACCCCCTTCTCTGAACTACACTCTCCAAGTCCCTCCCCCCGCGGCGCGTATTACAACCTAAACAACGAGAGCTACGGTAAAAGGCAAACAACAAACCGACAGCGTGGAGTCCAGACCATATCGACACTGTCCTCCCCACTTCCTCCCCACTGAAAAGCTTGTGGATGGACTTTATTTATGCAGGGAATGTACCCGACCGACTCCCGAAGCGCGTGGTCGTTTGTGGCAAACATTTCTCTGACGAATGTTTTATTAACTCGGGACAATACAGCAGTGGATTCGCAGATCGTCTTAAACTTTTACCAGGATCAATACCAACTCTGCATGAACCAGCAAATATCCCTATACAAGTAAGTAGCCTATATTTCCGCAAAAATGTGCGTCACAGATTAATGTTCCGACCGCCACAGATTCAACACCGACCCAAAAAAATATATATATCAACACCGACCGTCACATATTGCGTTTCGTTTTTCTTTTTTTACACTATTTAAAACACGCAGCGCATTCATTTCCTGCTCTCTTTTCGTCTCTGACACTCACGCGTCTCTCGCACACACACATATGCCCGAAAAGGTCCTAAATAGGATAGCAATACAAGAACACACATACACACACACAGCCCGTTCCCTCCGTGCAGCACGTCTGTCTGGATCACCTGTGGAAGATGTCCTCTACCTTTCTGGTTCCTCCTCAGGTGCCTCACCGTCCGGATCAGATTCCGGATCAAATTGAAACGCCATAACAGTAGCCGATAACTGAGCCGTTACTGTCGTGGTGAAGCTAGCGACGTAATGAGGACGGATGGATGATCAAATATTTTATTAGGCCTGTAATTTGTAAACAGATTATTGTTCAACACACAATATAATTAGGCCTAAACCTAATTACATTTCATACATAGGGTAACATTGGAATTTGGGCAATTTGTGGTGCGCAAATGCATGTCTGTCAATGTTTCATCAGATGCGAACGTTAGAGACTCAATTGACAATAGAGGCGCATGGCCTGGGCCCCACCCACCAAAACTCGGTTGTTCTCTGCTAATGCTAAAAGAAGGGCCTCCTAGTAGGGGCTGCAATAATACAACAAGGCTGAGCTACGGCAAACTATCCTTTGATACAGTATTAAGGTACTTAGAGTGTGACTAAAAAGGGCCCAAACGTGGCGGGGAATTTCATGCCAGGGGCACTTTAAAAGTAGTTAAAAGTAGAACAGCTGATATGATTCAAAGAAATGTTAACTGTTTAGAGGTGTGGTTTATGTTTAGTTTTAGAGGCTAAAATGATGTTGCATGATTTCTAAAATTCAACAAAGATGAGCCTGACAGCTTTTTGAGGCTCCTGTGGCTTTTTTTAAAGCAGTGAACTGCTCAAATGGATGACATAATAAAAGGCTGCCTCCTTCACTGGGATAAGGCTGGGATTTAAATCTAAATCAGCTGCCCAGTCAAAAAGCTTAGCTCCAGTTGTATTTTTATTCTGGAGCTAAGCTGTTTTATTGTAGTATATTTAGGTTGATTGAATTGTTGTTGTTTGACAGAATCACACAGGTATTTGTTTTTAGATTCAGAGGATAAAATCTAATTTTAGTTTTAAATGCCTGGACTACTGGTTTCTTAGTTGTGCCTGCAGTTTCTATAACCTGTTTCAAAAGACAATGCCGGCATCAGTGCCGGTGTTACACCATTTTCTGTGCCCATCAGATTCTGTGACTCTAAGGACCCATGTTTCGCTGATTCCTCATGAACGAACGTAGTGCCACTTTGTAAAAATCCTTAATGCCATTATTGAAATCTGATATGAGGTGAACATTGTTTTGCAAAGGGTATGGAAGGGTCACATTATATGATAGGACCTATGAGCAGTAGTCGAGTTGTAAAAAAATTTCAGGGGGGATGGTCATTTTTTTCGCCTATTAAAAAAATCCGGATTTTAATTTTTAAAAAGGTGGTATTCATAGAGTATTTTGTATCGCCGAATTGGAATGTTAGGGGACTACAACTGAATAGCCTGCATTAGAATTAAACAAGATCGGGTAAAATGGAGGCTTTATATATCTGTGAAACAAAGCCGATACCAGCACCTTACAAAGAAGCCTTAGCAAATAATTGCAGTGCAGAATAAGTTTTTTTGTGCAAACTAGGCCTATACAAAACAAAGTATTGGATTAATTTAAAATGAAAGACCAAACAAATCAGTCATTTCTGACCTTTAGCCAGGTCGTGATTATGGCTAAATGTCGGCACTGTCAGATGAGCTCTGACAAGCTGATCATTTTTCCTTGGCCGATTATGGCTGGATGTGTAAAAAGAGTCGACATCTAGTGCAGATTCAGCAAGCTGCATGCGTGTCTTGACTGAATGACAAGTCATGTATTTTAGCAAGCTAATTAACAAGAGAGATGTGGCGGATCGCCCGTTCATCCTAGCTAGTTTGGAGGGTAGCATCCTGGGATCTGTGCGTACACCTGTGGCGAGTTGGGTGGTCTTTAGATAACAAAAAGCAGGCGAGGTTAATTATTGAGATTAATAGCTCACCTGTAATTTTTTTCTTTTAAAAAAAATCCCGGACATGTTTGGGCATGTTTGCACTTCTGTAATCCAACTTTTGCCGCTCTCTAGGCCAGAAGGTGAACCCCGAAAGTGTCTTTAGAAATGAATCTCATTCCAACCTCTGGCAAACTCTACAAAATGTTTACTTCATAAAATAAATATGTTCGCACTTGGTTCAAAAGTAAAAGTTCTCCTTCTGTAATGCTGCAGGTTTTTTATGATCAATGTTTTAATTCGGGACTAGTTTGTTTTCACTGTAGTGAGAAAGGAGTGATACAGCTGCTACGTACCCGTTTTAGACCAAGTTTGGGAGTTTAACCAACGTGATGACGTATGCGAATATGGAAACAGCTACGGTCATGGTGAAAACCTCTTTAAAACTTTTACAAAACCGCGTAAAAACATGTATGTAAAATGTGTCACATGCATTTAACTTCCATTAAACATGAACAAGACATGGATTTCATGGTAAATCCATCTCTTGGTCTAAAACGGGTACGGAGCAGCCGTGTCACTCCTTTCTCACTACGGTGAAAACAAACTAGTCCCGAATTATAACGTCAATCATAAAAAAACTGCGCTATTACAGAAGGAGAACTTTTACTTTTGAACTCAGTGCGAACGTATAGATTTTATGAAGTAAACCGTTTTTGTAGATGCCAGAGGTCGGAATGAGATGAAACGAAAACTGGCTTCACCTGGCTTACTCTCAATAACAAAAACAATGTTGCATCATTGCATTTTGTGCCCCTGTCCCCCGGATTTTATTAGACTGTTTATTTTCGCTCCCCATGTGGAGACCTAACATTTTCTGATGATGAAATTATTTCATATAGGGTAAGTCTATTTATGATTTATATTTCCATACAATATTTACTGTTAAACGGAAGGGATGGAGATGGAGGATGGGACCTTTACTGGTGGGACGTTACATGTCGGATTTCTTTCTTAAGGGAGCGGCGTCCCCCTCCGCTCCCCCTCAACTCGACTACTGCCTATGAGCTATGAATTGGTGACATCTGAGCCACTGTCCCTCTGTCACCTTAACATTCAACAATTGTGAATTTTACAACTTAGCTATGCACACACTGTCACCTAAAAAAGTGACAAAACCCTCTCAAAATCTTTCTTTCATGAGTGATGGAAGGGTCACATAATATGATATAAATGGCCTGTACTTGTATAGCGCTTTTTTTAGTCCCTGAGGACCCCAACGGCTTCACACTCCATTCACCCATTCTCACACATTCTCACTCTGGTGATGGCAAGTTACATTGTAGCCACAGCTACCCTGGGACACACTGAAAGAACACTGGCTCCAACTAGGCCCTCTGACCACCACCAGTAGGCAGAAGGGTGAAGGACACAACGACTGAGAAGGACAGAGCAGGGGCTCAAACTGGCAACCCTCCTACAAACTCCTAACTTCTGAGCCACAGTTGCCCCAAGATTATAGGACCATGATAGGAGCATCTACTGCCACAATTGGTGACCTATGGAAGAATTAACAAAACAGCCCCACTCAGAGTCACAGAATCTCATGGTCACGGAAAATGGTGTAAGACCGGCATCAATGCCGCCACCAGTGAGCCTTTTGGTCATTCATAAGTGTTCAGCCTGTGGCAGCAATTTGGCATAATCAGAGGTTTTTGACAAAAGATTACGAGATAGTGGGATAAAGTGGGGTGTGGGGGTGGTGTTTGGGCTGTCGACATGCATGGCTGTGTAAAATCGTGAGACGGAAGATTACGTCATAAACAAACAAAATAGCTTGGATGTAACTTGTTTTTATCCCGATTGAAGCCCCAGTCCTCAAGTCTTTTTGAGAGCCACTCCTAAAGGTAGTACGGTAAAGCCAGCCTCCAGGTGGCAAAGGACGGTAAAATCAAGTCCCAGTCAATTTTACATGACGCAGGCATTTGAAGCTTTACGCTAAAAGGGGTTACAAGGATTTTCAAAATGTAAGCCTGTCTCTAAAACGTATTTTCTGACAGATCCAATCAAAAAAGCAATTTTCAAACAATATTAATATAAACTCGAATCCAAAAGTGATAATTTAATAG
Organism: Valencia hispanica; assembly: GCA_963556495.2. Classification (NCBI taxonomy): domain Eukaryota; kingdom Metazoa; phylum Chordata; class Actinopteri; order Cyprinodontiformes; family Valenciidae; genus Valencia; species Valencia hispanica. Next base: position 49,964,635 of record OY747704.1, read on the forward strand.
TTTTATAACCATTTTATCTGCTATTACAAAATAAAAGCAGATTCATAATGGCGGAAAAGGCCTTAAAAAAAGCCTTTAAATGACCCTAAAAATAAATCTGTTCCAGGCTGATTTGTGGACAGATTAAGAGTTGACCATCCTTAGTTGACACTCAGAAGGTTTCATCAACATCTGATGTGGAATTACAAAATAAAACACTTTGAAAATGGGGGAAATGCCCATTACATCCAGTGTATTATTTATTATACCTTAAAAATAAATCTGTTCACTATTCCTAGAGTGGTTTGTGGACATATTTAAATTAGACCATCTCCAGTTGATACTCAAAAGGTTTAATCAACATCTGATGTGGAATTTCAAAATTAAAGCACTTTGAAAACGGGGGAAATGCCTTTTACATCCACTAAATTTATCATACCTTAAAAATAATTCTGTCCATTATTCCAGGCTGTTTTGTGGACATATTAAGGGTAGACCATCTGTTGTTGATACTCATAAGGTTTTATCAACATCTGATGTGGAATTTCAAAATTAAAGCACTGTGAATATGGGGGAAATGCCTATTACATTCAGTGTATGTATTATACCTTAAAAATAAATCTGTTCATTATTCCAGGCTGGTTTGTGAAAAGATTAGGAATAGACCATCCCTAGTTGACACTCAGAAGGTTTCATCAACATCTGATGCGGAATTTTAAAATGTAATCACTTTGAATATTGGTGAAATGCCTATTAAATCCAGTGTATTTATTATACCTTAAAAATAAATCTGTTCATCATTCCTGGCTGGTTTGTGGATAGACCAACATTAAGAGTAAACCATCTCAAGTTGATACTCAAAAGGTTTAATCAACATCGGTTGTGGAATTTCATAATTGAAGTCCTTTGAAAATGGGGAGCATGCCTTTTACATCCATTGTATTTATTACACCTTAAAGTGGGGATATTGCTCGAAACTGTCCTACTTCTTTTCTTTTCTTTTCTTTTCTTAACCTTTTCTTAGTTACTTTATCTACCCAGCCCCTGGAGTTACTGTATTGGACCGGATCTCTTCTTAGATTACTTTTTTATGGACTTTTCAACATGGCTTTTGTTCAGCTGAGGATTTTGAAAAACTGCTCCACAGAATTGAGGGCATTGAAACGAAGCTTCGTCGTCTGGAAATTAATTTTGATCTCCACGCTGATTATGGAAAAAACTACACAACTTTACCGTTGAATAGTAACAGGGAACAGCCTATCAGCCCGGTGTTACATCGGTCTAACCGTGTCACAGAGACTCCCTACAGGCGCCTGAGCGGCAGATCTCAGCACTCTAATGAAGACTGGCCAGCATTAAAACACACGGATTCATCAACACCAGCCTGTTCTCCGAGGAAGAAAAAACAAAAGAAACTCCGGCACAGAGAAAGCTCTGAACCCAGACCTGCCGCTTCTGCTAAAAGTAAACAAAAGAGGTTTCAGCCAAAAACAAGAGATATTTCTCCACCTGGAATCCGGCTGAAAAACAGATTCACAGCCTTGAGTTCCCCGAAAGATGAAGCAGCCCACGGGACCAGTCAAAGCCACCAGGAGAAACCCAGCAGCATCAAACGGACACATAACAAAGTCAGAGCCCCCCCAGCAAAGACTGTTATCATACAAGACGGATTAATTAATGGAATTGAGGCTTTTTGTAGCAAGAACACCGAGATTATAGCTGCTACAAAAATATAGTGTGAGAAATATCAGAAAAAATCCCAAAAATCTTGGACCAACATCCTGCTTTGGAAAAGCTCTTCATTCACGCTGGATCAGCAGATATCGCGATGAGACAATCAGAGATTCTGAAGAGAGACTTTTCTGATCTCCTACAGAGACTTGATGGACTTGACGTAAACATCCTCATCAGTGGACCAGTCCCTGAAGGGAATGATGAAAGATTTAGCAGACTCTGCTTGCTCCATAAATGGTTGAAGAAACAATCAGCTGAGAAGTCTTTCACATTTATTAATAATTTCAAAGTATTTGGAAGTGCTAATCATCTGTTCAAAGCAGGCCGTTATCTTAACAAGGCCGGAGTAAGGCTGTTAGCAGCAAACATTTTCTCTTATCAAAATCAGAAAGCAAAACATTTGCTCCCAAAAGCTGACCTTGAGGCGCCCATAGATATCAGAAAACAAAAACAGCAAGTCATGATGACACCACAGGACCGAACAGATAAACAACCATCAGAGATTAAGTCTTCATCTTCCTGTGACTCAGCCACATCAAATGAGTCTCCATTTAGAAACTTTACTGACAGACTGAATGAGCAAATCAAATTTGGGACACAATTAACACCTAATCTTAGAGTACACCAAATGCCTGGGACTAGAGTCAATAAGTCTGGGAGCTTCCCCCCACTGATTATTACAGATATTTGATATTTGAGGGAACTGGGCAATAAATCTACCCCAACCGTCTCCCAGAACTCGCCCGGCTATCCAGGGAATCTTTTCTTATCAATGACTTCATCACTGAGCATAATTTACACGCCCTTTTTTTATCAGAAACTTGGCTAGATGAAAATAACGAAACAACTGCATTGAGAAAATCTACCCCAAATTACCCTCCAAATTACGCTAACCCTCCAAATTACAATTTCTTAAGCGAGAGCAGAAAACACAGACGAGGTGGAGGTGTAGCCACCATTTTTCACAACTCAATGAACTTTAAAAAGGTAACCCTGGGCACGTTTGATTCTTTTGAATACCTAGCCACCCAGAGAAATGAGCCTCACAAAGCTTTATTTCTAAGTTTATATAAACCACCAAAAATTAACTCTAACTTCTTTAATGATTTCAATGACCTTCTTTCTGTAATATGTATCGACTATGACCAACTAATAATTGTGGGGGACTTTAACATCCATACCGACAACCCAAAAGATAGACAAGCAAAAACATTAGATGATACTCTCCACAACTTTGGCCTGATCCAGCATGTCAAACAACCAACACACAATAAAGGACACACTCTGGACTTAATTATCAGCAAAGGTTTAAATATTTCTGACATCTCTGTAATTAATATTGCATTATCTGACCATTTCTGTATTTTCTTTCAAAGTACCATGTCTGCTAAATTATCCAGCCACAGTAAGACCACTATAAAAAAGCGTTTTCTAGGGGACAGTTCAGTAGAAACCTTTAAACGTATTTACCCTTCCACCACATCCCCCTCATCTCCCGACTCAAACTCAGTAAATAAGTTGGTAGATAATTTCCTTGCAAAAATCTCAGCCATCATGGATTCCATTGCTCCAACTAAAGTGAAAGCAGTCTCAGGTAGAAAGAAGTCTCCGTGGACAAGTAATCCACTGGTACGTAGGGAAAAAAGAGAGTGTCGACGAGCCGAGAGAAAATGGCGGAAAACTCGACTCCAGGTTCACTGTGAGATCTACAAAGAGAGACTGAATAGATATTAGCTAACTATAAAAGATGCTAGGAAATCGTTCTTTTCTGAAATCATCAACAGAAACATTAATAATGCACGGACCCTATTTGCAACAGTGGAAAGACTAACTAATCCTTTAGTGACAGTAGCCCCTGAACTTAACTCTACCAGGGCCTGCAATGAATTTGCCAGCTTTTTCACTGAAAAGATTCTAACAATTAGACGGTCAGTCTGTACCTCAATATCGAACCCACAACCAGTGCTATCCCCAATCAACAACAATGTAGAGAAAATGTCTGAATTCCACGAATTAAACCAGAACAGCCTTGAAAAAATCATTATCCAATTAAGCTCCTCCTCCTGCTGTCTTGATATCCTACCCACAGCTTTTCTAAAGAAAGTTCTTCCTGTTATTGGGTCTGATCTTGTTCAAATAGTGAACTCATCCCTGCTATCAGGTGTCTTCCCTCAGGCTTTAAAAACAGCAGTTATTAAACCACTGCTAAAGAAGACAAATCTGGACAACACGTTAATGCAGAACTACAGGCCAATCTCTAATCTTCCATTCATCAGTAAGATTATTGAAAAAGCTGTGTTTCAGCAGTTAAATGGCTTCATAACAATGACAAACCGTTTTGATGTTTTTCAGTCTGGTTTCCGCGCTCACCACAGCACCGAGACTGCCCTCGTCAAAGTATTCAATGACATCCACATAAATACAGACTGTGGAAGAACCACAGTGCTGGTTCTGTTGAACCTCAGTGCAGCATTTGACACTGTTGATCATGATATTTTATTGGAACGACTGGAGAACTGGGTCGGACTCTCTGGTACACTACTTGGCTGGTTCAAATCTTACCTAAAGAACAGGGACTTCTATGTTTCAATAGGAAACTTTTCATCAGAACGAACAGAAATCACATGTGGGGTGCCTGGGGCCCCTCTTATTTAATATCTACATGCTCCTACGATTATAGCAACCAATAACATTAGCTACCATAACTACGCGGATGACACTCAGCTCTACATTACAATGTCACCAGGTGACTCTGAACCCATTCAAACCCTAAATCAATGCATTGACCAAATAAATGGATGGATGTGCCATAACTTTCTCCAGCTGAATAGAAACAAAACTGAAGTGATTATTTTTGGACCCAAGGAGGAACGATCAAGAGTGAGCACACAGCTTCAATTGATACAGCTAGAAACTACTGATCAGGCTCAAAACCTAGGTGTAGTAATGGACTCAGACCTGAACCTCCAGGGTCACATAAAAGCAATAACAAGGTCAGCCTTCAATCACCTGAAGAACATCTCTAGGATTAAAGGACTGATGTCACAACAGGACCTGGAAAAACTCATCCATGCGTTTATCTTTAGTCGGATTGATTACTGCAACAGCATCTTCACAGGTCTGCCTAAAAAGTCAATCAGACAGCTGCAGCAGATCCAGAACGCTGCAGTTCGCGTCCTCACTAGAACCAGTAAAGTAGAGCACATCACCCTAGTTCTAAAGTCCTTACACTGGCTCCCTGTAGCTCAGAGAATAGACTTCAAAATACTCCTACTAGTTTATAAATCATTACATGGCTTAGCACCAAAATATGTTGAAGACCTCTTGTCATGGTACTAACCACCAAGACCACTCAGGTCCTCCAACTCTAGCCTACTAAACATCCCTAGACTCAGAACTAAACATGGAGAAACAGCTTTCAGTTTTTATGCTCCCCTTATCTGGAACAGACTTCCTGACGAGTGTAGAGCTGCTGAAACTCTGAACTGCTTTAAATCGAGACTAAAAACCCATCTGTTTAGAATTGCCTTCAAGTAAATGCTTGATATCATATGTATGAAATGTGTTCATGCTCTCTTCCTTTTTTTTTATCTTTCTCTTGCTTTATTGTGTATCATGTGTAATGTGTGTTTCTTTTATGTGTTTTTTTAAAATCACCAAATCATGTAAAGCACCTTGAATTACCCTGCTGTTGAAAGTGTGCTATACAAATAAAATTGCCTTGCCTTGCCTTGCCTTACTGCTGTAAAAAACTGATGCTTGGGAGGCTATCCAGCCTGAACCGATGGGGAAACTAGAGCCCGCCAGTGTGCAGAGCCAAACACTGGTGGGGGGAATACAGGGCTCTGATCGTGTTGCAGCTAAAGCAAATATGGACCTAAGCCATCTGGTTGGGGAGTGTTTTGAAGCACAGGTGAATTTTGCAGGAGTAGGAGTTCCATGCTTGTTGGATAGTGGATCTATGGTTACCACTGTCACTGAGTTTTTTTTTAAAGAACATTTGTCTGAAAAGGGTTTGAAAAACTGTGAGTGGCTGTGGTTCAAAGCTGCTAATGGGTTAAACATCCCTTATTTAGGCTATATTGAATTGGATGTGAGTGTTTTTGGTGTGCTTCTCCCTCGCCGTGCTGTATAAATTTTTAAGGAACCAACTCACAACTATATGAGACAGAAAAAGGCTGGTGTTCCAGGGGTATTAGGGATGAATGTGCGTAATCCTTTGTATTTAGAACTGCACAAGCACCATGGTCCCGACCTCTGGAAAACAGCAGTTATCAAGTGTTGTGGGAAAAAATGTCTTCTTCCCTTCATAGGAATGAGGCTGGAGTCTGCATCTGCCTTTTTCATAGTTTATTACGGCCAGTCTTAAACATGAGCCCGCCTGGGCCAACGCTCAAACTCTCTCGCACCTAGTTCATGTCTCCCCTCTCTGCAAGGAGCTTCTGCCTTCAGTCCCCAGATATTATGTCTTCATTGGAAGGTTAACCAAAACACTCCTCACTGCTGAGGAGTCAGCAGTTAGATCAGAGTGGGTGAATGGCCTCTTCCCCCACTAATAATTATGCCATATTCCCCAGATGCCTTTTAATAACACTTTCTTAATCAATTAATTGACATAAGCTTGAAATAATTATGTAACATTCCTCTCTTTTTCTTTCTACAGCAATGCCCAAAACATACAGAAATATGTCAAGTTGATACAATTTCGAATGGGTGCGAAGAGAGCCGACAAAAAAAGACAATGATCAAGCAATCAATTTATAATCAGACATGAATCATGCTGGCCATTGAATTAGCTCAAAGTAACCAGGGATCGTCCATTCAGATGACCTTGTTGAGACATAACTTGTTTGTCAGAATGAAAAACCCACCGGGGTCTTTATTTACGCCATTTGTGGTTTTCTTTTGTTCACCACTTCATTCATATTGGTGGGAAAAGATTCTAACGACTTACTGCTCCCAAGGACGGCCACACTTTGTCTCGTCATCTATCAGGACTCTAGAAAAAATCCAACTGAGAGAGAAGTTATGTAGCCTCTTTTTGTCCATCTCAATCACATATTAAATCTGGACTGGGTGTTGAACTATGCACGCTTCCCTTGTAACTGCTCCATATCATGACCCCCCAAGGTCCACCTATGGTCCCCAACAGCTTCTGCGTCCCGTCGGATGTCTCTTTAAGAGCCTTCGACACTCCCCCTTCGGCACGCTGTCTTCAACGTCATCACAACATTCTCCACATGGGCACGAAGCATTACCATACTGCAGCATCTTCTTTATGTGTGATTTTCTTTTATGTTTTGCTAATCACTTGAAAATTTGTTGGAAACTAGCCTTGAGGTCGGTCGAAACAGTTTTTAATCCCAAATAACTCTAAAAAGTAATTGAAAGTACAGCTCCTGTCATTCACATAACAACTGCTCTCCTGAAAACTTGCTGCTCGCTGCTGCTGTCTGTGCGTCACTATTTACATTTGATAATTTTCTCATCGGACATACACAAATTATGTAGGTAACCCATTTTGGATTCAACAGGTGATGGATTTTCATGACGGGAATGAGGAAACTGTAACCCATTGCACCTACATTGGCAAAATGAAAATGTAACATGTTTTATTCTCGATCCCTCTCACATAAGAAACAGGGAGTGTACATGATATGCGACACGTCAGAGTCACAACTGGTAAAAGGTGCGGTAAAGTTGAGTTGATTATATAAAATTGCAATACGTGCAGAATTCACGGGAAAAATTGCAAGACGTGCAGAATTTACGGGAATCCACCGTCAAATATACTTTTGCTCTGGAAGCAATCTTTTTTAAAGATACATTTTCTCCAAAAAGGCATTGTGCCATTTGGAAAAGTAAATAGCTATATAGTAGTAATATCCACAGGTGCTAGCTGATTGCTGTTGACCTGCTGCTTAACTGCTGGGGGAGTGGGGGAGGGAGGGCTTTGCAGAGACGTGGGCAGTAATCAAAATGTCAGAGAGTTGCTAGGAGGAGTCAGGCGTTCAGGGCTCAAAATGGCAGTCGCAAGAGTTTCCAAAGATTACACAAAAATACATAAATTACCGTAAGAAACACTTTAGGCATGTTTTTAAGGAGGGAATGACATAACAATGTGATGAAAAGCTTAAAAAAGTCGATTTTACATGCCATTTTACATGCCACCCCCAATTTTACATGCCATATATGTATTTCTTTGAATCTTAAATATTCCAAATATTATATTTGCCCCCCCCCATATTGACAAAATGTCATTATTCATGACATTAGACATATCAGCTTTTTAGTCCGCTTTAGAAAAATAATCTGTTAACATCTAATTTTCCAAAGCAGGCTCTGAAAACCCATAACATTTCATTTTACTCCCAAAGTTTTTTTCCCAGAAAAACTCATATTTCCTTATCTGTACGTTTTGTTTTCATTTTGAGCTGTTTAGGCGAAGTTCATTCATTAGTACTTTCTCCTTATAGAATTGATTTTTTTCCTCTATGCCTTCAAATGCTATTTTTAATTTTGTCAGTCTACAATAAAGTTTATTAGTTGTTAAATTGAAGCACATAGGTCATTGTTTATTCTACCTTTGCTTTTAGGCATGTCTCTTCTCTCATTTTAAGTTGCTCCTTTTTTGTTCAACAATTTGTTTTAGCATACCCTTTAATAATTATCTTTACTACCATACCTCTGGCATTCCTTGGGTCGGCTTATTTTCAAACATATCCTCATGAAATTACTTTTTTTTCCCTTTAAAAACACTTATTTCTAGTTCAATTGATACAAGCATTATGTTAAAACATTAGATTATCACATTATTCATTCATAATCTCAGGGCCCCTGTAGAATCAAATTAAAATGCACAATTATATTCATACATTCAACATAAATCATCACTCACAAACATTTAAACAGGTACAGCTCACACAAGACAAAAAACACACACAGAGGTCATTAGGTCAGTGTCCCCATCATTTTTTCTTTTGCAAATTCCCAACCATTATTTTATTCTTCACAAATTTTAAATGAACCAATTTTTTTTCTGAAGCTTCAGAGGTTTGTGAGGTTTTGGAATCAAAGGACTTAAAGTTATTTTTCTGTCTGCTGGTGCTCCCTCAGGAATTTAGTAGTCGAGGTTTCCCACAAAAGTTTTCCAAGCATTCCCATCTGCAGGCTTTATCAAAAGAAAATGTTGTGTTTCCCTCTCTGCCTCAGCACTTAATATGTTCAAAGTACATTCACATCTCTGCATGTGCTTATGTTTAAAATAAAGAAAAACTTTTTCAGTGAATTTCTCCATTGCCAGGCTTCCCCTGCTTGAGCCAATTGAAGGAGAAAAGAAGAAGAGAATTACTGTAAACTAATGTAACCTCAGTTCCCAGTTATCCTTATCTGCATCAGCTTTTCAGAAAATAAATCTCTTTAAAAAGGTCTCTGTTTCTCCTACGTGTGTATGTATGTTCCTGTGGGGAATAACTCAAAGAATGAATCAGTCCAGCAAGCATAACTTCATTTCGTGAACGTGTGTGATTGGTCTGTTATTGTCTCCCTAAAACTCAACTGTGCATGATAACTGATTCTTAACCTTGCAGTAATTTCCCGTTTTACCAAAGTCTATGCTTGTCTAGACCACTTAGGCTCCCAATTTTAGAATCATCTTAATGTCCCTACTGTCTTTACCTGTCTGCTTTTATAAAATGATTTTGAATCTCACCCCCCTTCAGTTGCTGCACTCTGTGATCATTGAACGGGACAGTCCATGAGCTCCATGGCCAAGCGGTTGCTTCCCCTCTCATCACGGAGCATGGATTGGAAGGGGATGGTCTGTCTCTTTCCACTCTCTTTCTGGACACTGTCAGTTAAAGCTCAAATTCAGTCTTTTGATCATAAAAGCAGCGTTCTCTTTTTCCCGGCACTTTTCTCATTCTTGAACTTTCTCCATGGGCAGACACGGAGAGCAAAAATAGCTACAAGGAAACAAATAAGACCCTGCACGTAGCTGGCTGCAAGACCACTCTCCTTTTCCAGGCTCAGTTTCATCCTGGTGGTAGTGGATGCAAAATAAAATGTTCTGTCCAGCTGTTCTGTCTGTTGTTAAAGTCCACCATCAGCTGCCGCTCTCTCCCACAAGCTCAGAGAGAGTAAAAAACAAATCTGCAAAAATAAGCAGCCCCCCAAAAAAAGAAAATCCATTTATTGAGAGTTCAGCACACTGTGTCAGACTGAGCATCACCCAGAAACCAGGGTTCTCCTCCAGGCGGCGGAGGATATTATGTCTTCACTGCAAGGTTAACCAAAACACTCCTCATTGCTGAGGAGTTAGCAGTTAGATTAGAGTGGGTGAAAGGCCTCTTCCCGGACTCTAATAATTATGCCATATTCCCCAGATAGCTTTAAATAATCATTTCTTAATCAATTAGTTGACATAATCTTGAAATAGTTCTGTAACACAAGTCAGTGCCACCAGGGTTGAGGAAGGTTCTGAGATACTGCCAGATCATGGAGAACACGGCCAACTCTCTGGACCCCTATCTGGTGTGGGTACAGGTTAAGAAGCCTTATTGTATCCCAGCTAGTAGTTTGTCCTAGGCAAGGCAAGGCAATTTTATTTGTATAGCACACTTTCAACAGCAGGGTAATTCAAGGTGCTTTACATAATTTGGTGATTTAAAAAACAAAAAACAAAACAAACAAACTTGGAATATAACATTGTAAATTAAAAGTAAAAGAAACACACATTACACATGATACACAATAATGCAAGAGAAAGATCAATAAAGCAAGAGAGCATGAACACATTTCATACATATGACATCAATCATTTACTCGAAGGCAATTCTAAAAAGATGAGTTTTTAGTCTCGATTTAACTGTTAACTGTCCCCAGATGCCTTTGCACCAGTCTATTGACCTTATGGTTAAATGTCTTGGACCTGAATACAGCAACCTGCCTGAAGGATTGTTGGTTTCGCATTCCTTGGTAAAGGTAAAACAAGGTCGAGCTTATGTCCCAAACACTAATGTGGGTACAAGAGATGTATGGTTAACACCACACATTGTCATTGCCACAGTGCAGACAGTTGCAAGACTAAACAAAACTGAGTTGGACCTACCTGGGTTTGAAAATTGAGATTAAGGAGACAGACACAAAGCATAGGCGCTGTTAAATAAGTACAAGTGAGCTAAAACTGATCTAGATGTGGGATGCACAAATTTAATAACACATGAGATCCCGGTAGCTGAGGCTCCAGTGCGAATCCCCCACCCCCCAGTATGAATTGGCATGCAACCACATACAACAGTTGCTGCAAAGTCAAATTATACGGGTAAAACAGCAGTCCATATTCTTCCCACATAGTTTTGGTCAGATGGCACTTTGTGTATGTGTTCTGATTATAACCTGTTCAATGCCAAGACCAGAAAAGACGCATTTCCTCTTCCAAGAATTGAGGAGTCTTTGGATGCTTTGGCAGGATCCCAATGGTTCTCTACACTAGATCTGACTACTGGTTACAGTCAAGTGGAGAGGTCGGAAAAGGACAAAGCCAAAACTGCGTTTTGTGCACCATTTGGTTTGTTTGAGTTTAACCGAATGCCATTTGGTTTATGTAATGCACCGAGCACATTTCAGCGTCTTATCGATAGTTTTTTGGGGGATTGTCACTACTAGTCTGTTCTCTTGTGTTCAGATGTTGTGATTGTTTTCTCCTCCTCAGTGCAGCAACACCTGGAATGATTAGAGGAACCCCATGTGGGGGCACCCCACATGTGATTTCAGTTCGTTCTGATGAAAAGTTTCCTATTGAAACAAAGAAGTCTCTGTTCTTTAGGTACAGTAGGACTCAAACCAGCCAAGTACTGTACCAGAGTCCAACCCAGCTCTCAAGTTGTTCTACCAGTATTTTGTGATCAACAGTGTCAAATGTTGCACTGAGGTCCAATAGAACCAGCACTGTGGTTCTACCACAGTCTGTATTAATGGGGATGTCATTGGTGTGCACGGAAACCAGACTGAAAAACATCAAAACGGTTTGTCTGTGTTAGGAGCCTATTTAATTGGTGAAACACAGCTTTTTAAAGCTGAGTGGATGCTGAGTGTGAGTTTTTTAAAGCTCAAAAGAGCCCTAATAACCACGCCTGTTCTTGCTTATGCAGATTTACAGAAGCCCTTCATTTTGGAGGTCGTTGCAATAATGGAAGGTTAGGAGCAGTGTTATCTCAACAGCATGGGGGTAAGTTGAGGCCTATTGCTTTTGCTAGCCGAAGTTTGAAACCCACCGAGTGAAACATGAGCAATTACAGCTCTATGACACTGGAGCCGGTAGCTCTTTAGTGGGCCATGAGAGAAATGTTCTGGGAGTATTTGATTGGGAATAAATGCCCTGTGTTCACTGACAATAACCCGTCAAGTCATTTAGCAACTGCAAAGTTATGTGCTACAGAACAGAGATGGGGTTCTGAATTGGCTTCCTTTGATTTGGCCATAAAGCACCATCCAGGCTCACAAAATGCAAATGTCACGATTGCATTTAGGTGAGTCAGAGGTTTTTTTTGGTGGAGGACGGTGTTTGGGGTGTACAGGCAGAGATGAGTGTGTTGCCTGGGTTGTCCATTTCTGACCTCACCATTTTACAACTACAGGATCCCGTTATTGTTGCATTTTTAAGATACTAGGATAGGGGTAGGATGCCAGAGAACAAAAAGAGCTTAGTAAGGGCTAGAAGGAGCTGGTTCAGCAGTGGGGCTGGCTCAGAGAAAAGGAATCAGTGCTTTACCGTGGCGTCTGTATGCCAGATGGAGAATGTGAGGTTCAGCAGTCAATTCTACCACTGCGTTAAGAGGAGCGCATTCTCCGCTTGCTTCATGATGAGCATGGTCATCAAGGGGTTGAGCGGACATTACAACTTGTGCGCTCCCATTATTATTGGCAGGATATGTACGGGGACATTGAGGCATGGTGTAAAGACTGTGATAGGTGTGTTCTGTCAATAGCCTTGCAACCTAAGGTTAATACATATATAGGCCGCTTAAAGCATCCCGCCCGCATGAAATTTTGGCCATCGATTTCACTGTATTGGAACCTTCTTCAGATGGGAAAGAAAATGTCGTAGTTATGACAGATGTTTTTTCAAAATACACTCTGACAATTGCTACAAAAGATCAGCAAGCAAGCATAGTAGCTGAAGCTTTGGTCAAGCATTGGTTTAATTTATTTGGTCCTCCGAGTTGCATTCATTCTGACCAAGCGCGAAACTTCGAAAGTAACCTTATGCTCAGCTCTGTAAATTCTACACTATCGGGAATAGCCATACCATGCCTTATCATCCTGAGGGGAATGGTCCATGTGAACGTTTTAATCATACGTTACATGATCTATTACGTACCCTTCCTCCTGACCAAAAGCATAGATGGCCTTTGCATTTATCTCAGGTGACGTATGCCTATAATACTTCGGTGCACAAGTCTACAGGTATAACCCCTTATTATTTGATGTTTGGTAGGGAGCCCCAGTTACCTGTAGATTTCTTGGGTGGGGAGGAGTTGGAGCCTGAAATCCCTTTGGAGGATTGGGTGGCAGAACATTAACGGTGGCATACGAAACTGTGCAGCAAAGATTAGAGAGTAAACTAGCACAAGGAGGTCAAAGGGACCAGGACCAGTGTTTAACGGTGGATTTTGAAGAGGGTGATCTGGTATAAACAAGAGATTATTCAGTTACAGGGAAAATGAAATTCAGGATTTTTGGGATCCTGCCCCCGTATCAGATGGTCTGCCCCTCACCCCCTAAGGGTGTAGTTTACTCTATTGTCCCTGTCGGTGAGGAGGGGCCTCTCCGACTAATCCATAGAACAGAGTGGAGGAGTATTCCTGAATCCAGAACTGCTAGTAATGTTGATGATGTACTGGAACGGGTATAAGATGGGAGCGACATTAGTCAGGGGATGGAAAAAAAGTCTGAATTAGAATCAGTGCCAGGAGTAGAGGATGGCTGTACTAACTTTACTCTTAAGCTGTCTGACAGTGATGATGAAAAGTTGTCTGACAGTTTTCTTCCTCCAGGCCAAATTCCCACTAAGGAAACTGGCATATCTTTAGTTGGGGAATCTCGGAGGTCTGCTAGGACAACTGCAGGAAAACATTCGAATCCATATTGGTCGCGACAATTGGGTGAAAGAGATCCAAAACCTGCATTATAAATGTCAAGATTTCATCTGGTCGAAAATGCAGTTTGGTGGGGAGGGATGTAGGAGGGTGTCACTGTTGCCCCGCTGCCAAAAACCCTATAAGTAGGAACTGGCTGTTTGCCAAAGAGGTCCCAGTTTCCTGTGGGAGGCCAGGGCATTGGCTGGCCTCATGCACTGTGTTTGAGTGCCAGTGTGTTTGGTAAGTCCATGTCTGATACTCTAGCCATTTTTATGTAGGATGGATATTGGTTTTATGGTATGTATCTGATGACAGGAACTAAGACTACTTGTGGTGTTTTGTTATGTTCATTTGAACCTGATTGCAGTGATTGTGATTCAGATGTGCTTGTTTGCTGTGTGGTGGGCTAAATTCCGGTCTTGAGCAGAATCGCCCTTGTAAAATGAGATGATGCAGTACCAGGAAGAGTTACTTGAAAATACTGTGGAAAATAAACATTGTTAACTTTATTCTGAGTCTGCCTTTCTTTCAGCACCACAACATTCTGTAAAAATATTTATTTTTGGCTGATCTTTTAAAAAAAATATAAATTGAAAATAGTGTATGATCTTACCTTTGTGTAAGAATTGCATACATCTATCCTGCTCATCCTGGACATATTGATTGCATTTAAGGCCAGTCAGAAAGACTAAATATGTCACACTCAATTGTATAATATATAAGACAGATTGTAGAATGTAAATTTGTTGTACATGTTTATTCAAACATGTAAATTGGCGATATAAAGAGAAACAGATATGAACATGCGCCAACTGTCTGCTTCATTTACTGTGTATTACACCGCGCCACCAGAGGTGAGGCACAACACAGCACTGCCTCAGCTCGCACATCATCCCGCCTCACGCTGCAGGCACTGCCTAAATTTATTATGTCATGTAAATTCAGTGATTCTGTCCATAAACATTTTGAAATATTAGAGAAAACAAATTTATACAACAGATAAGTTGAAAGACTGATTTTCTATTATCATTTTTAGTGCTGATTTTATTTGATATTATGGCAGGTGAGGCACTGCCTCATTGTGAGGCAGTGCCTCACCTGCCACCCCTGACCGCACGTCACTGTGCCAGATGGACTGAGTGTTTCACATGCTGTTACTACAGCTACTAGAGTTTTCAGCCACAATTATCTCTTGGGTTTACTAAAAATGGTCAAAAAAATAAAATGAAAGGAAATGCTACTTTAGCATAATGAAACATGCCACAAAGCTCAAATCCTGTTTTTTCTAAATGTGCAGCCGACTAATCTTGAGCAACTGTGTTATGCTATTATGTCATAAGGACCTAAATCTATAAAGAAAGTTTACGACAGTTTGAATCTATTCTACAAAATACTAGGTCAGTTCTGAAGACAGAAAGGGGGTCCAACCTAGGCGCACTCAACAAAAGGGGCCGTTGAAAAGCAGAGTATAGTATAGTATTGAACAGCAGAATAGAGCCAAAATTGCCATTCATTGTACTCCTATAAAGAAACAGACAAGGGGTTTAGCTTTAATGTTTCCTTTTGTAAAGGAGAGCTTTCATGAATATAAGATCTGACAAACTACGTCCTTCCCAACTTTCACTACTTAACTATAATGTTTAACAACACAAAAATCCCAGCTTCTTTGAAAGCATAGCAAATCATTTGAAATTGTCTGAAGTCTGTGAAAGTGGATTGTGGTTATTACTAATTTACACACAGTGCATGAGGCGACTTTTCATTAAAGAGAGCAGCTTCTTTTTCATTTTCTGTGACATTTCAGATATGTTTGTGACAGCAAACCTTTATTTGTTATTGAGAGACCTGTAATATATGCTGTTCTTAAGAATTTATTGCTGTTTTGAATTCAAAGCACATAAAAAGCTGTAAACAACAAAGCTATCCATCACTGCTGAAAACTCCCAAACAGCTCAACACCACTCTGAGCAGAAACGCAATGTGCAGCTAATTATAATAAGCATCTTGCAACAATGCCATAAACGTATTTTCTGTGAAAGGAACTACAGCATATTATTAATTCCATAGCAACTGATACAGTATTCATGTGGAGCCCAGCAGGTTCCCACTTAGTCTTTGAACTGGTCCTTGCACAGTACAAATCACTTCATTTCAGCAACTTGCAAATCCAGTTGCAGAAGGTTTCTTCCAGAGCCCTGCTGTACAGAAAAAGTCCTCCCTATTATACAATTAACCTTTAAATTCTGAAGATACTTGACAATCTTTTGCAGATTAGTATTATATAAAAGCAACTGAACTGAAATGTATTGAAATTAAACTCCATTATGTATACAGTGCGACTGGACGTGAATTTGTGTGTTCCTTGGAAAGTGTGGTTTCAGTGATGCTACAAAACATACCCACCTTGGAGGATAAACAATGAGTGTAACAACATACAGGAATAATAAAGAAACGAAGTCCCAAAAGCATTTAGCAAGTGAACATACGGTGTTGAAATTTATTGATGAACCAAACTAGCATCAGATGCCAAAGAACTGAAGAGTATTATCTGGGGTTTGTCACCTTTAAAAATGCTTGCGTGTGATGCTCCACTGAAGACTCTAAGACACAGCCTTATCTGAATAGAGAAGGATTTGATTTCAAACCAGCCTATGCTACAAATCAGTGCACACAATTCAGGAAGAATCTAAAAGTGAAATTGCAGAAATTATCATATGCCATTTAATTATCAACTTCCAAATAAACTACAACGCAGCATTCTTTACAGGCATACAGACAGTGCACAGCTTTCCATATATGGCCTCATCACCTAGAGTTCCACCTATGCATAGCGCAGTCTTTTCTGAAGGCACGCACTTCCCATATATCGCAGTCTGCAGCTTCGACTGTCTATACATGTTCAGACATTCTTTACCTCTTTGCAGCGTAAGCCACTGGCTCAGAAATGTGCTTCTGAGGCACGAGACATAATGTGATTTCAGACACTACAGAACAAATTTAGTCCAGCATAATCAGATAGTGCTAGCTTGCTGCAATATCTATTTTCTCCAGAATAGTGGAGCCGAATTTTAGATATACTGTTGACAACACAAAGCGTATTACTTTTTATAGTCTGTAAGTTTATCTTAAAATAAATACGTTACTGCAATAGGCTGTCCAACATGGAATGGTACAGCTCATTTGGTTCCCAACTATATATGTGAAAAACTAAGTCTAATTGAAACACAGTTTGATGAGCTCATTAAAACCACCTTTTCTTTGAGCTCTTCAAATTGTGTTTCAATTAGACTTAGTTTTTCACATATATAGTTGGGAACCAAATGGACTAAGGATGTTTAGTTTTTCTTCAAATAGGCCTTTTTGGTTTAAATGGTTTTTAAAGGAGAAACTTGTACAATTTTATAATTATTCTTGGTGATGAGTTTCATACCATTTACAAACACATTAGAATTCATCGCCTGCAGTAATGCTGCACTGTTCAAGTCAATGTGAAAATGTTAAAGTAAATGAGATTTTTTTCAAGTAAAAGGAGAAAAATTTCTGCGATGGACTGGCAACCTGTCCAGGGTGTACGCCGTCTCTCGCTCTGTGACTGCTGGATATAGGCACCAGCCCCCCCGCAACCCTGCATAGGATGGATGAGTACAGATAATGCATGGATGGAGGAGAACATTTAGTAATTGGTTTTAACATTGTATTTTTGTTTACTTTTACTGTAATTATTAGATAAACTATATTAAAGGGTAGACATTATAAAAAACAAATGTTTTTTTATAAAAGATGTTGAAAAAATAAAAAATAAAAATAGTTATTCCTCCTGTGATATTGTTACATATGGAAACAGTAGGGATGCTCTGTTAAGATTAAAGATTTGAGTTGCATGTCATATTTATAATGATCCATAAAGACAAATTTACAAGATTATCATCATGTTGTCATCAGTAGTCGAGTTGAGGGGGAGCGGGGGGTGGAAAGAAATTTTTGGCCAAAGGAGCCTCTCAGCCATGGTGTCTGTGTCCGTCTCTCACCTAACTTCCAACAGACAGAGAGGTTCCTTTGGCGCCCGGCAACAGTGACAAGAACCGTGCATTCTGTCAGTCACTGGCACGTCACGCTGTCAGTCCTACTTGACCTTACATGTGATTGGACTATACGTGACCAGAGAAACGATAGGTTAAAAGGGGCAGGTGTCCTAATTCAAAGACTTAGGATAGAAAACTTTGAACAAGGTAATTAATCAGGTAGATTTTTGGCTAACCAGCTTAAAATTAAAAAAGAAAAAGCAACTATATCTGCTATTAAAGCTCAGACCGGGAATACAGTATATGATCCTGGAAGAATAAACAACACATTTAAAGAATTTTACAAGGCTTTATACTCACCAGAGATAAATCCATCGGATCATGAAATTTAAATTTTTTATGATAACATAACCCTACCTAAATTATCTGAAAGTCAAGCGATGGCCCTGGATTCACCACTAACAGCGGCTGAACTCCAGGAGGCCCTCCAAGGCATGCCCAATAAAAAGGCTCCAGGCCCAGATGGATCTCCAGCAGAGTTCTATAAAGAATTCTGGAATATTCTGGCACCAACATTCCACAGAATGCTGCAGGAAACCAAGGAAAATGGCAGACTACCACCAAATATGAATTCTGCCTACATTAGTCTTCTACTAAAATCAGGTAAAGACCCTTTGTTTCCCACCAGCTATCGTCCCATATCCCTTATTAATGTTGATCTTAAAATAATCTGCAAAGCCCTCGCAAAAAGGATAGAGAAAGTAACCCCTCTTATAATACATCCTGATCAAATTGGTTTATTAAAGGGAGACATTCATCCACAAATTCACGTAGATTAATAGATTTAATAGATTTTTCTTACTGTAAAAACATTAAAACTAATATATTATCTTTAGATGCAGAAAAAGCATTTGATAGAGTTAACTGGAAATTCTTATTTGTAACCTTACATAAATTTGGCTTTGGAAATTCTTTTATAAACTGGTTGAAAATATTATACAGTTCACCAACAGCATCTATCAGGACAAATAACCAAACATCATCTAGGTTTTATCTTCAGAGAGGTACCAGGCAGGGATGTCCTCTCTCTCCCTCCCTGTTCGCTATTTTTATTGAACCACTAGCTGCAGCAATCAGGCAAACTCACAATATTAAAGGCATAAAATGCAATAACATAGAACATAAAATCAGTCTTTATGCAGATGATGTATTACTTTTTCTCCAGCATTCACAAACCTCTTTCTCTCAGGTAATCGGGTTGATAAACTCTTACTCAAATGTTTCAGATTATTCTATAAATTGGTTAAAATCTACAGTTCTTCCAATCTATTGTTCTGTCCAGAATCCAACTAATACACAACTGCAGTTCTCAATGATCCCAAGTAAACCATCACTAGACTGGTTTAGATCTCTGGACTCCTCTATCTCTAAATTTCTTTGGAAAGATAATACGTAGACCCCCACGTATCAGCTTAAAAACACTCCAGAAGACCAAAGAAAAAGGAGGTCTAGATCTACCAAACTTCCATCATTATTTCTTAGCCAACAGGCTCCAATACATCTCAAGATGGTTAAAACATAGCTACCTAGACGAGTCCTGAATAGACGTAGAACAGACACTATGTAATAAGATAAAACTTTCAGTTCTACCATTTAATAGCTCAAATATAAAATAATTTGAATGCTTTAAAAGCATAAATATCAGCTCCTCTCTGACAGCATGGTGGGAGTTTCTAAAAATGACAGAGTCCACAATAATCCTATGCAGACGTACACCCATCTGGAATAACCCCGACATCTTGCAAAAAAAATGTATGATAAATTTCCCAGTCTGGAGGTGCAATGGAATTGAATACCTGGAACATATATTTGAAGGAACAGACTTTATCCCGTGTAATACATTAATTACACAATATGGAATTGATAAAAACAAATTCTTAGAATATCAACAAATTAAATCTATTATTAAAGGTAAATTTAGGCTCAATACAGCTGAATTACAAATTCCAGCAAGAGTTTTAGATTTTCTTAATCTCAACCCCCCCCCCCCAAACTGCTGTCTAAAATATACAAAACTTTATCTACATTAGATGAATCAATAGCCATCCCTATTTCAAAATGGGAGGTGGATTTATCAGCCAGCTTTAACCAAAACGTCTGGTCTCAGATATGTTTAAGAACCTTTAAAATAACAAAAAATCCTCATTTGCAATTAATACAATACAAAATCCTTCATAGAGTACACTATACAGGTCAACGAATGTTTAGGATGGGTTTTACATGGTCTAAAACCTGCTTACAATGCACAAGCAATATACCAGATACTTATGTTCATGCGCTTTGGTTCTGTCCACCTGTTAAGAAATTTTGGTGCCAGATATGTGAGGACTTATCAAAGTGTCTGAAATGTAACATCCCACCATCTCCCTCAATTTGCCTGTTAGGAAATTTAAATGATGTCACCATGGACACAAAGTCAGTTCTAATGGTTCACATTGCCTTATGCATTGCTAAGAAAACTATCCTCCTGAACTGGAAAAATAAAAAAGCTCTTAATATTAATCAGTATAGAAATCTCTTGTTGGACCATATTGGTCTTGAGACGGCCTCTGGCTCCATATCTGATCAATCTCTCTAGGCTCCTTTGATCGGCTCCATCACCTAGTGGGGGTGGGGGGCACTTGGTTTTGTCGTTTGGGACACTGTTGCTGATGTGGGGGTTTTGGGGTTGGAGCCATCTGGGGGGGACCCCAGGGGGTGGGATCCCTGAGCGGATGGGGCGCTGGACGTCGTGGCCGGCCTGGAGTTGGGCTTTGGGTGGTAACTCCTGATGGCTGCATACGGTGTCTTAGGGGGTTTGCACTGGCAGACATGGGTTACTGGCCTGGTGGCCGTGCTGCGCCTGGGTAGGGTCTGGGGTTGGTCCTGGGGATTCGGGGCTCGGGGGCGCCGCACCCCTTAGCTGTGGTCCTGGCTGGGGGTCGATTGTCATCGCCGGTCCCTGTATGGTGTCTCACCTTGTTTGCTGGTTGGGGTGCCTGGCTGCTGGTCGCGCGGCTGGGTGGTGTTTCTGGGCCGGATCAGTCCTTTTTTGCACTGGACTCGGCTCCTGGGTCTTGGTCTTTGTGCGGGGCGCTGGGGTTGGGCATTTGGCCGGGTTCGGTCGGACTGGCCGGGTGGTGGGCGTGCAGGGCAGGTGGGTGGGGCGCTGGGTTTGGTCTCCTGCCGGGCCGTCGAGCAACAGTGGTCGCTCCACAAGGATTGAGGCTGATGGATGTCGGCCTGGTGGGTCGGCCGCCCGGCTCATCGGTTTGCTCCTGGTCTGGGCAGGTACGTCGCCGTGGTTCGGGCTACGGGGGCCTCCGGTGTGCGGGTGGCGGTGGGGGCCTCCTTTGCTGGCGGGGAGGCTGCTGCTGTGTAGCGAAAGGTGCTCTCCCCCTACGAGGGCACTTGGACGGGGGGAGGGGTGTGCGGGAGGGGGGGGGGGTTGCGAAATCAACCTGGGTGTCTAGTGTCTTTTGTGTTTTGAGAGTAGAGCGAATGTCAGGGTGGGTTTAGTTCCCTTTCTGGGAGGGGGCTGGGGGGACTGCCTTGGGGTCCGTGGGGCTTTGTGGTGCTGTGGCCGTGGGCCCCGGGTCGAACGTGCCATGGCCTCCCTCCTCTGGTGGATCCCGGTGAACAGCAGTGCCTATTGGGGTCAGTGGGGGAGCTGGCTCCCTGGGAAGACATTTTGTCTCCCAGTCCTTCCCTCCCCATCCCGTGACACCTCTGTCCACCTGCTCCATCACTTTAACACTCATAAAGGGTCTTGGGGCATGGGCACATCACTGGGGTGCGAGGAGGGGCTTCCCAATTTTAGAATACAACTTAGACACTCCCACTTATAACATTCTCACGCGACACATATGTAGGGACTTTGGGGTGGGCACACTTTTCGGCATCCAGAGGGGGAGCGGTTCAATCAGCTTCACCTCTGGTGCCGGTGCCCACTGTTAAACCACATATAGACACTGAGGGCTCGGGGTGGGGGTTGGGAGATGTGTGGCTGCCTTCCCCACATCCCACCCCTCTGTTTAAATACACATTATAACAACACGCATCAACACCATACTCGAGCGGGAGGATGGAGGCTAGGGGTCTTTTCACACCCCTGTTCGCTACGGGCCATCAGGTGTTGGGGTCCGGAGGAGGAACAGGCGGTCTGGTCGGGGTCCTGGGCTGTCGGGCTGCTTTGCCATTGTGGGGCCCTTGGCGGTCTGCTTGTCTCCGTCCTAGAAGGTAGGGGGTCCATCTCCCGGGTCCGGGGACTGGTGGCTCTACTGGGGCATCGGTACCTGGACCTGGGAGCATAAAGTGTGTATGGGGTGTGTGAGTGAGGGTACAGCGTCATTTTTTGGGTGTCTTGGTGAGTCAGTGAGAATGTATGGGTTTAAGAGGGAGGGAACCTATGACTGTGTCTGTATGTCTTTGTCTACCTGTCAGGTTGGATCTTGGTCTGCCCCCTCGCCTGGCGCACCTCAGGCCTTACACTTAATGGGGGACCTATTTCCCCTCCGTCACTCCCCGCCGGTGACGGGGGCCCCTGCCTGCCGGTGCATCGGTGGTCAATCCGGTTCGGACCTGGTGCGTGCCTGGCCGGGCCTGGGGGGGCCGGTGTGTCGGTCGGCCGATGCGCTGGGCCGATATCTTCCTTTGGCTGGTCAGGGCACCGCTTTTAGAGGTGCCAGGTTTTGGATTGTTGGGTGGTGCCTGCTCGGTGGCTCGGCAGGATGCGAATCCTGCATCTCTGCTCGTTTGATCACCTGTTCTGTGTGCACCGTGCGTGGCCGGTTCACTGGCGGGTTGGACCGGCCCTGGCCCTTGTTGGATGCCTGGTCTCGGCGCCCTGCGTTGCGCGGGATCAGGACCCGGGAGTTGGTACAACTTGTTGTCCAGATGCTGGCAGAGAAAGTATAGACCACTAGCTGTCAAAATACAAATGAGACCACGCCCCTTCCGGTCACGCCCCTTCCGGGCACGTCCCCCTTCCGGACACACCCACTTCCGGATACTCCCCTTCCGGTCACGCCCCCTTCCGGATACACCCCCTTCCGGATACGCCCCTTCCGGTCACGCCCCCCTTCGGTCACGCCCCGTTCCGGATACGCCCCTTTCAGTCACTCCCCCTTCCGGATACGCCCCTTCCGGTTACGCCCACTTTTGCAGGCACCCTGGCTGCCGGAACAAGCTCCGCCCTGTCATAATAAGATCCGCCCCCTGGTGGCCACGCCCACATGTCACAATAAGCCCCGCCCCCTGGTGGCCACGTCCACCTGTCCAAATAGGACACGCCCACCTGTCGAAATAGGGTACGCCCCCTGATGGTCACGCCCACCTGTCAAAATATGGCACTAAATGGCTCCCTCTAGTGGTTCTACAATTAAACTACATGCAAAAAATGAAAATACCTCCCCCTAGTGGCCCAATAAATACTAATACACCAAAACTTATAAATGCCTCCCTCTAGTGGTTCAAAATTAATATAACAGCCTATTGTATAATTGGCCCCCTCTAGTGGATCAAAGTAACATTACATGCAAATGTAAAAATACCTCCCCCTAGTGGCTCAAAAATTAAATGACATGCAAATATGAAAATACCTCCCCCTAGTGGCTCAAAAATTAAACTACATGCATATATGAAAATACCTCCCCCTAGTGGCCCAATAAATAGTATTACACCAAAATATATAAATACCTCCCTCTATTGGTTCAAAATTAATATAACAGCCTTTTGTATAATTGGCCCCCTCTAGTGGATCAAAGTAACATTACACCCAAATGTGAAAATATCAAAAATTAAATTACAGCCTATAGTATATATAGCGCCCCCAATGGTTTGAATCTAACTCCTCAGTGTCATCAGAACATGTCCGAACAAGTCCCTTTAATATTATACGGTCTGGGCTCTGTCTCAACATGACTCCTTGAGCATTCCATTTTATTTTAAACAGTTAAAAGGTGCTTTTTAGCTTCCTGACTTTAATTTAAAACCACATTAGCTCCAACACTCTAGAGACACCATTACATCTGATTCTAACAATTCAACCATGATAAATTAAACTTGTAAGAGCACTAAAAAGAGAATTTATTCACCCACAGCTATGTTGAAGCAGATGCTCATCCTTTTGTTGATTTTAAAAATGCACCATTACACAGTCTAAAAACAGATAAGGATTTAAAAAAACATCACTTTAAACCTGGTTGCTTTAAGCTGGAAATAAGAAATCTATCAAACTACTAAAGTTACTGATAAAAAACAGTCCACCAATCGGCGTTTGACACGCCCCTACTCTGCTTTGTATTCGCTGTATTTACACCGGGCGGCATTTACACCGGGCGGCATTTACCTGTATAAAAGGCTGTCGGAAAACGGTTAATCTCTACAGCATGCTGGAAGGACCTCATTCAACAATCCGACCTTAAGGACACGGAGCGCGGTGCTGCGACGAACAAAGAAAACAGCGGTTTCACGAAGACTGTATCACCGGCTTCATTCGAGGGGAATCCCAGAAGCCCGCGTCATTGTCAGACCGCGTCAGAGCTGAGTCCTGGCGGGATTCCCGAGCTTCCCCTGCTAAGAGCTGGAGTTACGGGTTCAGCGGTGAAATCAACTTCACAGCGACTTCAGGAAATCTTCACATCGGCGACCTGTATTATCGGTTTGGAGCGAGGTGAGTAAATGTTTTTTTTAGCTCGCAATTGTGCGATCGTCTACGGATGTTTGATAGCACCAAGATGGATTCGCTGCTGGCTTATCGATAGATTCACCATAGCATACATACTCTGTTACAGCTAGAAGTATCGATCAACTCGAGTTGCTGCTCTGAGCTGGTTTCGGGCTGGAGCGGGAAAAAGGCACTGGGGGTTGCTACAAAGCGAAACTCCGCTCTGAGGTGAGTTTACTGCTTGTTAAATTATGTTGACTGTTTAGATACGGGTATTACCGTATTTCTATTTATTTTATTATATTCCTGACTTTTACCTGCGCTTTATCATAGATCGTGATCGAAGCGCGGAGCTGTTTGCAATTGGATCTCAGCGGATCTGCCCAACGCCAGCCTTGCTACTTCAATTAACAGTGAGACTGTCTGGAGCTTTCTCCAACTTGTGTATTGTCTGACTCTGAATGTTTTTTCATGTCCTTTTTTTTTCTGATTGTATGTTTAAATAGCAACATCAACCAGTCAGTATGAATGTCTTACAGGAGCTAAATAGTCCTCAACCGTCTAGTCAGAAAGATGAAGAATTTCAGATCAATGTACGTGACGAATTCAATAACATAGAGATCCGACACAACTTTGTCCGGCCTGAGGGTGATCATCCATGTCCGTATGAATTTCATAATCACATAATGAAAATGCTCAGGGGTTTATCAGACCGGGTGACACCGCTGGTTAACACTAACGATATTGTGCAGATAGAGGTTAATGGACCCGGCGTGTCTCGCAGCGTGACTTTCTCTGTCGATGAATGGGGGAGTAACGTCATGCACCAGTTCGAAACGTTTTTAGATGATCTGATGCAATCCAATGCTGAAATAGCCTCAACAGAGCGTTTGTAATTCAAACAGTGCGTGATCTTAGCGGGGGAGCTAGACGAAAAGCTGAAATGTCTCTCGATTGCGAGCTTATACACAAGAAGAGACGCCACCTATATATTGTGAACAATGATCGAGATGATAAACTGTGTTTTGCTATTAGCTTAGCCTGTGTTGCAGAACCTAGCCTCGGCTCCGATGCGGCTATACAGCTCGGTAGAGAGTTGCAACAGCGTGCAGGCCTTTCAGAACACACCCCCGTCAGATCAGGCGATATCCACAAATTTGAGAAGTTGTTGAACAGAAAAATAGTTGTTTTTATCAGAAGTGAGGGAGAGAGAGCTCTAGGGAAGATTCAGACCGACTTTGAGGACCGAAGCAGGACTGTTTTTCTATTGCACTTCCGAGACCATTACTACGGGATCAAAAACTTGAAGGGTTTTATAGGGGCTCGGGATATTTGTCACTACTGTTTCGATCCTATAGGGCATAAATACAATCATGTATGCAAAGGTTCGTGCGCTGTCTGCAATGATGCAGCATGTGCTCAGGGGGTTACAAATCCGATTCTTTGTCATGACTGTAACAGATATTGCAAGAACCAGACGTGTTACGATAGACATAAAGTACCTGAGCTAAAACCCAGGGCGCGTGTGATGGTCAGTCATTGTGATCAGGTGAAGAAATGTCCCAACTGTGGGTTAAACTATAACCAGAGTCTCACAACAGGCAAGAAGCATGTGTGTCAAGGGAAGAAGTGTAGGATTTGTGGGGGTAAGCTTGACAAGGACCAGCCAGCATCAGACCATAAATGTTATATCCAGACATGCTCTGTCGATACCGAAATAAGTGACAAGGTGATTTTTTACGATATTGAAACTTTCCCTGGTGCGCAGGGTGAGCATGTTCCATTTCTGATCTGTTCAAAGTCCACATCTGGTGAGGAGTGGTCAGCCTACGGCAGTGATTGTATTCACGAGTTTATCCGTGAAATCAGGAGGCCAGGTCCTCGGAATTACACATGTGTAGCCCATAATGCTAGAGCTTTTGATTCCTACCTTGTTCTGAATGCAATGACGGAGATGGGTTTAAATCCTGACATCATTATGCAAGGGTGTAAAATTCTGAGCATCACTGATCCTGATTACGGTTTGAGGTTCATTGACAGCCTATCTTTCCTTGCCATGAAGCTTAGTAAAATGCCTGAAGCCCTCGGTTTTCATGACCATAGCAAGGGCTATTTCCCACACCGTTTCTCATCCTCTGATAATCTGAGCTATGTAGGTTCTTACCCGCTGCCATCATTTTACGGTGTTGAGCGAATGAATCGTGCTGAGCAGGAGGAATTCTATACATGGTACGCTGAGGTTAGCAAGGGCGTGTTTGACTTTAAAAAGGAGGCTCTCTTTTACTGTAAGAATGATGTGGAGATACTCCTACAAGGATGTACAAGGTTTCGTCAGGAGTTTTTTAACGACAGTCAGATTGACCCTTTTAACAGGATCACCATCGCAAGTGCTTGTATGAAAGTGTTTCAAAGCAATCATTTGAAGGCAGACACTCTCGCTGTGCCTTCACCTACAGACTACAGCGAACAGTTTAAAAAGTTTTCCACAGCTTCCGTTGAATGGTTGGAATATGTTTCACATACAAGGAGGGTTGGAATACAGCATGCTCTAAGAGGTGGTGAGAAAAAGATTGGATCATACTTTTTAGACGGTTACCTGGAGGTAGGGGAGCGTAAAATAGGGTTTGAGTTCCATGGGTGTGAGCATCATGGCTGCAGCACCTGTCGCTATCCAACAGCTGAGAGTCCATTGACCGGTGTGCCTTATGGGCAGCTTTACGCTGCGACCATGGAGAGGGAGCATGTGCTGAGGACTGTGTATGGTATAGAGCTCGAGGTGATGTGGGAACATGTGTGGGAAGAAATGAAGAAGAGTAACGCTGATGTGAAGCAGTTCATGATGACCTACCAGGCTCCTGCACCACTTACCCCCCGTGAAGCGCTTTTTGGAGGGCGTACATGTGCAGTCAGGTTGAGGTACTCTGCAGCCCCCGGTGAGCAGGTTCTTTACCAGGACGTGTGTAGTCATTACCCATTTGTTCAGAAGACGAAAAGCTTTCCTGTAGGGTACCCGATCATAATCAGGGAAAACTTTGATGATCCTAGAAATTATTATGGATTTATCAAAGCAGTCATTTCACCACCTCGTGGTCTTTATTTCCCCATTCTACCATTCAGAACAGATCATGGAAAGCTTGTATTCACCCTCTGTCGCACATGTGCATTGGAGAACAATCAGACACATAGTTGCACCCACACAGACACTGAGAGAGCCTTAACAGGTGTATGGGTGTCTGAAGAGGTTAAAGAAGCCCTTTCACACGGCTACAGAATCGATCAGATCGTTGAGGTGTGGCACTTTGAGCAGCATAGTGATCAGATCTTTGCAAAGTATGTCAACTCCTTTTTGAAGACCAAGCAGGAAGCTTCAGGTTATCCCGAGGGTGTAGAGAGCGAGGAGGAAAAACAGAAATACATCCAGGATTTCATGGTGAATCAGGGTGTAGAGTTAGACCCTGAAAAAATTAAAGTAAACCCGGCAAAACGTCAAGTAGCCAAGCTGTTTGAATTCGCTTTGGGGGAAGTTTGCTCAAAAAAATGACCAAACCCAAACCTCAATCATTAAACACCCTGACAAGTTTTTTGAGTTCCTGTTTTCAGGGAAGTTCGTCGTGACATACTTCAGCTTTCTGAACCCCAAGATGGTCATAATTCAATGGAAGTACAACAAAAACTGTGTAACGCCCCCTAACAAAACCACCAATGTGTTCGTTGCCGCATTTACAACAGCTTACGCACGACTAGAGTTATTCAGATACCTACACCAACTCCAAGAACGGGTACTCTACCTTGACACAGACAGTGTAATCTATGTTGTGCGTGAAGGCGAGAGCTCTCTGCCGACAGGTAGCTATTTGGGTGACTTGACAAACGAGCTCCCACCAGGGGACACCATTCAGGAGTTTGTTGCCGCAGGGCCAAAGAGTTACTCGTATCAGACAAAGCACAGGGGGAAGGTTGTGATGAGGGCAAAGGGGATATCGCGAACCATAGAATGCTGTGAAAGGGTGAATTTTGATACAATGACAGGACTTGTTGACAGTTACCTGGGTGGTGAGAGAGGCGAGGTACTCAAAGCACCGCAGCATTCCATCAAACGTGATAAAAACGGGTTCCATCTGAGGAATCACTCATTTACCAAAACTTTCAGGGTGGTCTATGACAAGCGGAGGTTGTTCCCAGACGGAACGACGCTACCATTTGGTTTTTGAGGGGGGAAAATGCAGCATCAGGGTGAACTGGAAGCGATTAACTTTGATCCAAGATTTAAAACTCCTTTTCCAAGTCTTGTGGTAGGCCCGAGTGGCTGTGGGAAGTCTTTTTTTGTAAAAAATGTTTTGATTAATTGTCTACATGTGATGGATTCTGTACCTGAAAATATTGTTTGGATCTACACTTCATTCCAACCATTGTATACGGAGTTGATGAAGATTAATAAATCAATAAAATTCATCGAAGGATTGCCTCATTCCTTTGAAGATGATGTTTTATTCCCCCCAGATCAATCGCATCTATTGATTCTCGATGATGTACTCTTTCAAGCAGCTGAGCATCCAGAGGTCGTGAAAATATTTACACAATATCGACACCATAGAAACATGAGCGTTATGATGTTGACTCAGAATGTGTTTCTCAAGGGGAAACATACTCGAACTATCAGTCTTAATTGTAATTATATGGTCTTGTTTAAAAACCCACGTGACAGATTGCAGGTAGCAAATTTAGCACGTCAAATTTTCCCTGGACAGAAACCCTTTTTCATGGAGAGTTTTGAAGATGCTACGAGCCAACCACACGGCTATTTATGTGTAGACCTAACCCCTGACACACCAGACCAATACAGGCTCAGGACAGGTTTACTTCCTGGACAGTGGCCGGCTGTTTACATAGCTAAGAACAAGTGACCAACATGTCGGCACGCATAAAAAGAAATGCACCGTTACTAGGGGCTCTTTTTCATTCCACACCCCAGAAACGTAAAGATATCCTAACTCATTGTTCTCCCGACTTTCTACAAACCTTGTGCGAGATTGCTTTAAATGTGCTGAAAGGGAACATCAAGCTGTCCATAACACAATACAACAGACTTAAGAAGCAGAAAAAAATCCTCAGGCTGTTGGCTGATCGGAAGGTGGGGTTAAAGCGCAAACGACATTGAAAACCCAGACAGGAGGAATTCTCCCACTGATTGCAGCTGTAATACCATTTCTCGGAGAATTGGTGGCTGGAATATTCTGCCGGTAGAAGTGTATTATGACACTGAGAGCATCACAGAAAATGTTTCTAGTCTCACCGCATCAATTAAATCGTCTGAAGCAACGGGATAACTCCGGAACCATACGACAGAAGGCTCAGGATGACACTGATGAGGACATGCAGGCAATATTGGATGACCCAAACAGTGCATCGTACGAGAAAATTAAACGCTACCACGCATTACTTCAGAAATACCTAACCCTCCTTAAGCAAGGAGAGAACGAAGAGCCGCGTGTCACCCTATCGCTGCAGAGAGACCGTGCGAATGATGACCCCCCGAAGGACAACCAGATCGTTAGTGGGTATAGCCGAGGTTTAGACGGTCTAGATTCCGCAGAGACCTCTTCTACACCTGCCGTTGAGAGTGTCGTGGATGAGAGAGCAGGGAGGAAATCAAAAAATAAAAAGCGCGTATTGATGTCACCAGTTTGGCCGTCTTTAAAGGCTCCAAATGCTACAAAACGGCGGGAAAGAAGGATGTCGTTCATGATGTCACCAGTTTGGCCTCAGAATGCGCAGGTACCACGCAGAAAGCGTAAGAGTGTTACGTTATCACCCCTCTGGACCAGAGCGGAAGATCATTTCAGTAAAAAGTCTCTTCGTAAGGCAACCCGAGCCCCCAGCTGGCTCACATTCTCCACCTAGCTGCATGACTACTGAATAAGCGTTGTTTCTTTTCACAATAAACGATATCTATTCACATAATTTCATGCGTACAGGTTTATTTCATTCCAAGTTAAACATCATAAGTCTAATACATTTGATGCATATTCTCATACATATCAAAACCCGTAACAATCTTTAAACACATCTAGAGAACAGGTTCTATGCGTGAAAAACGTTGTGTTTCGCTTCATAGCACATTTCACATACTTTTTGACAAAGTTAGATACAAGCTCATCATTTGATTCAGGAATTTGACAATACTTTGATAAAACTTGTTGCATGGAGAGACCACAGGCTCTATGGCATAAATAAAAAATACAGTGATGCCCACAAACAGAAGATTGAACGCTCTGAAATTGTTGGTTATGGTACATTATCACAGACGAACGATCTTTCAAAAAATCCAAAATGGATGAAGGGAAATAGACAAATTCTGGTGAGTACCCGTAAGAGTCAAAAAACGTTGCTTTACCACCCTCTTCCAGAGTGAGGGCTAGCCAGTGTTCCCCAGGCATGTTAGAAGGGTGTGTATTGACGATAAAATAAGCCGGTCTGGGGAATGTTAGTGGTAGCAGCTCCAGTTGGTCGCTGGCCCATACACCGCAGAAAAGCTTCCCAAGCAGATGACTGAGTATTGCATTGAGTTCGTGATTATTCATGTTTCCAAGTGGTTAATAATAATCCACCAAAACTCTTCTTTTAGAGTCTATTTCCAGGATGGAGTCGTAGCACGCGTATACAATCAGCGTTGTTGTGTGCGGTAACGGTGTTCTGAATCTCATTTCTAGCCTAATGTTACCACTGCGTACTGGTGATAGTGCTTCAGATTCAGCACATGGGTCGAGATTAAAAGCAAATAATGCGTAACCCGTGTTAAAGTCCTCCCTAGTTATGCTTAAAGGGAGATCCTTTAAATGCCTCCCTGTGGATGTAAACAGGTTGTAATATTCTCGTACAGAATTACCCTGATCGAAGTTGGGCTGGAAGGCCTTTGCAGGAATCTGTCTACCATCACGGGACAGAGCTAGATACTCCATATTATAATGGTTGAATGAAAACGGATTCAAATTGCGCGCTCCTGTGAAGGCCTGGTGATTAACCATCGAAATAACCACATATTTAGGTGTCATACCCAAGAACAGGTTCTCCTGAGTGCATATTCTTGAATGTTCAGGTATAGAGTATGTTTTTACATTTACACGCGATACCGGGTACAAAGCATTTCCTTTCATTAATGCGGTCTCATGACCGAGCCGTACGGCGGGAGATACAGTCACCTTTTTTACAAAGAGAGCTGCACCTAAAATCCATAGTTTGAAAGTAGAATCTGCAGCACCCATAAGACAGAACGCATCGCTTGCTCGTGTTAGCTTAATTCTTATGTCAACAGAGTTCAAAAGTAGTCTTTCACAGAATTATATGTCAGCATGAAGCGGTCCTAGCAGGTGCACCTCTCGAGATTGGGCTGTAAAGGAGGCACGTTGGTTTAATCCTTCATTCGGTCCATCAATAGTCTCTGTAGAATCCATTTCATTGGCTGTATCTTTATAAAAAAGCCCTGCACTGAACTGGCTTTTAAGGGTTTGATCTGAATAATTAAGCAATGTTTCGATCATAGCTCTATAAGGATGCGTGGCGCTGGACTGCGATATTAAACGGTCTCCAAGGGTTACATCACATTGGGAAAAAATTGTGTTCAGAGGGTAGTTAATTAAGCCGCCCTTAGCGTCACGAGCCATGGGCGAACCGTTAGCATTGCTAATTTTAACTCTGAGATGGATCAACATGTCATTTAAATCGGTATACGACTCGCCCCCACCAGGGATAAAAAATTCTATCGGTCCTCCATCGGTGATGGCTGAAAGGGGTGAAATCTCAGTGTACAGCTTATCCTCTACAGATAGTTGAGTCATAGGCGCTGAAAATAAGTCAAGCTCACCGAGCGTACACTCTCCCGATTTGACATGTAGTAGAGCCATATTCCTATTCGGTTAAAATATGTCAGAGCCTCTGCCGGACTTCCTTCCCCTCTGCCTGCTCACCCTGAGTGGTTTCTTTTTCTTTGTCTTGGCTTGTTTTCTAGTCATCCAAACACGCTCTCCAGGGGGTCTCTTTCGACCTCGTCTTGATAAGATCATTATTCCTGAACCTTCCTGAGCATCAGAATTCTGACCGATCTTGCTCTTGATTTTATTGACCGCCCTACCAAAGACGTCCGAAGCTATATTCGATGCCGCAGCTTTAAGGTGTGGTTTAGCAATCGACACTCCTTTCTTAACAAATGGGGATATAAATCGGAAGAGGCGGGCAAACACAGATCCAAATCCACGACCATACATGACAGGCTGTCCTGAAAACCCGGGTAGCTCTCCACCCGTCTGGTTCACATAATATTGTACAAACCGCGTTGGTTCTGGTCTGTGTGTTAAGTATGCCATTTTACCGCAGGTGTCAAAACCGGTTTAAAGTGCAGCTTCACGATCGTCTTCCCGTATACAAAGTTCACACACTCGTTACGATCTGTTTTTACCTGTATGCAGATTGTCTTAATATAGCTTTTTGAAACGGGGAGGTAATGCACTGTGTTATACCTCACACCAATCACGTCACCGAATTTACCATTTATGTTTACGACACCGAGCAGAGGTGAGTGACTGTCACCAACAGTTTGGAAATGGATTATATCTGTGTAGACAAACAGGTTATATACACCAGTGCCGAGATCCGCTGGGTGGGGCGCAGGTCTGTTGGAGATGGTCCACCATTCGTCAGCCTTCAAACCGAGCATGATGGAGAGAGGGTTGCTAGCTCGAATTTTGTATCTTCCATCCCCCTTGAAGTCAAACTTTTTCGAGACATTATTGTAGGTTAGATCGATGCTCCTGTCATATTTCTTCACGGCTGGGACTAGAGCATCTGAGAGGTCTTGAGGTCTCTCAAAATACCCCCCTCCGGAAAACTTGGACCTGGCGTATTCTATACGGGGTGTATTCCTCTCATCTTTAGATTTGTCTCCCACCTCATAAACAACCTTCTTTAAATCAATGTATGAATGCTGATCCGACAGGTTATACCATGTATGATGGTAGACAATTTCACACAGTCCCACTACCCAGTCTCCACTTAGCTCAATAGCCTTTGGAAGGTCTGTAGTATAATTTGAGCTCGTGTTATCTTTAAATACCTCTCCGCTGGCGTTGGAAGGTAGAGTTACATAGAACCCCTCATCAGACATTGTGAATTTGACGGAGCAAAAAAAGTCATCTAAAGGCTTTGGAGGGTAAGGTTTACTAATTAATCATAGTCTGTAGAACCCACGCTTTATAGTGAATCGACGATGTGTTAAACGGTTTTGTGGGCGATATTATTTGACACTTTTAACATCTGAGGCTCTGACCCAACTGTTGAATTTTTCGGGCCAATTTCTCCACCTCACAAAGACTTGGTCCTCCCCGTTGACTCTCCTCTGCTTTAAAATCTTGTCCACGTTATACACCCGCTCACCATTAATTTTTACTTTATGCAATTCGGCCTCATAAAACGATCCGTGTATTCGATCCTGATCATAATCAACTAACTCGTACACTGGGGGGTAGCGGAGTATGCAACGGTCAACCGTAAATATTTCATCTGTGAAGCTGTTCTCATATTTCTTATCAAATACCCCACGTAGCTTTGATATTCTGACCAGATCCCCTTTCTTAAACTTTGTCTTTATTTGACCAGAGTCTATCGATGGGGTGATGCAATAGAGGTTTTTCATGACTTGAGGAGTATTCTCTGACGTCACTTGCATAGGTGTCATCTTAATGCTTGAGTGGAAGCTGTGGTTGTAACTCTCCACTAGCTTTTGAAGGACGTCGATGTACCGGAAGGTGTTATTAGCGGTGAAATATCTCCACATTCTACCCTTCAGAGTGCGATTGAAGCGCTCAACAAACAGATGCCTTTAGATCACTGGCTGTACTAAAGTGGGTAATACCATATTTCTTCATCATTAACTTAAATTGTTTATTATAAAACTCTTTACCAGCATCAGTCTGTAATTTTTGTGGAATTTGACTCTCTTGAAAAACTGATTCAAACCCCTTAACGACCTCACACCCCGTCTTTCTCTTTAAAGCACGCACATACGCCTTTTTTGAAAAGACATCAATCACTGTTAGTAAATAGTTGAATCCGTCGTTATGTGTCGCCAAGGCTTGCATGTCACATAAGTCGGCCTGGAATTGCTTCAAGGGTTTGGTTACAAAAACACGATTCCGGGGAAACTTTACTCGTGCACGTTTATGCAACGTGTAGGTGTCCTCGCCTGAAAGAAAGTCTTTTACTTTTTCGACACCGATCACACGTCCTTCTCTGTCCTTTAAACCCCTTCTCAATCTGTCAACACCCCCATAGCTCCCCGGATGGGCGGGGTCATAGTATGCATTGGTCAACACCCTCTGTTCTGACATTTTACTGTTGAATGATAGTACAGGAGAACGGCTAGTGTAATTTAACCCTTGTATTAATCAGATAGATGAACCATATGATTGGATCAAAGTTTTTTTTTATTACAAGTTCAAAACCATAGCATTACACAATTATAAAAAAAAATGAATAAAAAACAAAACACGTCAGGATTAAACTAGAGCATTTATATCAGAGGAGATATAACCAACATTAGTACACATCAGATTTCATAGCCATAGCATCGGGAGACAGTCCTGAGTTCTTCCAGGATGGCTTCATCATCCCTATCACCATACACAGCTTGAATCGCGTTGTAAAACCCCTGCATACTCCGCAGCTCATGTAGAACGGTTTCAGCTACTGTTTTCACCTTCAGATCATCATCATCATGTATGCTCCGATTTACCAGCAGAATTTGAATAGCTGGAATGAATCGCGGGGTAAGAAGTTGTCGCATGACTGATTGAAAGTGGAGTTGGTAATAATCCTCATCCATTAGTTCTAGGCATTGATGCTGCAACTGACTGGGATGGCTAATTTGACATCCATAACAGTTATCTTTCTGATAAGCAGCACTGGTCATGTGAAATAGATGCAGAACAGCAGTCTTTACAGCCTTGATGAACCTGGATGACATCAAACCGTCCACCAGGTCCCATTTGTCAACCTCAGCCAGAGTCGGAGAATCACCCCCCTCATCCTGAGACGCATACCCGTGTTCCGGTGTCGCGCATTCCGGCGCATCGGGGGTCCCACCATCGCTGGGCGCTGAAGGTCCATCACACTCTCCCTCGAGATCGGGCATAGGCACCGGGGTTGAAGTAGATAGAGGGGGTCTTACACGGCGATGTTTCGTTGTAGGCGGCCGATAATAGTTGAAATAAGGGTGACCCGCTCCCCCAGCTTCAGGGTTGTATGATCCCTCGACCCAAGCGTCGGGCTGGGCATCTGCAGGCAGAATCTCCGAAAGAGAGAACACAGGGGATGGTGGAGAGTAGCATGGCGAGAGCGATGAAATTGACGGTGGATGATACGGGTTAGCGTAGCCGAACCCCACAGGCGATGGCGGAGTGCTCATCGGCTCATACGGCTGGCCGATCCCCCAGTATGACGGTAGAGTGGTCTGCTTGACGAATCCTCCCATATCCATCGTCTCGGAGCGAAGATTACGGCGGCCTGGAAGTCCTGGATGTAATGCCGAAGACCAGGAGGTTTATATAGGAACCTAGCGTACGGGGCGGGGCCTGTAGACTTGTCTGGACATGTTCGGCATGAGGGGCGTGATAAATACAACGAATACAAAGCAGAGCAGGGGCAAGTCGAGCGCCGATTGGTGGACTGTTTTTTATCTACAACTTTAATAGTTTGGAGGGTTTCTTATTTCCAGGTTAAACCAACCAGGGTAAGCTACTAAAAGAGGGTAGGACCTGTTTGTAACAAATTTTGCTGGGAATAAAACATATTTTGCTTTATAGCATCTACACCTAAACACTGGTGCTCCTGCTGACTGCCTCCCATTTTGCAAGAGTTACATTGTTTCCGCAGTAAAGATATGCACGCATAACCCATAAAATGGCTTAGAGCAGTTTTAATAGCACTGTTGACTGCGGTAGGTATCCAGTTCTCAATTTCCTCCATTTGATTCTCTTGATCCAGGAAGGAAATCGGAGTCTCGCTTAAAAGAGGAAAGTCTTCTGTAAAAGCCAATGTCGGATTTTTGTCCAGAGTTGTAGAGGTAGATTTATCGCACATTGAGCGTGTCGTCACGGATGGAATCCCATTTGACAATTCAGATAAAAGAACAGACGTTTCCTCATCAAGTTCTTCATTTTTAAATTCAACTCTTTTTAGGTCCATGGTTGGAGTTGAGGCAGAAGAGGCTATATGCTTGGGCTCAGCTCTGACGCGGTCTGACAATGACGCGGGCTTCTGGGATTCCCCTCGAATGAAGCCGGTGATACAGTCTTCGTGAAACCGCTGTTTTCTTTGTTCGTCGCAGCACCGCGCTCCGTGTCCTTAAGGTCGGATTGTTGAATGAGGTCCTTCCAGCATGCTGTAGAGATTAACCGTTTTCCGACAACCTTTTATACAGGTAAATGCCGCCCGGTGAGCACCGCCCAAACCGGTTTACCTGACTTGCAGACGTAGGTGAAGTCAGGGGCGTGATAAATACAGCGAATACAAAGCAGAGCAGGGGCGTGTCAAACGCCGATTGGTGGACTGTTTTTTATCAGTAACTTTAGTAGTTTGATAGATTTCTTATTTCCAGCTTAAAGCAACCAGGTTTAAAGTGATGTTTTTTAAAATCCTTATCTGTTTTTAAAGACTGTGTAATGGTGCATTTTTAAAATCAACAAAAGGATGAGCATCTGCTTCAACATAGCTGTGGGTGAATAAATTCTCTTTTTAGTGCTCTTACAAGTTTAATTTATCATGGTTGAATTGTTAGAATCAGATGTAATGGTGTCTCTAGAGTGTTGGAGCTAATGTGGTTTTAAATTAAAGTCAGGAAGCTAAAATGCACCTTTTAACTGTTTAAAATAAAATGGAATGCTCAAGGAGTCATGTTGAGACAGAGCCCAGACCGTATAATATTAAAGGGACTTGTTCAGACATGTTCTGATGACACTGAGGAGTTAGATTCAAACCATTGGGGGCGCTATATATACTATAGGCTGTAATTTAATTTTTGAGCCACTAGGGGGAGGTATTTTCACATTTGGGTGTAATGTTACTTTGATCCACTAGAGGGGGCCAATTATACAAAAGGCTGTTATATTAATTTTGAACCACTAGAGGGAGGTATTTATATATTTTGGTGTAATACTATATTGGGTCAATAAGGGGAGGTATTTTCATATATGCATGTAGTTTAATTTTTGAGCCACTAGGGGGATGTATTTTCATATTTGCATGTCATTTAATTTTTGAGCCACTAGGGGGAGGTATTTTTACATTTGCATGTAATGTTACTTTGATCCACTAGAGGGGGCCAATTATACAATAGGCTGTTATATTAATTTTGAACCACTAGAGGGAGGCATTTATAAGTTTTGGTGTAATAGTATTTATTGGGCCATTAGGGGGAGGTATTTTCATTTTTTGCATGTAGTTTAATTGTAGAACCACTAGAGGGAGCCATTTAGTGCCATATTTTGACAGGTGGGCGTGACCATCAGGGGGCGTAACTTATTTCGACAGGTGGGCATGTCCTATTTTGACAGGTGGGCGTGGCCACCAGGGGGCGTACCCCATTTTGACAGGTGGGTGTGTCCTATCTTGACAGGTGGGCATGGCCACCAGGGGCTGTATCCCATTTTGACAGGTGGGCGTGGCCACCAGGGGGCGGGGCTTATTATGACAGGTGGGCGTGACCGTAGGGGGGCGGAGCTTTTTGTGACAGGGCGGAGCTTGTTCCGGCAGCCAGGGTGCCTGCAAAAGTGGGCGTAACCGGAAGGGGTGTAACCGGAAGGGGCGTATCTGGAAGGGGGAGTGACCGGAAGGGACATTTCCGGAAATGGGCGTGGCCGGAAGAGGCGTGGCCGAGGGCGTGGCCGGAAGGGGCGTGGTCTCATTTGCATTTTTGACAGCTAGTGTTCTATACTTTCTCTGCTGGCTGAGCCCGGCCTGGGGATGCTGTCCGTCCCTTGCGGCTATCGGTGGGGCGCTGGGATGTTGGCGGTGGGGATTGGCCTAGGGTGGAGGCGGCACGTGCTGGCCGGCGGCCGGCCGCGGCCCCTGCAGTGCCGGGGGCCCCTCGTCGGGTCCCTGCTGGGGGGTGGTGGTGCCCCTGGGCCCCGGCTCTCCCGGTCCATTGACCGGCCCGCCCTGGCGCGGCCGATTGCCGGCAGGGCCCGTGGGCTCGTCACTGCTGCCCCCCGGGCCCCTGCATAGTGGCCGCTGGATGTTCCCCTGGGGTTCTCCTTTGCTCCACTCTTGGGGGATGCGGTCGGCCCCACCCGGGTCCGCCTGGGGCTCTGGGGGTCCTTTGGACGTCTTTGCTCCGATCTCCTTCATGTCTGCATCGATTCCTGGGAGACGGATTGATGCCTGCTCACACCAGCTATCGAACACTCTTATGGAGAAACCTTATATGCACCAGCATGCTCACACACACTCATAGATGTGGGGTCTCTGGTGTTTACAGATATATTCTTGGGCTGAGGTTATCATTACTAGAGCTTGATTAATCGGTACCATGAGTTTTTCTGGGACATTGTTGTTGTATTTTTATATCTATTTTTGTGTGATGTGGTTGTGTAATTCTTAGTTCACAATGTTTGGTTTGTTTTGTCGATGTTCCTTTTTCGTGTTTTGTTTTGTTTTTTCCGTCTCTCTGCCGTACTGTGGGTATGGAGGCAGACTTCAATGTCTTCCTGTGTTTTCTTTGTTCCCCTTCCTCTCTTCTATTTTCAACTCACCCTCTCTCTTGACTTTTTGTTTCCTACCTCTCTTCTTCCTCTTCCTTCTTTCTTCTCCTTAATTTTCCGTCTCCGTGTCCATAACATCAGGAAATAACCCCCCCCCCCCCCAAAAAAAAGAACCCAGCAACTGGACCCAGCTCTCTTCCAGAGTGCCTCCACACATCAGTCCAGATGCATCTCAGTACATTAGATCACTGTTAAGCAAGCTGGTTCTATCCAAGCGTATTGGTGGAAGGTTTAGTGGAAGGAAAAGCTGAAGGAGCTGAAGGCAGGAATTCATGCTCCTAGTGCAGATACAGTACAATATATGACCAACATTTATTTTTTTATTGCTATTGATGAATGATTTGGGGTTTTCATCGACTTTAATAAGCCAGAATCATCAAAACTAATGACGAAAATCTGAAATCCTGTGTGACGACTGTATATTAAATGGGTTTTGCCCTTTCAGCTAAATGACTAAATAAATCAACTTTTTGCAGATTTTCTAATCAGAGAAGCTCCTGTAAAGGTGTTTCCAGGGTTTTTGGAGGAGAAACAGGCCCACGGCATCAAACAGAGGCCAAATCCTCCTCAAGCAAATGGAAGCACACAGTGGCACACTGAAGACAAGCAGGTACAATGAAATAATTGCATCATATTAAATCAAAGGTTCATGCTTAAAGGATATTAACACTTATGCAGTTTGAGCATTAGGCTTAGCATTCTTCTTCACTCTGCTACTTTTCTCTCCTACTACTCTCCAGTTGCATTATTTGCTGTTATTTCGATTGTTAACTCTGTTTTTTCTCAGTGTTTTTCTCTCCATTGAAGATATACCTGGTCTGGTATCCTGCTTAGCTGCAATGCCCTGTTGGACGGGGGGCATCGACTGGGATGATCCTCCCAGTAACTGAACATCCACCGTGTCCTGTAACCAACTTTTTACTTGTTTAATATAGAAAGTTCTCTTAAATCAGTTCTTTTGTTCAGTCTTCTTGAACCCCCAAACGGTCGTGGCAGATGGCCGCTCCTACTGAGCCTGGTTCTGGTTCTGCTGGAGGTTTTTTCCTGTTAAAGGGGAGCTTTTCCTCTCCACTTTCGATACATACTTGCTTAGTCTGAGGGATTGCTGAGGTGTGAGTCTGCATGAACGGGACGCAACTTCAAGAAGAAAAAAAAAAAAAAAAAAAGGGGGCAGGTGTCCCTCCCCCGGAGTGTTGAGGGTTTTTTTTCTTCAGAGTTAATTTCAGAGTTTTAAATCGGAAAGCAACGAGAGACCGCTGCCAAAAATCACGTGATGGCAACCTTGCAGCGGTGTTGACGAAAGTACGAAAGGCGGATGTTGCAAAGTTTATTTTTTTTTAGATCTCACATTACAAGGTTTCAAAAGTTTTTGCAAAATTAACATGGTGGGAAAACTATGCCATATTTGAAACTCTGAAATTGTGTACTTGAAAAACAACAAGGGTGAAACAAGCAATTTGAATCTCTGAAAATGTGAGGCTGAAACTCTGTACTTTACATGTTGAATTTATGAAAAATAAAAATGCTAGTACAAAATTATGATTGCAGAGATTCAAAACTTATTTTCAGACTTTCAAAACTTTATTTCAGGTTTTAAATTTTCAACCATTGATTTTCAAGGTTTCAAAACTTTTTCTTTCGGTTTCAGATTATGTCAGCGTTCTCACTTCATTGGTTCCAATCCCTGCATTTTTCAAACCAATCCATGCATGGATTCTCTCTGGGTACTCCAACTTCCTCCGATAGTCTAAGAAATATGACTGTTAAGTTAATTTGTCCCTCCGAATTGTCCTTAGCTGAGATAGTGTGTGTGCGCATGGTTGTTTACTCTGTGTGTCTCTATTGCCTCGTTTCCACTGAGCGGTCCAGTCCGGCTCGGTCCGGTCCAGTCTGCCTTTTTGTCTGTTTCCATTGTAAAAGTAGTCCATACAGCAAGCCCATACCAGTCCATTAATGTTCCCCCTTCAAGTGTAGGTCCACAGGACAATGGTCCGATATGGGAAGGGCAGAGCTACTGGCGTCACATAACAGTCCTTTGATTGGGTGAACTCATAAACACTGCAGTAAGTTAAACGTCACCCCTGCGATAACTTTACACACCGGTCCTCTGTTCAGTACATTCACGTAGTAAGGACAACACCACACGGAGGCTTTGAATAAACACAGCGGTCATATTTGTCTAAAGAAAAAAACAAAAAGCAAGAAAGACAACCATGAGCTGCTGGATAGACTCCATTTTTGTTGCTTCTTGCTCCTCTTCTCTGTTTTTTGCGCATCACCCACTTCCTCATCCCTCCAGTATGACTCCACGCAAGTGTTCAGGGTAAACCCCGCCTGCTCAAGGAGAGTTCAGTAGGCAGTCGAAACGCTCCAATCAAAAGTCAGAATTACGCAATAGCGGATCGGACCGGACCGAGCCACACCGCTCCGCTCAGCGGAAACGAGGCTTATGTTGCCCTGCGATGGACTGCTGACCTGTCTGCAGTGAATCCCGCCCCCTGCCCAATGATCTCTGGAGATAGGCACCAGCTCCCCCAGGACCCTGCAAAAATAAGAGGGCAAAGATAATGTAAACGATGGATGGATGGATGGATGGATGGATGGATGGATGGATGGATGGATGGATGGATGGATGGATGGATGGATGGATGGATGGATGGATGGATGGATGGATGGATGGATG
This sequence comes from Valencia hispanica, assembly GCA_963556495.2. NCBI lineage: Eukaryota > Metazoa > Chordata > Actinopteri > Cyprinodontiformes > Valenciidae > Valencia > Valencia hispanica. The sequence goes on from OY747704.1 coordinate 50,006,706, forward strand.
GATGGATGGATGGATGGATGGATGGATGGATGGATGGATGGATGCTAAACATAAATTCACTACAATCTTTTTCTTTGGTCCAGTGATACACATAGAAATTGTAAAATAAATAGATATCTTTTACTTTAAGCTTAGTAAAGCTATTTAAGGATAGGATAGTCCTAAAACATTTTATGTAGGATGTACTAATGATTTTACAATGATCAACTGTCTAAAAAACGTTTGACTTATAAAACGGAAAGCATTTCCTTGACCCATGTAACCAGGTTTCACTTTCTGTTGTGAATCTAACAGGCAAATATTTGTTGCAAGAATAAAGGTCAAACCGCTATGGGTATTACTTGGCTACAGCATTGTGAACTTGTCAATAATTCATCTGCACATAGCTCAAGAAATAAACATGATACACAGGTATCAACAATCTAAAATTTCATGCTAAAAAATGTAATGCATCCATTTAATTATTCTGAAAGCACCTGCAGATATGGTAAAGGTTTTCAAACTCAAATTATTGCAATGCAAATATTTCCCTCTGAGCAATCACTTAATGTGAGTAAATAAAACAGAACAGTTTCTTTTATCTATTAAAAATACCTGTCTTTTCTAAACCTGAAACAAAAGTGCATGCTTAGGATAATGTAGTTTGATGTGGTTGAAACACTAAAGAACCTTATGAATACAGGTAAGGAGAGAAGTGTTTGAAGCTTGAAGTCTGGTTCTTAATCCTCTTCAGATAAATTGCTGTTGCATAAATGTGTGGGTGGAAGCTGTGACGTTATTAGTTATATTGTGCACAACAGAATAGGTGCTGATAGTTAATCTAGGGGACAACAAAGCTGGAAGACCTTGTAAGAAAGCATTCATTCAAAAGTAAAGTGTCTTGCTACAAAGAGAACAAACCAATGGGAGTGAATTAATTTACCTTAAATGATGAATTCAAAATATCAGCATCTAGAAAACAAAAGGTGGATTTTTATCTTTGTTTTTACTGAATGATAAAGCAAGGACGTGCAACAAAACACTTGTTTTCTTCCCTTCACAATCTTTCAATGATTTTCTGTTGCTTGGATGTATTATGTTGGAGCATATAATTATCATTGTCAATAACCCCCCTTTACACATTTGTGGATGTGCATTTCATGTCATTCATGTTTCACTGTGTCTGTTTATGTGTACATGCAATACAGACATGGAACACAAATACCTCTAAGTTTGAAAAAAAAAATCTGAATGACAAAAACAATAATTCCCTAAACAGGTGTTTTTCAAACGTGGTTCTCAAGTCACACTGCCCTGGATGTTAGATGTTTCCCTGCTTCAGCACACCTGATTTGAACTGCAATCATTTGAAGCAGGTGAGTGAAGCAGGGAAACATCCAAAACATGCAGGGCAGTGTGCCTTGAGGACCAGGGTTGGAGAACACTGCCCTAAACCACCTTAGTTTGAGCTCACAGGACAAAGTGCATGCTCTCCTATTACTAAGGTATTTGTTGTATCAAGAATTAGAAAATGTATTTTGGTCAGGCAGGTCTTTCGTTGCTGAGCCCTGATCTCTGAAAGAAAAATGCATAATTTTTATTACCTGCAGATAGACATTTACTTACTTTGGCATGCTGAATGCTTGAATTTAAGGCAAGCCACTCTAACCTTGCTCCTGATTAATCAGATATGTATTTATTTACCTGAAAACTCATAGAAAATTTGTAGAATATTGAACTTTCATTCATTATTGGTCAGGTGATCAATAAGTGTAGAATGGCCAATAAACAAATTCACATGGGGATGTCAGGTGAAAGTAACTTACACTGTTCCGATACTGTTGATTACTGAGCATTTTACATCCTTTATCCTAATCCATACGCAGTATGCAAAACTGTGCTGCATCAAAAAGCCCTTTATATCATCATGTTTAGAGCAAGTTATATATATATTTTTTGATTTGTCAACATTTGCTTTATGTACTGTTTTGTCTGGCTGATATGCTGATGCATGAACACAGGTCAAACAGCAAGCCAAACTTGTTCTTCACAAGCCAGGATGTTGAGTGCCTTGCTCCTTTATTTTCTTGCTTCGTTTGTTGACACATGAAAAAGCGAGTAAAACTGTGATAACAAAAAATAATAATGGAACCAAAATAAGTATATTATTGGCTCAAATTAACCCTAACCTATTAAAAATCCAACACAATTTCACATTTTAAACAGTAAATGCTAAACACTAGCAGGCTAGCTGGAAACTAAATAACATCTTAAATAAATAACAATTAACCTAAATAATTACTCAGTAACTGCACACGTTATCAGCAGTAAAAAATAAATAATACACTTACAGACGTGGATGCCATGAGCAAAAACACCCACAAACTCAAAGAAATAACTTTCAGTTGACACCTATGTACTGAATAAGGTAAGTTTTGCGTAACCTAGCAACCTGAGAAATTAGCTCTTTACTGAATAATGTAGCCTAGCAACCTGTGTAATTACTCTTACCTCACGCGACCTCGGAAAGTCTTAAACAGGAGTGAAACAAATCAACATCACTTTCCCTCTTTATGGGCAAAGTGAAACCGCCTATACTCGGACTATAACGAACAATACGCAAACATAAACTTTCCTATTACATTAACTCAGTAAAACTGAGAGCAGAACGCTCCCCTGCTTGGCATGACATATGTCATTAAACCTAAGGTTCCATGTGTTTAGTCCATTTGAGAAGAAGAATCATGTCTGAGATGGGACGCAGGTAAGTCTTCGTAGGTCCCTGGGACAATGACCGCACCTCAACCTTGCAGACTGCTTCTTCACTGCTAGGAAAGACTGATGTGACTATTGCCATAGGCCACTCATTCCTAGGTGCTTGACTCAGTCTCAACAGCACAATGTCCCCCAGTTGCAAATTAGGCCTTTTATTGAGCCACTTACATCTTGATTGAAGAGTGCTCATATACTAATCTCTCCAATGGCCACAAAATTCAGTCGCTAGAGCCTGCAGTCGTCTCCACTGGCCTTTTATCAGGTCTTTGTCAGTGAATTTTCCAGGTGGGCCATATGGACCTGGCTTTTGAGTCAGAAACATGGCAGGGGAAAGCAGAATCGGGGAGGAGGATTCCGACGTGATGGGAATCAACGGTCTTGTATTAAAAACTTCAGATACCTCTGCCATCAATCAGTGAAATGTGCTTGTTCTCCAAAAGCAAGGAGTCCAGTATCTTATGTGTAACTCCAATCATACGCTCCCACACTTCACCCAATTGAGAAGCATGTGGGGGGGGACTGCTTGTCTTTGGGAAGCTCCATGCCCAGCTCTGCTCTAGCGGCTTTGAAGTTAGTTCCCCTGTCCGATCTGAGCTGCTTTGCTGGACCCCTCACATTGAAGAATCTCCTCAAAGCGTTGACACAGTTTGTTGTGTTCATGGATTTCACAACTTTGATGTGAGCCTCACTGATGGTCATCAATGTGAACAGGTTGGCCCACCTTTTGCTTTGCACAGAACCTTCTTTGAGTGCGCAGGGTCACCACATACCAGTGGGGGGGGGGGGGGGTTTCAAGTCGCTCCAGGGGACGGTCCGCCATCTTCTGTTCTTTCGCTTTCCCTCTGAGCCTATGGCGCATTATACAACTGTGAAAGGGGGCTGTTTACTAACCTTTTGCCTCTGACGATTCTCAATCCAGCCTCTCTGATTGCTCCTTCTCTGAACTGATGTCCCTGATGCTTCACCTCTCTGTGGTGAAGCATCCACATGTAGTTTGGTGACATGGTTGTGCCTTGAAAGGATGATAAGGTGTTTAAACTCTAATTCAATGAGAGCATGTCTAAGGTGCCCGCCGACCCCGAACAGATTGTCGTCCAAGAAAAGGTTGAGATTCAGGATGAGACTTGAACAACAGATTTGTTTGTTTACTTTAAGAGCAGCACATTCTTCAGGGTATGCTTCTCCTTGAGCAGTTTCCAGAATGAGTCTCTTGGCCGCTGAAACTTCTTCTGGGGTGTAAGGCTTACCACACAGATCACATACATGTGTGGCTAAAGCTGTTATAAGTGTTCTAACTTCCATGTCCATTTCAGCATCTATGTGTTTGAAGCTTTCTTGTGTCGCTGGTCTTGGAACCTTGTAAAGGAAGTTAGGACCCTTGAACAACCTTGTGTCCATTAGCTTGGAAGCCTCTACAGATCTGGTTGCCAAGTCGGTTGGACACTTTTTATTTTTCAAAAGGTTCTGAGTTTTTAGCAAGAACTGCAACCAAAGATTAAAGTTTTGACAAAAATGGCAGTAGTTACAGCTCATACTCAAAACCATATGCAGACATCCGTCCATCTATTGTCTATACCTGCATGTCTGTGCAGGGTCTTGGACTGGTTTAGTGCTTGTCTCCAGCAGTCATTGGGTGAGAGGTACCCTGGAAAGGTCGCCAGTCCATCACAGAGCAACAGAGACAAAAAGGACAAACACCCAGGTATGTGGGGGGGGGGTTCTCCACCTTTGTGAGACTTCTGTGCCTTAGTGTCACTTGAACACATTAAAGTTTTTTTTTTTCAAACTTCAGCAAATAATGGTAAGAAATAACAATGGTCTTTGCATTGGTTTACTGAAGTCAAATTTGCACTTAATGCTGTTCTCAAATTACTTTTGCAATTCTTATTTTATGGAACAATCCCACTTACTGCTGAAAGAGAATGCCAGTTGGCCCTTAATATAAATCATTCAGTGATATACAGTAGTAATAAATAACTTGATCGCAAGCTGCTAACCACCTAGTGACATCTGGCAGACATTAACACATAGAGAAACAACATCGTATATCCCTGCAACATTTAAATGAGAGAAAGCACAGAGAATCAGTTTGCTTTAAAATGACTTTCCCTTCTCTAAGTGTCCTCTCCCACAGAGTTCTCCTGGCATAAAAGCTACATTACAATGATTTACCCTGCCCAGAATCAGAGTGCACTTTATGAGACACACACTCACATCCAGGCAGATACACCCTCAGGCCAAGGGATCCATCAGTTACAGCCGGTTCAGTCGAGAAATCATCCTCCTTTTCTTTTCCTCCCTACGTGCACAGAACTGGCACATGATGGACTTGGAAACCCTCACAGCACCTCAGATTTGGAGCACTTACATAAGACTTTTTTTGAAGGCACGTTATCAAAAATAAACCTAAGATTCCATTGTGATTTTTGAGCGAGTCTTGTTTTTGCTTTCCTGGTTTTAGTATGTCTGATGTTAGCTGTCTCGGAAATAAAAGCAGTAGAGTTTGTCAGAGAATTTGATTTATCTGGTTCTGTTAGATGTCATTGCAAACAGATGATAGATACAATACATGCAAACTCGCTTCCCTGTCCCTTAAGTGTCTTTTTCTACCAGCCCTTGTCACTTTAAATAAATGAACATCTTACTGTAAAGTGGATGTAGAAGTTCTTAGCTGTTCATGTTTTCCATTTGCAAGCTCTATTAAAAAACTTTTTTCTAATAAAACATGTTACACCTCCTCTTGTCTAGTTTAACTAGCCAACATATTTAACCTTATTCATTGGAAACAAGACAATGTTATGAGCCAGAATTGTCTTGGTATGAGTTAATATTGGATATTGGAAAAGTTGCTGCTTAAGTTTTTATAATAGCAATTTGCATATACTCCAGAATGTTATGAACAGTGATCAGTACAATTGCATAGTCCTTAGAATGGCAGACTTGACATGTTAAAAGGAGGGTGATGCTTGGAATCATTGTTCATCGCGTTGCATAAAAATGGCTTCACAGGCAATGATATTGTGGCTACTAAAATTGCACCTAAATCAACAATTTATAGGATTATCAAGAACTTCAAGGAACGAGAGTCAATTCTTGTTAAGAAGGCTTCAGGGCGTCCAAGAAAGTCCAGCAAGCACCAGGATCGTCTCCTAAAGAGGATTCAGGTGCGGGATCGGAGTGCCACCAGTGCAAAGCTTGCTCAGGAATGGCAGCAGGCAAGTGTGAGCGCATCTGCATGCACAGTGAGGCGAAGACTTTTGGAAGATGGCCTGGTGTCAAGAATGGCAGCAAAGAAGCCACTTCTCTCCAAAAAAAAAACATCAGGGACAGATTGATCTTCTGCAGAAAGTATGGTGAATGGACTGCTGAGGACTGGGGTAAAGTCATATTCTCCAATGAAGCCTCTTTCCGATTGTTTGGGGCATCTGGAAAAAGGCTTGTCCGGAGAAGAAAAGGTGAGCGCTACCATCAGTCCTGTGTCATGCCAACAGTAAAGAATCCTGAGACCATTCATGTGTGGGGTTGCTTCTCATCCAAGGGGGTGGGCTCACTTACAATTTTGCCCAAAAACAGCCATGAATAAAGAATGGTACCAAAACACCCTCCAACAGCAATTTCTTCCAACATATCCAGCACAATGGAGCACCGTGCCATAAGGCAAAAGTGATAACTAAGTGGCTCAGGGACCAAAACGTTTAAATTTTGGGTCCATGACCTGGAAACTCCCCAGATCTTAATCCCATTGAGAACTTGTGGTCAGTCCTCAAGAGGCGGGTGGACAAACAAAAACCTACTAATTCTGACAAACTCCAAGAAGTGATTATGAAAGAATGGGTTGCTATCAGTCAGGATTTGGGCCAGAAGTTTTATGAGAGCATGCCCAGTCGAATTGCAGGGGTCCTGAAAAAGAAGGGCCATCACTGCAAATACTGACTCTTTGCATAAATGTCATGTAATTGTCAATAAAATCCTTTGAAACATATAAAGTGCTTGTAATTATGTTTCAGTACATCACAGAAACAACTGAAACAAAGATCTAAAAGTAGTTTTGCAGCAAACTTTGTGAAAACTTATATTTGTGTCATTCTCAAAACTTTTGGCCACGACTGTACTAAGCAGACACAGAGAGCATCGTGCCTGTTAAACCTGCAGCAAGATGCGTGCAATCCATTTAGTGCTTTTGCCCTTGATGAATATGCAATGTGGGCGTTTCTGTCAGAAGGTGCAAAACATTGGGAGGAGAACATCCAAATCAGTGTGATTCATCAAAGATAAAACTGTTTGCGCCTGCTGATTTTGTTTCTATTTACCGGCTCTGAAAGGCATGTCTTAACTTTCCGTCACCACGATTCAACATAAGTTTTTTACTGACCAGCAAATAATATAATTCATAGACATTCTAGCCTAATAGTAATTAACACACTAACATCCATTGACTTGACAGGTAATGTTGTTTTTTCCCACCTTTTTTTGCCTAAGACGCATCATGAATCCACTGCGCCTATTCCTTCTCTCTCTGGCTGTGGTGTAGTGCATGGGTTAGAAAGGCTGGCACACACAGCAGCTGACACAAAGTCCTCATTGTCTTTCAATAACGTGCCCTTAGCATAAACTTTTTGCCCTGCATTCAATGTTGGGCTTTTTATTTGGAATATTGATAAATCAGGCCCATTTTTCCCATTATTTCCCACCCAAAAGAGCTCACAGAATGAATACAACCCATAAAAATATATTTTCAAAATATTTATGGAGCTTAATGGATAATATAAGTATTTTTTAACACTTCTTTTGTCATATGATCCAGGGTTGGTTTAAAAAAAGAACAGAGATAGAGCCTTAAACGATTAACTGCTCTGACAACATGCATTATTACATTATAAAGACATATTAGTAGTAAGTACATAAGTAAGCCTTTCTGTTGCAGATTTGTAAGAAAAGAATAATAATGGAGTAATAGTTTGGCAATAAGAATATTCAGAACTAGAAATAACATGTGACAATGGCAATAATAATAATAATAATATTATTAATAATAATAATAATAATAATAATAATAATAATAATAATAATAATATAAACACATTTGAATTTCGTATCTTAACCTCTTTAAATTGATGTTCAATTTCAAGATTTAGATCTCACTTGTAAAAGGATACTCAAAAAATGTCCAGATTCAATACTACTATGGCACATAAAAAAACATAGATGTTTAATGGTCATTTTTAGATGTTCCATTGTTGACTAAATTAAATATTTATTTGTATTAACACAGATACATCACTTTATTGGCTTAATTCGTGGTTTGTACAAAATAAATATTTTCAGGTTGGTGTTTTAAATGTAGGATGAATTTGATATTATGTAATAAAATATAGAAAGGAGTACTTTGTCTTGCAGCCTAGAGTAATGGTATTACATACAAATATACCACATGTTTTTTTCTTTAGGTAACAGATAAAAAGATCAATCAATTTAAGGGATTAATTTCAAAAACAGAACACAGTAGTTTTTACATTTGATTTTCGGATGCACTTTTAAATGTAGGCTGATAGTAACCTGCAAAAGTGTGAAATCTCATCCAAACTAATAAAAAAAGAACACTAAACCACAACCAAAAAGGACTCTCAGGAAAGTCTCTATGGGTGATATACAGCCATATTCTTAATTAATGATCTTCAAGTACAACCCCCCCCCCCCCCCCCCCCCTTTGAAAAGATAATTAAAACAATGACATTTTGCTAAACTTATCACAAAAATTATGGGAATTTGTATTTGGCTGATTTTATTCCTTTGTTATAACAGAGTTCTTGGCAATGGATCTTATACATATTGTCATTTAGACTGTGCCACATTTGTAAAGAAGATGATTTTTGAGCAGCAGGGTTTAGCATTAGGGCACGTCTCTGGAAAACTTTGCAAACAATAAGGCTAACCCAAATTTTTTACTTTTTGTGCACGATAAAATTCCTATTTTGGGGAAGTTTCATTTCATCTTCACTTTTTAGTTGAACTAATCCCTATTCCCAAAAATTCATTGTTTCATTTTTTATTAAAATTTTTTCTGCTGTGTACTGCGGCATGCAACTAGGATATTATACAACAGTAAGGTAGTAAGACCACTGAGTGAATTTCTTTTAGAGCATTGAACCAAAACATATCCCTGCAAAAAGCTTCTTTTGTCTGAACCAATCTGTGCCGATCCTGAACCTGTTGTGTAAGGCCACTGATGGCTTCCTCTTGCTAGGGGGTCAGATGAGCAGCCATATTGATTTTGCTGTTTCTAAAGACAGTAGCAAGCAGGGCAGACACTGAATACCAACAGAAGTGACTTGAAAAAAAAGGCAAAGACTCAATGTATTTCTCTCTTTCCCTGCCTCTCTTTTTGGTTTGAATTCATTCAGTCTTCCCTGACACTTTCAATTGGATCCACTTCTCCCAGTCCCTGTTGCATTATATGCAAGTTTCCATTTTGGAGGACCATATTTAAGAAAATAGAGTATTAATTTAAATAACGGAATTATTTAGAATATTTTGCATGTTTTAAAGGAAAAATTCTCCCCAATTACTGCGCAGAAAAAAACCCGTCTATTTTCCACCAGACATTTACGCGAGTCCTTTAAAAAAGGGCACAAGAGATCTTATACCAAAACCAAATGAGGGCCAGTTTTCGCCCTGTTTCAAAAAAGCATTTTTGAGCATAATTGTTCTGTACAATTGCAAACTGTTATTCTATTAGATCTCCCTCATTTAGTTTGGTCAATGATATTCCACAGTGCACAAACGAATGAGTAAAGAGCGGGTCAGAAAAGGTTAGTGAACCTAAAAAAATTGCTATTCATAACCAGAGTAAGAATCAAATAAAACCCAGTCCAGGTTTTAAGTGCAAGTTTTCACAAAAGTTTTTTACGAAAGCATAGAGCTGCCACCCAGGTGAAATAAAAATAGAGCTATATCACGTTATAACCTTCGAACAATATAACGTTTTTGTTTGTACAATATACTATCACATTCTTTACGGTGGCCCAGAAGGGTTGACACAACACAACACGACAACAAAAGCCACAACAAAATAAAAGCCACAACACAACACGACAACAAAAGTTACAACACAATAAAAGTCACAACACAATAAAAGTCACAACACAACACTATGTTTCACTATAAGAAGTTTGTTTAAATAAAAAGCATTTTGTTCGCAATTTGATCAAAGGCAATTAACAAAAAGTATTTATATCCATGAAATCAATTATAATGTACTTAGAATTGATATTTCTCCAAATGCTACGGTAAAATTCAGAAATATTTATTCTGGTTATAGTATAGGACACCGTTTACCATAATCTGAAGAGAGTTTGTTGTCACCTCTTAGTATTTTGGAAAAATAAAATCCTGAAAATGACACAAACGCCTATTCAGAAAAGGCATAATACTGTACTTTGACTTGGTATTTCTGAAAAATTTGCTGTAAAAATAAAAAATATGTACTTAGAATATTGTATGGAAAAGTATTATGTAGGTAATAAAAAAGCATTTCTTATGGTTAATCTTTTTAATTCCTCTCTCTTTCATTGTTTCCGCCTGAAAGGGCGCCCCAGTGCTCTATTACCGTAATCCACCATGTATGCGCGAAGCTAATCTTTATAAGATCCCTATAGCAGCGGCTTGAAGTGTCGGCTCACTGGACCGCAGTTTTTATCTCAGTGTAATCCCTATAACTCAGCATAGTAAAAGCATTCATCTTTGAAACAACACATATCAACATTAATTGAACAATATCCATGTTTAATTTACTTTTCAATAGAAAACTACTTCTATGTTGATGTTGTTCTTCTACTTCTTCTTCTTTGTAACGCATTACCGCCACCAACTGGCCATTTAAATAGAAGTTCTGTTTTAACATAACTTGTGTTGTGGCTTTAATTGTGTTGTATTGTGGCTTTTGTTGTTGTGTTGGGGCTTTTGTTGTCGTGTTGTGTTGTGGCTTTTGTTGTCGTGTTGGGTTGTGTCCATAGACTATATAATTACTGGACAAAGCCTCGGTGACGTCACCCATAGGTTTCAGAAGAGCAAAAATGAAGCCAAATGGGCGGTTCCCACCACTGCCATTTTGGCTGCGTCACGCCCAGAAAATACAAAAATGTGCAAAAAGGTGGAGCTGAGAGTGACGTTGGGAGGGCGGGGGCGGATGATTGACACTCTGAGCCGATGTAGCCTGGAGCTAGTCCTTTAGCTAACTGAAGCTAACGTAGGTTACTGGGCGCCTTTAGCCTGAAAGCCACGGTAGAGCAACTCTGCTACCCTCTTCCATCCAGGCTGTAAATACAATATTAAATCGGTGAGTTAACATTTAAATTGAAATTATTTATTTAAATGAAATTATCATTAACTTAATGCAAGTTTTCAATAATATTTTTAACTTAGTTATTAATAGTGTATGAGATCTATTTAGTCCATGCATAACATACATGATCAAGCTAAGTTAGTTAGGATAGTTCACATATTTATATTAATATTTGTTTGTATTTACCCTAATTGTTAGTGATTTTACTACCATGTAGGATCTCCCAGTTAAAAAACTGTTCCCACAGCAACAGCTAATATGACTAATTTCGATCCTAGTCAATTCTGCAATGTGTGAATTTTACTAATCATTTATTGAGGTCTGGGAAGGGATAAGTTGCACTTTTAGTAAGACACTTGTGTTTCTTTTTATAGATTTTGTTTACCAGGTCACAATGGCTGCATGCCTGTCCTCCACAACAGCCAAACAAAGCAGAACATGTAAGTACCTGTCTCCATCACTTCGTGTAGAATTTTAATAGTATTATACTTTCAACCAATAGGCTACACCTGTGCAACTGCCATTCATTATGCTAGTTTTTTTCTCCATAGCCATTTGGATAATTGGAGACAGCTATGTCCGACATAGTTCTGAGAGAGCTGAAGAAACCATCGGAGGAAACCTCGGCCTCCCAGACATCCTTATCTCCTGGTTTGGATGGGGGGCTGAGGTGGAAAGGCCTTCTCACACACACCCCCCCCCCCCCCCCCCCTCTCAGAGTTGTCATGACTATAAACCTGACCTATTAAACCTAAAATGGCTTTTTGAACCAGGCTGTAAATATGTTTATTTCTGCTATGAAGTTGGCCTTTTTAACATGGGAGTCAATGGGAAATTGCTCCTTTCTGGAGCCAGCCCCCAGCGGATGAGGGATGAAATGCAATTTTTGTTATTTCCGGGTTGGCCTCAATTCTGAGCGGCGGAGTTTGCCCCTTGGTTGTGTCGACCCTTCTGGTCCACCATACATTCTTACAATATAATTTTCACGTTTTAACAGTATACATATTTATCACGTTATAACAAAAAAATGTTTCATGTTAATATTATATTAATATAATATAATATAATATAATATAATATAATATAATATAATATAATATAATATAATATAATATAATATAATATAATATAAAAGTATAAGTATTATAAAAGTATAAAAGTATATTGTTCAAACAACATATTTCATTGTAAGAACGTAAAACGTGCTGCATTCAGAAACCCAAGTCAGGCTGATGTGAAGAGCCCTCACTTTTGAGAACCGGCGGCTCTGACCTGGTAGCAACATGGCAACAAGCATGTTTTAGTTTCCTTCTCAGTGTACGCATGCTCATTTCAATACTGTCCAACCTGTGCAATAACAGCAGAATCTCTCCATGCTTCAATCCAAGCATAAAGTAGAACTTAATCCGTTCCGACAGATGAGATATTTTCTCAATCGCTAATCTGCCATGTCATCAACTCTTATATTCAAACAATATACCTTTCATGTGTGTACAATAAAATATATTTTCATTGCTGGCAGTTCTCAAAAGTGAGGGCTCTCCACATCAGCCTGATTTGGGTTTCTGAATGCAGCACGTTTTATGTTCTTACAATATATTATATTGTTCGAACACTATACTTTTCGTGTTTGTACAATAAAATATAGAGTTCGAATGACATATTTTATTGTCAGAACATGAAACGTTTTTTGTTATAACATGATAAATATGTATATTGTTAAAACGTGAAAATTATATTGTAAGAACGTGATAGTATATTGTACAAACAAAAAAGTTAGATTGTTAGAACAATAAAGTTTACACGTTATAACGTGATATAGCTCTATTTTTATTTCAACTGGGTGGCAGCTCTACGCTTCTGTAGTTTTTAGACAAGCATACTCAAATTCCAGATAAAGTTCAGAACATGACTGCTGTCCTCTGATATGAAATCTCATGATATGATTTTCAGCCCATCTTTATGGTTCTGAGTAACTTTCCATTGCCTGGGTTGAAAATCAACATGAATAAGCGTTATTCTGTAACCTCTAGGCCCAGTGGATAAGCAGATCTGCTACGTCATCTTGTAACCCTTTGGTTTGTTTGCCCTACTGGAGACTTCTGATTAAATTTATTGAGATGCTGTCTTCTAATCTTTGCCTTGTGTGCGTCAGACTGTCCTTAACACCACCCTCCCTGGCCATCTACTTACCTACTTGGCAAACTGTGCTTGGTCCCTAAAGGGTAACCTTTTCAGCGTGCATACCTCTTAGAGGTTGTGATAAAACCTGTTTTCATCTGTTTTCTTCCATCCAAGGTGAAATGTTATCTAATAATTTTATGACAATTTATTTTAGGTCAAAATAAATGCTTTTAGCTCTTTATTTTTTAGAGTTTATTGTGGCTGCAGTACATTGGCTTCAGTACCTTGCAAAACTTAATGCCAATATAACTTTATGAAATTTGGTCTCATAACAAACACAAACCTACCTGTTTTTTCAGTTAGGTTTTTTTCTGATAGACCAACACAAAGTTGAAATTTATCTTTTGATTTTTAAAATGTTCTACAAATAAAATTTCAGAAATGTGTGACATGCACATACAGTATATTTAGCCTCCTGAGTCAATTTGCAGTACTCCCCTTTGCTGCACTACAGCTGCAAATCTTTTGGGGGATATCTCTACCAAGTCTGCACACCTACAGACTGAAATTGTTCTTTTCTTTGATATAAACCCTTCCATTGTAGCTGTGTCTGTATATTTAGGTTCACTGCCATGCTGGAATGTCAAACTTTGACACCTCTAGTATTTCACCGATGTGAAACGTCATCAAGATAATAAAAGAACTCCTATTGCCTTAAGTTTTTAACTCTCAGGGCAACTTTTATTTAACGCTGGAATGTTATTTAATTTTGTGTTTGTTTTTATGTTTGCTTTTTGATTCATTTTTAAACAATTAGTCAGACAATTCTTGTTTGTTTACTAACAGATTAGTTGCATGGCCTCATATACTAACATCTGTGTCAAATAAAAAAATTAAAGTGTACTTGTTAATAGTTGAATGTTTTTGTCATGTTGTCCTCCATATTTTTTTTATATCTTTTATGTTTTATATCTTTTTATCTTTTACATCTTTTTATGCATTTTATGTCTTTTTTGTACCTTTATGTCCTATCACTGTGTATATGTAATAGCAAATAAAAAATATTGTAAGGTTAAAAAAATTACACCTTATCTCCATAGACTCCTGCTCTCCTGCCCACTTTTGCTAGCAACATGGATTCTCTGATTTAGTCAAAGCAATCCCTTAGTTTGGCCACTTAAAAAAACAAAACAATAAGGCATTTTCTCAAAAATATTGAATGTTTTTCTAACTTTCCAAACGGTGTCTTGCTGTTTTACTTCTATAAAACTCACAATTGTTATGACTAAGGTCAGAGTTGACAATTTGTACAGGCTCTATCTCTCAAATACTGTAAAGAGACTCAGTGGAGAAATAAACAATTTACGTTTCATATTATTTGAATTTTATTTAAGGAATTACAGGATTGATTTGGTTTGCATAAGTAATGGAACTTAATGAGTTATGAACAGTAACTTCTTTGAAAGGAGCTGCTATTGACTACATGAAATATGTTTTTTTAGATTGTAAAGAATTTCTGCCCCTTGTTTCATGGTTACCACTTTACAATAATGCTCCCCTCATAAATGACTAGTAATTATTTTATAGATACTAATTATTCTATAAACACTTTATAAATAGTAAAAAAGTGTTTATGATACAAAGATTAAGGGGGAATTAAGAGACTAAACTGATTGGTTTCTTGACAAATAGTGAGCTTTCCTACATATTTCACCTAGAGTTGCTAAATTAAACTTTCAGACTAAGGTACTACCTTGTAAGCACAATGAGTATTTTAAAACATAATTCTTTAGCACATAGTATTGTGCTTTATTACTCCAATATAAATATGCACTATCAGAGGGAAACTTTCTGTAAAGTTGTGAAGCTACCTACTACAAGGTAGTGACTTCATCTGAAATGTTTAATTTATCACTTCTAGAATAAATACGTATGTGAACAGATTTGGTTCACTGTTTAGCAAGAAACTGGTCCGTTTCTTCCTTTTTTGCCTTTATTTCATGCATATTAAACAATTTTTAAATCATTTATAAAGTGTTTACAGATTAATTGGCAACATATCTATGACCTATTTACTAGTCATTTATAAGGGGAGCCATAATGTAAAGTGGTCTTATTTAATGTAACATTTATATAAATGTTGAATTTGTACAAAACGTGTTTTGTTACCGGAATTTCAATGGAAAGCCCGTTTTGCCAAAGTATAGAATAGCCTTGATGTTTTATACTGCTCCAACGTTTATTTTCTCAACTATAATTCCCACCAAATTTTTTCAGTGCCTAAATGTTCACTGCAGCAACACTTCAAATTACAGCCTTGCTTGCTTTGAACTTTTATAGACTTGAGCAATTTATATTTTATTTTTTTATTTTAATTTTATTTTTATGTACATTGGTTCCTCTGTTTTCTTGAGGAAGATTGCATTTTTTTACCTGTATACTTTGTAATTTTTGGTGCTGTGAAGCTGGAAGGATTTTTGCTGTAAATTATTCACTTTTTGATAACTTGTTATGATGCGTATCCATGGCAACAATGTGGTTTACAGCCGGGAGCAGCTGATTAACATCGCAAAAGCTGAAATAATACCTCAACTGAAGCCACAAATCCCTGATGAGTTGATAAGGAGAAGACGTGGATGCAGAGCAGGAGCAAAAAAGAGACAGAGAAAGAGGAAGTTCAAGCCATCTCTTCCATCGATCATAATAGGCATTGAAGATCACTGGCTAACAACATGGATGAACTCCAAGCCCTTACAAGGACTCAGCCAGAGTATCGGGAATGCAGTGTTATGTGTTTTATTGAGACGTGGCTGCACGATCATATCCCCAACTCCAACGTCTTTCTGCCAGGCTTCCTGACTGTACGAGCAGAGAGAGATCTGAAGACGAACAGGAAAAGAAAAGGAGGTGGAGTAGCAATGCTTGTCAACAACAGATGGTGTCATCCAGGACATGTTACTGTGAAAATTCGTCTCTGCAGCCCAGATGTCGAACTCTTGACAGTAAGTTTTCGTCCATATTATTTACCAAGAGAGTTCACCAGTGTAATTTTGGCAGTTGTTTACATTCCACCTTCAGCTGTTGCCTACAATGCATGTGATATCATCAGTTCCGTTGTTGCTAAGCTACAGACACAGCACCCCAATGCATTTGTGGCAATATCTGGTGATTTTAATCATGCCTCGCTCTCTATTACACTTCCAACATTTCAACAGTTTGTCAGCTGCTCCACAAGAGAAAACAAGACCTTGGATTAGTTTTATGCAAATGTAAAGGATGCATACAGGTCCAAACCAAGACCTCCTCTGGGACAATCAGATCACAATCTTGTTTTTCTCTGTTCAGAATATAAACCACTTGTTCAGAGGCAACCTGTTACAAATAAAACTGTTAGAAAATGGTCACAGGAAGCTGAAGAACCCCTGCAGGGTTGTTTTGCAACCACAGACTAGATGACTCTTTGCCAAGCACATGGAGAGGACATCAATGCCATGACTGAGTGTGTGACTGACTATATAAACTTCTGTGTGGACAACATCATCACCATCAGAGGAGTGAGATTCTTCCCTAATAACAAACCCTGGATAACCAGTGACCTGAAGGAACTGCTAAACAAGAAAAAAAAGAGCCTTCAGGGATGGAGACAGGGAATTACTGAGGAGTATACAGAAGCAACTTAAGGTCAAGATCAGAGACAGCAAGGAGGTATACAGGAAGAAGCTGGAGAACAAACTGAATGAGAAAGATCACAGGCTTTAAGGAAAGGAAGGATTGGATAAATGGACAGACAGTCTGGACAGAGCCAATGAACTGAACACATTCTTCAACAGTTTCAGTTCAGGAACTAGCTCAGCATCCCCCTCTCCTGTTCCCAGCCAAACAGACATCCCACTCTCCTTTGACCAACAGCTTTCCTGTTACACCTCGGATGTTTTATCCTTCACCTCAGCCATGGACTCTTCTAATTCCACAAGTTTGACTTCAATCAAGTGAGGAAATGCTCCTGCCCCCTTTGCCTCCCCCTCCCACTTGTCTGTCTCCAGGTGAAGAGGCAACTGGAGAAACTGAACCGGAACAAGGCTGCAGGTCCAGATGGTGTCAGCCCCAGAGTCCTGAAGGCCTGTGCAGAGCAGCTCTATGGGATTCTGCAACACCTCTTCAACCTTAGCCTAACTCAGGAGAAGGTTCCAGTGTTGTGGAAGACATCTTGCCTTGTCCCAATACCAAAGAGAACTCACCCATCAGTCATCAATGACTATAGACCTGTTGCCCTGACATCCCATATCATGAAGGTCCTAGAGAGACTCCTGTTGGCACCCCTGAGTAAGCAAACAAGAACGTATCAGGACCCACTGCAGTTTGCTCATGGCTGTGGAGTTGGAATTGAAGATGCCATCATCCACCTGCTTCAACCAACCCACTGTCATCTGGACAAAGCAGGCAGCACTGTGAGGATCATGTTCTTTGATTTCTTCAGTACATTTAACACAATTCAGCCTGATTTGCTTTGTCAGAAACTTCTGAAGACACAGGTGGAGCCCTCAACAATCGCCTGGATCAATGACTACCTGACAAACAGACCACAATTTGTGAGACTGAAGAATTGTGTGTCAAACCAGGTGGTCAGCAGCACAGGAGCACCACAGGGGACTGTTCTCTCACCATTCCTTTTCACTCTGTACACCTCATCTGCAGAAATACTCAGATGACTCTGCAATTGTCGGGTGTATCAGAGATGGACAAGGAGCTGAATACAGAGAGCTGGTGGACCACTTTGTGACATGGTGTGGAAACAATCGTCTTACCTTGAATGTGAACAAAACAAAGGAGATGATTGTAGATTTCACAAGAAACAGGGCTAAGTCAAAAACTGTTTCCATCATGGGAGAAGAAGTGGAGGTGGTTGAGGAGTATAAATACCTCGGAGTTCACCTTGACAACAGACTGGACTGGAGGCGCAACAGTGAAACAGTCTACAAGAAGGGACAGAGCAGACTGTACTTCTTGAGGAAGCTTAGGTCCTTCAAGGTTTGCAGCAAGATGCTGCAGATCTTCTACAAGTCTGTTGTGGAGAGTGTAATTTCTTCAGCCTTGATCTGTTGTGGTAGCAGCATTAGAGCCAGGGATTTAAAAAGGTTCAACAACCTGATAAAGAAGGCTGGTTATGTTCTTGGCACTACTGTGGAACCACTGGAGATGATTAAAATCAAAAAAATTATGGACAACCCTGAGCATCCTCTTCATGAGACTGTCATAAAACAACAGAGCATCTTCAGTCGGAGGCTTCTACAGTTTCGCTGCAAAACAGACCGCTACAGGAAATCCTTCCTGCCCACAGCCATCATCATCTACAACAACTCCTTAAAGAATTAATTATATGAGCTATACCAACATTTAATTTCCCTCTGGGATCAATAAAGTATTTTTGAATTTTAATTGAATTGAATATGATTATTTAATCTCTGACCTCTGCAAAGATAAGCTGGTTTAGAGGACGGACGGACGGATGGATGGATGACCTGTAAAGTGTTAATTGCTGATAATGGCATTTCTCCAAATAGGAGTTGTAGTGTCTCCTTTTCCAGTTCACATTTGACAAATACATTGACTAAAGAAAGAAATAATCATCTTGCACTGTTTTTTTTTTTTTTTCTTTGGAGGTTTTTTCTCCACACGTTTATTCTTTGGCTGCAATGTAAAGAAAGCACTAAATTTCCATGTGGTATTTTTAATTAGCCTGAAAATTGAGAAATCGTGGTTGCTATGGCAACAACCAACACTTCTATATAAACCCTGGTTCATATTATATGAAGTAAAAGGAAGAAAGAGGAGCTATACCGTACAGAGACCGACCTACTTTTTTCCTTGTGATAATGCTGACGTACAGATTTATTTTATTGATTTCCCTAAATTGGAGAAAGAACAAGCAATCAAAAACATTTTCAGTCAGTCTACACTAGAGATACTCTGGATCAGTAGTTTCTAAACTTTATTAGTCCCAACCCCCAGGGTTTGTTGGTAGCACTGAGAATCATTAAATCATGACACAGATTAAATCGACAAAGTCAGTAGTTTTCTGACTTATTTTCTTCTTATATTTATGTATTATTCTCTGCAGAATTTGACTTAACAAACATGAACATCCTTTTGCTACCTAAACAGTTATCATGCTGGAATGTCTAACTATATCACTATTTTTTATGGTTCTTGCCATGTTATTCAATTGGTCTCCACCCCACACCTCAACCCCTCATTTCCAAACTACACTGCAGTTAAACGCCAGGCGTTTTCACTCTCATACATAGAAGCATGATAAAAATATAATTTTAAATAAATTAATTCCCCCACTGCTACTGCCTGAAAATGAAACAATCAGGTTGGAGGAGCCTGGGGCAAAGCACCAAGAATTCAGTATACAATTCATCAAAGAGATTTATTAAAGACATTCAGCAAACCATTATACCAATTGAATTGCCAGGCTCTGTCCTCCAAATGAGTATTAGTGAGCTTTGCTTTCCTTCATTGGTCCTTCTTCCAAAATGGATTTTTGTGATAAACGAAACCTCAAAGTTTTGCTTCACAGAAAATTCATTTAAAAAAATGTGTCATATTAAAAGCATGTTCTTGCTAACCTTTGTACGTAGCTGTATACAGGAGCACATTCTTTACAGCTCCTAATTTAATTCAAAGCCCCAACCATTTGTGGTTAAAGTAAAAACAACCAAGACAGTAATAATGCAACAACAATGTGACCAATTAGGCAATGATTTAAAATGTAGGGTTTTTTTATACTTTTGGTCTTACATAGCACCCGTCTATGAAAAAACGCTTAAATGTTTATCTCTATTATGAAGACTATAAATAATAGAGGCAAAGGATTAATTATAGGTTTCATTTTCTAAAATACCTATAATAATATTGGGGTTTTATGCATATATTCAGTGGATTCTGAATTTAGACTTTTAGCTCAGTTAATGCTTTGACTTTAATTTAGTTAATTTTACATAAAGTTCAGTGCATCACTTCATTTACTGGTTTCTTGAAGCAAATGTGGGGGAAAAATGCCCCCATTCATGGAGCTGGAAAATCCTCCTCTCCCATGGTCTTAATGAAAGTTATTTACTGGAGGTCTATTTATGAGTGATCTTTTGCATGTGGATCCAAAAGCTAAGTTGCAGACTCCTTTTTTCATTTCATTGTTGTCCTGATGTCCAAAAAGTTGTTATGAATCCTCCTTTTGTTTGGAAAAAGTAAAAACAAAATTAAAGCTACAAGCAGCTTTAAACGGACCACGCAGCTCAGCACCTGTCTGGCCTGTTTATGTCTGTAGCAAATCTGGCCATGCATGTGGGTTTTAGTGCAAACCATATGTCTATCGTGAGGTATGGAATTTTGCTACTCTGACACGCCCACGGAGTCAAACCAACATTCACTGTTCAAAGTATAAAGCAACATCAACTTATGTATCATGGAAACATGTCAGAGTAAGTCTAAAAGAAGGATATCTATCAAAACAAGTTGCTTCCTGTTTAAGGTGGGTGAGGCTAAAGCAATGTCAGCGAATCAGCATTTGAATGTGCTGAGCTACAATAACACACATTATGCTTGATACAGCTCTGACCCTGTGTGTGAAATAATTAAACTTTCATGGCGAGAAGCCACACTTTGAGGCTTGGGCACACGCACATACTTTGATGCAGCAAAAACCTTGAAACAACTTTTAATCATCAATACCTTAAGATTATACTGGCTCGTTTTGAAGTTCGTACAATGAAATATGTAGGAGGAGTTTGTTCAGATTCTATGTGTGTAAATGACACAAAATGACAGATTTGATCCAAAATGGCTGACTTTCTATGAGGTTTGGACTGTGGCTTCAAGAGATTTGTTTAGCGGTCCTGAAAGACTACATATGTGTGAAATTCATAATACTTGGATAAAGCATGGCTTCTGAGTGATTGTTTCAATTCAATTCAATTCAAAAATACTTTTTTGATCCCAGAGGGAAATTAAGTGTTGGTATAGCTCATATAATTAATTCTTTAAGGAGTTGTTGTAGATGATGATGGCTGTGGGCACAAAGGATTTCCTGTAGCGGTCTGAATTGCAGCGAAACTGAAGAAGCCTCCGACTGAAGACGCTATGTTGTTGTATGACTGTCACATGAAGAGGATGCTCAGGGTTGTCCATAATTTTTTTGATTTTATGAAGAATCCTTTTTTGCATTATCATCTCCAGATTTTCCACAGATGTCCTAAGAACAGAACCAGCCTTCTTTATCAGGTTGTTTAGCCTTTTTAAATCCCTGGCTCTGATGCTGCTACCCCAACAGATGACGGCTGAAGAGATTACACTCTCCACAACAGACTTGTAGAAGATCTCCAGCATCTTGCTGCAAACCTTGAAGGACCTAAGCTTCCTCAAGAAGTACAGTCTGCTCTGTCCCTTCTTGTAGACGGTTTCACTGTTGCGCCTCCAGTCCAGTCTGTTGTCAAGGTGAACTCTGAGGTATTTATACTCCTCAACCACCTCCACTTCTTCTCCCATGATGGAAACAGTTTTTGACTTATCCCTGTTTCTTCTGAAATCTACAATCATTTCCTTTGTTTTGTTCACATTCAAAGTAAGACGATTGTTTCCACACCATGTCACAAAGCGGTCCACCAGCTCTCTGTATTCAACTTCTTGTCCATCTCTGATACATCCGACAATTGCAGAGTCATCTGATTATTTCTGCAGATGACAGGTCTCTGATTTGTACTGGAAATGGTGAGAATGGTGAGAGTACGGTCCCCTGTTGTGCTCCTGTGCTGCTGATCACCTGGTTTGACACACAATTCTTCAGTCTCACAAATTGTGGTCTGTTGGTCAGGTAGTCATTGATCCAGGTGATTGTTGAGGGCTCCACCTGTGTTTTCAGGAGCTTCTGACAAAGCAAATCAGGCTGAATTGTGTTAAATGCACTGGAGAAATCAAAGAACATGATCCTCACAGTGCTGCCTGCTTTGTCCAGATGACAGTGGGTTGGTTGAAGTAGGTGGATGATGGCATCTTCAATTCCAACTCCACAGCCATGAGCAAACTGCAGTGGGTCCTGATACATTCTTGTTTGCTTACTCAGGGGTGCCAACAGGAGTCTCTCTAGGACCTTCATGATGTGGGATGTCAGGGCAACGGGTCTATATTCATTGATGACTGATGGGTGAGTTCTTTTGGGTACTGGAACAAGGCAGGATGTCTTCCACAACACTGGAACCTTCTCCTGAGTTAGGCTAAGGTTGAAGATGTGCTGCAGAATCCCACAGAGCTGCTCTGCACAGGCCTTCAGAACTCTGGGGCTGACACCATCTGGACCTGCAGCCTTGTTCCGGTTCAGTTTCTCCAGCTGCCTCTTCACCTGACTTTTGGAGACAGACAAGTGGGAGGGGGAGGCAAAGGGGGTAGCAGCCTTTCCTGACTTGGTTGAAGTCAAACTTGTATAATTAGAAGAGTCCATGGCTGAGGTGAAGGATAAAACATCCGAGGTGTAACAGGAAAGCTGTTGATCAGAGGAGAGTGGGATGTCTGTTTGTCTGGGAACAGGAGAGGGGGATGCTGAGCTAGTTCCTGAACTGAACCTGTTGAAGAATATGTTCAGTGCATTGGCTCTGTCCAGACTTCCATCTATCCAATCCTTCCTGTCCTTAAAACCTGTGATCTTTCTCATTCCTGACCAGACATCTCTGATATTGTTCTCTGTAGTTTGTTCTTCAGCTTCTTCCTGTATGCCTCCTTGCTGTCTCTGATCTTGACCTTAAGTTGCTTCTGTATACTCCTCAGTAATTCCCTTTCTCTCTCCCTGAAGGCTCTTTTTTTCCTGTTTTGCAGTTCCTTCAGGTCACTGGTGATCCAGGGTTTGTTATTAGGGAAGCATCTCACTGTTCTGGTGGGGATGATGTTGTCCACACAGAAGTTTTTATAGTCAGTCACACACTCAGTCATGGCATTGATGTCCTCTCCATGTGCTTGGGAAAGAGTCATCCAGTCTGTGGTTGCAAAACAACTCTGCAGGGCTTATTCAGCTTCAATGCTTGTAGAGAGCTCTATGGAGGAATTAGACCATACCCACAAAATATTTGCATACATATACTGTATATTAGGGTTTGGAATAATATATATGATGTTGAGTTTGGTGCAGATCAGATGATTTATGTGGAAATTAGAGCCAAATGTATAGCCATGGTGTGATGCCAGGTCTTGCCATGCTGCCACAGCCCCACCATCTTTAGAAAACTCTTAGTACTGGAAACGAAGTTACACCAATTTGTTTTCAGTCACTTGCCACAGCTAGATGTTGAATAAGTAAAAGGATGCCGCTGAGCCATTTCTTTTGTGACTATTGCGAAATCTTTAAATATATAAATTTCACGCCCACCTGACACGTCTGCAAAAACGGTGACTTTCCTTATATGTTTAGGTATCCAAATAGGCAATTTATTACCCAGAAGAAGAATGAGAAACGGAGCAGAAGAAACAAGCTCTCACACCAGAGACCCCTTATATGTCAGTGACTGCAACACAGATAAAATATCTGTTGCTGTCGAGAAAAGCAGGCATCAATGGTGAATAAAGAGGGATATATATCTACTAAAACAAATGAAATAGACCATGTAATTGTGATTGAATGCATTGATATTGTTACTTTACTGCATCTACATGCCATCGAGTTTATTGATCAATTAAACTGGCTCTTAATCTTAGAAAGCACCGGTTCTTTAATGACTCAGATCAGTATGAAGAACAGAAGGAATCCTGATCAAGACTATGTTATTTTATTTTAGGCTTTTTTACTTCTGTTTTAAATAACTAGCACATCTCATTTATTATGTGAAGATTATTTTATTGTCTTGTTTGGAGTTCTTTAGACCAAGGTTCTGCCCAGGTTCCTTCAGTAATGAGAAGATCATTTTCTACACCTACTATTCATAATTTGTTTCTATGATCCTTTCCTTAAACTTGTATACCATTTAGAGTTGTTCAATTATTTATTAAAGGTAAATCATTTGTTAATCTCCCACCCGTCTGCATTGGGTCTTATTCTGTTTTACATTATATTGACAAAACTACAAATTTGTATATGTACCTTCTAAAATTATAACATAAAACTCGGCGGGGTTGTTTGCTGGACTACAGTTTACTGCAATGTCCCACTTAAAATGTCACAATAATTCCACAAGTATTGGAAAGAAAATAGAAAAAAGAATTCAAAAACTACCACTTGTCTTCAAAACGTTTTGAGAAAGAAGGTTTGGCTGCACTGAATACTGTGGTGACAGCTTATCCACAGACAATAGCAACCATGGATTCTTGTTAAAGATGTGGAGGTGTGCTTGCTGATATGAAAACGAATTTAATGCTCTGGGTTTTGAAAACAGGTTGAAAGTTTGCTTTCCAGTGTCTTAAATGATGCAGTAGAAGAAGAATTGCCAAAAAAAAAACAACAACAAACAACATACTGGGTTCTCCTGATAAATTGGGGGAAAAAACCTGCATTTCACAGTAATTGCATGCTCTCTTTTTGGTGAAAAATAATAATAAAAAAATCCATTAAGAGGAATTCATCTGCTTCAACAAAAGCAATTACTGTCAGCATGAGATCTGAACACACAAAGCCACCCAGTTTCACCACACAAAAGTCTTCATCCATTCCCTCAGCTATTTTTTCAAAGTTCGCTTAATTTTTGTTTACCTTGAGTGGAGGCTCTTCACGCTGCGCCCTGTCAGCCAACACAAAAATTGAAGACGACTCCTTCAGGAATAATTGGGCTTTAGACTGTTTTCAATGCAGAGCTACACACAGTGAATGTCAGCCACTAATTATTGCACCTTTTAAGTTTTTGTATAATATTAATGTAATTTCAACTACAACATCAAAAGCCAATTAAGATGAAGACTACAAAGCTTTTTTAATCTGTTTCCAGAAAACATTTCAGCATTCTTTAGTAATTGCTTTTCTGCCTATCAAAACTGCTATAATATTCACACAAATCAACGTTTTCAATAACAACCCAAGTCCTTCAACTAACCTCTTTATTTAAAATCTCTACAAGCAAAAGCTCTTCATAAAAACTATCCGCTTTCAGAAGACCGACCCACTGCCCTCGGCACAACCCTCCAATATTTAACGCGACAGCACAGCGGTTATTTAATATTCCCGACTAAGATGAAAACATTTTCATCCTTGTTTGTGCTCCCTGGTTTGATTGGAGAGCACCTCAGTTTCATCTTTATGCAAAGCACACTGATGAAGCAGCCACTTATCATCAAACGGCTGGTGGTGTTATACATCAAGGTTTCAAGTTATCAACTAATGTATGCATTATTAGTCCCGATGAGGCATGGAGCACTGTCTTTATGCATACGTATTAGAAGAGATATTAATTCCCACCTACACCTATGACTTCTGAATGGGGAAAGTGTACGGTAATTTACATGACAGAAATAAAAAAATAAAATAAAAAGTTACAACTTTTGTTCTGTAGTTCTTGCTTTTACTCACAACAAGGTAACATTCAGGTAGGCCTATTTTAATCCGTTTTTCCCCTACATAGAAATAAAAAATAAAACTGAAAAGTCAAATGTTTTTTGGTTTTTATGAAATTTGTAAACCAACTAAGTCAAGAAATATCTGCTAAGAATAATATATTTTCATATATTAGTTTGGTTGTGACTTACAAAAAAAAAACCATACAAAAATCTAATCAAAATCCTTTATACGAATATGCTAAGAGGGGATGGGAATCACAGTGTTGCATCATGTGATCAAACAGAGCTCTTGGAACAACATCTGACTTTTTCAGAGAGGAATCATGTTCAGAATGGTGTTTCTAATCCAAACAGGGATGTAGGTGTTTTTAGTGCATTTGCATCATTGCAAATGTGATCCCCACTAAGTGTGGTCACAGTTTTCGTTTGTAATACTTTGTATTTTAGTTGAGTAAAAGCTGAGATATTAGTGTGGATGTAAATAGTGTAATTCCAATTTTCTCCACAAGATGGCAGCGTAATGTGAGACGGCTAGTGGTGCTCTGTTTTCTGTTTCCTGCCATTCAGGAGCAGCTGACAACAAAGACCACACAGTTCTGACATCTCCGTCTCTTTTATTTGTATTCCAGGTTGGTATAGTGCACCCAAAGCATGAAATCCACCCATATGAGGTCTACCTGAGGTTACATGCAATAGCATTTGATAGTCTGTGCTAAATGTTCCTTTTATGAGTTAAACCGAATGTGTATTGCAATTAGCATATTGTGCTAATACCCGCTAGCATGTAGCTTAGCAAGCTAATGTTAGCCTTTGAACATTTTTTTTTTTTTACTTTATTTTCATATTACAACATGACATTTTCCAATTTACATGTCACTTTACAATTTACATGTCATATAAACGTAAACTGAAATTTACATCAAGAACTCGTTTGAGGAAATAAACGTGTGTTTGCATTTAAAACAGTATAACCTCACACCATATCAACAGAGTAAGATAAAATAAAATAAAAACAATTACAGGGGCTATCAAAAAAAGTATTTCAAGAGTGTTTAAGAACATATGATTGAAAACTCAAGGAGCAAGAGACTCTGACATTGTTACATATAACTCATTTATGGATTGGTTTTCTTCCGATAACACCTTTAGGGATGCTATATAAATTTTAATTTCGTTCTTGAAACAGTTTATGCTGGGCTTGCTGTTATTCCACTTTTTTTGTGTATATGAAATTTTCCCATCATGAAAATAATGTTCACCATTTTAGATACCTTTTTTGACAGACCATCCATATAAATCATCACTTGAAGTTTTTTGAACAAAGAGTTGTTGGTCCCAATATTTAACCATCGATAAACATCCTTCCAAAACCCCATTGTAACTGAACAAGAGAAGAAAAGGTGTTCAATTGTTTCTGGTTCTGTCATACAAAAAACACATGGATTGACCTCAAAATTGAACCTTTTCCTTGGGGTTTCAGCAGCAGGATAAATATTATTTATTAATTTCAACTGAATTTCTTTTACCTTGGGTGAAATTGGCCATTTAAGAGAGCTACAGTGAGTCTTCTTTAATTTAACTTTATTATCTGTTATCTTTATTGTCATTGGCTTTTTGAGATCATAGAATAGCTTTTCTTTAAACACACTTCCAAGTATTTTGTTGTTACATTTTCTTTCTCCAAATTAGCCTTTGAACATTGTATGGCTCACTGATATTTTTGTGTTCTCAACCTTACATGTTTAATAAGTATTCTATTGTATTAGTTTTTGGCAAAATAGGTTTGATTTGGTTTGTATTAAACAGAAAGTGAAGTCTAGTGCTGTATCCCAGAAATGAATGCATGTTTAGCAACAGTTATGTTATACTAGTGAAGAAGTTAGATTCTATATCAATGTATTTATTTGATTGCAGTGCTAACCAAGTGAGATCTTGGAAAGTAGTCGGAAACTGTAATAGCAAGTGATTGAGATAAATGTAAATGTACAATGGTAAAAATATATTGTGAATGAATAATTAAAGCCATTCAGGAGCAGCTGACAACAAAGACCACACAATTCTGACATCTCCGTCTCTTTCATTTGTATTCCAGACCCCCCATACCATCCCCAGAAATAAATATGAACTGTTAGCAGTGATTGTACCGGCCGATACCTGCTAAACAAAACTTGAGGTTTTGAAAAGTTTAAATTGTATGCTCAATATCTCATCTGAATTTACTTAATTTCCCTCTGGGATCAATAAAGTATTTTTGAATTGAATTTGGACAAACTTTATCAGAGTGTCATGATTTTCTATGTAGAGCTATTTTATCAATAGATGTTCCTTCATGTGTGGTACTCTATCTTCCATACTCTAGCGTGGTTTTAAGTGTAAATAAAAAATACATTTAATCTCAAAGCAGTACTAAAGAGCTGCGTGAAACAAAAAAATACTGAAAATCTAAAAAAATACTTAAAATGTATATAAATGCGTGGGAGTTCGCCCAACCGGTCTACATGTGTTTTGTGGACTTGGAGAAGGCGTTTGACCGTGTCCCTCGGGGGGCCCTGTGGGGGGTGCTCCGGGAGTATGGGGTACCGGGCCCCTTGATACGGGCTGTTAGGTCCCTGTACGACCGGTGCCAGAGTTTGGTTCGCATTGCCGTCAGTAAGTCGGGCTTGTTTCCGGTGAGAGTTGGACTCCGCCAAGGTTGCCCTTTGTCACCGATCCTGTTCCTAACTTTTATGGACAGGATTTCTAGGCGCAGCCAAGGCGTTGCGGGGATCCGTTTTGGTGGCCTCAGGATCGGGTCTCTGCTTTTTGCAGATGATGTGGTCCTGTTGGCTTCATCGGAGCGTGATCTACAGCTTTCGCTGGAGCTGTTCGCAGCCGAGTGTGAAGCGGCTGGGATGAGAATCAGCACCTCCAAATCCGAGGCCATGGTCTTGAGCCGGAAAAGGGTGGGGTGCCTCCTCCGGGTCAGGGATGGGGTCCTTCCCCAAGTGGAGGAGTTTAAGTATCTGGGGGTCTTGTTCACGAATGAGGGAAAAATGGAGCGGGAGATCGATAGACGGATTGGTGGGGCATCTGCAGTTATGCGGGCGCTCTACCGGTCTGTCGTGGTGAAGAGAGAGCTGAGCCAAAAGGCGAAGCTCTCGATTTACCGGTCGATCTACGTTCCTACCCTCATCTATGGTCACGAACTCTGGGTGGTGACCGAAAGAACGAGATCACGGATACAAGCGGCTGAAATGAGTTTCCTCCGCAGAGTGTCTGGGCTCTCCCTTAGAGATAGGGTGAGAAGCTCAGTCATCCGGAGGGGGCTCAGAGTAGAGCCGCTGCTTCTCCACATCGAGAGGAGTCAGTTGAGGTGGCTCGGGCATCTGGTCAGGATGCCTCCTGGACGCCTCCTTGGTGAGGTGTTTCAGGCACGTCCCACCGGGAGGAGACCCAGGGGAAGGCCCAGGACACGCTGGAGGGACTATGTTTCTCGGCTGGCCTGGGAGCGCCTTGGGGTTCCTCCCGAGGAGCTGGAACAAGTGGCTGGGGAGAGGGAAGTCTGGGTCTCTTTGCTTAGGCTGCTGCCCCCGCGACCCGACCCCGGATAAGCGGAAGAAAATGGATGGATGGATGGATGGATGGATGTATATAAATGTATAACAGATATGCAAAGGAAATTGTACTAATGCCATTTTTGTCTTCTATTATCAAATTATTAAATAAACATTGGGCTGTAGCCCTAAAATGTTCACACTTTTTTCTAAATACACTTCTGTAGATTGAGTGGATCAGTCTTTCCAAACTCTGGCCCTCAGCGTACTTTATGTTTTAGCTGTCTCTTCTCCAGCACATCTGATTCAAATGATTGCATTTCCTCCCCAGAATGTCATCAAGAGCATCAGAACCCCTTAAATCTCCTGTTAATTAAAGTCAGGTGTGTGGGAGAACACAACAATCTCTAACATGCAGAAATGCTAGTCCTGAAGACCAGGATTGAGAAACACTAAGCTTGAATGACTAAAGATCGACTCTGAAATACCAACTCTAATGTATATCACAAAAACATTCAGCCTGTGTGAAGTTTGATCTTTATCTTGTAGTAAAAAAATAACACAGTCCTTTTTGTTTTATTGGAGTTTTATGTGGTTTTACCGTTTGAGGCTGTGTTGCCACAGATTTAATCAATTAATTCAAAGTCACAAAGAGGTAGGTTTAAAATATTCCACTGTGAAATGGGAAAATCCTTCAGGAAGTCACTAAATCATTGTTAGTTCTAATTCCTTGCACAAAAACAGATACATCAATTTGCACATGTCAACGGTTACAAAACTTTTCACCGACATTGGCAATTTTCCTTTTCTGTTCAGAAGGAAAGACAATTGCACTAAAGTTAGTTTATGAAACCAAACATTTTGTAGTTTGAGTGTTTTTGTTCTTGAACCAATGACACATTTTAAGTACTTTTTCTCTTTTTTTCTATTGATTGAGAAGGATGGAGAATGTCATCAAGTAAAATAAACTCAGCAAAAAAAGTAACGTCCTCTGACTTTCAACTGTTTTTACTTTCAGTAAACTTAATGTGTGTAAATATTTGTATGAACACTAAAAGAGTCAACACCATAAAAAAAATGTTTCACAGACATGTGACTAACAGAAATAGAATAATGTGTCCTTGAATGAAGGGAGGCTCAAAATCAAAAGTACCAGTCAGTATCTGGTGTGGCCACCAGCTGCTTGAAGTACTGCAGTGCATCTCCTCATGGACTGGACCAGATTTGTCAGTTCTTGCTGTGAGATGTTACCCCACTCTTCCACCAAGGCACTTGCAAGTTCCTGGACATTTCTGGGGGGAATGGCCCTAGCCCTCACCCTGCGATCCAACAGGTCCCAGACGTGCTCAATGGGATTGAGATCCGGGCTCTTCGCTGGCCATGGCAGAACACTGACATTGCTGTCATGCAGAAACTCACGCACAGAACGAGCAGTATGGCTGGTGGCATTGTCCTGCTGGAGGATCATGTCCGGATGAGCATGCATAAAGGGTACCACATGAGGGAGGAGGATGTCTTCCCTGTACCGCAAGGCATTGAGATTGCCTGCAATGACAACAAGCTCAGTCCGATGGTGATGTGATATACCGCCTCAGACCATGACGGACCCCCCACCTCCAAATCGATCCCGCTCCAGGGTACAGGCCTCCTAACACTCATTCCTTTGACGATAAACACGAATCCGTCCATCACCCCTGGTGAGACAAAAGCGTGACTCATCAGTGAAGAGCACATTTTGCCACTCCTGTCTGGTCCAGCGAAGGTGGGTTTGTGCCCATAGGCGGCGTTGTTGCTGGTGATGTCTGGTAAGGACCTGCCTTACAACAGGCCTACAAGCCCTCAGTCCAGCCTCTCTCAGCCTATTGCGGACAGTCTGAGCACTGATGGAGGGATTGTGTGTTCCTGGTGTGACCAGGGCAGTTGTTGTGGCCATCCTGTACCTGTCGCGCAGGTGTGATATTCAGATGTACCGATCCTGTGCAGGTGTTGTTACACGTGGTCTTCCACTGCGAGGATGATCAGCTGTCCTTCCTGTCTCCCTGTAGCGCTGTCTTAGGTGTCTCACAGTGCGGACATTAGCCACATCAGCAGTCCTCATGCCTCCCTGCAGCATGCCTAATGCACGTTCACGCAGATGAGCAGGGACCCTGAGCATCTTTCTTTGGGTGTTTTTCACAGTCGGTAGCCAAGTCTCTTTAGTGTCTTGCGTTTTTAGAACTGTGACCTTAAATGCCTACTTTCTGTAAGCTGTTAAAGTCTTACCAACCATTCCACAGGTACATATTAATTAATTGATTTTGGTTAATTGAACATGCATGGAAAACATTGTTTAAACCCTTTACAATGAAGATCTGTAAAGTTATTTGGATTTTTACAACATTATTGTTGAAATACAGTCCTGAAAAAGGGACGTTTCTTTTTTTGCTGAGTTTACATCCAATCACATATTGCAATAATTATTGTGGAAATAATCATTGGATGTAAGTTCTTACATGACAAAAGCAATGTCCAAAGTAGTTTATTCGTTTCTGAATTCCAAAGAAGTCTTAAGTAGGCCACTTGCAGCAATTTTCTGCTGCAGAGGTTCATAGTGACGAAATATGAAGAGCCTATGCATATTTTGGTTGAGAGTTTAAAGGCTCATTCCTTGAATTAATAGAGCTGTAACAGGCTGTGTAGAAAACTGTAAATCTAATAAATGAATGGTATGTTTTGAAAGACTCTTAGCAATAAATGGGATATGTAAGTTGTTCAACTGCTAGGGGCATAAAAAAATCAAACACCATTGATCATAGACAAAATTCGAAAATCTTTCCACAACAGTGGGAAAAAAAGATACAAGCTCCATAATGACAGCATTTCTGTAGAATTCTGTTACATCTGCTTTAAACAGCTGCTTGAGTGTTAACTTATGTTATTATAGAAACTTTGTTAAAGTTACACATGCCATAAGAATAAAAAGAAAAAAGAATAAAGAAAAGCTACACATTTGTGTTGTCTAGTCAGACTACAGAGCAAACTATAGATGAATCCGGCGGTTGGGGACAATGCAGGGAGATTTAGATCAGGCACATGCCCTGACTGGCCCTCACTAAGCTGGGCCTTTTGTTATGCTGATTTACTCAAGCCTTTTGTGTAAGCAACATAAAGTGTGAGTTTAGAGTAGGACAAAGACATTCAAAAGCTAGTGACAGACACAGAGCAGGCTGTGTTTAAAGTTGAAACAATAATCACAAGTAAAATAAAGAAAATAATGCTATCAAGAAAAAAATATTCCCCTTTGTGCTAATGTTTCTCTTTAAAAATGTTTGTATGTTTTTTTTTTCTCAAAACAGAACAAGTGACAGAGTTAAAGAAGGTAAAAAATAATGTTAAACGTAATAGTTCTATCATTACAAAACAATGGGCAAAAAAATGGATAAAAGCATAAAAAAATGTAATGCACATGTATAGTTAAGCCTAAAACTATTTCTACCCCTGAAGGATTTAGAAAATATTTTCATATACCCTAACCAAAAGCCTTGTTTCTGATAGACTTGCATCTTTTATAAGATAATAAAATAATGTAAAATGAAGATCTGTTAAAATAATTGTCAGTTTTTATTTATATTTTAGCAAAAAAAAAAAAGGTAATTTTATTACCCTTCTCAGTAATCAATTGAAACCTCTTTATTGCCATTACAACAATCAAATCCTTCTTATAATTGCTAATCAGCTTTTTGGATGTTTCCACTAGTATTTTCTCGATTTATGAGCTCCAAGTATTTGAGATTGGAAGGTGTCCTTGCCATCACCCTAATCTGGGCCACTCCAACATTTTTATATACTTAGAATAAACATGTTCAAAAAATTATGACACTAATTTAAATCTAAATATACAGAGCGTATGAATTAATCTGGGCCTAACTGTATATGCATAGACACAATCAAAACTGTAAATGCCCTATGAAAAATGTAAAACACTAAACCTGTTTTTACTTGAAGATTTTTATCATGTACCAGTCTCTTACTATGAATTTTTATTTCAACTCTCAAATTTCTTAAATGACACAGTGTTAAATACTAATCAGGTCATTATATGGGGGGTTTTAACATTTTTGTTCACATTAACGAGATAACCTTAATTAAGCTCTCCTAAATTTAACTGACTTTGGCCAAAACATTTGTGGACCTTCACAATCCTGCCTTCATACTCTTGATCTTGTGCAGACATATTTTACTTGCAAACAAGTATTTTTCCAAAACCATGTTCTGTAATTGTTTTTTAAATAACCTTTAAGTTTAATCCAAGAGACAATGTTATCATAATATATTTTTATCAAACTATGCTGTAACGAATGTAAAATAAATCTGTTCCATTGCAAATTTGCTTAGTTTCACAGACCAATCCAGCAGAGGATCGTAACGTTATTTCTATGGGCTGTCTTTTCAGTAGTGTTACAACTTTGATAAATGTAGCAGTAGAACATGTACCCCTCTTGAAAAATAAGGTAATCAGTTAGGAGGCTGGCTCTCTGGTTTAATTCAGAGCTGTGTACTTTAAAGCAGACTTCTAGGAAATAGGAAATACAATGATGCTCTAAACCAGGGGTCTGCAAACTTTACAGTCCAAATAGCCATTTTTGCTCTCAGTCCAACTGAAAAAAAACACACATTTAGAGCCACTAAGGTTACATAACCATTTTGAAAAAAGACAAATTTTAAGTTATGTTAATATGTACTGTAGGAAGATTGTCATAACTTCTAGAGAGCCATCATTGTATTTCCGTTTTAGGTTCTTATATAAAATTCAAAAAACATGGATTCTTTTAATTCAATAGGATGTTTAAATTTGTGAAAATTATGTAAAAAAAGCACATAGTTTACAACCTAATGACAAGAAAACTAGATCTAAACAAATATGTCTGGTACTTTTAGTGTCTTTCTGGAATTATCCAATAAAAAAGCTGCTAGCCCTTCATTTAATATATCTATATTAAAAAAAAATAGTTGGTTCTTTATCATTTAGCCAAAGTTATTAAAATCCATTGTGGAAGGTTCAAAGAGTCAGTTATGGCTCTGGATGTGCAGGTAGCAGACCTATGTCCTGCTCAATCTAGAAAAACAATATATTGTTCTAAAAAATACAGTTACTTTTCATTATATTTTGAATTACTGCTACTATAGGACTCTTCAACATTGTCTTGATTGTGGGAAACCATTTGGCAACGGAACATGCTCAGTAACAATTGATTCATATTCAGCTGATTTAAGTAAACTTAAGATCCTTAAAAAGTATTAAAAAGCCTAAAATCACTTTTGTAAACTCCTAAATTTAGACGCATGTAAACTTAGAAAGTATCAAATTTTTTTGTTCTTTTATGCTGGTTGTTTGCTCGGGTTTCTGTGCTTGTAACTTTGCGCGCTATTGCGGCAGTGCAGCGAAGTGTGGCAGAACTATTGAAAATTTAATAAATTTGCTGATTCTTGGCCTGAAGTTGACGATTTTAAACAGTGGCTGAAGGCTTTGGCCTAAATCAACAGGGAAGCTAACTGTGCTTTTTGTAAAAAGAAGATTAGTGTTGCCTCAATGGCTATCAATGCAATCAAATCGCACACAAGTCGAGCTAGCCACAAAACCGCCGCCATGGCATCTGCAACACCTGTGCGTACACCACTCCTCCAACGCGACCACCTCCACAGCAATGACTTCAGCCCCGTATGTGCTGCGTCTGACCTCAGAGTGGCGCTAGCGTGCACACCAACACAGTGGATTAAGGTGATTTGGTGTTTACACACAGCAATTAACCCCCTCTCACTGAACTCTAACTGGATAAATTGAACTTTTCAGGCTATACTTGCTCATTTGACTGTTGCAAAATTATTTAGTCAATAAACAATCTAGAGGCATCGCGTTGCGTAGTTGTTAGTGCGTGCGCCCCATGTGGAGAGGCCTTAGCCCTCGATGTGGTCATCCCGAGTTCGAGTCCTGTCCTTGTGGACCATTGCGCATGTCGTCCCCCACTTCTCTTCCCCTTTCTACACTATCCACTTTCAAATTTAAGGCCAGTACGGCAACAAAGCCTTTAAAAAATAAAATCTAATATTAATAATTTAATGATTTATCAGTGCACTGTGAAAAAGCCTTAATTATATCTTAGAAGGTTTTAAGGCCTTCCATAAACGCTGTAAGAGGAAGGAACAAGAAGAAAAGAATGCGAGGAAGACAAGTGGACTGGATCGATTAAAGATAGAGACAATGATGCGTTCACATGTCAGGATGAGAGGTAAAGCTAATTAAAAAACAGCGACGAGAATAACCCCCCCCCCCCCCACACACACACACGCACACATACACACACACACTCACAATTCGAGGTGTCCCTCTTCCCAGAGTCCAGCCCTCATTTTTTGACGTCACCAGCGCAGAGATACAAAACAAGCTTTTCACAATTGAGCTCCTCACTCAGCTCTCATTCACACACTCGCTCACACACTCTTCAACTCACATCCAGACCTTTCTTCAGACACGCTTGCCTCAAACCTGCCCAGCTAATGTGGGTGGGAGTAGAATCAAAACACTCCTTCTGACTGAACAATGCTCTTCCATCTATAGGAAAGGATCGCTTCATACTGTGTAAAGCTTCAGGACAGGGGCAATAGAAAGGAGTTCCCGGTTTCGCCGACCCAGACCCCATCCCAAACAGAGCAGCAGATGTGACTGAGAAGGAGAGGTGGAGAGAGAAACACAATCTCCCCCACCCCATCCTGTCTTCAAGAACAATAGCCTGCCTTCAGCTGGAAAGGGTCAGCTTTTGTCCTTCTCCCCGGGCTCCAGCTCAACTGAAGAGCAGACAGACGCACTGATACGTTGACCCGCTGCAGTGAAGAGGAGAGGACGAGGCAAAACAGCCCGCTGCACTCTACTTGCTTTGATTCAGTACTTGGACAGTTCCCAAGCAACAACTGAAGAGTGTGTGTGCACATTTTCAGAAGATTTTTGGAGCGTCTGTCTCATGAGGGACTAAAGATCACATCTGGGTAGCAGATTTAAAAAAACAAAAACTGAGATGCAGGCATCATGTTCACTCAAGCTCGACCTCAGTGGTCCTTCT
Organism: Valencia hispanica; assembly: GCA_963556495.2. NCBI lineage: Eukaryota > Metazoa > Chordata > Actinopteri > Cyprinodontiformes > Valenciidae > Valencia > Valencia hispanica. The sequence continues at coordinate 50,043,077 of OY747704.1, forward strand.
CGATCCCTGGGATCAGAGGAAAGCACCACGACCAGCAGCAGCTTTCTGCAGCTGGGAGAGAAGCAGCTCTTTGAGAAGTTTTGGAAAGGGACTTTCAAGGCTGTGGCCACACCGAGACCAGAGAGTGTTATTGTGGCGAGCATCACTGCCAGTCGAAGGGTGACTAGGTAAGTTCTCAGATGTTGCTAAGCTTTTGTATTTTAGAAAAAAACTCTATCATCAAACAGTTGTTACATCTTCAAGGATATGTGGGTGTTTAACTTTCACCAAAAAGCAAAAAATATACATTCTACAAAATTAAAAACATGCTTATAACAAAATCAAACAGAAACTTTGGGGGAAAAAATGAATTGAATTGAACCTCATTATCACTGTTCCAGAAACGAGAAATTGCAGTTTTAGCAGTTCTTGGTATTGACAGTACAAATTTGCAAGAACGAGGTATACCATTAAAATAGACACGAGATCAAATCTTTCAACATTGTGAAAAAATAAAATTTGCTAAAATTGAATAAAGATGAAACATAAGTAAGAGAATAAATAGTTTTTTGTTGGTGGGGGATTTTGCTAGCTCTCACTAGGGAAGTTGTGATGTTTTCCATTTTTACTGCATCTTCCTCTTATTTGCATTGTTTTATTTTCTGACAGTTTTAAGTCTAAAATATACTTGCTCCCTAAAAATTTAACTCAACGTTTATATGTGGTTGTTGAAATGTGGAAAAAATGTAACAGTGGTGTTGTATTATGACTAGATAATAGCAAATATATCATAATTGCGTTATGAATGTGCATTGATAAAATACTGCAAAGGACTATTTGGAAAACAATCTAATGATTTTACCCAACCTAATCGGCAAACAATTTTTGAATTTGAGGTGTGAATGTCAATAATATATTTTACCTGGTGCATGGAGTCTCTCCACAGAACATGTACACCCCTGACACATGACAGTGCCTAAGTTATTATATAAGATATAGTTTGCAGAGAGAGTTGTAAAGAGGTCAGAAAGAAGAAAATGTGGATTCATCACAACTGATACTGTCATTGCAAGTTTACCTGTAACACCGCCCTCACATAATTTTCTAATGTCGTGCAACACTATTCTGTGTACAAATTTGTTAAATATTTGGAAAAAGTAGCTTAGATGTGTAGAGATTATAGCTTTTTATCTGTGTTGGATGAGCAGGGACCTAAATGCTTTGCTCTGTTTGTATGAGAGTGTGGCTCTGCGAGAGGAGAAGCTGTCTTGGAAATCAGAATCAGATTTAAAATCGGCTTTATTCGCTACGTTCGAGCAAACAAACAAGGAATTCAAATTTGATTTGTGTGCAATCAACGCCCAATGAAGGCGTTTTAAAAATAAATATGTAAAAAGGGGTTTTATTGTGATGTGATGCGAGTTTTATTTGATTTAAGTTGATGTGCCTCAAGGCAAGGCACTTAACCACAAGCTGCCTACCAATCTGGTTATTTGGGAAATAATGTGTATGTATCTGAGAGTGTGGCTGGGGTGGAGACCGAAGAGTTTCATAGGTTCTGTCCATTTACATACAGAAAAGTTAATGGGTCCAGAGTCTTTTTTTAAAAGTTTGAAACTTGAACAAGTCTGGCCGTTTACTATTTTACACAGCAGGCATCTTCATATTTTCTCCTCTCTGTACCCAGTGTTGACATACATACTAAACACATATCTGTCGCCTTTAAAGGTCATGTGACAGCATCTTCCTGCCTCTAATGTCAGACCCGTTCCTTCTCCTCTCTGTGTCATGGCTTTGCCAGAGTCTCTGTCAAAGACGCAACGCCTCAAGTGTCTGCTGTGACACTTTCATCCATCTGTCCAAAGGTTAGCCGTAGTACAGCAGCCCTTTGGGGTGGAACGAGAACGAACATTTCAAATCGTTCTTCTGACCATCCTCCTGTTTCTGACCCTTTCTGCATGTCTATATTATGCTGTGATCTTTACCTATTTTGTCAGAAGCTGTTCTGTTGCCTCTGTTTTGCCTGATTTCTCATCTCTGACAGCTGTTACTTTCTGTGGTTGAGTGGTCTCTACATGCACTATTGCATAAAAAGAGATTGTACTTACAAATTTTAAAAATTAATGTTAAAATATTTAAACAGGTTTACTTATATATACACACAGATCTAAATGCTTGCTTGGTTGACCTTTAAAATGGTTTTGACACCCTCTATCAACTTTCCCTTATGTGAAATTAGCTATGTTAATTAGGATTAGAATGGCCCATTTCATCTGACATCGGCATGGGCAGTGGAAAGGGAGAGTGAACTAAATAAGAGTCTTTAATAGCTTCTGTTACCATTCCACATAGCTTAGTTAGAAAAGATTTTATTCGCTTTTTTGATTAGAGTTAAATAAAACATTGTTATAATTTAAATATGGCTGAATATGCTGTTATATTTCAGCCTTCCAATCAAATCAAATAGATGCAGATCATTAACTCTAGCCTGCCACATGTTTAAGTCTGTTTTAGGAAATTTGGAAAAATACAAACAAAAAAGAAAGAAAGCAAAGTAATGTGGCTTGCTACCGTGAACTGAGCAGCCTTTTTCAAGTAGCCTCAGGTTCTGGAGCTTAGCCATACTGTCTCTTCAACTTCAGCCTCTCTTGGAAGAAATCTCTTCTCCAGTCGCTTCGCCCCACCGCTGTTTCTGTCCGGGGTGACAGTGACAATGATGGCAGCGTGGCAGGCAAGAGCAAACATCCCCAGAGAGCACATAAAATGTTGCTAACTTGCCTGGACAGCTCATATAAAACAAGAAGAGTGTCCCTGTGGTCCAACATTTGTCTCTGTGTGCCCAGGGAAGGAGAGAAAAAGGGAACTCTTGGTGATGCAGATCATAAATAATGAGTAAAAAATAAAAACAACACACATAGAGGCAGGGGTAGGATCAGGCATCCTGCCTCCCTCCCCGCTGCACTGTTGATTTTTACCCAGGCATAGAGAGTGACTTGGGAATGCTTAGACAATCAGAATACATGGCCTTAGGCTTGCTCCTCTGCTTCCTTCTCTCCAAGAGGAAACATTGTTATTCACTGTAGAGAACTGAGGGGTGACGAGCAAATGCTCTGAAAGCGAGAGGGCATTATGTACAACAAGCAGAGATGGAAAGAAAAGAGAAGGAGACAGAGGAAGAAGCCACAGGGAGATGCTTCATGTTCAATCAGCATGAGTCCTTTTCTCTCTAAACTGTCCTCGCCTCTCCCTTCCGCTCTGCTCCTTTTTCCCTGTCTCCCTTTGCTCCTGAAATGAAACACTGGAGGGACCCGATGGCCACAGTGGACTAATTAGAGTTTGCTGTCGTCCCCCATGTCCCCCCTGCCTGCCTCCTCCTTTTGAGTCCCACAGAGAAGAGGAGGAGTTTGCTGGATTTGTGCAGCAGGTTGAGCTTGCTCTCCTTCACGGGCACTTCTCGTTCAGATTACTGGAGCTCGAGTGCAAATGTCAGCGTGTGCATTTGTGTGCAATCATGCACGTCTGTGCCTGAGATGTTTTTCAGCAATCGAGCATGTTTTAAATGAGGGCTTTCAGCGTGTATGTATGGTGAGAGCGTGCGGCTGCTTCGGTGGTGGGGTTTCGTCCAACTCTGTGGCAGATGGCAGGCATGAGTGTCTGCAAAAGGAAGCGGTGGGGTGTATGTGAGCATTGTTGGGGGGGTGGATTCAGGCCTCTTACTTCAGCAGATGCTACTTTAATGAGGAAGAGGGGGAGAAGTGGTTGGAGTGGCTTGTCGAATGACAGCACCAGAGGGAGGATACAGCAGGCCGGACGGAATAGGGGGAACGCTTTTGAGTGGAGTGCAAAGAAATCCAGCTGCAGCCCCAGCATTGACTACAAGTTCTGAATACAGCTGAAACAATTAAGCATTTGGTGAGATACACAGTGTGTGGTTCAAAAACCATAATTTGTATTGGTGAAGTTTATCAGAGAAAAAATGAGTTTGTCTTTATATTATACTACTTCCCAACTGGCAAAATGTATATTTAAAAGGAAGAAAAAATGGGTTCCTACACATTTTCTAAGTTATATTGATATTCAGTACATTTTATACTGGATTTCCAGAGTTAGCTCAGGGCTTAAATACTGGAACTTGAAAGACTGACACAAACCGATGGATGGATGAATAGATGGATAGACATATTGACACATAAATGCAGCAATTCTATGTACATCTTTCAACTGAAAAAATTATATTTATGTTGACAATGAAACAGGAAATTTTGTATGAAAATAAATCTAGTGCTCTATTGCGACTATGAGTACATACCCTGTCCTAGTTTAGTTTCCTGTACCTAATGATCTCCTGAAGATCTGATGATAAAAGTAAAGCGTTGCCATGTTAAAAATGTGTAGGATGGATCTTATTTTGGACACTGTGTTCATTTTGTGTTTTCTTCTGAACTTGAAGTCTTTCCTATGTTGGTGTAGGTTTTATTTTTCACTTGTTTTTAATTTGTTGAAAGACAAATATTTTGATATTCGCTGTCGTCCCCCATGTCCCCCTTCCCTGCATCCTCCTTTGGAGTCCCACAGAGAAGAGGAGGAGTTTGCTGGATTTGTGCGGCAGGTTGAGCTTGCTCTCCTTCATGGGGACTTCTGAATCTAATATTTTTCTGTTTTATTTTGATAGTCTGATTCTGCATCTTCTCTTCCTGTTTTTTTTTTTCTGTCACACCTGCATCCATTCACTTTTTCTTTGGTCTGTAACTCTTGTTCTTGCCGGATGCTTTTTGTTCTCCTGGAGTTATCTGCATTGGTAGGTTTTTGGTCAATAGTACATGGTGCACATTTAATTATTTTTCTTCTTTACATTTTGCTTTGATTTTTATCGATGAATTTCAATGAATATTTATGTCCATGCACAAATGTCTCTCCTTCAATGTGTGTAGCCAAATGACATTAGTCACTCTCTTGCAAGTTATATGTTCTGTACAGAAAAGGTGGCATGTGTATGCACTATTTTTAGGAAGATGACAGGAAATGCAGAAATTCTAACTGTTAAACTGCTTTAAGGACTTTAAATTAATCAATTTTACTGTTTCAGTGTAAGTTTTCTGTTGCTATTGGCGGCATCATTTCAGAATCCACCATTTCTGTCCTGCTTGTGTTATTTACTCATGATGTACAGATTATGCATGCTGGTTTTTTCAATCATTATGAAACTGCATTGTTTTACTCTGTGAATTTATCTCGCTGTCAGTGTACATATCTCAGGATATTTGGTTGTGACCATAGATGTCTTTGATAAATAAAACTTCAACCTCATTTAAAATGAATGATTAAAAATTAGTTTTCTCTTTAATATGTATAGCTTACAATGCATTTTCTGCCACAGACCTGAGCTCTCCCTTCTTGCTCACATGTTAATTTGTTGATAGTTTATTTCAAATTCAAAGTATTTTGGCTTTTGGAGCACGAATGCTGAAAGACAAATACAAGCAAATGCAGACAAAATGTTCTGAGAGCCGGGACAAATGAGTACAAGATATCGAGTCTGAAAACATCAAGCAGAAGCAGTCAGAGCTCCTCCAGAGATGAGGCATCTCTGCCTTTCTTAATCTCCCTGTGAGAATGACAAACATGATTTAGTGGCGGATGAGGGGTCTGTCTAACGTTACTCCCCTCTCTGCTTGTTTTTCTCCTCTCTTCACTGCTAAGTACTTCTACCCAACATGTCTCCCTCTAGTATTTCTCTCAGTTTCGTTTCGCTGCACGTTAACTGGTCCTTCCTGTGACTGTGTCATATTACTTTGGATAATATGGACAATGATTGACTCCTGAAGCATTTCCACTAAAGAGCAGGAGATGAAGCCTACTCCCTGGGAAGGGATTATACTTAACAAACTGGATTTGTATGTTATACTAATTTCCCAATCTATTAGAATCCCACCTCTGTTGCTGGCTTAACACTCGATGCAGAGCTCATGTTTTTTTTTACGATTTTTATTTTTTTTACTTTGCCTGTGGTGAAATAAAACAAATGCTAATTGGTAGGGTGGATCAGTTTTGAGAAAAAAATGAGAACTAATTTGATTTTAGTACAAAACATATTTACAAGGTAATTTTGTAATTTTGAGTTTCAATTGAGAAATGCTAATTTTCCTAACCTTGCTGGCTTTGGATCGCAGGTAATGGAGACCCTGGCAAGGTTTAGTAGGTATTGAGAATGCATTGGTGGATGAAGTCCAGTGTGTATGTATTGAGATGAAAGGTGTAAAATATCCAGTGTGCTATTGTATAAGAACAGAATAGGTTACTTTTTGCCATGTTGTCAGCATCTCGATTGTTTTTTAATCTGTTTGTATTTATTGATTGCTCAACCTTCTCAGATTAAAAGTTCAGTGAGCTATACGTGATGTATGAATCCCATCAAAGGGTCAAGTAATTATTTGCAGAACTGATCATCAAATAGGCCCAACTCCACTAAGGCATCAGCTACTCTAAGCATTCAACGAGAAATCTTCATCAGGGCAGACAGAGTGCCTGCATAGCATAGCAGTGAATTAAATAACATCATTATAGGGCCGATTGAAGCAGGAGTTGAGTTGCACTTATAAATATTTTATAGTAGTGACACCTTGTAGTATTTATTGTGCCACTCATACCACAGATTTTTTTCAACAAGCTAGCATGGCTCAGCTGGAGATCAAATTATATATATGCTGCACTGTCAGACACCAAAAAGGGGAGGCTGGAAGGGAAAGGTGTGTATTTTTATGTGCAATTGAAATGCAAGGCAGCTCTGGAATAATGTGACTGTGATATAAAGGAAGTTTTAGATAATTTCTCACTTTTGGGCATTTGTGATAAGATAACATCTAGCAGAGGAACAATTGTTTTAGGACAATTAAAAATAGCATTTACATTGTCAGTCTTTGACATTATTGATAGGTATTGACTGATGTCAAATCATTTTTGAGGGAAAAATTAATTATGTGCTTTAAACATAGTAATAATCATTTAAAACTAATTTGCTTCACTTTAAATTTACAAAGTGTTACATCACTGAGGTTATATGTTATTTTGACCAAGACATTACATTAAAATTCCATATTCAACAGGTTTCTAGGATTTCCTTCTTTCACCTCCAGAATATTGCTTAAATTAGAAATATCCTGTTCAGGAGAGATGCTGAGAAACTAGTCCATGCATTTGATACTTCAAGGCTGGATTACTATAATTCCAAAACATTGTAGCAAGAGTTCTGATGAATATTAAAAAGAGGGATCCAATTTCTCCTGTTTTAGAATCCCTTCATTGGCTCCATGTTAAATCCAGAATAGAATTTACTTACTTCTTACTTAAAGCACTTAATGATCAAGCTCCATCATACATCAGAGATCTGATTGTTCTATATGTTCCCAACAGAGCACTTCGCTCTCAGACTACAGGTTTACTGGTGGTTCCTAGGATTTCTAAAAGTAGAATAGGAGGCAGATATTTTAGTTATCAGGCTCCTCTCCTGTAGAACCAGCTCCCAGTTTTAGTCCGTGAGGCAGACACTATCTACTTTTAAGACCGGGCTGAAAACTTTCATTTTAGATAAAGGTTATGGTTAGAGTGGCTTAGGTCATCTTGACCTATATCTGTAGTTATGCTGCTATAGATTTAGACTGCTGGAGGATAGACTAACCACTTTTCTTCCCTCTGCTACTTTTCTCTTCTACTACTCTCCAGATGTATTTTTTGCTGTTAACTTTGTTTTTTCTCAGTGTTTTTCTCTCCATCGAAGCTACACTTGACTTGATCTGGCATCCTGCTTAGCTGGAATGCCCTGTTGGAAAGGGGGCATCGGCTGGGATGGTGCTCCCAGTGGCTGAGCATCTTCCGTCTCCTGTTATCAACTTTTTACTTTTTTTAATATAGAAAGTAGTCTCATATCAGTTCGGCTGGAGGTTTCTTCCTGTTAAAGGGGAGTTTTTCCTCTCAACTGTCGCTAAATGCTTGCTTAGTATGAGGGTTTGCTGTGGTTGGAGTCTGCATCAACAGAGCACAACTGTTTGTCAGTGACTGTGGTGACAACTACCTACAGAGGTAAATCAGTCAGAATACAGTTTGTAATCCTGCCGCCGGACACATTTGTCTGCAACTCTGACCACTAAATCTTTTCACAAGAGGTAAAACAAAACCATACTATAGAGTACTTTTACCTTATTTTTAAGATAGATAGATAGATAGATAGATAGATATCTTTATTACAGACTCAGGGTCCAAGGCAGACAAACAAGAACAACAAAAACAACAACAGTAACAATAAAAAGCTAAGAAGTCACTTTAAAAGAAGGCAACTATACCAGTGCGTCCATAGACCAGACTGGTAGCGAATAGCACTGTAACTGATATTAATAAGTGACACAATCACTCGATTCTCAGAGATGTTGAGTCTGCAGATGAAACTGTACATACATTTCCGCAATGTGGCTTGCAACGTATTAACTCCAGCTGTAACAAACATCTCACTCGCACTAGCCCATCTTGGCCTCCTAAGAAGCACACGAAAAGCATCATTGTAGGCCACCTGCAACCTTTGCATTGTACTTTTTTTATAGTTTAACCAAAGGTGAGCTGTGTATAGCGGTGTACAGTATGATCTGAACAACGCTATTTTCACTTCATCCGTACAAAATTTAAATTTGCGTGCCAGTGTGTTCGCCTGAGCATACAATGTCCTGCATTGTCTCCCCATGTCATCATCATCCATCAGGTCGTCAGTTAAAATATGCCCAAGGTATTTTGTTTTGTTAGTCACATTCAGCATCATATTAGACAAATAAAAGTCTGGGAAGTTTGCATTTTTATCCTCCTTAGTTCTACAGATCATTATAACACTCTTTGCTGGGTTATACTTAATATCTTGCTCCAGACCATAGTGCGCACAGATATTAAGCAGCTGTTGGAGCCCAGCTGTACTCGGGCTGAAAACCACTAAATCATCCGCATACATTAGATGATTCAGCACAACATTTCCAGCAATACATCCAGTTTTACAAGCATTTAGTCTCTTTGAAAGATCATCCAAATACATATTGAAAAGAGTAGGGGATAATATCCCCCCCTGTCTGACCCCATTGCCAACCTTAAATGGAGCACACATACTGTTCCCCCATTTGACATACATCTCTTGGTGAGCATACCAATAGCTAAGTATCCGTACAAGAAATTTGGGTACACCCCTCTGAGTTAATTTAAAAAATAACTTGCCATGATTAACCCTGTCAAAAGCTTTGGAGGCATCTAAAAAACATGTAAAAACAGAAGAATTTTGTTTCTTGTATTTATCAATAACCTCTTTAAGAGCATATATACACATATCTGTGCCCAGCTTTGCTTTAAAACCAAACTGATTGTCTGGAGAAGAGACAAATTTTGAGATCCTGTCCAGCAGGATTAACTCAACAATTTTAGAAGCAATACTGGCCAGTGCGATTGGGCGATAATTGTCAGAGCTGCCAATATTCCCTGCTTTGTTCTTAATGACAGGGACTGACAAAACAGTTAGCATGTGGTCAGGTAAAAACCCATGTACAAAACATGCTGTGAAGCAAATAGAGAGTAGAGGAGCTAACCTTGCACTTGCAAACTTTAAGTGCTCAGCAGTAACACCATCCAACCCTGCAGTTTTATTATTTGAAAGCCTGGAAATGGCATTAACAACTTCATGACACAAAATAGCATCTACACTGTCAACATCATTTCCACCGAATTTGTAGGAGTCACTCTGGACACAGTTAAAAACCCTATTGTAATGATTCCGCCACAAATCCAGAATATTATCTGTGCCAGAGATGCCATCAACAACACATGGCAGAGATACTTTTGCTTTCATAGCCCTAACTTCTTTCCAGAATTCGTACATATTTTTACATTGCAATTTTCTGGCCATTGAGTCAGCCTTCATAGCCTGCTCATTTTTTACAATGTAACGCAGAGCATATTTGAACTGGGCATTAGTGACCTTTTTGTTTTCAAAAACTGGCCCATTTCTTGGTCTCCCTGCCAGTATCCACTCCATGGACGCCTCACGTGCCTTGGCATGAAATTCAGCCACATGGGCATTCCATCCAGGTTTACCCTTTTTCTTAGTTTTAGGTCTATATATAGATAAACTTGCATCAATCAGTGCTTTAATGATGCCATCATACATGGAAGAAATGGCTGAAATATGCTCAGAATCCCTGCACTCACTATCTCCACACAAGACTGCTTCTCTAGGCATGTATATATTGCATAATAGGTCATCTGTGTTCACACCATAGGTCATAATTTCTTCTTGTGTGAGAGAGTACCAGTCCACATGAGAAGTACTTTCATTATCATGATTTTCCGTCATGGGTAACTTTAGAACAAGTATTTCCATCCCAAAAGGTACATGATCAGATGTTGATAGCTCATAAAATATTTTCATGTCTGTCAGAGAAGTATGCGCATCTACTGTAGACACACAGTGATCCAACCAGGAGGTTGTATGCCACGCTTCACTTATATAGGTAAAACTGTCTGCAGGTAATAGGACCTTAGTTGATAGAATTAACCCATTATCATCACAAAAACATCCCAAATGATTAGCAAATATTGACTTTTCATCCGCAATATCAGAGTTCATATCACCAATAACTAACACATTGGAAGACCCTTGGCCCTGGATAAATGAGCTTATGAAGGCAAGTCTATGAAGATATTCAGTTTCATTGAGATGACACTCATATGGGGTGTAAACATTTTGCACCACACATTCCTTGCCTCCTTGTGTAATCTGTATTGCAATACACCAATCCACTTCCAGTCTGATGACATTTACACACCAGTCAAGTTTTGTATTCCATAAGATTGCTACTCCTCCTGGAATGCGCCCACGTATTATTCCATCACCAATATCCACGCTGGACTCCCCCACTCCATGAAAGTTTTCATTTAACGAATTTAATCCTTCAAGATCCTGCTTTGACAGAAAAGTCTCTTGTAGACACAGCACGTCACACTGCCCCAACAAGTGGTCTACAACTAGCCGCCGTGCTTTATCCTCTGAGCTCTGGCCCAAGCGCAGACCTCGACAGTTGTATGACAGAACCTTTACACCCATGATTTATGACATCAGGCTTCAGTACTACGGGCCCCTGGAGCCCCAGTTGCCTGCGCAGCAGACGCAGCACCCTCATTCGAACCAGCAACACCAGCCCTGATGCGCGGCTCATAGTAGCGCCTTACATAAGCACCCACAGGCCATATCACTGGATTGTACATCTCAGCTACATCATTGCACTCAGCAGTCACTTTAAAGGATGAATATCTGCTATTGGCCGTAGCTATTTTTTGACACGTAACCTCCCGATCAAGCTGAATCCGAAGATAGTCAGTTAATGTCTTTACGTCTAGATCAGGAGCAAACCTAGAAGCGAAAACACTTACCATTTTCGTTGACACAGTCTTAATGTGGTGGCCATCAGCTCCAGTACCCACAATAGCCAAACTTTTACCTGACCTCGTCTTCAATCCAGGTGTGGAGGTGAAACGAGTTCTCATTTTTCCATTAGCCTGTAGCTTCCCTTTCTTGACAACAGTCGACCATTTTGGAGATCCCGACAGCTGTGTTGCTTTTGCAGCATTCGCCTGACCTTCGCCACCACTGACTACAGCATGTGACCGATTGCACAGGCCCTCTCTCCCCTCATCACGAGTAGCAGTGTCCCCAGTAGCCTCCTCCTCGGTTACCGGCATATCCATGGCCTTCGTTTCCAGGCCGCCGCTTCCGCACTGATTCACAGGTGTAGGTCCAGCCGCATCACGCTTACCATTCAGCACCGCTTCCTCGGCGCACGCCCGGCTGTCCACACAGCGGTCGGAGTAGAGCAACCTCTCCCTTCTCTGGACATCGACCATAACACCCTCCAGGCTACACACCCTCCGGTTCACGTTAGTGGTGATCAGACGAAGATCTGCACAAACTTCCCCTTGAGTTTGGAGCGCACACCGCATGGCACCAACATCCGCGTAAAGCTGTTCCATTTTCTTGAGGAGACTACACACATCCATGCTTGTGAATGTCACAGGGGGTAGATCCTCCAGATAATGTGAGACAAACCGTGGAACATCCTCCCCGCATTCATTGAGAACTTTAAGGCAACTCTTTATGTTATTGATATCCTTCTGCGCACCTTTATGTGCGATATTGCGCTGCGTTGTTTGACACAGCTCAAACAGAACTTTCTTGGAGGCCTCTATAGTTTCAGAGTCGAACGCGTTTACTGCCAGTATAACAATTTCATCCTGGCTCAGTGTTCTCCATTTCACTGCAAGGAAATTAAGTAGTTCATCCTCCACAATAATTTTACCATCCACCGTCTTATAAATGTCAGGTTTGAGCCTTGTCCGACTGAAAGTAGGAGCAAAAGCACAAGCTGCTGGTCTATCATCCGCCATGACAGTTGACCCCTGATGAGTGCCTAAGAGATCTATAAGAGTAGACTTTGTTCACTTTACAATTAACAAACCCTTAAACTGACAGACAGAGCTGCAGCACATTAAAAGCTGAATGACAAAAACATTCACTGGCTCAGAATGCCTGTTATGTATCCTTGGAGGGGAGCTTGAATGAGTTATTGATGAACACCAACAACTCAACGATTACGTGAAAGAGTTATCATTCTGGCTGTTGGAGCTCATGTTGACATTTCCAAATTTCAACCTAATGTCAGCTTCTGAAAGTTGCTGGTTTGAAGAAATGAGTTTGGCTCTACTGACACACCGATTGATTTTGGCAGGCGCTATACTGCTGTAGTGCTAAATTTGGAGAGACGTTTCTTAACTGTTTTAGAAAAACGAATCTAATGCTCTTTTTTTCCTTTTTTTGGTTTTAGAATTAGAGATTGCTCTAAATCTAGTGGTTAAATGTCTGTCTTTTTGTTCTTAACCTCTGTAAAGCACTTTGTTTTACACTTCACAATATAAAAAGTGCTCCAGAAGTAAAGATTGATTTATATAACTCATTTCTTTCTCGGGTGAATTTAGCATATACACAACTGTTTGGATGTGCAGATCTTTGGTAAAATTACATTAAATTCAATTTATCTATATGGCGCCAATTCACAACAGATGTCATCTTAAGGCACTTTACAAGAAAGTCATTTAAGTACAAACATTGTAATCTGTTTGAAGTTTTAGCTAGTTTTCTATTTAAGTCATTGACTAGCCCCGTTGATGCAGACTCACACTACAATAATTCCTCATACTGAGCAAGCATGTAGCAACAGTGGAGAGGAAAAACCCCCATTTAACAGGAAGAACCCTCCAGCAGAACCTGGCTCAGTACGAGCTGCCATCTGCCACGACTGTCTAGGCGTTCAAGACAGAGCAGAAACACAGAAAGAACAAAAGAACTGATGTAAGAGTACTTTCTAAAATAAAGAAAGTAAAACATTAATAACAGGACATTGGGGATCCTCAGTTACTGGGATGCCCCCCATCCAACAGGGCATTGGAGCTAAGGAGGATATCAGACCAGATGTAGCTTCAATGGAGAGAAAAACACTGGGTAAAAACAAAAGAACAAAGTTAACAGTCTAAATAACAGCAAATACTGCAACTGGTGAGTAGTAGAGGAGAAAAGCAGCAGAGTGAAGAAAAGTGGTCAGACTTTCCTTCAGCAGTCTAAGCCTATGGCAGCATAACTACAGAGATAGCTCAGGATGACCTAAGTCATTCTAACTATAAGCTTTATCAAAAAGTAAAGTTTTAAGCCTGGCTTTAAAAGTAAACAGTGTGTCTGCCTCATGGACTAAAGCTGGGAGCTGGTTCCACAGGAGAGGAGCCTGATAACTAAAAGATCTGCCTCTCATTCTACTAAATCCTAGGAATGACCAGTAAACCTGCAGTCTGAGAGTGAAGTGCTCTGTTAGGAACATATGGAACAATCAGATATCTGATGTAAGATGGAGCTTGAGTATTAAGGGCTTTATATGAAAGACGAATGATCTTAAATTATATTCTGGATTTAACAGGGAGCCAATGAGGGAGGCCAAGACAGGAGAAATGTGATATCTGTTTTTAATATTCATCAGAACTCTTGCTGCTGGATCAACTGAAAACTTTTATTTGCATTTTGTGGATTTGCTGATAATAAAGAATTACAGTAGTCCAGTCTAAAGGTAACAAATGCATGGACTAGTTTCTCAGCATCACTCCTGGACAGGATGTTTCTAATTTTAGCAATATTCCTGAGGTGAAAGAGGAAATCCTAAAAATATGTCTAATATGGGAATTGAATGTCATGTTAAACACATCAACACATCAACAATTATATTATGGATATTTTATATGAGTGCTTGTGTATATTGGCACCATATTATGAAAGGGAGTTGGAATTCAGTGTGATAATTCCTCCACAAAATCAAAGCAGAGAGCTGAGTTTAAACCCTTGCCTTTAAACATCAGCTCAAAGCTGCTGTGAAATTCTCCCTCGAGGAACACATATTTCCCTTGGCATGGTTCACTTCAGCATGGGAGGAAAACTGCACAATACACAGACTTGCACCTGCAGTTGGTGGCATGTGTGGAGCCGATTATCCTGAAGAGTACATTTTTATTCGGGATGTTTTATGTAGTCTATGTGTATTTCCCTGCTGATGAGATTCTAATAGATCAGAGACAATTTTAATGTATAATGAACTTTTAACCAATCATTTTTATTAAAGAGCAATGTGTTACCTAGTCCCTACCTATGTCTTCTGCCAGTGTCCTGTGGGGAAAGTACTCTGTATCAATCAGTTATAGTCTAACGCTGGTGATGCCGATGATGCATACAGACAGGTTTATGAAAAGCTGCAGCATGCAAGATATTGTGACAGGATCAGAAAGCACTGTTGTAGGACTGTGGTAGCACAGTTACCTTGCTACAAGAAGGGCTGGAATTGCTGGTTCATATTGAAAAGCTGAAGATGAAGAAAGATTTTAATTTTTAGCACTTATGTGAGTCCATCCATACATCTGAATTAAAAGAATGGGTTCACCCGGGAAAAAAAATCGGTTTTGGACTGGCCTAATTGGAGTTAAAAATGTATTTTTTAGGGGTCAAGTAAAGTGATCTATAAACGAGAGACACTGTATTTTTCTTTTGCCTCTAATAGATTGTATTTATTTGCTTTTTAGTTGAATTGTACATGCTATATGTCACATTAAAGGCGAAAAGATTTTTTAGACAGCCTTTGTAGATGTACTGATGTCCATGTATCTTGAGATATAAAGTTAAGCCCATAATTATTCCCACCCCTGACTGATATAAATTTACAGTAATTTGACTAAATCACTTAAAAAAATATTTTATTAAGTGATTCAAAAATGGAGATGTTGAGCCCTGCTCAAGCACATATTTTTTATTTATATTATTTATTTTTATTTAAATTTTATAAAACAGAAAATGTTCTACTTCAGGGGATGAAAATGTTTTTATTTGAATTTCCATGTATAGATTGAACTTCTGCTTTGTAAGAACGAGGAAATCTTTGATGCAACCATTACGTTTTTTGTTCAGAATAACTTCAGGTGTTTGCAAAAACACATTTAAGTATGTGTGTAACATTGCTGTTTTATAGATTTGCACCTGCTGCACTCAGTGTTAAAACTTGTGGCATTGACATTTTGAAAAGACTCACGGCCTCCATTGTCCCAATTAACATTGAAAATGGAGTTGATGGATCACAATAGATGTATGTGTGTGTATGTACATGCTCATATCCTCTTGTTAAAAAAATTGAGAGCAAACTGCAAAAATAATGAAAAGAGAGTAAAATAGAAAGGATTTAAAATGAAGGTATAGACATTTATAAGATGTAAAGAGAATTTTACATCTAAAATAACTGAAATCCTTTGTGTTCTTTGATTAATGTAGCTTAAAATTCAAGAAGTAATTTTTTTGTTTTTATGGAATGTTTCAATTATTCCAAGCTGCAGTGTTTTAAATCTTATTAAAGAAATGTTCTGGTTGTTTTCTCAAAATGGTGAACAAGTCTTAGCTCACAGTATAATTAATCTAAGGCTTACTGAAATAAATTAAAATGAATTACTTTGTGTTTACACTTATTCCATTGGGTTGCAGTGAGAATCTTTAAGGAATAAACAAAAGGTTATGGATTATTACGCAATATCTATCTATCTATCTATCTATCTATCTATCTATCTATCTATCTATCTATCTATCTATCTATCTATCTATCTATCTATCTATCTATCTATCTATCTATCTATCTATCTATCTATCTATCTATCTATCTATCTATCTATCTATCTATCTATCTGTCTGTCTGTCTGTCTGTCTGTCTGTCTGTCTGTCTGTCTGTCTGTCTGTCTGTCTGTAACTTTAGAGAGGGTATTGAATAGGTAAAATAACTCATTCTTTTCAGATCCCAGTCTTTAGTAAAACAGCGTTGCAATAATAGTATAAATTGAGAGAAAGAAAAAGGGGGGACAATCTACAAAAAAAGAGAGGACGCTGTGCAGCCAAGATGATTACATTTTTCTGAATATCATATTCCTGTCCAAAAATATAAATCCTTTGAGTTTTTGCCAAATGCAACTAAATCATATTCTGAACGCACACAAATACAACATTGGATTTGAACCTAATTTGGAAGACTGGTAAGACGGTAAAACCCGTTGACTAGTGCAGAATCAAATATCACAGACAGGCAAACATGTCTAATTCTTCATGCTTATATTTATAGTGGGTCTAAAGGAGAAAGGCTTGTTGATTGGAACCTATTTGATGTTTACAACACAGAGATTTCCAAGATAAAAATAAGGCTTGAGACAACTTCCAGTGAAACTGCTTGCCATTTTTGCCCACAGCACTGAGACCACAGGGGAAACAACAACAATAACAACTGTAAATTGGATATGTGTAAAAGATTTACCCTTTCATTGAAAATGCAACCAAATCTAAATGAGAATAAGAGTTTTGTTCCCCTTTCTATCCAGGATAGAAGAATTGTATGTCTTTCTTTCAATTAAAGATAAATATGGCTCAGTATAATATAGTTTAAGACTCTGTCTGGTTTTCTCTACTCACTGCTCTCAAATTACAGGCTATTGTAATATTTTGACTGGTTTGTGTGCTGATTAGTTTTTTCAATGAAGTTTTTTAAATGAAGGTGATTATCAAGTGGATTCATGCTGCTCAGTGTTTCCATACATGAGTGATTGACTAAAAAATGTGACTACGGTGGGTTCTGACTTCGAAATATGACTCACATTTTATTCAGAAAGAGTCTTGAAGGCATTTCCCTGTGATGGAAAAGCTGCTGCATTGTTTAGGGATTTGTTGATATTATCCCAGTTCAGAAGTTTTACTTTTTATGTGGGGCAACAGGTATGAATAACTTAGCATAAAGCCAAGATTCTCTGAAATAATTTGATGATACACATTTCTTATTGCTTTGTCATGGTAGTTACCTTGTGGTGTTATTGTTTCCTGCCAGCTTCACTCAGATTGATTTTTTCTGCCCAATTTAGTCACCCTACAGCTTGAGCTAACATTGTGCTTTATAGTTAAAAAATGTCTTTGATATATAAGATGTGTTGTTATATTGGATATATTGTGCATTCACTTTCCTGGGATGGAAAAATATACATATTTTCCCTTGCAATATGCAACAAAAATCATATAGGAAGCATCATCAGCTTTAGGTTTACTTTATCTTGCACCTACTGTCAGTCAGATTTGTCTTTTTCTTCTGTTTTCTTCTTTTTTTTGCCAAGTTGGCTTCTTTTTTCTAACTGGACCCCTGGAGCAGTCATAGTATTCATTATTAAAATGGAAACTTATCAAAGTCAACTCCTCATCACTTAAATTAAATAATTTCAAGGCTGAGTGAATCTCACGTCTCTGCCTCCTCCTCCATTTTTCATTTTCGCTGCTTGGCCATCCTCATTTCGGGAAGACGATGTGCTATTCATTTAAAATTGTCACCATTTGCATAACTGATGCCAGAGTAAGGGGACACACTGTAGATTTCTAAACTTCAATCGACGACGGTAGCGCAGGAATTTATTGGCCTGATGCTTCAGTTTCATTTTTCGGTGCTTCAGTCTCACCTTTGCTGTCACTGCTTCTGACCCAAAATGTCAAACAATTTAGAAGAAAAAAAAAAAAGCCCTGCCTCCTTTGAGGTGAAACACAGATTTGCTTTCCATTATTTTTGAAATGTTCTGTTATCATTGGATCAGAGGAGTTGGTTTGATCAGCATCTTACCTAAAATTTATGCAGATTCACATTATGCTACCAAATTAAGATAGTTGATAAGAAACAGCATTTCCCATTTGTAGGATAAGACATCATCTCACAATTGGTTTTACTTGAGAAAATATTTTGATTAGCTGCACAAACATACAGTATCAGACTGTGGGACAACTCTCAAAGTGAATCATTTTTTTTAACAAGTTATTTTTCAACAGGTCTACATACAGTATTCTGACACCAGATAGAGGCCATCTAGTCTCCTTAAAATACAGAATTGCTGAAGCTTAAAGGTTTACGTCATTATTTTTAAGGTGAAATTAAAACATGAATAGTTCATCATATATTATCATTTTAATAACTTATTTTGTTATTTCAAATTAATAAGCTATGCGATTTGCCCTGCTAAAAATGTTTAAAGAAACCTCTTAGAAATAAGCCAATGTCTGTTAATTTTTAAAAGAATCAAATAGGAAGTGTTTTTATTTGATTAATGGTCCATGCCTTTGTAATAAAAAAAACAAAAGAATGCTTGGTAATCCTGGTGTTTAAACTCTCCAGTCATTTACCATCCACATTATTCCTATGACCAGTGAGGCTTCTGATTGATTAAAGCATATTGTGGGGTAATGATTTTCATTTGCGGGGATTGTCTTCTTTACCAAGTGAAAAACAAACATGCACAGCATTTGGTGGTCACTTCAGGTTTAGATGATATATTAATGTCGATTGTTCATATGTTGGTAACAGCCCAGTAAATAAATAAATATTTTGTGTCAGTTTGAGTAAATGTTCAACACACACCTTTGAAAGCCACAAGTCAAGCTTCATGATGAGATAGGTGCAAGAGTGAACAATGCAACAGGTCAGTCATACATATCTGAACTTCACATGTATGTAAATGTGTGATTATTGAAGCAGACAGAACAAAAGATATTTAATGACTTTCCCCCAGTTAGGATCAATACAGTATTTCTAAACTAAATTATAATCTAATCTAATCTAAAATGCAAATCAGCTTTTAAAAATTTGGCTCACTATATATAATTACATATTGAAACAAACCACTTTGCTCTAACGTCTTACCAGAAGCTGCAAAAACAATCCTATAAAAACACTGTTAGGGTGAGAATAATGCATATGGGTTGATGGCTTTTCTTCTCATTTAAAATCGGAAGATTTGCAAAGCACATATTTCTGTGTTTAAAAGTTGTATTGGCAACTGTGAACTGTACTGAACTGAACTTTATTTTACTAGTAACTTGATACTAGAAAAGCGCTCAGAGTGCAGACCTCCCTCAAGGCAGCTCAGCCCCCCCCCCATACGGTGATCCGGATCACCTCCAAAAATAGAATCACTTGTTCATGTTCCCACTGCTGACATTTCCTGAAAATTTCATCCAAATCCATCTATAATGTTTTGAGTTACAGTATGTTGCTAACTAACAGACAGGCAGGCAAACAAACACTGGCGAAAACATAACCTTCTTGGCGGAGGTAAAAAATATAGGAAGAGGCTCGAGATAGTGACTGAAAGAGATGGAAAATTGAGATTCTGGATAAACATAGCAAGATCTTTTGTCTTTGGGAATGTCTTTGCTATGACACTAGCCTAACAGTGAAAGTTTAAGACGTCGGGAGGTTTATTTGGTTCTGAGTTCAGTTTAAGGAACATCTATGTGGTCATTATTATGAAGCTGAAGATAGAATGACTAGTGTATCAGCAAGTTATAGCTCACAGTCCACATGTCAAAGGCACCTTTAACATGAAAATATGGTAATCTCTGTTGGAGCTGTGGTTTGGAAATTACTTGCAATAAATGTTTGCCTGGGGTAGCACTGAAAAAATACTGATTGACATGGAAGCTGCCATTAACTTATTTTACTGACAGGTACTGTTAGGAAACATAATAGAAAAACCCATAACTGATGTGCATAACCTGAGCATTACACTCAATCATTTGTGTTCACTATGATAATTCAGAGATAATTCCTACATGATGTATAGACTGTTTACGAGACTGAAGTCACAGACCTCAAGTACGAGTTGTGTCTCAAGTCTTTAAGTCTAAAAGACCTAATAGGACTTGAGTCGGCAAACACCATAGAAAAATTATAATGTCAGTGTACGATATAGTTGAAATTCTTAAAAAAGCCTAACAGGCTGAGACTGAATGAATCATAATGAATCGTTGGAAAACATTTTCAGTATTGCTTAACTTTGAAACTACTAATGATCTGTTTTGACAAAGCTGACATATAGAACCAGAGAACTCCAAAATTAGAAACCCTTCATAGCTTATTAACAGTGGTGCAATATTCACATTTTTTTACTTTGTCATTTCAAGTAGAAATTGTTTCACAAAAGACAAATAGCTGTAAGACGGTAATGAGTCAAGAGTCAGGCTAATGAGTTTGCTAAATGACAGAAAGCTAACTTAAAGTGAGGAAGTTGGACTGGCTTGGAGAGTTTTAGTCACTGTTGTGGATCACCCTGAGGTGAAAATTTTGCCACAGAATTGATAGAAAACATAGTTTGTAAACTTAACCAAGGAATTTGGAATTTGATGCTCAAATGCAACTAAGTTTGACTATGAATCAAGATGAATATTAACAAGTAATAAGTACTTTTTTGTAATTTCATATGTATCATTAATAAATAGTAAAACAAAGCTGTTATCTTGTCTGAAAGATATCAAAACCATGTTGGGCAATTGTTATTGGCAATAATCTTGCCTAGTGGGAGCATGTAGATATTAAATAAGAGGGGCCCAAGGATGGAGCCCTGGGGCACCCCACATGTGATTTCTGTTCGTTCTGATGAAAAGTTTACTATTGAAACATAGAAGTCCCTGTTCTTTAGGTAAGATTCGAACCAGCCAAGTAGTGTACCAGAGAGTCTGACCCAGCTCTCCAGTCGTTCCAATAAAATATCATGATCAACAGTGTCAAATGCTGCACTGAGGTCCAACAGAACCAGCACTGTGGTTCTTCCACAGTCTGTATTTATGGGGATGTCATTGAATACTTTGACAAGGGCAGTCTCGGTGCTTTAGTGAGCGCGGATACCAGACTGAAAAACATCAAAACGGTTTGTCATTGTTATGAAGCTATTCAACTGCTGAAACACAGTTTTTTCAATAATCTTACTGATGAATGGAAGATTAGAGACCGGCCTGTAGTTCTGCATTAACATGTTGTCCAGAATTTTCTTCTTTAGCAGTGGTTTAATAACTGCTGTTTTTAAAGCCTGAGGGAAGACACTTGATAGCAGGGATGAGTTTGAACAAGATCAGACCCAATAACAGGAAGAACTTTCTTTAGAAAAGCTGTGGGTAGGATATCAAGAGCAGGAGGAGGAGCTTAATTGGATAATGATTTTTTTCAAGGCTGTTCTGGTTTAATTCGTGGAATTCAGACATTTTCTCTACATTGTTGTTGATTGGGGATGGCACTGGTTGTGGGTTCGATATTGAGGTACAGATTGACCGTCTAATTGTTAGAATCTTTTCAGTGAAAAAGCTGGCAAATTCATTGCAGGCCCTGGTAGAGTTTAGTTCAGGGGCAACTGTCACTAAAGGATTAGTTAGTCTTTCCACTGTTGCAAATAGGGTCCGTGCATTATTAATGTTTCTGTTGATGATTTCAGAAAAGAACGATTCCCTAGCATCTTTTATAGTTAGCTGATATCTATGTTGAATCCAATACCGGGGGTGAGGTTTTGGCAGCCTGTCTTGTACACCACTGAATAGGGTGATCATCTCTTCTCCTCCTGCTGGGTCCTTTTGATCAGATCGCTCTGACAGACAGGGAAAGACACCACACTGACAGAAATGAACAATAAACCAGGTGAAACACCGATCTAACAAAAACAAGAATTAACTAAGCTGAGAACAAAAAAATGAACTAATAAGTGAGATCTTGGCTGAGCATAATTAAACAAGAAAATAATCAAAATGCAAACAAAAAACACACCCCATAATCATGACAGTTTTATGCAGATCAGCTCTTAGTTGTGCTTAACTATTGGCTCTGCTACCCAGCAGCTTTCCATTTAACCCCTCCTCCATAATAGGTTGTCTATCATCTACTGTACATCATCTGAGGTTATCCCCATTTCAGTTGAAAACCGAAAAAAATACCTTAAGATAGTTGAACTATCTTATTAAGATTTTCTACTACTACTGTTTTTGCTTGATAAGCATATTGTATCATTAGGTGTTTGACAATTAGACTTGCTGTCAAACAAATATGTCTCTTTTATCAAACAAACCTGGATTCTGATCAAAATGACACTTGTATGTTGAGAGTCAAAGATGCTTCCATGTTATGGTCAATGTTGTGGTTAAGGAGTTGATGTGTACCATAGAAGTGCAAAGGGTAGAGACACCCTCAAAAACCAAGTTTCCCAATGTGGTACTCCAGTGTGACTGTGATAACAGCTAGCATTTCTGTAGCAGGCACATCCCACTTAAAACTCATAAAGACAAACTGTGCTGACAGGTTTTTTGCTGTCTCCCAACTGGCGGGTTGTACACTCAAAATCTGCTTTTGTTTTACAAAAAATGACACATAAGAGATGGAATGAATGATCAATTCAGATATAGCATATTAAATGGCAAATCAATTTGTTGTTTTTCAACTAAGCATATTTTCTTTAGCCTAAGGCCCAGTCACTAAATCACTTAATACACTCATATCTCTAAATAATGTGTAACCTTTTGCTATTACTTCTCAAATATCTGTTTTTTAAATACAAAATAAGATTACAGTTTCTGTTGTTTAGGTGTCTGAAAAAAGTCATTTTCTTTCTGTACAATAGGATTACATTGACAAATAAATGTTTACCATTGCCACTAATGCAAGGAGGATTTGATGAGTACACTATTTATATAAGAAAAATAAAGAAATAGCCAGTGTGTAAAGCAATGGGTAACAAATGCTAGTATTTTGTAGTTTCTGATGTTTTGTCCTGTGTGATAATCTTTGTCTCTTACATACATATGGAGCTTTCTAATTCAGTATTCTTGGCATGGGCTACAAGTAGACTGGTCCATTGCAATGTGCTGAATGGTCTTGGGCCTTGTTATCTTTCAGAACTGCTTTTACAATATGAACCTTCGCTGTCTCTGCGCTCCTTTGGCATCCGTCTCCTTGACATCCCTAAAGTCAGGACATGCTCATACTCATGCTCATACTCATGGGCTCATACTAATGGGGAGGCGTCTTTTCATTATTATGTTCCTCACTTCTGGAGCAGGCTGCCGGAGGACCTCAGGGTCGCAGAGAACGTTCATGTTTTTAAGAGCAGGCTCAAGACTCACCCTATTGGCCTAGCTTTTAACTGATTGTTATTATTTATCATCTGTTAAGTTGCTCTGCATGTTTTGCTTAATACACTTTATCAGTGTTTTACCATTTTCTACTGCTAATTTTTATATTTTTCCTGTTATTTTAGTCGTCTTTCCAGTGTTTCCTCTTTGAGAGCCCTCTGCCTCGGGAGCGGTGGTCAGCTGTGGCTGCCTGGATGCTCTCCAGGTAGCGCTTGAGTGGAGGTGGGGGTCTCGGCCTTGCCTCCTCTGGGCGCCCTGGGTCAGTCCCTTGGCTGCTCCTGTTGATGTGCTGCTGCTGGTGCAGATGGCTCCTTTGATGGCGTTTCCTAACCTGGCTCATCTGTACTCGGCCCAGTGTCCTTTTATTGCTGCTCTTAAGTGTGTGCGTGCATGAAGGTTGGGTCTGAGGGAGGGGGGTATAACTGTGATAATGCTCTTAATTATGAGGGGGAGGGATGGGAATGTGGTCTTTGTGGGGTCATTTAAATTCTGTAAAGCACTTTGAGTTGCAATTGTTGTATGAAAATCGCTTTATAAATAAAGGTTTATTGATTGATTGATTTATTAAGTTGGGTGAAATGTTAGCCATTTGAAAGATTCCCATCAATTAGATTTTATCCATACGTTTGCATAAGCTGCACCTGAATCTGCCCAGATCTGTAAGTGGGGAACAAGCCTAAGTTTTCAGCCCTCCACCACAAGCTTGACACCAAGTTGTTTTTACTCATATGTTGTTGGTTTTTTTTCTTCAGTCTCGTTCCACACATTTTTACCAAAAAGGAAAAAGATACTGTTAGAAAAGTCTTGTCGTTTGCTCAAACACAACTTTGTGAGGTCAATTCTGACGCTTTCTTCTTACAACTTCTACAAGCAAGTCACAAACTCAAAAACTCATTTGAATATTTTCTACTCTTTGATTTGAAATGGTCCTACAAACCTATCCAGATTGACGAGCAACAATTGCTTCACACTTTCTGTTGTAGTCATGTTTGCAGGTAAAGTGGAAATACTTGGTTTTTCACAAATTGCTTCAGCATTTTGATTTTGTACAATCCATAATGACACATTGCATTACATAGGTGGATCTCAATCCTGTTCCTTAAGCTCCACTTTCCTGCATGTTTTAGATGTGGCTCTGCTCCAGCACACCTGATTCAAATGTTTTCATTATTTTCTCCGCATGCTTTCAAGTGCTGCAGAATGTTTTCAGTCACCCATTCATTTAGTTCATGTGTGAAACAGCAGGTAAACACCTAAAACATACAGGACAGTGAGTCTTGAGGACCAGGACTGAGAAAAAACATTTTTACATGACTGCATTAAACACTGCAGGAGATGTGAACCCACTAGAAAAACATTTTTCAACCCTGCTCCTCCAGCCTGATTGCCTTGCCTGTTTTAGATGTTTCCCTGCTTCAGCACACCTGAAGTCAATTGACGACTGATTAACCAGCTTTTGCTGAACTGCAATCATCTGAAGAAGGTGTGTTAAAGCAGGGAAACATGTATAACATGCAGGGCAGTGTGCCTTGAGGAATAGAGTTGAAAAACACTGCTCTACAACTCAAAGGTAGAGAAAGGATTTTACAGACCCAATTTAACAAATGTATTGCTGATTTTTTTTTGTTTGCCAGTTTGCTCTAAATTTTCAAAGCTAAAGACTAAAAACCCTATAATATTATCACTGTTTTAGTGTCATGTTGCTTCCTTTACCTAGAGATCTAATTTTAGAGATAGAAAGATGATCATAGAGGGTAATAAAGAAGAGGTAGTCTGTCATGTATTCGTGGGCTTTAATAAGCTATAGCAAGCCTTACACAATAAATCTCAATCCCATTCTCAGGCTGATACATTAACTTGTCATGCATAGTTCAAACATAAGACCCTGCGACAGTTCTGACAAGTTCTGAGAATTTTGTAGAGACAGATTCATGCCTTCTAAAGGATAGTTTTTTAAATTCTTGATTATCTTGACATTTCTTAATTTAACCAGAACCAGACCCTCCTTTACCGCTTTATTTCCTCGTGACATGAATTAGTCTTTGGCCAGTCCCTGACTGTAAAGCATAAAAAAGAAAAAAATATACTATCCTCTGAAGGACTGCCTCATAAAGATATTATGAACACAGAGTTTCTCTTCTAATTAAATTTATCTCTCAGGGATCGAGTTTTATCTGAGGATATTCTAATTAGAAAAAACATAATTGATGTCAATGGTATATGAGCTAATTTCAGTGGATTTCCATCACAATTGATAGAAGAGGGGAGGCATTGAGTTTTACATTGATAAAAGTATCGGTTATCTCTCGGCGCCTGATTCATTTTGAAAACATGAAAGCCTCTCAGATAGCCACATAATTAAACAGCTATTTCAGGGCATTAAATTTAAACTTGAGCTTGGTTGTGCCCTTGTAGGGAATCTAGGATTGCTTTGTCTCAGCGGTCTCTTTGACTCTGAAGACCGTTTAAGGAAATCTAGTCACAGCGGAACAGCAGATCTCAATGCAATGGGCAGCTCGGAATTAATGATTTGCCTTTGATCTGGCCTGGGCAATAGAGGAGTACCTTTTGTCCTCAAATAAATGACTTCCTCATACTGTGGAAGATTCATAAATTATTAAGACTATGCAAGAACTTTGACTGATTGAAATGACTTTTTTAACACTTCCCAAAGAATTCAAAGGCTTGTGATTTAAAAGAAAGTGTGAAGAGTGGATAAATTAATCATGAGGCGTTATACATAACATCCATCTAATTTGGCCATCTTCCACTCTAACAGTTATAGTTGGATCTGGTTTTTGAATTTGCTCTCCAACACAGCTTACACTTATCTTAGTTTACATAAACATATCATAGACATGAATGTCACATACATTTTTGTATTTGATTAAGCAACTCAATTAAGCAACTCAATTGTTCTTTTTCTTTTGTTTGCATGATTTAGCAAGTTCAATGAATTTTAAAAAACAAGAATTAGATGTTCAAACTTGACTTTAATTCAAATTTTGTTAAACCCGCACAGGTTAACAAAAACTAAACATAGGCTACTAGATCAAATATATTCATATAGGAACTTAATCATGACAAAAGAACTGGAAATTGTTAAGATACATTTAACTCTAATTTAGTCCGGCTGTATGTGAATGTTTGAATCAGTATGCATAAGGTTGGAACTATATGGATTTAAAAAATGCTTTCAAATGAAACATGTGCACCAAGTTCTTGTTTTTTATAATGCATTGGAGATGTATAGTTGTTCAACATTTCAATCTGGAAAACGAGAGGTTCAAATGCATCAGTAAAATTGGTAAATGATTCTAGCAATTATACCCAGGATCATTGACTCTAACTGACTGGCACTGTATATTTTAATGCCTTACTGTTTTATTTAAATAGGTAACAGCGGTTGCTTTATATTTTAGATGTTTCAAAGCAACACAGACAGTCAGTGGGTTGACTTTCTTTCCTGCTCTTCAAGAAGTCTGCTCAGAGCTTCAGGTGATTGACATGTTTACTCCTTCTTCAGCCAAGTCCTCCACCATGCCTCTCTCTGTCACTGCCCTCAATGATTCTTCATCCTGCCAAGAATGGGCCGAGAGAGGCTAGAGATTAGGGACTTATACTGTATTGGAAAAGAAGAATAATCTCACAGACACCCTATCTTTTTTCATAAACGCTAAGGCCGTCCACCTACCTGACAGACTGACTTACTCGTTGATAAAACCCTGCCAAGGTTAAAGTACATCAGATTGAAAAAGCTGAGTTTAAATAACAGTTCAGGAGCATACCATTTTTCAACACCCCAAGTCTTTATTGTGGATGACTGCAATAACTGGGAGCTCTAATCCTGGCCTAAAGCACGCTCTCTTCCAATGCCACATGACTGTTTTACTTATAGATCTGAGATGTTTTTGCAATATATTTTTTAAGATAGATTTTGAACAAACACTTAGTCATATTACCTGGGACCTATTCCATGAGCTGCTCTTTTTTATTTCTTAAAAAATTCATCACAGTAATGACAAATTAATGTGCCAAAATATTTATTTTGTGAGTGTATATCGAGTAAAACTCACTGAAATTGCAATCAGAGGCACACTGTTGCAGCATTAGTTCAAAACCAGGTAGAGCTGGGCAATATGGAATAAATTATTAGGTTATGGAGTGCTTTGCTGGGTCAGTTTCCAACTGTCTTGGCCAATAGCTGGGACAAAAAATTTTTTTATTCCTGTAAAAACAAGGTTTGAGTAAGTTTCCTCTTTGATATTAAGTTTGTTTTAAAAAAAACCTAAATAATAAGCATAAAAACAAGCAACTACAGTGTCAAACTAAACCAACATTGAAGAGTGGGGTTATGGGCATTGTAAATTGTCAGTTGATAAACAAAAAAAGATGGTTTGATCTGCCAAAAATTACTCTGAGGTGATCCTCACCTCTTCTGGAGCTGAGATTTGGATGTCTGGAGGTTCCCACTTTGAATCACTTAAATAACTGGATTTGATACAAAGGGAAACAAGCTTGCTGGTTAAAAACAGCTTCAAGGTGTTTGGAGGTAAACGTTGAATCTTTTGCATCTTTACACAAAACTAGGGAAATGGATACAAATAGATACAAGACAAATGGATAAAAACAAAATTATTTTTATTTAACCAACCAGATTGAAAAAGATTGAATCCAATGCTGCTCTGTTGCGAAAACCTTTATGAGGGTGTTATATTGATCATTAGACTGGTGATCCCATAACCACATTTTGAAGTGACCTGTTGAAAAGCAGTTAATGAAGTTAAAAGGTTTTAGCAGAGGAGGGCAGACCTTGCTTCTTATTATAGTCAATAACTTGCTAACTTGAGTGGTGCTGCATTATTTCTTATTTCATTGTCTTCGCTAGTTCTACTAAAATGGGCCAGTGCCACATTAAATCAAATATGAAGCCTTTTTTTATTCTACTGCTGGTCAAAAAATTTAGAAATGTACTCACCTTCTTTCAAACCTTTTGTCCTCCAGTTCCCCTGAGAACACAAAGTGAACTTCCAACCTCTTAGCCACATTTACCTCCAAAGCAACTCTTAAAGTTATTTCTTCCTCAGAAAATGTGCTTATAGGATTTCTTTGAAAGAAAATAGATTTGGGTTAACTTCCATACCTGGAATGTGGCTCCTCAGTTCACTCTTCTAAGGGCTTTGTTTGCCAGAAAGGTGTCGAAAATGTGCCGTTAGGATCCTGCCAACTTTTGAAACAGATGACAGGCTTTGCATGCATTGCCATACATGCCTTGGGAGATTATATTTGAACACTTCTTATTTCCCAGTATGGCCTAGAAATGAAGTGTCACATGCAATTCATAATATATGACTTGTTTACCTGTGTTATTTAGTATTGACTCCTTTTAATACTGTGCTTAAAATAGTTTATAATTTAGCATGCTCAGTAAGCCCCTTATTACATACCCTGAGATGCTTGGGATGTGTCTGCACATGGAACCAGAGGCAAAGAAAGGACATGCTGTGAACTAGATAAGGAGCTGACAAATATTACCCGACTTAGAATTCTTATAAAAAGACAACTTGTTTTTTGAAGTAATTCTAAGATATGTGTATTGTAAATTCTGATATGTATTTTTAAATACAATGTTGTCTGTATAAATCATAAGACTTAGCCACAGCTGGCACACCACTGTGCCAACCAACTTATGCTGCAGCAGCAACATGTCATCTGTGCAGCAGGTTAATTCAATGTGACAGCGGGTTGGACTTGAGATACTAATGTGTAACTGGGCACAATTAAACTATTCCTGTCAATGTTTGTTAAGGGTATCCGATATTACAAAATATATGCTGCTGAACTTGTATTGTAAACAAAAGTTAGCCCAGATTTCATCATCAACATCAGTTTAGCCCCCCCCCCCCCCATAATTATTGTTTTATTTGGTTCAAAGGTGTTCCTAAAAGGTGGCCCAAGATGACACTCTGTCGTTTGGAGCTAATACCCAAGAAAAACAGGATGTCATAGATTGCCATTTAAAACTTTATTATTAAAGTTTTAGAGGAATTCTTAGCTGTGCCAAGAACTTTTTTTTTACAACGGCTATAACTGCAAGAAATGGCAACATATTTTAAGGCAATATGCAGTAATGGCTGCGGAAGGTACTGCATTTTGAACCAAAATTGCTCTTGAGGTTTATCTTCCTTATTCTCAGTGTATTCACCACTGAAAACTACAAACTATTGGCAGAACAACACATTTGGATAAAATTAATAGTGTTTTGCTTATTGTATGCGCTATTTGTTCATTGCAATACCCAGAGCCTGACATTGCTACCTAATCAAGCCTTTAAACCAAAGCTTTGACTTTTGGGGATTATCTTTTAATATGATTCTCTCAAACACATTAAGATACTTGAATCAAAAATGTTCTGCCTTCAGAACAAAATGATATAAAGACAAAGCCTTGATTTCACTTTGTAAAACTGTCCAACATGTCTAGAGTTACTTATTACTAATGGATTATCCTATTGTCTTAAACATATTTGTGGATAATACAAAACTGAGTTCTGGACACACACTGTAGCAGAAATTGCTGTTTGAAAAAAAGCTGTAATAATAAAGACAAATGCTTACAGTAGCTGAATTAAAACAATGTCAAATATACATGAGGGAGTCTGTTTGTCAGTTTTTATTTACCCTCATTGTTTCTTCCAGAGGAACAGAGGTTGTAAAGTTAAATTGATTCCCCCAGGACCCTGACAGCTTTTGGCTTCCCACACATTACAGATAATGGAATAATTCACTTGCCCTTGAGCCCCCTTGCCGTGCATCCATACAGAACTTCTCATTGGGCTGCCAGCAAATTGAATGAACCTGCTTTCCATAAAAAGGTAATGGACTCCTTCAGATGGCCCTCTAAATAACTGGGACGAAAGGGGAGGTGAGATGAACCAATTTATTATCTGACTTTGAAGAAGGTTGATATGGAGGGTAAGGTTACTCTCTCTCATTGATCACCAGTTTCCCTCCATAGGGAAATGATTATTTTGGACCAAGAAGAACTAAGGTCACCTCCAGTCATCTAGTCTCCAGTTTAAAAAAATAATATTTAGACCTTTTCAGTTTTAATCGTTCAAAGCAGGCAGACTCAAAGTATTTATGTTTTTGTTCCCCCAAACTATGCGAAAAACAAAAAGCTGCAAAAAGTACCCAGGTGAAAATCTTGTACCATACCTGAATGGTTTCACATGTTGTCAGTTTTACCCTGGAGCAGACAAGTTCCTATTTGTTCAATTGTAATGAACAGTGGGGCATGAAAACCTGCACTAAACATGTTCTGCATGGTACCACACTGTTAAAATCATGATGGTGGGCTGCAACACAATTCTCCCTGTTAATTAAGAGGAGAGGCAGATAATAAAGTGTCCATCTGGCGCACATCTCTGTCAGCTAAAAAAGGGATGTTTTACAAAGTGGGAGAAAGAATACTGAAATTAATGTAAGATAGATTCATGGGCTAATTTAGAAAAGGATGCCGAAATTTTTTTGGGGATAAGAAGTATTTATTATAGCTTTTTAACTTCCTAACTTATAAATAAAAAATCAAACAATTGGGAAGGGAACAGATTTAATGAATTCAACATGTGTCATTTCAGTGCAGTTTATATTACCAATTAGAAGGAAATATAATCTCAAGGCAATTTATAAGTCAAATAAATTCAATTAATATCAAGAAAAATGTAATCCAATCCAACGATACAATCCAGTCATATAGAAAGATTGAAATCCAATTACATGAGTTCCTATGTAACAATATTGTACAGTTAAATTAATTTAACTTTATTTATTTAAGAAGCCCAAGTGATCTCAACGAGTCATTGACTTTCTTATTTTTATAGCTTGCCTTCTCCTGTAGCACAAAATATAAACATTTGACGAAAGACAAGTGAAACCAAAAAGTTCCAAAACTTTTGACATCTTGGCAAAGTCTGTTGCACAAATATATGATAATTCTTTCTAAAATAGTAAAAGAACCTACCACAATAGCAGCCATCTTGTCCTTAGATTTTCCAGATCGTTGGACAAGAATGGTCAATGCCCCTTCACACAGGATTGAGATTCAAAAATAAATCTGACAGAACATCGTTGTTGCATGTTATTGCCTAGTTCTTCTAGGGTGTATTTAGAACTTCCTTCATATAGTGTGAGAGTTTCCCTGATCACTTTGAGTAGAAACAAAGCTTCTGCAACAGTGGTTTACTGTTGTGGTGGCAGAGTTATCAGGGTCGTGGGTGAAGTGTGAGGCAGCCCGATGACAGTAAAGGCAACGTTTTAAGTGAGGATGGACTTATGGGTGTCACGGTGTGGGGTTGTTTTGGTTTATTCCTTATTAAGTTGAGTATTCTGATTGTTTTGTCAGAATTTTTTTATTGTGATTATTCCTTTTGTCATTATGCTTACATTTTCTTAGGTTAGTTGTATTGTTTCTTTTCTGTCTTTATTCCCTGCGTCGCCGCATTGTTCTTTCTGTTCTGTTTTCACCTCTCCTTCCTGTTATTAGTGTTTTTACTTTGAGCTTCTCTTGTGCTTTTTTATTCCTATTCATTTAGATTTCATCATTCTTAGTTACCCCTCTGTTAGTTTTACTTTATGCATTTAGGATTGTTTTCTGTCCGGTCTTCTGTGTGTGTTTTCTTTCTATTTCCTCCCTGCCAGTCTGCTTCTTCCCCCAGTTGAAACTCTCCTGTCTGCTCACTCACCCACCTGCATCTGATTACCCTTATTAGCAGTCCCTCCAGGATTTTGCGGCACTTTTTGTGATTGTTGCGCCCTAAAATGCTTGATGTTGTGTCAGCTTTTGTGAAAAGTTGCAACAAAAATTGCTGTTTTTTTGTGATTAAACTGTTAAACTTAAACTGTTTCAAAATAATTTATTAAAATGTTAAATTCTGAAATTCCAACATTTTTATTGTAATAAGTGCACTACAACAACACTTGGCCATCCAGCAGAACACTCTTCCAATTGTAGCTTATTGCTAGAACACAACATGAACAGAGCAACAATTCCAGGTTCATAGAAGTTTGGAATACAAAAACAATAAAAGTGCTTCTTTTCTGAGTCTTTGACAAATAACTCAACAAATACATAGTAAAATTGTGTCATTAAACTTAAGCTGACACAACAACAAAGGCTATCCTTTATTCATTAAAAAAATAATAAATTCATTAACTTAAGAGGTGGAAATTCAAACGTTCAAAAGATTGACGGTATTTTGGAGCTGCTACAACCATATGCATCCACTCAACAAACTGCACAATAAACCCAAACTGAACACTCAGCCCTCCATCCTCTCATAAACGCAGTCATTTCTGTATACATATTATGGATACCCTGCATTCTGAGCGTCCATTTACAAAATGAAATGATGCCAGAATAAATAATAAAAGTAGAAAAAGGTAGCAAAAATCCTGGAAGCTGATTAAGGGTCAGTGTCTTTTTTGACCAATCAAGTCAATCTATTTTTACCTGTCAATTTTAAAGATGATAATGGCATATTCATTAGTATTTATTTTTATTCATTTGAATTAATATTTATCCCGAATAAGCTGAACAGAGAAACCACATAGTGCCATGACATCATCCAGATGAATATATGCAACTTTTTCTTCACAGTGACAAAAATCACAGATTGTTGCCACAGTAACTACATCTAAAATACAAAATTAAACGATCACACTTAAAATTAAAACAGTTCACCGGCTGTGGCCTGAAAGCTAAGTTTTACAACTTGATGTTGTTTCGCGGAAATGGCACTCTGCTGCCGAACTGGAGATTTAGAAGCACCACTTAAAAAAAGAAAACAAAGAAGCACCACTTTTGGTTGGCACAAGACTGGGCTTTTTAGAGTAGAGCTCTTAAGAGGATGTGATCAGCCGCACTGCTCACAGACGCACTGTCTGCTTCCAGATAGCGAAATGCATTGAGAACTATGTCCAGGTCTGAGACGACGCTTAGACGCTCTCATGGGAATCTTTGTTTTAATTATTATTGTTTTAATTACCTGTACTGTGTGTACACTTGAAAATGCCTGCTCGTCTGCATCAAGTAGTCTCCTTTCATGTAGAGAATGAGGAAATTGTAACCTTTAGCACAGTCCTTGGCAGGGATTTTTGTTGGCAAATGCAACGTTTCATTCTTGTTTCCTCTCACATAGGAAACGGGAAGTGTACATGATATGTGATGGTATCAGTTATAAGATAAGGAGAATTGCATTTGGTCAAACATGCGTTAAAGTTCTGATAAATGAATAAAATTGCAAGACGTGCAGAATTTAATAGTTAAGATCGCAACATCACAAAATCCTGCAGGGACTGAATTAGGCTTCACTCTAGGTTCTTGGTCATTCCTCAATCACTCTCAGTATTTAAACAGTTTTCTCTCTGGGGCTGTTTACACGACAACGTTTTTCAGCAAAACAGCCTCTCATTTACACAACGGGAAAATGGGGGGGAACGCAAATTTTCAAAAACGGCTTCCAGAGTGGAGACTTCTGAAAACGCTGGGTGATTCGTTGTCATGTAAACATCAGCCAGAGACTTTTGAAAATGATGACGTCACTGCCACCCGCCTACGGCCATGTTGGACTTGCACACTCTGCCTTTCTACAGAAAAACAACAACAATGGCGGATCCAGGTATGCTGTTACTGCTGATGCAGCTTCTGAAGTTATTTGGTCTCTCTGTAAGCAAAACTTAGAGATCATCAGGCATCTATGCAATCGCCAACGGAAACGCATACAGTACATGCGTCAAATAATCAATACGCCTTTATTTAAGCGGAGGAGAACTACAAGAAGGCCGCCATTGTAAGTTATCATGAAATGTTTTTTTTCCAGGTCGTGAGGGGGAAACCTTGGAACACTGCATACACGGGACAAACTGCCTTCTAAAGGCCGGGCATATGTACTACATCGTTTTCCATCGCGCGCCCTGTCGTGTAAACGCAGTGCGTTTTCACCCGCGTATTCAAACAAAAACGGCAACGTTGTCGTGTAAACAGCCCCTAAGTTATAGCTCACTGTATTCTCTATCAATTTACCCATGTTTTGTTCACCGTGTTCCTATGTAAGTTTTTTTTTGCAAATTTTTACACTGAAGCAACTGTGTTTGGGTCCTCTCTACTGCTTATCATGACTATGGGCACCATGTATGGCTTGGTTGTTGAGCATTTCAAGCAAACACTGGACCTTCATGGACCAGATGATTTTTTTTATGGCTATTTAAAGTTACTCAGTTCTTGTCTTTATTTAAACCATCTATATATCCTGGAAAATCTACGTTTTTTAATCCTTTTTAACCAGACAACTTAGGTGGCCACACAAAGTTTTGACTAGATACAGTAAAATATCTGTTGCTACGTTGCCTAAACCACCCTGTTTATTTTTTTACAAGCTAAAGGCCTGTCTTAAGATCATGTGAAACATCAAGCCAGCCAGCAGCTCCCACACTGATTAGCATCAAGGGGGAGAAGTGGGCTGAGGCAAGGAAAGTCAGCGGGGGTCTTGATTGCTCTCTCCTGCCTGTCGCACTTCTTTTTTAAGATGATTATGTTAGACGTGAATGCTTGGTTGTGATGTTTAAAATTGATGTATCAATGTACCAACTCCTCCACAGGTATTTTTTTTTAAAAACAAACCATACGTTCACAGTCGTGTGAAGTGGGTGGAATGGAAATACATGTTTCTGATTTTACTGTCGGTATTCTTTCTGTGTGTAAATCATGCACACAATGTGGTGAAAGTATGTTGCTACTACACAGGTTATGTTTAACATTTGTTCCCAGAGAGAATGCACTGAGACAGAAACATTTGCTAACAAAAACTCACAACGAGATGGAGAAACAAAAATTAGTGTGAGGATATGCCATCCAGGGCAATTTGGAAAGAATGTGGGAGGAGGTCCTGACTCCAGTACACCACAGCCAGCAAGCATTACAGGACTTTGGAACACAACACTGAAATTCAGCTTCTCGGATAGGATTCAAATAGACCGAGAAAAGAAGGTGAAGGCAACCCAAAAACAAAGTCGAACAAGCCTGTAGGCCTGATACAAGAAAATGAAGAGCGAGGATTCAGCTGGCTGGCTAGCAATGCACTGAGGCACATTTTTAGTATCAAAATGGAGGTTAACGTGCTGGATCTCAGCTGAATGCTGAGGCTCCATCTGCCAGTGCAGCACACCTGATAGGTGGCAAACAGGGAGCAGTGAGGAAAACAGAAGGAGCAATCATGGGGTTATGTCACTGTTCATGTCTTTTGTGCTGAAACAAGCATAGTAATGCAGAGAACAGAAGAACTTTATGGATAAAGAAAAAAAATTACCTAAAATGGCTGTGGAACTTTTGCAAGTCCATTTAAAAAAGGAAAAAGTGTTTGAGTAGGAATTCATATTTTTTCCTATATAATTCACTCTTTCAATTTAAATCTCTCTTTTAAATTAAAAGTGATATTTACTGAATGATTTCACTGTTTTACTAATATTCTACACTTGTCTGCACTGTGGTGTTCCATTTCTTTTTTTAAGTAGTATTACTTAATTCAGGTCATACTTCCTGGAATTTAGAGATTACAATAAGGTAAAATTTATTGCCATCATCTTCCAGAACTGATCAGGAAACTAAGCTTCCATTAAAGTTCCAGGAAAGTGTCTGCTTAAGGCCACTCGTACTGAGCCTGGTTCTGCTGGAGGTTTCTTACTGTTCAAGGGAATTTTTTCCTCTCCACTGTTGCTACATACTTGCTCAGTATGAGGGATTGCTGTGAAGTCACCGGCACAACGCAGGCGACTGTCTACCGTGGCTATATGTTCGTTCAGGAGTGAAAATGACTCAAAAATGATCTGCTGGGATTCCTTAAATAGAATACTTTTAAATTGATTGGAATGTATGTACAACTGAATTGAAATGACTTTTCTTTGAAAGTGCCTTAAGATGACATCTGTTATAAATTGGCACTATATAAATAAATATAAATGAATTGAAAACTACAACCATACAAATAAAGAGACTTTTAAAAATATAAATAAGCACGTCTGTAGTAACAAGCTAATTGCATATAATCTTGTTCTGCTCCCACATTTTCGCTAGTCATTAATCATGGTGCCGATTAGCTTTCAACCTACATTGTTTTTTGTTTTGTTTTTTTGTTTTTTTGGGGGGGGGGGGTTAAAAAGTTTTCTCACAAACCTTAGTGTCTATTCAAGCAATAAATAACATTTAGGCATTTCTAGTATGCCAGGCGTCAATAATATGCCAACCAGAGGGAGACCGAGAGATGGACCTTGGCATATGACATCACACTGGAATGGGTCCATTGTACAAGGATTCTGTATTTCAAAGCAGTGTCCTTCCACAGGAAACCTTTTGGTCCACTTTTACTTAAGTTGATTTTTTTTCTACTATTAGGACTTTTCCACCAAAGAAGTACTGGTGCTAGATTGGTGCTGGTGCCAGAGCCAGTGTGTAGCCAGTTCTTTTAAAGAACAAGTTGCTTTTCCACTGACATGGGGCCCAGTTGGTGCTGCGTCATTGTGTTGCAATGCAACTGTATACGCCCACATGGGGAGAAGAAAACAGGAAGCGTGTGAACAGAGAAAGAGATTTTAACAATGGAGCAGTTCATCCTGCCCTTAAAAGTGTTGCTTTTGTGCTTCCACACTTTGCTGGATTTGCAAAGATGTGTACATAACATGTTCTTGGTCACATCCATTGTTACAAATAAAACTGGTTGTGTGTCTCTCCTCACTATGGTAAGCTTTCATAATCCCACTCCCACACTATGGTTGCGTCACCACATGAGCGGGGGAGGAAGTAGTTCTTAGCAAGCACCAGCTCTGGCCCTGCACAGAGTTGGTGCTTGGTTAAGCACTGGTTTGGAACCTAGAAACTGGTACTTTAGCGGTGGAAAGCCAAAGAACCAGGTGCCAAGTCAGGCTCTGGCACCGAACTAGCACTGGAACCAAACTGGAAAAAGGCCCTATGTGAACAGAGCTTGAGAAATGTGACGATAAGATGTGCTTTGGGAAAAATTCGACTGGATGTTTTGAGAAACCAAAGTGATTCAAAGTTTCAAAAACAAAGAGAGAATTTGGAAGTCAAATCTAATTTAAAGTGTTTCCTTTTAGTCTTACAACTTTTGTTAATTACCAGGTTTGATGTAGATGTTGATAGAAGCTTCCTCCCTTCCACTCCAGCAATGAGGTACTGATTGTCCTATTGAGCTCAATGCTACCTGTCAAGGCCGGCTGCAAACCCAACATATTTATCGACACAAATTAGGGTGGAGCCCTGGCAGCTCATTAAGGCAGAGGATGGAGACTGAAATGGCAAAGCAATGGGTCCCAATCTGTTTGCCCGTTGAGGTCCTTGCATTCAGACAGGTGTGTAGAAAAACCATTTAGTTAACGCCAGAAATTATTCCCTCAGAGCAACTACATGGAAATGTGATGGGGGATAATTGGAGGCTGGAGTTAGAAATGGCTGCTCAGGAGGTCCTTAATGCACAGAGATGTGGCTGCTGGTCTGTCAAAGCAGATTTTAAATTAGCTTCAGTGTCATGGAAAAAGTTATTTACAGTTTATTTTGCAGTTTCTGGGAAATATTGCTTGTTTAATTGGCTGATTAAGTCACATCCAGATGGCAGTTTTATATCCTGTCTGTACTACCAATTAATTGGGAAAGGTGTGCTGCAAAAGTTGATACTATTTAAGTTATTTTTTTCTAAAAACTAATGTCTGTCCTAAATTCATATATGCAATTAAGTAGCTGAAACATCTAATTCTGAACCCATCTGTCAGCTGCCTGTTTGACAGATGACCCTAGAATTTATTCAGATTTTTTTCCCCACAAAAACAACATATAAGCCCAAACAGCTTTAGTTTAAAATGATTCAACACTTAATCATTTAGGTCTGCAGGAACTTTCTAACAGCTGTAGAGCTGAGACCAGAACATCCTCCCAATGCTTTTTTTGTATCTCATGCCATAGTAATGCTAATTAATCACAGAGTGCATAGGGATTTATTTTCTAGCTGCACTCTACTTATATTGGTATCTGCAGTAGGCTTCTTCAGTGATCCCCTTTACACAGAAAGAAGTTAGATGTAAAAGTGTAACTCACGAGCTGTTAATTAAACCCAACGACCTTCCTCTTACACAGATACACACGCACAGACTTAACTTCAAACTCAGTTCAGAAACGAAGAAATTAGTAACGTGTAACATTTATGATGCATAAAAGCAACAGGAAAAACACTATACAACAATATAGATCATATGTTTGTTGTTCTTAATTTATAAAGTATTGTAAATAATGCATTTTAACTTTGACCAAAAATGATAAAAATGACAGTCACTATTGAAATTATTGCATTGAAAGCAATGAAGTGTTGGCAGACACTGACTAATCATTTGACAGGAATTCTGCTTTTATTTCTACATGTTGCTGTTAGTCGGGCGATGTTAAAATTCCTGTCTTATGCCCAGATGCTGCTGACCTCTCTGTTGGGTGTGAAACATTAGCAAAAACCTACAGGAAAGGCTGTTATCTTGTTTAGAAAAGCAAGCAGTCCCCTCTAATTATCTCCTGCCACAGCTATATTTATGTATTTCACACATTAATATCAAGCATTACTTTTTATCCTTATAATGCATTCCTTCCCAGCAGCAATACATCACATAAAGATGTTTTTATATTTGCAAACATACATCATTATTCCTTCTTGCTCGCTCTCCCGCTGCTATGTGCCTGTGGTGGCTCCTGTAATGAGCGACTGTGCAAACTGCACTTGTAAATCTGAGCACTCGCACTGTGGATGTGATTTAATTTTTAGCTCTACAGAGACAAGGCAAACACAGACAGCTGCCAATGAAATCCAGCAGGTTTGCCGAAGTCAAGTGAAGCTCTTTGGCTGTAATTCAGTGGCTAAAAGCATAGGATTTATATTCCCAAGGGGGTTCATCATCTGTTTAACATGCAATTCTTCTATATCACGAACATTAAGGAAGTAGCATGCTCTTTTTCAACTAATGTAGTTATTCTTTTTATCAGTTTTTTTTATAGAATCACTTTTTCCTAATTTTTGAAAAGAATACAATAAATATTTATACAGATAAACCCAAAATTATTCATACCCCTGGTGGATTTAATTTTAAGGTCATCTTAATTTTACCAACATTTTTTTTTTCACACATTTTTTCACAAGAATTAACATTTTGGAGTTGCACACTCAGAGTCCTGTCTTGAATCTGATAGAGAATCGGTGAAATTTAGATCCCATCTACAAGGCCTACAAGTAATTCTGGGCTGATGATGGACACATAGATAGAAATGATGCAAAGTACATTCTTACGTGTATTGCTAATAGCATTTAACCTGCTCACTAATCAGAACAATTAGCAAACCCCACTCATTGGGTCATATCTAAATTCAAGTCATGACCTCGGAGAGAAATTCAATGCTGCATTGTCCTAAAACAAAGCAAGGGTTAACTTTGATGACAATGATCTAGCAACAAAACTGAAAACCTGTATTTATAATATACACTGTGTCTCCGGCTCTTCATTCATGGACGTATTTCAGGTTATACACTCCCACATCTCCTTGACAATATTGGACTTTGTAGCAATTTGGGGGCTTGTCTGGGATGTAACTGATTAGCTTGTGTTTTCCTTTTCTGTGTTGTGGATGCAGTATTCCCACTTTCACTTTTTCAATTGGGTAGAAGGTCTTGCTGACTTGGTAGGTTAACAAATGATTGGTCAACTGTTTTTTTCATTTTTACTTAATATTTTAGATTGTTTTTTATGCTATTCACAATTGAGTGTGTTAGATCCTACTGGGTAATTTTAAATCTAAAAAAGTATATTTATAGAAAAGGAAATGTACACTTCATCTGTAGGATATTAACCATTAAATGTTTACTAAGCAGATACATGTTCAACCAGTCCATGTACTCTGTCATGAAATTACTTTTTTATAAGCAAAACACTGCTCAAAGCGAATCTTGATTAAGAGAATAAAAGATACAAAACTTCTTTGTATTTAGTTGTCTAAAAAATATTCATAGAGATAATATGATATTTTGAGATTCCCACTCAAACTCAGGGTGTAAATCACTCTAAAGCAAATCAACCTGAGTAACCTGTGCTTGGAGTTGCAGTTTCAAAGTAAACACTTGCTTGACCAGGAGCAGAGGTCCAAACCAATCGACTCATCTGTTCTCTTTCAAAGTGATTGCTGCCAAGCGAAGACTGCTTTAATTTGATTGATGTGTGGTTCACCAAGCCGTGGATTTGATTGTAATTACTCTTTGTGCTCACCGTGATAAGGAAATTAATCAACCCATTATGTTGTTCTCAGTTTATCATCAGGACACATTAATTGAATAAACCAACCTCACTTGTCTTCAAAGTCACTCCTGACCGCGGCGCACTGCAACCAGTGGAAGGTAAAAAGATGAAGCTCTTGAGCATATTTCACATTTAGAGATTATTTAACTACTCACATGGAAGGGATATATTACTTGTTTTAATTTGATCAGAAGACTCATTCTTTAAATATGAAGTATGTTGTTCAAGAGATTATACAGTTTATTTTCACCAAGGCATATTTTAACTGCAGACAATAGCTAGAATACCAGTACTTAGATCAGTGTGTATATTTTTAGCAGTAAAACCTTGGAAAACTGTTTTAAAAGTGTTATGATCATTTAAAAAGTTTTAACCAAAATGCTCTACAGTAGGAATATCAAAGAAAACTAGATTGTTTTACATTACCTCCAAAGACTAATGCCCCCCAAATGTAGTTGAAAATCTGGTGTTCTTTTTGCCTTTTGAAAGAATAAGGGTAGTTGTAAAGATAGATGCAATGCATTCCACACTGTGAGGGTCACAGCTTTAGAACCATGTATTTCCTCTTGTCCTAAAATGTGTCCATGAAACTATGATCTGGCTTTGACCACAAGATCTCAGACCAAAAGTAGGCGTGTGGAGTTTCGAAAGGTCAGATATACATGCTGGAACTTGACGCCACAGCACTAGAATTGAGTATAAAATGCAGATATTAAAACATTGATGGATGCATGAGAATCTCCTTCATCTCAGTCAGCAAAAAAAGGAAGTTTTAATTATTGACACTCTTAGTTTTAGTTATTGACGCAACTGTATACCCTGACAATGAACCGTTCTGATCAAGTCATAATGGATTCATGTTTACATTTTACAAACCACACTAAATTTGTTTCAAAAGTGGACTTCTGCTGAATAGCATTGCCCAATTGTGACTGTTTATCTAGAAAGATGCAGAGATTTTAGTTCATGCTTGTATGACCTATAGAATGGTTTATTGTAATGTGATATTGGCTATCTGTCCATTTCAGAATTGGTTTGAAGGTGTTTTTGCTGCTATTTAAAAATCTTAAATGTTTTAGCTCATCCTATTTGCCAGGTTTCCTTTAGTCCCCCTGGACCATTCATGCCCATCAGGCTTTCTGGAAATGGTATTCTGTCATTTTCCTTTTATGCCCCTTAGCTGTGAAACAGCCTTGCGGAAGACCTGAGGGCAGATGAAGGTGCAGATGTTTTTAAAAGCAGACTAAAGATGCATCTACTGCCTGTAGCTTTTACTTCAAGCTTAGTCATTTATTATCTCTTATAATTTAGTTTAATTGGAAATGTAGTAACTATTATATTACCTTTTAAAGTGATCTATTATATATTTATTTTTCATAATTGAATTGCTTTTTAGGTTATTAATAATCTTGGCCTGTCAGAAACAATAGTCAAATTTTCTGTCTTATCTGAGTTCACCTGTCGGTAGTTTCCTTAAAACCACTGTTTGATGCTGGTAAGGCATTTAATCAAGGATCACAATTTGCGACATTTGGCAAAACTTGGCTGAAAAAAAGGATAAAGTTGAATATCATCAGCATAGAAAGAATAAGTCACATTAGGAAATAGAATAAAAATGAAGACAAGAAAGAGAAAACCTTCCAGAAAAGACTCTAGAGCCACTCTTTTATACTAGTCACTTCCTGGAGTCTGTTAATCAAAGTACTGATCAATTGTGT
The DNA here is from genome assembly GCA_963556495.2 of Valencia hispanica. Lineage (NCBI taxonomy): Eukaryota > Metazoa > Chordata > Actinopteri > Cyprinodontiformes > Valenciidae > Valencia > Valencia hispanica. The sequence goes on from OY747704.1 coordinate 50,085,763, forward strand.
CTTAGGAGGATGTTAGAGTCCACAGAACCATTACTGAGTTTCACAGTGTGAGCTGACATATTATGAGTTGAAACATTTGAGTAAAACACTATCCTGTAGAGTGCTGCTTACAGAAAGCAGACTGAAACTTGTCAAAGATCTTAGGCAAACTCCACACAGATGGACATGAGATGGGATTTGAACCCAGGAACTTCTCACTGAGGGGAGACATCACCAACAACCACTCTGCAGCCTTCCAAATGGATAGGTGCTTCTAAATGTCGAGCATTGATGCTAAGGCATGTTTTGACACCTGTTGACATTTTCTTTACAAGATCTGAGGGCAGTTTTAATAATCTTGTGGTTGATTCTTTTGGTCAGATGCTTTATTGATTGCCGCTGCTTAATTGCCGCACTCTGTTTGCATTTCTTTAGCTGAATAACCATATCAAAACCTCTTAACTTATAATCAATTGCACTTGACCTGAAAGCATTTGCTTTCATGTCACACTGAATTATTCCAACAGTTTTTGAGCACCCTTACACCTAGCAAAGTGAAGGATGTCTCCTTTTCCTTGTGTGGCTCTAATTGCATGGATCCTTTTGGTGGTGATGAAGTTGTTCTTTACTTGAGTCTGAAACTTGAGCAAACATTCTGACTGTAATTTAAAGCTGCGTGACTTGGGACCACCCAATTGGGTGTTTTAATTGTGGTCGTAGATCATCTCTTTCCCTGGTAATTATCTCAACTATCATCACTCCTGTAATAACGATGATCAATTGTTCCACATCTGTCTGACAGGGATAATGAAAAGTTTATTAGCTTCCCTCAACCTCACACAAGTGGCTGGGGAATACTTAATTTACCACTGGAAGTGAAGAAAAAATAGGTGCAACACTTTTGAACTTTTAGTGTGTCTTAACATAAATCCTTCCTAAATCTCCACAGGATGAACATACACATTCTAGCTTGTTCTTCGTCGTCTGCTGTTAGAGGCTTGATAGGTCTACCAATAAGTAACTAATTTATTGCAGACAACTTGGCAACCTTGTTCTTTGAATAATTAGGATGTTAGCTTGTCAGGCTGAGGAACGCTTCACTGCACAGAACAATGTTTCTTCAGGATTTTCCAACTTAAAGGAAATATACAAATAACTACCTGAGTCAAAGTAGTGAACATATGATTTGTGCTTTCTAGATGAACAAGTCATCTACTTTAAATGGGATTATAATCTACATATTGTTTGAAAATTTGCTAAATTTGCAGGATTCAGTTCAGATTTATAACCTTATTGCTATTTTTCTCAGACTTGAAATTTTCCACCATGTTTTCTGGTACTTTCAAAATAAGATCTGATTCATCCAGTGCCAGATGTTCTTTTTATGCTTGTGTTTCACCGTTAGCTGTATTGATCCTTCCTAGTGTGTTGCCTGACTTGTTTGCCACAGTTAGTTATTCACTTGCTGTCATGGGCACGAGGAGTCTTGACTACCTCAATCAGGGTGAATGGAACACCTGTGTGGATGCTATGGCAACCAGGAAAACACAGACATCAGCTTGAATGGATTTTGAATGCTCGATCCTGCAATATATCTAAGGTTCAGATACTCTTCTGCAGCTTGTTCTTAGCTTTTCTTTTTATTAATGATAGAAAGGAAAATATGTAACTAAGTGTAATATTACTTATATGACAAGCACTAAAGATTGTATTAATCCTGGTAATTGATTGTAAATCGTGCATACGTTTCATTCTGTCTTCTTACTTTTCTCATGTTTGCCTATTCAGCTTCCATGAGAAAAAGCCCCAAAACATTCTGCCTATTTATTGTAGCTTTTCTGTATATGTGCAAAATGAATTGGATCCTCCAATATCAACGTTTTTATACACTTCAGATCCTATGTAGGAGATTTGGAACTCCCACATTTTTATAAACTCCACCGAGCACATAAATTACTATGTAAGGAAAAATGGATTGAAAAATGTCCATCAGACAATCTATGAGTAGCGATTGAACAAACAATATGTAAAGAGGCTATATCACTGATATTACATTTATTAGCCCTTACAATTCATTTTGTGCATTGTGGTTCACATTTATTTTTCTATACATTCCACTAAGCAAAGTCCCTATGATTTTTTAGAGGAAAATTGTAGCTTTAAGTTTTGAAATATTTTGGGGGTGTGGCCTTCCCATCTCCCTTTTTCATATCATTTCAAAATGGCTGGCATCTCAACAAGCACATTTTGCACAAGACAGAAAAGTGAGAGAGTTTTTAGATTAAAAATGTTTTTTAAATTGTATATTTTGATTCAGTTTTTGGAATTAACTCATAATAAGTATTTTGAAATACCTTTTTGTAGTAAGATTATTTAGTTTCACAAGGTAATGAAGCAATTTATTCATGTTCTCTGTAGTTCACATTAGGACTTTGTAGGCTACTTACATTTATTTCATTTTTGTAATGGACAAGCTCACCTGTGGTGTTGCCCTATCTGGGCCAAAATTAACACATAGGAATGTGGAATTTTTCATGTTGAGTGAAAAAGGAATGGTAACCTAGAGGAATGTGTTACTGTTAATATACAACACCTATAAAAAGTATTCACCCCTTTGGATGTATAACACTTTTTATTGCTTTTACAATTAATCGATCAATTAATCATTGATCAACAAAACTTGGCTTTTTTATACAAAATATCTTTACAAAAATCCTTTAATGTCAAAGTGAACAATTTAATTAAATGATCTATCATAAAGTAAGTAATTGCGTAAATATTCACCCTTTAAAATGACTGTTCTAATTCAACAGAGGTCCAGCCAATTGGTGCAAGTGGTCTCACAATGATAGGAATGAAGATCACATGAATGCAGTGATTGTGTCTCAATTTATTGCAGTAATATAGACATCTGTGTCTGGAAGGTCCATTCACTGTGTAATCAGACTAAAATGGAGTGTTTTGGCCATCTGACAAGATGCCCCATTTAGTGGACATCAAACACTGCACATCACCACAAACACACCACCCCTGCTGTGAAGCATGGTGGTGGTAGCATCATGCAGTTGGGATGGTTCTCAGCAGCAGGCCCTGGAATCTTGTAAAAGTAGAAGGTGAAATGAAGGCATGAGTCTTTGGAGAACATTTATTCTCCAGCAAGAACCAAAGTATCTAGCTAAAGCTACACAGAAACGGTTTGAAGCAAACAAAGCGGATGTTTTGGAGTGGCCTCGTCAAAGCCAAAACCTCATTCCAAAAAGAGACTTTGTGGCAGGACTTGAAAGGGGCTGTTTCTAGCCAATCCCCACACAACCTGACAGAGGAACAGGTACAGGACTGGAAAGGTTTTGCAAGGAAGAATGAAAGAAAATTGCAGCATCCAGATGTGTTAGCCAAAGTGAGACCTATCCAGACAGACTCCTTGCATTGATTGCAGCCAAAGGTGCATCTACAAAATACTGCGTAAAAGGGGGTGAATATTTAAGGAATCACTTTTTTGTTAAATATTTTTATTTAACTTTCAGTATTTTGAAGAAAGCAGTTTTTACTTAGAAGTTAAAGGGGTTTTAAAACAAATTTTTTTTAAGTTATGTAGATTATTAATGATTTTTAAAAGCAATAAAAGGGAAAAAACATCCAAGGGGTGAATACTTTTCATACACACTGTATTGATCAAAATGCGTTCTATATGTGTTGATATAGTGTTCACAAAGATTTCAGGTGAACTTTGCATCTTTATAATTAGCCAGTGAATTCTGCTATTTTTGTACTCAAGTCCTGTTGTGGACTAAAGTGCACATGTTGTAAAATGAAAACAAAACAAGTTAAAGACAAAAATAAACCATTGTAATGTGTTTTTTACTGCCCTAACACCTGATTTATGTGCAAAAAGACTTTTTTTTTTTTCCTAGGTCTCAGGAGGTTAAGCAGCATGGCTGTTTTAAAAGCATCAATATTAGCACATCTTTGAAAGCCAGGTGGAAATATCTTCAAAAGGAATAGGATGAACAGCCATTTGGAACAACCGAGACATCCTGCAAAATAAGAAGGCTCTTATCTTTTCAACATGGAATAATAAGTGGGGGAATCATTTAGAGAATGCTTTTGGTGGCAATATTTCATAAAATTTTATTGTTTTAGTAGATTCATATGATATCAATTAAAATATATTCTTTCAATATCAACAACTAAAATGTATAATGCAGTCCAAATTTAAGATGAAACAAATAAACATAGAACGTCCCCTTGTAATAACTAGTTTCCTTAAATGTCAACCCCCAAAATTACTCTCAAAGGTATATGAAACGCTCAGAAATAGATTTAACAATCTCCTTTCCTATTAGTTAATGGGATGTTGATCTGTCTACTGACACAAACACTTTTGGAGGATCAGTTACTGTATGTTCAAATGTTTGAGGTCGCAGCATAACTTAACTGAATGAAAAAAGTTTTTTAGGATCTAATTATTTGACCCAAGTTAATGAAAACCATACAATTATGTGCTTCATCATAACTGTATCCTATTACAGATTTAACAAATGAGGAACATTAAAACTGATGAGTGGAACAATTGATACCATAGGATTTGAAAAGGTAATTTATTGTAGATGACAAAAAAGATTTCATTCTTCAGATCCAGGGTGACATAGTCTCTCTGAGTTTAAGAGTAATATTTTGCATCGCAGAAAATAATTTGAGCAAAGGGATTCAGTCTGCTTTAATCTCAGTCCGATGCTGTGCTTTTAAAATGCAAATGCAGAAACTGTTTTTAGGTTCATTCATATTGCCACCTGCATGCTTCCTGGACATCTGTACAATCCCAGCTGATGTGAGCATAAACCCTGTGAGAGAAAGCCAGTTGCTCAGAACCTCTTTTAGATATTGTGTAGCAGTTTAGCCATTTTACAGAAAAGGGACGTTGACATTAAAACCTAACATGATCCTGTTGTGACACTGGCTGTTTTATCTAAAATGTAATATAATTTAATTTAACAAATATAAAGGAAATGCATATGAATACAATTTCTTCAGATCTACATTCAGAAGTAATTTTCTGTGAAGGGTTTTCTCATCTCGCTATTTAACCGAAAATGTCAGCAAAAATAAACAGAAAAGGTGCCAAAGCAGTACAAGGAAATATAAAATACTATCAAAGTCATGTTTACACAAAGTTACTTGCTCTTCTTTTATCTTGCACAGCTATGGTTCCGATTTACCCTTTTCTGAAAGAGTTCAAATGTATGCTCATTACAGGACTCTTAATATTAAGTTAGTTTATTATAGAAATTGCAACATTTCTTATCTCTTTATCTTGACATATTATTCTCCTTTTCTGTTTTACTGCTTAAGCCAAACCCTAAACATCAACTCTGTTCTGATTTAGTTGAGGTGAACTGCAAGGAACCATCTTCAATAACACTGTGTCCACTGTAGATCACTTCCCGTTCCTAGAAACCATTTCGTCTTGTGACCTTAGATGGTCCTCACACATAGACACTGTTTAGAAGAAGGCCCAGCAGAGACTGTACTTCCCAAGATGTTTGCTGCTCATCTTCTACACTGCTAATATTTAGTTTGTCCTGTGTTCGTCCATCACCGTGTGGTTTGACTCATCCATAAAACTAACCCACACTAGACTGCAATAAACAGAGAGGATCATCATGATTTACTTTCCCTTCCAGGACTTATACAGACCTAGGATCAGGAAAAGAGCAGCTAGCATCTCTGGAGACCCCACACATTCTGGACACAAACTCTTGTTTTATATGTTTATATTTTAAATGTCTGTTAAATTCGTTAAATCACAGTTAAACTCTTACAGTTAAATTCTTTGTTTGTGTGCACAAACTTGGTGAATAAAGCTTTTTTCTGATTTATGATCAGCAGACTTAGCCACTAGCATTGTGTTATGGAAATGTGGTGATATCAGCAACACCCAGTACCCAGAGAGTACCCAGACATGCATTGGGAGAACATTCAAACTCCATGTAGAAGTGTGTAGCTCCAAATACAGCAACACAGCTACAGAAACTTGCATTACTTCATTGTGGCACAACTGTTTCCCCCCTTTCATAGAAAAAAGCAAGTAGCTATGGTTTGAACTCAAAGTACAAATCTGCTGCCTATCTCCAACCTCCTCTTCTTTATTTATGCACCAGAGGAACACCAGTGTAAAGTGAAATCGTGTGACAAATATATTTACTAAAAGTGATTATATGTAAGGATGTTTTGTTATCATAGGTGAGGTGAAAAAACCCATTCTCACTGTCCTGTTTGCTGAGTGTGTTCAAGCCATCTGTTTTTCGTCGGCGTCAGTGGTGAGGGAAGAAGCAGAGAGGAGCATCACAATGGGAGGAGGTGGACTCTGCCCTTGTGACAAAGTCTGGAACAAGAGAAAGTGACAGGATGATCACTTCTCTTTTTTCAAAGAATTTCTCATCACAGAAGGAGGTGTGCTCGTAGAGCGTGACTCATCTTGCGAGAGAAAGGGGTCAAAAAGTCAGAAAGTGAAATGTTTCCTGTGTCTGCACTTTTCTGTGCAAGCATTTCTGTCAAACTGTATTTCAGCAGCGGATTTGGGCTGACTTGATCCCACATTCTCACTTTTACCTGTTTCAAGCTGTTTCATGGTAAACAAACCCTGCCCGGATTTTCGAGGATTAGTGTCCACATAATTCTTCCTCATCAGCCGGGCTGTCATTTAATCCGTTCCATTCTTGCATTTCTTTAAAGCCTTTTTGTCAGCCACGTGCTTAGCATTGATCCCTCCTATACCCCTGGTATGTTCAGAGACTGGCAGGAAGTGGATGTATTCTGTATGGCGTGTGAATGAAGGAGAGGAGAAAGAAAGGGATTTGTTGAACAGATCCAAAAAAGTATTTATAGCTCGCAAGGTTCTGGCCATAAACGTCAAAGGCCAGATTGAAGGGGCATACATTTGCTGTTGTTGAAATTGATTTCATTTAGGGGTCATCAACCGCTTCTCCAAAAGTAGCAGCAAATAACAAAGAAATAGAAAGAAGCTAAATAAAAGGAGAACGCTTTGGGTCACTTTTCACGCCATCTTTACTCGGCTACACAAAGCAGATCTTTCACAGCAAATGTTTTGCTTTTTCTTCTTCTATGTCGAGATAATTGTGTGTATATTGGCCAGATGTTCACAGGAAGCAAGCTGCTTTTATTTTCACTGGCTGGAAAATAATTAAACATCTTCATGCTGAACAAACAAAGACCTTCAGATTCGATTAAACTTTTAGCAGTAAACCAGAAAAGATGTTACATCACCTGTAGTTTTTTTTTATGTTCCGTTCTAGGTGCTGTCATCATGAACTAAAAAAAACCTTATTTTAATGGAAGCGAAACAAATCAGTTTGTTGTGGAGCTGGTCCAGGGGATGATGTTCATTAAAATCAAATAAAAAAGCTTTAAATATTAATTCCACATGGTCCTCTTTTTCCACAGCATTATAGGAAAATTAACACACAGTTCGATATTATAGAACATTGTCTTTACAGTTTTATGCACACTCAAGAAAAAAATTCCAATTAATCCAGTTTAAATGCTAATATAGTATGAGAGGACAAAAGAATGTGTAGATAATAACTACTCTCTGTGCAGGCAGAATTATTGAATGGTGCAGTAAACTGTACCAGTGTGGAGAAGCCAGATTGAATCATATTTTCTTCTCCTTTCTGAGGTGATTAAATTGTGTATTCTTGCTACATGTAATTATAGGCTTACTGTTAATTACAAATAATTTTGCTTAACACTGTTTATTTTTCTTCCTTGTTATAATTTAATCACAGCAACCATCTGAATACATGTAGTTGGGAAATTTTTAAAGTTTTATTTTGTTTTGAAAATCATATCAGAAATGACTTCTAATTGGATCAAATATAATTATAATTTTTATTTTTGTCCAGCTGCATTTTTTTATGTAGATAAATTTTGTCTTTTTTTTAAACAAGGAATTTTGGGTTTAAATGCAGCAATAATGGCTTTGCTCCAGTCTGGATAAATTACAGAAAGACAAGGCAGTACATGTTGCCTATGCTCATGACATTTGTGTCATTACTAAAGGAAGTTCATTTAATTAAATTCATAACTACTTTATTAATCACAACGCCAACTTAAATGTCGTTGTAACTCATTTTATACAACTTTCTTCAAATAGATATTGTAGATGCTGATAGCTGTGGCAAGGAAAGATCTCATATAGCAGTCTGTATTACAGCATATCTGCAAAAGCCTCTGACCATCATATCCAGATTCATCTCAGGTTTCAGATCATCCCCAAGATCAGAGCCAGCTTTTTATATCATCTTGTCAGGTCATTGGCTCTGATGCTACTACCCCAACATATATCGGCAGAAGAGATTACACTCTCCACAACAGACTAAAGCCTAGTTTATACTTCTCCATCAGCAGAGGTGCCGAGACATGAAGCGCGATTGTCCTTTGACGCAAGGGCTCTCAGACAGGCACGCAAGGATGGAAGGAGTAGAGCCCAATTTTTATCTATCCATCAAACGCAACTGAGAGCCCACATCTGTGATTGGTCAGTCTAACATCAGACAAGAACATTTAACCAGAACAGTGCTCTATAGTCGATGCAATTAGTAGTCAGTGGAGCCTTTGGGCACTAGATGGTTTATATTGCAAGGCCAGTTGATCTAATATGGTCTTTTGGTGATTTTGAAAAGCAGGAGGTGTAGAGAACAACAAAACAGAACGCTGTTTGTTTGTTTACATGCGTTTTTAGAGTATTCATAGAGTTGCAGTTCTAGTAAAAAGCTTTCCAGCTCAATCAAAACTCACTCTCTGTCGGCCATTGCTGCTTGAGTGGATGTGCGTTTACAAGCTGAAGTAAATAAACTGTCGTCGACCAGAGACGTCACTGCAATGGTAGGCAGACCCACCAAAAATGGTCTTCATCCCCTGCTGTCCTGGTGGGAAAGTGCTATTTTTTCTAATAAAACAGGGACAGTGTACAATAAACAATAACCTCAAGGGGAGAGATGCATTGTACCAGGTTTTTAGCTCAAGTGCTAATTTCCACCTGTAGTCCCTGGGCAGGCTGATGTTATAATAAAATACATAAAACATCATACATATATGGGTAAGGACATGTATGACATGACTTCGCAACAACGGAGAAGTATAAAAGGAAAACATATCCATCAATACGTGTGTGAGTGCAAACTTGCTGACGGAGAAGTATAAACTAGGCTTCATAGAAGATCTGCAGCATCTTGCTGTAAACACTGAATGACCTAAGCTTCCTCAAGAAGTACAGTCTGCTCTGTCTTTTTTTGTAGACTGCTTTGCTGTTGTGTCTCCAGGCCAGTTTGTTGTCCAGGTCAACTCAGGTATTTATACTCCAACTCTTCTCCCATTATGGAAATATTATCATGAACACATGTGACTGAAATATGTTTCCTTTTTATGGAGAGACTGCTCATCCCTTAAAAAGGGTGAGAAGTCAGCAACAATTGTCACTACTCCCCTGCATTAAAAGAAGTCCACTGAGTTCATTCAGCCTTAGGCTCTCCAGTACGTTTGTCATATATACATAAAAAAATATGAAACATGTACCATTTCTTTTCATTTCAACAAAAGGAATTTTGTTTGTTCATTATAGTTCTTGTTGCTAGGAACTACATGAGTTTAAAGTGGACTGTGTTACAGATAAAAAATGACGCTAGATATCACAAAGGAATTTTACTGGATTCTTAATTATGAAAAATATCAAAGTGATTTATTAAGTATTCCTCATATATGATGTACTTATTTTGAGCAGTAGTTTATGACTCTGTTACATAATGGTGCATGATGAATTAGCATTAATAATGTATTAACTCAGCAGACTGTTAATGTTGTGGCAGTCAATTTCTTTACTTAACTAAAAATAACAGTTAGAAAATGTGTTTTTTATAAGTTGTGTGTTTGGTGCTACCCTTTGATGTGTTCATCAGCAGGTTTTCAAAATGAGGGTAATTATTATCTTGTAAAAGCTGTTTGTATGCATAGATAGATAGATAGATAGATAGATAGATAGATAGATAGATAGATAGATAGATAGATAGATAGATAGATAGATAGATAGATAGATAGATAGATAGATAGATAGATAGATAGATAGATAGATAGATAGATAGATAGATAGATAGATAGATAGATAGATAGATAGATAGATAATGTTTCAGATTATTGTTCTTATACGAGTTCTTCACTAAAAGCAGATACACACTATAGGAAAAAAATGCTCCTTGTCATATTGGAGCTTTCAGGAAAAATACTTCAAATTCAATTCAAAAATACTTTATTGATCCCAGAGGGAAATTAAGTGTTGGTATAGCTCATATAATTAATTCTTTAAGGAGTTGTTGTAGATCTTGATGGCTGTGGGCAGGAAGGATTTCCTGTAGCGGTCTGTATTGCAGTGAAACTGAAGAAGCCTCCGACTGAAGACGCTCTACTGTTGTGTGACTGTCTCATGAAGAGGATGCTCAGGGTTGTCCATAATGTTTTTGATTTTATGAAGAATCCTTCTTTTCATCATCATCTCCAGATGTTCCACAGTTGTCCCAAGAACAGAACCAGCCTTCTTTATCAGGTTGTTTAGCCTTTTTAAATCCCTGGCTCTGATGCTGCTACCCCAACAGATGACGGCTGAAGAGATTACACTCTCCACAACAGACTTGCAGAAGATCTGCAGCATCTTGCTGCAAACCTTGAAGGACCTAGCATAACTTCTGTAGCATAACTTCTGAGCATTTTTGCAATAAATAATTATTTAAATACTTATTTATGCATACCTTAAATGTTTCTGTGATCTATTTAAACAATAATTTAAGTAAAATAAGTTTTTGTTATTTTGTCATATTTGACCTCTTTGAGGACAGTGAACAGATGTTTGTTTGGCCCTACACAAGGAGAAATCTGTCCAATCACCAGTTTGTTTAAAGGTTGTCTTTCTCATCAGCCTCCTTGATCTGACTAATCATCCTTCTGGTGGCTGTCTTATCTCCCCTAACACCTTCCCCGCACTAGATCATGTCGAAGCACGCAGTCTGCCATTTTAAATTATTAGATCCCTGTCAGGGGGCACTTCCTCTGACTCTGAGAGGCCCCCGAAAATGAAGGCGAGGAAGATAGAAAGCGACGGCTCCTGCCTGCTCGGTGCAGCGGGAAGTGGAGGAGACGGTGCTGATGGACTAATCTCTTGCTCTGATTATCTTCTCATTACAATCAGACGGGAGCCACTTGCTGAAGAGGAGAATTTGTAATTACGCTGAAATCTCTCGTGACTATTACAGAGAATATTTATCTGGGCTTTGACTGCAGGCCCACATCAAATAACTCAATTTATCAAATCGTTTGTGGAAGAGTTGTTCCAGCATTATTTAGAAACAGGAAATCATTTGTTTAACCTTTCATCGATTGTCGATACCCCCTCGTTCCTTGCAGGGTTGTTGGGGTACTGGTGCAGGGTACACCCTGAGCAGATTATCAGTCTATCACAGGGCTACACAGAGAAACACAGCACACACAAACATGCAGGCACACACTCACAGAAGAAGAATTTTTAGTGTGACATAATCCTCCATGTGAGAAACCGGAGTACCGAGAGAAAAATCCACACTTGTACAGGTGGAATTTTCAAACTCCACAGCAAAAGGAACTGTCATGGTTTCAAACCCCTGAATCATCTTGCTGTGATATATCATTGCCAATAACTGTTACATCATGCATTTAGCTCAACCTCTCAAACTACAAAAAAACAAGTGAAACAAATAGGTTGCAAAATATTTTGTGATTATTGCAATGCCGTCTGAAGAAAAAGTGAAGTGCAAAATGTGTGCTTTTTTTTACTGCATGTGAATAAAAATCATGGTAAACAAAAAGAGAATTCAATCTATTACTATAACTTGCATCACGTCTACATGGAAATAAAAACAACACTTAAATGTCAAGGCAGCTGAAGCATGTATATAACCACATTTCAACTGACATATCAGTTTGACTTGTAAATCACTGACCTCTGTTTTTCCTGGAGATTAGCTGCCAGGAAGAAAAGGTGGGGTATAAAACATATGGGCAGTAGACCGAAGGGAATAATGCTTACCAAGCATGTTAAATCCTCTTCTTCGCTATTGTGTGATAGAAGCTTTAAGTTTGTATACACTGAAGAAAGAAGCAAATGTTGACATTTTGCTAAAGAGCAAAAAAAAAAAAATGTTTCTGTCTAAATGTGTCTTTTCTTTTTTGGTTCCTGCGCAGCTCTGGAACAACAACATCCTACCAGCCGCTTCACACAGATGATCGGAAAGCTGCTGACACGCGGGTGGACAGCGCAGACAGGAATGGCTGCATCAAAGGAAGCGGACGTAAACACCACAGCCACCGCAGGGCCAGAATGTGAGTTGGTCTCTTTGCTCTTACTGATGCTAAAATGAAATGCTTCAAAAATCAAGAGGGTTTCCTAAGCCCAAAAAAGAAGCGCTGGGAAAAAGATAAGAGGGCTTAGGAATCAATCCATGTTAAAGATGTTGGAGTTTTGATGAGAGTGACGTGCTAGTGGTGATGAATGGTAGGGGACTGTTTTTGTTTTTCTGCGCTGCTTTTGTAGATCACAGTGCTTATGATAAACCACTTCTGTAGTTCTACCGAATTCCTTCAAGGGCCTGACTATTAAGTGAGAAGAACTAAAACGAATCTCTGTATTCTGGTGGATTGAAACAGAAGTCTTATCAGGTGAACCCTGAAGGGGAAAAAGAACGATTGTGGTGTCGAAATTTACTGTGCGTCATCAGGATTTCTTTTCACGGAAACCTCAACATGGAAGTCTTCTTCATGTCCTGACAAGTGTTTTTTTTATTTATTTTTTTATTATTGGAGGTAAGAACCTTTTCATTAATATAAAAGCTTCAAAGCATTTGCAGCAGCACAGCAGAGGAAACATCGAGATATGTGAAGCACATTTGAAGTTGCATCAGTAACGTAAAGCTCAGTGAATTTTAGCCTGCAGCAACTGTTGGTATTAAAATTTTACAATGAATTCAAAGAACACAGAGGTATGCAGGCTTCTGATAATGAAATTTCTCCATGTGGTTAAATAACGAAAGGTTATTTGACATAACCCTAAATGAATGGGAAAACATGTTTTAGCTTTTCTTCTACTTAAAAATTTTACTTTTAAAGTTTTTTTCTTTAAGTCTTTATATTTGACTTTTCTTTTTCACTGGCACGTTCAGCTGTCTGATGTAACTCTGCAGAGTATGAGTTTCAGCTGAAAAGTGGCCCCAGTAGGTCTTGACTTCTTGGAAAGCCTTCAATATAAATCACTGTGGGATTTAACACTTTTCTCTGTGTGATTTACACCAATATGACTGATGTGTTTTCACGTATGCTTTTCACACTTCAGAACTGCCTTTAGACTAAAAGGAAAGTAAAAGACAACAATTGCGTGTGGTGTCAGCACTTTATTAATTTATCCCTGCTCCTATTTTGTTGGTGTATAGTTTGAACTGTCAGGTATGTATGTTTGATATTTTATCATATTTTTGTTTTGTTTTTTTGGTCAAGGGACTGCAGATGAAAAGTAGCATTTGGGCTATTAAAGGATCAGGGGGCCGGTTTGAAGAAATTAAACTCGCGACTGCCGCGGCCGGCGCTGCGAAAAACTGCAGCCACCACGGGAGCGTGCACAAAAAGTAAATAATTCAGTGACGTAGCGCACATCGCCAGCTGTACGACAACATGCAACATGTCTAGCGACGAAGTAAATCATAGTGTTTACTTTGGTGTAACATTAGTAAATATCTTTGACAACATTAGCATATTCATTCATATATATATATATATATATATATATATATATATATATATATATATATATATATATAACGAGAATGCGCAAGAACTGTAGATTGACGTCACATCCGCGTGTAAGCGTGGGAAATTCGGCCACCGAATCACAGCCTATTTTGCAGCACACAGACTGTTCAAGATAATGGGATTACACATGGGTGGGCTAATTTTTCTTGGTTTAAAACGATTTATTACCCAATACAATTACAAAACTGAACATGAATATAATTTAGTTTAGAAATCCAGCCCCCTGATCCTTTAATGTACCCGGTCAATGTCAAACAAAAAATGCCTTTTATTCCTGCTAAAACACAGCACCATACAATATGATATAATTGGATTTAATATGTTAATGTAGATTCTCAGTCATGCAGGACATGGTAGTCTTGAGAGTTAAAAAATAAACTGGACTTCTCCTGTTATCTTGAAGATACCTGATACTCCCAACGAAGTTTTAGAACTGAAGAAGGATTTCAGATAGCTGGAATTATCAAGGTTTTTACATGAATTAAAATCATAATTTAATAAGGTTAAAATATTGGTTCTGTGTTATTTCAATTAATTCGATTCAATATATTAATTCTCAACCTATGCGATTCGCTCCAGGTACTTTAAAAGACATCCTTATCCTATTCTGATTCCATTTCAGTACAAATTATTTTCCTGGTGTAACCCACATGACCTAGGGGTCATGAGCTATGCTCTTAGTTTACTAGGTTGTCCCTTTAATGCTCAGCTCCCCTATTAATCAGCAGCTGCTGCTCTGCAGCTGATTACCACCTGCTGCTTCAGGTAGTGCTGCAGACCCCCCTACTGACCAGGTACATAATAACAGGCAGCTGCAGTTCTTAGCCACTTAAATGTCCGATGCATTAAAGTTGTAAGTCTGCTATGGTTCTTGGGAATGACTATGAGTTCCAAAAAAAATTATTTCTCTACATCACATAGTACAAATGTGAACAATAAAAATATTTTTTGAATGTATTCTGTCTGTTAATTATCCCCAAACGGTAGTATCATATGTTATGGCAGGTTGTGTAATAATGTTTTTCTCTCACTTGAGGCAAAAGGCATGGGCTTAAGCAGGCAGAGGAAAGTGGAAATGCTTGTGGAACTAGGAAGAGGGCACTGAAAATGATTGTGTAACTTGGGCAATGATATACAAAACAGGGGAAAAACATTTTTATTCCAAAATAGCCGTTTCTCAACAGTTTTAGGTTTTAAGCGATTCCTTCTTCTTGACACCACCTCACCAGCCTTTGAAAACACTCTTTCACAAAGCACAGAAGATGCCGGCATACACAAAAACAGAGGTGCTAGACTATATAAATTGGGGTACAGCAATTTTTGCTTTTCCTAATATTCCAGGGGGGGGGGGGGTTCCAGTCTGCTAATATTTGGCTCCCAAACAGGGGGAATCCTCCTCTTCCTAGCTGGTTCCATCCTCTCACTTATCTCATCGGTCTCTAAAAAAAGAGGACACTTGGCACAGTCCTGAAACACTGTCATGACTTTGACCAGGCTTTTGATTTTAACATATTTAAAGCATGCATTCTCCATGTGGTTAGAATGAACAGTTTAATAACAAACTTCAGATAGGCTTTCACAAGTGCAAAAATGATCTAGAAATTAATTAATAATAGAAATAATTACTCTTCCGAATTAGAAAATGTACCAGAAACAGTAATAGTTTGCTTTACTGGACAAAAATTAAACAAAAATCTAAAATAACATTCTGAGAAAACAGGTAGGCTATTATTTTCTTTTCAATGTAATAATAAAATTAAAAAGCAGCAGTCTCAAAAACACAATAATGCCTGCTCCATTTTTTAGATTTTATCTTCATCCTCCTTAATCAGTTTATAGATAGTTATTATAGATTTCGTTTCCATGTGGACCTACTAGATCTTTGCCACTTTTGTCACACAAAGAAACACATATGCCAGCTCTGTTTGTCTGTAAAGCTACACTTACGCTTTAATATCTTGTAAACAGTCGCAGCACGGGGAAGGGCAAAGTGGTGCAGCGCATCACAGCCCGCTGTCTTATGTCTGAAACGGTTCAGAACCATCCACTAAAGCATCTAAACGATAGATGAGAGGAAATGTGTCGTATTGCATGCATCGCACCAGTCAATCTAAGTATGCTTATTAGTCCCCTTAAAAACGATGAAAATCCGGACATTTTCATCAATCTATAAAATCCCCCCGGACGCCCTGGACGGCACGTGAAAAGTGGACATGTCCGGGGAAAACAGGACGGTTGGTCACCCTACCTAAATCTTATCTTTCTCTCCTCACTCTCCTAAATCTTCAAACTATCTGTCTCTATACTGTCCAAACTAACTCGCTAACCAAACTCTCCTATCCAAACTCCAAACTGGCTGCAACTCTCCTACACAAACCCACATTTTGAATGGAGCCTGAGGGGATTTATGTTGCCGTCAAACCACTCCGCAAACTCTGAACCACTTCCTGAAGCAGTCACGTGGTACAGCCAGGCAGCGGGGCTTCAGACGTCATCGTTTTCGGCTCCTCCCCTAAATGAAGCAGGCCTCGATACGCGCTTTGTGGAAATGCTCCCTCCACTGCTCGACACACGCTTCGTAGCCTCGGCACACATCGTAACATCACTACCTAAGAGAGAAAGAAACTACAACTGTTGAGAGCAAACTGGGAGTGGAAATAGGAAGGATTGGCATCTCGGTGAGTTTTACAGATCAGTTTCTTCAACTCAAGTTCTGTTATATTATATTTATTGACCAAGTCGTATCATCATGGATTCCTGTTCCATAAACCCTGGCTTCAACTGTAATTTTTGACATCCCTCTACTCACCGGTGAGTCAAGCATATCTTGTTTTCCCCCACTGGTGCTGCATAATAGTAACCAAGCCTCTAAAAATAAATCACATGGTCAGCATGGATTGGAATGTTTTTTCATGCTTGGTCTTCATTTGATTTGATATTTGAGCTGAATGGTTAATACTTTTACTTTCAGTAATTCTTTCTTTCCTTTGATTTTTACCATTCTGGCTGCACTTTGATTTCACTCTATATAATTATTAATAGTAGTGTGGTATTGATTTGGTTTGGTTTAACACCACCATAGTTGCGCAACATTTGAGTTGTTTTTTCCATTGGAATATGGACTGACGCTTAGCTTTATGCTAATGACATTAAATTTAAGTATGTTCAGTTTACTTAATTTTGAATTTGTGAGGCTTCAAACCTTTTTTCTTATGTATATACTTTCTTTGATATTCCTTTTGAATATCAGTTACTTTGTAGTATTTCATTGTTTAATTTAACTGTTTGTTAAATTAATTTTTTTTAGTTTAGTATGTATGACTAATTGTGTTCTCTTTGGCCTCATTTTAGGTCAGTTTTTTTTGGGAGTTTTTTTTTTTCTCTCATCACCTTAAAGTCTGCTTTATTTTCTTCCCCATGTGTGGACTCTTCAATTGGATTCAACCTGTTTCATCTGGATGGCAAGCTACCCATGTTCTACTACAAAAGGAGTAGGAAATAACTAATTTTGGTTAACAGGAGAACCGAACCTTGGAAAGGACTGAACTCTTTGACCTGAATCCTAAAGAAGAGATTCCCGCACACTTACGTGTGTGCTTGTCCTTTTGTTGTTGGATGTTTTTCCTTTAAACAGTTCTTTATGTTTTGTATGTCGTTTGTCTTAAATTTTAATACACTTTTTGAAACTTATTTTTGTGTCCTTGACTCACTCACACACTTTGGCTCCATAGCCGAACCTGGTTCTGAATGTCAAAATTCCATCTATTGGCAAAGGTCAGATAAGCGATCCTGGCTCTAAATAACGCGCTACACTATCAATCCAGTTCAACCCATTAGGCTCAGATCCAATTACATACAGTGCAATTTAATCTAAATTGGTTGATTATAAAATGCCAAAGTTGTCTCTCAAAAGAAGCCCATCTGATTGCATCAAGTCATTGTCCTTGCTTGTCAGGTCATCTGTTGGGACCAGCTTGAGATTTAAAGGATAGGAAGGAATGAAAGAAAAATTGCAAATAAAAGCACTGGTGCATGTTTAATTTGTATATGAAAGAAAACTAAAAGTATGTAAAGTTAAGGGCAGTTAAAGTCCTGTCAGTGGCTTCATCCAGGAAGGAGAGACTGCTAAGCTCAGAATTACTTGCCCAAGTGTATATTCTATCCATCAATTATCCTGCGTGGTTTATCCTACGCAAGGTTTTGGGGGGCTGATGTCTATTCCCAGCAATCATCGGGCGAGAGCCCGGGTACACCATGGACAGGTCGCCAGTCCATCGCAGGGCAACACAGAGACACACAGGACAAACAACCATGCACGCACACACTCATACCTAAAGATAATTTAGAAAGACCAATTAACAGTCATGTTTTTGGACTATGTGATGAACCTGGAGTACCCGGAGGGAACATGTATCTTCTATGAAACAAAAAACAAAGTGATAACATAAACTAAAGGGTAGAAATATTTGCTTATTTGTCGGCTGTGGGGATTGGCCCTGGGTGGCAGATGTCGGCCATCGGCTGGCTTTGGCCCCCGCGGCCTGGTGGCAGGGGGCTCTCGTCGGCCGGTCCCTGGTCGTGTCCCTGCTGGGGGGGTGGGGCGCCCCCGGGCCCGGGCCCTGCTGTAGCCAATTGCCGGAGGAGCCAGTGGGCTCGTCACTGCGGCCTCCTGGGAACCTGCATTGTAGCTGCTGGATGTTCCCCGAGGCTCTCCTCTGCTTCTCTCCTGGGGGTGCGGTCAGCCCTGCGTTGGTCTGCCTGGGGCTCCTGTGCTTTGAGGGTCCTTTGGATGTCTATGGCTCTGATTTCTTCCGCGTCTGCATTTATTCCTGGGAGACGGATCGATGGGTCCTCACACCAGCTATTGAACATTCGTATGGAGAAACCTCATATGCACCAGCATGCTCATACGCACACACACACAGGTGTGGGGATTCAGGTGTTTACAGATACATTCTTGGGATTAGGTTACCATTACTAAATCTTGTAATAATTGGTAGAGCTTTTCGGTGACGCTGTTATTGTATTCATAAATCAATTTGTGGGTTGTGGTTGTGTAGTTCTCAGTTTCCATTTTTTGATTTGTTTTGTCGTTTTTTTTTCCCCTCTCCCTGCTGTCCTGCAGGTGTGGAGGGGGACCTTTCTTGTATCTTACCCTCTCCCTCTTAACCTTTTTTTCCTACCTCTTTTCATCTTCTATCATTCTTCCCCCTTATTTCCCACCTCCGTGTCCCTGGCGCATCGAAAAAAAAAAAAAAAACACAGTAATTTCTGATAAAGATTTCTTACACATATATATCAAGCCTGAGTAGCTACTATAGCAAAAGCCGTAATGCTCCACTTGTGATAGTACATCTGTCAGCCTTCTACTTGGTGCTCAGAAACCATTTCTGAGCTCCACACTGCCGGACAGGACACGTGTAAAACCCAAACAAATTAGGAGCTCGAGAGGAGCCTGAAACTTAAAGAAACCACCACTTAACCTCCAGTCTGGCTGAGTTCTTTATCTGAAATATATGGAAGAATCCGAGTGAATCCTTTACTTTTCTTAAAGATTTCTGTAAACAATCTCTAAATGTCTCACAGACATCTAGGCTAAGTTTGGAAGATATTTGGTTTAAAAATTAAAGTTTGTTCTGATGTCTTAAAATAGTTTAAAACATTTTTACAAAACCGAAACGTAGACTTGTTTAGTCGAGATTGACTAGTTCACAAAAAAAGGCTATTACCCCCCCAAAGAAAATTACTCTAGTCCTCATCTGCCTCCGTTGTAGTTTCCTCAAGTCTCAGTTCTACTCCAGTGTTTGTTATTCACCTTCCCTCAGCCTGCCAGTTTGCTCCTTTCACAGCTGTTGTCTATCACCTGATTTTCCTTCATTCTGCATTTCCACCTCTTTCTCAGTACATACGCGCATCAGTTGTCATTGTTCATTACTGGATCCTCCCGTTATCATGTCTGTTTCTCGATCCCAGCTTCATATCCTGTTCGATTTGTTCCTGTTTAGTACGTTTTCTGCTTTTCATTTAATCTTTTCCTCATGCTCATTCTGAGCTCCAGTCTGCGTTTAAGTCCAGCTTCAACCTTACATTAAATGACGGATACAAAAGAAGAGTCTTTCTACTGATTGGCAACACTTTCAAATAAAATACATGTTTCAATTCATCAGTGCGGTGTAAACATGTACACAAATTCTTTTGCCCACATTTACTCCTTAGTATTCAAATGAAAATGAAGATATGAGGGATATTTCAGTGAAACACTATACATCAAAGTACAATTATGAAATGGCTGCATTTTGGGGAGAAAGGACATGCCTAAACCAGTCCCAGTAATACAACATGTCACAGTATATAAGTACTTAATTCCTGCACCACTATATTTTTAATCCTCACACCCTGAACGTCACATTTCACCTGCATTAAATCATAATCTTCTAGTTTCCAGAGAAAGCCACTATGAACTCCTGTTAAAGATCTCCTCACTCTTAAGGTGTGGTATAGACCATAAAGCGAACATTATAATGTGTTTTGTGACCATAAAAGGCCTTTTTGTTAGGAGATATTACCCTGTATTTGCCTTATCTTTTCTATGACAGAAAATGGACCATTAGACTAAATGACATGCAAAAGCAAACACTTCAAACTAGAACAGTTTCACAGAAAAGTGTTTTGTATCCCCTCTTGTAGTGCATTGCTCTTAAAGATGTCTGTTTTTAAGGAAAATAAACGGTCTCCCCTTTAATATCCTCTTAAACATTTGTGAATTTACAAAGCACAAAGTAAGGGAAAAGAATTGGTTGGAAATGGTAAAATGGGATTTAGTGTCATCGTCAAATTTTGCCTCTGTGTCGTCTGTGTGTTTAAAATTCCAAACAGGTCACAGTTGTAGCTTATTTAACAAACTACTGTGCCCGGTATGAAGGCAGGAAATTGGGTCACATCACTCAATGTGTAATATCTTTACAATGGTTCCCTGTGTGTCCAAAAATTGCTGCTGTAAATAGATGAAACAGAATGTTTTAAGGCCATCCTTCATCACCCATCTGCTGCGACATTACCAACAACCCAGACATTACTGGTGGTCTGGAACCTGACTGTTCATTGCCTTGACTTGGAGAGCAGAACGCTGAGAGAAAACATGTTTTTCAAGCACAACATATGTGGAACAGGTTCCAGAAAAGTCAAGGCATTGACCTTTTAAAATCTGTTGCGTCTGTTAAAGACAATTTGTTCTATCACATTTTTTCCCCTGAAATATTGTTTTACTTTTTAAAAACAATTTCAGAGAAGAGGTTATGAGCAGTAAGTGTCTAACAGCTATGAGTTAAGTCAGCTTTCATAAGTAAGTTTAGTTTACTGTCATTGTAAAAAAGCCTTACAATTAAATTGTCATTAGCAGCACTGTTGGTTTATGCCAAAAGAAAAAACAAAAAACACATCCCAAAAATAAATAGGGATTAGAAAATACTAAAATAAACATGAAGACAGATTATAAGATTATACAGACTGTATAATTGAACTGAAAACAAATTAGATTAGAAAAAAATCCCAAAACAGATTTCCAGCATCCAAAATAAATTGGCTGCTAGAAATGCCCATGTGAACACTGCTGCAAATTTTAACATAGCCGTACTTTTTCATTAGACACCTATTCACAGGTACATCACAGCAAATTAGAATTTGACGTCAGATGAGGGTGGTTTGTCTGATGTAATATTTTATTCTTAGTGTTTTCATTAGCTGTGAGTGGAAAATCATATAAACAGAAAGAAAAGCTTGAAAACATCAGTCTGTGTGTAATCTATATAATTCGTTTCACTCAGTGAATTGAGTTACTAAAATAAATTAAGTTTTCAATAATATTCTAATGTACTGAGATTCACCTGCGTATTTGTTCATGTTTTTTTTTCAGAAAATATATTTTTGGCCTGTGTCTAATCTTTTTAAAACATTACTTTACTTAACAAGAGATCCAAGAGAAATACATATGTTTTGTTTTGAAGCTGTAATTTATTGCTGGGCATTGTCATTTTCATGTCCATCTAAGTTTTTTCCAGAAAACAGCAATTTTAAAAAAGTAATACTAATACCATTCAGTTGGTATGAGCACAGGTAATACTTTGTTTGACTATACAAAAAATATCCACAACCTCTTTTCAAACAGCAGTTTTTGTTATGTCCATTGTCTACCCTACCTTCCATTGTCATGTCCAATGAAAATATCGACTTTTTAAAAAGTTAACTGAGGAAAAAGTAGAATTGTTAATAGTTAAAACTGAACTTCCAAACTACCTGATCCCCTAACCAGTCACCTAACAAACTCACAGGGACATAAAAATAATGATTATTTCAAAAAATGGAGTCACAGTATTCCCTTTTGTGGTTTCTCTAATAGTTCGGAACACACTACTCTGGAAAGCTACCTTTTGCTTATATGGGTGAAGCCAGCACCTCACAGCTCAACACTTCACAGCCATTTGCAAAATCTCCGGGCAGCTAAAAGGCATAACTGGAGTTTTCCAAATTCTTCCTCCCATTTCGTTTAAGTCTGAAGTCTCCTAAGCCTGTGAGTCTCTGTGATGCATAAAAGATAACATGTTAAGCCACAGAGGGAAAAATTTTATTTACTTCTTAATTAGGTGTCAAAAATCTATGTGCATATCACAATTCATATATCAAAACTCTCTTTTGACATTATTAAAGAAAAGGAGACATAAATTTTTTTTCACCAATGCCTTTGACTGCAAGATCAGCAGAGTTTTGATTTCTCTGCTAAGAGCCTCCGGAAGCATTTTAAAAGAACCACACATTTCCCAAAAGCCTTTACAAGTAGTGCATGATTAATATTGTGTTTGTGTTTTTTATTGATGTTTTTTTAATGGCTAAATGGCTACATAAATGTCCAAATCCTTTTGTCTCAACAACAAAGGGCTGCCAGAGAGAAACGTCCTCTGTTGGGAAAAGCGCTTTCTCTTTGGATTGTTATCTTGCTAATTGGATCGCAGCAGCTCATCTCACCAGAGAAATCAAACATTAGTTATAAAATTAAACTGATTTTCTGTTCTTCCAAAGACCGCATGTCTGCTTTAATGAGCAAATATTAGGCAGGTTTTAGGAAAAGCAAGTTTGTTTATTTTACAGAACATAAAAGGAGCTGAGGTAAAGAAAACATTATTAAAGACCACCAATGGATTAACAAAGTAAAATAAATATTTAAGAATCCAAATAAAAAGAATAAAATAAGGTATTAAGTATTGCTTTAAATGAGACAACAGTTTTTGTTCAGGAGAATGGTTCTAGTACTGAGAAGTATAGAAACTAAATGGAGCATCCCCTTGTTTTGTTTTGTTCTGGTTCTTGAAACTCTGAGTAATCACGTCTCTGGTGACCTGAAGAGTCTACATTTAAAACATGAAATATAGTTATATGATTTCACAAACAGAGAGCATATGTACAGAAATTAAACATGTTTCCAAACCTGTGGTGAACCAGTTAAAGCATGTATTTGTCAAAAGCCCTGAATGGAACTCACTAGACGGATAGAAACCCAGACAATAAAAGAAATCGTGAAACACAGCTCATAAGGTATCCCAAGGAAACAATGTATTTTATATATAAAGGCATCTCTAGGAAGAATTCAGTTCCATGGGAAAAAAAGGTAAATGCAGCTTTAAGTATGTACTCATTAAATGTCCTCAAATCGCTATTTTTACTCACAGTTGTTGCACTAAATTGTGTTCCCTGTGCAGCTGAAAAATTACTGCTCTCTTGTTCCCCTCTCTCATCAAGAGAAACAGTTTCTGCTGGCCAGAAGAAATGCAAATGCCCTCTCACTACAAGGCCAGAATGGTCAAAGTGTTAATGAGTGACAAAGCGTTCTCATTATCAGGAGAGGGTACTTTGGCTTGGTTAAGTCTAATCAACTCTAATGCATTTCAGTTCCTAATGCTTCTGAGCTGCCGACAACTCCAAGCAGGGCCATTCATTACTACAGGACACTCTTGTGGATCCAGCAAAACTGGGACACAGTTTCCAGCCCTTATTGGTTGCATATATCAGTTAGGAGTACAGGATGTTACAGTATACAGCACTCCTGTTTAAAATGAGGAAGATAGCATTTCCTTTATTTGCAAAACACATTGGTCTAATTTTTTTAAAATTGTGAATAAAAGGCAGCGTTACTCAGAATTATCAGGAGTGGGACTTGTCAAACACAGTCTTTGAATCTGTCCTGTGCAAGATTTATATTGTCATCTGAAAAGAAAAATAAATTTGTTGCTGATATCACATGACAAGGTCAGCAGAAGTCAGCAGAGTGAAGGGTTCCCTATAGATAGATGGATGGACGAACGGTGTTGTCTTCCTATCGCATAGTTTATTTTAATCAGACATTAAAGTTTTCTTCCATCTTTTAAAGTCATATCATATGTTTGATGCTCCCATGCAAAGTCATGAAAAAACAAGATTGTGGAATGGAAGGAGATGTGGGAGCCTTTGGTCTTAAAGTCCTTCTTTTGCAGATACCTTTTTATGATTATTGGACTGGGGTCAGCATCATTATTTTCTTTAATTTGGATTGAGGGTCTGCTTTTGTCTTCATAGAATTCCTATAGGATTATCTGGCTCAGCAATGAGTAGCGTTTTTGGGGGTGTACTGCATGACTTTTTTGTCCCCTACCCCTCAGGATTTTTTAAATATTTAAAATGACTGTGACACTGCATCTAACCTTGCAACATGCTTCAAAAATTGCTAAGGCAGTTTATCAAAATTTATGAAAGATCAATTTTTCTCAAATTAGTTGTGTTTAGGGCTATTATTATTTCTCTTCATGTAAAATTATAGGAATATCAGGAATAAGATGTTTAGCTGGTATTTTCGGAGTGTTTCTGAAAAATGGGCTGACCTAAAAAAAAAACAAGAAGGCATTGTGATTTTCATCAGTCATGGAAGATTAAATCTGTATTCCTTTAAAATCACCAAATTTTTCTCAACAATTTCTCAGGCCTCATTGTGATATAATCTCCTTTCAGCTCATATCACCTTTCATGCTTGCTCACAAACTGACTTATGTCCTTGAAAGGACCATTCCATAAGCCTTTGCTTTTAAAGGTCCTTCATCTCTTTTCTCAGATGTCTCAGTTTCAGAACAAAGAAAAAGGTGGACATCTAGAAAGTAATCAATCTGACCACAAGAAGGAATTTGACAGGTTCCTTTTTATGTATAATGAATTCAGTAAATAAAAAAATAAAAAAGTGGGGAAAATGAATCACAAGGACTTGAAGTAAAATGTGTGTTCAGGCAGAAGAGTGTGTGCAGAATTCACATGGGTAGATATGACATGTGAAGAGAAATTTATACAATGGAAAATGATCACTGACAGATAGGAGATCATGAAAAATGAGAAAAAGTCAGAATAAAACTTATTTTAAAAAGGGTAGTTTCCAGATGTGCCTCCAGAAGGTCTTCAAGGGGGCAGCCAGATGGAGATCGGTCATGATCCTGGGTTGGCTGGGAGGAGGGCTCTCTTTATGTGAAGCTGAAAGGGGCAAATCATGCAGCCCAAGGACATACATTTGAGAAAAATCATTGATCAGGCAAGCTGACTGAATTTCTTCTGCAAACATTTATTAAAAATGATAAAAGCCTGAAAAACAAGTTGTTGAGCAGGATTTATTTTTACCATCTGACAATGTCTCATTGAGACTCCAGAGGTTTAAAGACTGCATATCTTGTTTGTATACCCCTGAAGAGGCCCTAGTATTCATAGATCACTGGTTTCTTTTTGAGGATTGATTGTTCTTTCAAAGTTTTAAACTTAACCTGCAATACTAGAAGTTTCTGCTGACCTCTAGGTGCTGAACATCATCCATCATATATCATGAGTGACTATAGAGGTCTCCCTCTGCTCTGTTTCTGCACCACAGCCCCTCCTTTGATGGTGTTCTTTCCCCTCGGGCAAAAGGGAAGAAGAAGAAGAGAAAGTCTGAGCGGAAGAGAAAAAGAAGAAGGTGGGTTTTCAAAGTTTGCCAATACTGCACTCAGAGCCGGCCCTAGTGCTTTTGGTGCCCTAGCCAAGATTGTTGTTTGCCCCCCCTTTCATATCAGAAATCTTGTAGGCTCTGGGCTGTCCTTACTTGGACTGAACTGAAATGAGTTTCAAATGGATTATGTAAAGTACGTAAAATGACTTAGAACTTTATTGTGACTATCTTAAAATTGACCTGTACTTACATTGAGTACATTGGACTAATTTTGACAATAATAGTAAATCTTTAATTGAACTAAATTAAATAAATTCAATTCAATTATCTTGAAATTTATTGTATCTAGTTTAATGACTTGCATGAAATTAAGTTAAAATGTGCTTAAACACGACTTTTCTTTGAAGAAAAAAAAATATTTTTTTTGATTTACTATGACTTTATCTGCCAAAAAGATTTTTAATGAAACAAACTTTAGGTACTTTACATAAAAATAACAGACTTGAATTCAATTATTGGTTTGAACTTAAATAAACATACTTTAAATAAATTGTCTAATGAACTATAATGACTTGTATTATACTTAATCAGATTACACTGGAATTATCTTGACAGAATCAGCATACAATAGATTCTGCATTTGAAAGTATGTAATTTAACATAACTAAATTCTTATATTATTTGACTATATTTTTTTATAAATAAGATGGAATTGGAATATAATATGACTGCAATAGAATAAAAAAATGATTAAATTATTGTAAAATTTTGCTCTAAATATTGGAAAGCCTATTTTTGTAAAGCACTGGAGAATAGAATAAATTTAAAACACTCAGTTGAACTGGACTGTACCTGACTGCTGGATTTCATTAATTACATGGAAATTATGAATGAATATGGTGTGAACCATACAGTTGATTGAAATTGGTTCACTTTACCAATGACTTGAACTGTATTTCATTACACTGGCTTGAAATTGTACTTATTTAAAATGGATTGTTATCGAATTGATCTAGAGTTCATTGGAAACAAACCTATCTTCTCTGTAAGGTGACTGAATTAGTTTTGTTGTAAAATCTCCAAGTTAACTTGAATTGACCTCAGTTTAATCAAGAAGTCTTAAAATTCATGTTTATTTATTTATTATTATCATGTATTTCCCCTTAGGTCTCCTTCACACAGTCTTTCACCACTGAGGAAGAAGAAGAAAAAGAAGAAGAAGAGCTCCAAGAAAAGCAAGCGGCATAGGTAGATCTTTTTTATTACAAAACTGCTGATATGGAGTTACTTAAAAAGTGTCTTAAATCATCTTCCTTCACATTCCAGGTATACCTCTAAGAAGTCAAAACATAGGTATGTTCCAGTATTTTTGCTTTTATTATTAGCATTAGTAGTACTGTTATAAATGTTCTGAGTTCAATCAGCATGGCAAGTCATCCTATGAAGTTTATATATATATACGTATAACATGACGTATTCATAGCGACGGGAATCACTCAACGGGGCAGTCCATCATTCACCATTGAAGAAGAAGAAGGGGGGCAGTCATGGCGTCCAACGACATTGATTTGTTGTTTTTGTCAGAAAAACATGAGTATATCTGGTGCAATGACATACCATTCCTGAGCCGCCGCCATCATTTTTGTTTTGCTCCATCATAGCTCTGCCATATTTCAATTTTTTTATTCAATTCAATTCAGTTTATTTATATAGCGCAGATTCACAACAGATGTCATCTCAAAGCACTTTACAAGAAAGTCATCTTAATACCAACATTCCAATCAGCTTAAAGTTTTAGCTAGTTTTCTATGTAAGGAATCCCAGCAGATTGCATCGAGTCATTAACTGGCAGTTGCGCCCCATTGATGCAAACTCCAACCACAGCAATCCCTCAGCAATCCCTTAAACTGAGCAAGCATGTAGCGACAGTGGAGAGGTTAAACTCCCCTTTAACAGGAAGAAACCTCCAACAGAACCAGGCTCAATACGAGCGGCCATCTGCAGCGACCGTCTGGGGGTTCGATAAGCCAGAGCAGAGACACAGAAAGAACAGAAAGAACTGATGTAAGAGTACTTTCTGTATTAAAGAAAGTAAAAAGTTGATAACAGGGGATGCTCATTTACTGGGATGCCTCCCATTCAACAGGGCATTGCAGCTAAGCAGGACACCAGACCAGGTGTAGCTTCTACGGAGAGAAAAACACTGAGAGAAAACAAAGTTAACAGTCAAAACAACAGCAAATAATGCAACTAGAGAGTAGTAGAGGAAAAAAGCAGAGTGAATTAAAGTGGTCAGTCTGTCCTCCAGCAGTCTAAGCCTATAGCAGCATAACTACAGAGATAGCTCAGGATGACCTAAGCCACTCTAACTATAAGCTTTATCTAAAAGGAAAGTTTTAAGCCTGGCCTTAAAAGTAGACAGGGCAATGATGCTAAGCCTGTCCAACGTCTCTCTACAAACATAGAGTGCTGTGATTGGCCCGGCCTACACTGCTGAGGCTACAATTAAGCCTAACTAGACCAACCTGCAGAGCAAAGTTTGTGCTGCTGCTAGGCAAAGTTCAAAGGCAGTTGTCAGTGAATACCTTGCTGTTTTAAATGTGATGTAACAATAGCATGCATATAGAGGATTACTGGATTTTCACCTTTAAGCCTGATTCTTAGTGTATCAGCAAGAAGGCTGGCTTGTCTGTGAAGGCTTTGTCAGTCTTAAACACCTCCAGCTTATTCTGCTCTCCTTGATCCCTCCAGCTCTTCAAGTTTAAAACGTAAGAGGAAGGATGAACGCAAGCACAAGAAAAGGTCAGTCTGTGATTGTTGCTTCAGAATCATGGACAGTCTTCCTTCCTTCCTTCCTTCCTTCCTTCCTTCCTTCCTTCCTTCCTTCCTTCCTTCCTTCCCTTCCTTCCTTCCTTCCTTCCTTCCTTCCTTCCTTCCTTCCTTCCTTCCTTCACCCACCCTTGTGGAAACACACCCACCATTTTTAGAGGAAGAAAGTGCAGGTTTTCATAGATCTTACTGCTACGTAAGGGCACAATGAGGGAACAAAGACATGTGCAGCTTTTGAATTTTCTTCAAGTCCTTAAAAACCAACCTTCACTGAGAGAAAAACACAGAACCCACATAAAACTAAATAAAACAAATATCAAAGAGGGTAACTGAAGCCTGTGATTTTATAGTTTTTCCTAATTTGATTTTCAAGCAGATAAGTGTGTTGTGACCGGTACAGTAAAGCACCTTACAAATGAATGGACATTTTGCCATGGTACAACCACAAGCAATGACATATTTTAATGGGATATTGGGTGATATACCACCATAGTGCATACATTTTGAAATAGAGGGAAAATTATTTCTACACAATTTCTTTACAGATGAAAATCTATAAAGTGTGGCATGCATTTGTTTTCAGCCCCTCTGAGTGAACACCTTGTACAGCATCCATTCTCATTCAGTAAAAGTAGCAACTCTTTTTAATGTTTTTTTTTCTTTATTAGCTCTGCACATTTAATCTTTGTCTGTTGTTATTTTCAAAATAGCTCAAGCTAAGTGAGATTGAATGAAGAATATCTGTAAACACAAATTTCCTTAAAAGATAAAGGTCTGGGTTTTCACTAAACCATTCTTAGCCATTCAGTTGTTGCTCTGGCTGAATTGATCAGGTTATTGTCCTGCTGAAGAACCTCCACACCAGTGTCAAGTCTTTGCAGCCTCCCTTAGGTTTCCTCCATGATCAACCTGTATTCATCTCTATTCGTCTTTCCATCAACTGGAGGAAACTGGTTGCACTGGTTTTCTGTTGGGGTGCCACACTTTTCAGATGTTTATTGGTAATAAAATAATTTATAACATGATGTAACATTTTTCTTCTGCTTCACAGTTTGTGGCTGTACCATGACAAAATATGAAGAAAGGGTCAAGGGGTGTTAATATATTTTCAAGGCACAGAATTTAAGTAGCTGCTTATTTTAACAGAAACAACATTGTAAATCACTACAACTCACTTTTCTTTTAGGATCTCTAAACTCTTTCAGTTCTGTTTAAATTATCAGCCCCTGTTTCTTCCCTTTTTCTTTTCATCTTTGCTCTACACCAGTTCACGGACTCGCTCGCACCGGAGGCGACACTACAGGAGGTCAGAGTCGGACACTTCCTCCTACCGATCCTTCACAGGAGACAGGTAGGGGTCCTCATCTCTTCCCCCAACCCGTGCCCCCCAACACTTTTTTTCTTATCAGCATGAGGCGTCTTGGTCTCACTGCAGCAACAACTGATAAGACAGAGGTGACTTCCTCCACCTCCGGTATAACCAACCCTTATCACAGCCTCACAGTATATGGCCACAAATTCACTTCTCTGATCAATGCACTCAGTTAGATTGAAATAGTGAAATACTGGGGTTTAGGTGATATGAAAGAGGTTCTGTGATGTGGTGTTTTTTTCTGATTACATTTAGGTAATTGCTGGTGGAATTACTGGATAAAGGTGGTAATTCTTTCTCCTTTACCTCAGTTTGATGCGTGTTGTTGCACTGTAAATAAGTAAATAAGAAGGGGCACAGCAGATGGACTTCAAACAGTAAATCCTCTGTCTTATTAGGTAGAGTACAAGACAAAATTATGGCAAAGAAAGCAATACTCACTTAGATTACAGTATTTAATATGAGCTACACAAATAGTGAAGTTAATTCAATTCAAAGCAGAAACAATAAACAAGGTGGCCTCACAACGAAACTAATGCACAACAAGAACTCATTATTATTTTAAAAAGGCCCAATGAGGCTAAGCAAGTTCATTGCTTTTTGAAATAGAATAATTAGAAAAAAAACACTATAAAACTTGGCAATCATCGATGGCTTTGTGACAAAATAATTATATCTCATACTATGAAATAAAATCTCACAACTTTTACTTATAGTACAACTAAAACTATTTTTCTTCTTTGGTGGTTTAAAACTGGAAGCAATTTGTGTACATTCATTTTCTGACTGAACAGCAATTACGTTTACTTTTACCATAAAAACAACCGGTAGATGCTTCAATAACATCAAATGTGCTTGTCAGCTAAGACAAGTCGCAGGCATTGCTAACATAATTCTGTGTTGTAAAGTTAACTAACCAAAGCATTTCCCCACAGACACCTGCAGAAGTCTGTAGTTCATCAGGCTTTCAGAGACATGGGAGGTGTTGAAGGCGAAACCCGGGCAGCGCTGAACCCCACGGAAACAAAGTGGAGACGTACATCTAAATCAGTGTGTAAAACGGCTCCTAAATATCGCTCCATCCTCTCAGCAGGCACCGTAAGTACAGTTTCCAAGGTTTGCAATGCTGCCATTAATTTCTCTGGTCTGGACATGTCAAACAGTCCATAGTTTTAACTTAATTAGATTCTAGAAAAAAACATCCTACGTTTTTATATAGATTCTGTGGTGGACAGCTGTGCTCTGAGAAAGTAATATATTGAGCTCCTTTTATTTTAAACACCGTAATTGTTTGGGGTGTTTTATTTTTATTTTTATTCTTCTTCTTCTAAACTATATTCAAATGTGTATCTCAAAACAAATTCATTTTGTTAAAGTTGCTTTAGATTTCTATATTTCTGGTGCAATTACACAAATCTTTCTTAGGTGTGAAATTAAACCTAAATTTATCTCACAGCATCACCTGTAAAAGCTATTTACCTTTTTATAGAAAAACTTTTCAAGAAAGGTGTCAAGCCAAAGTGGTGCGGAGGATAATAATGACGTGCTTTATGTTTACTACTGTGCTTAATCACGAAGTGCCAGCAAAATTTAAAGGCATAATGGGTGGATTTCACAACAGCTTGTTAGCACATAAAGATGTAACAGAACAGTGCTAAAAAAACACATGCAAATAAAACCATGCATAGATTTAAATATTTTGTTCATATACCTGTGAGATTTGCTAGTCAAATAATCAAAAGTAAAAAATATGCAACAAATTTAAACACTAGAAGGCAGCCCAGAGAGATAGGTGCCATCTGTTTTTTCTTTTTGGTATACAGTGTCAGCAACTGCACATGCGGTTTGTACAAAGTGACTAAAATGGTCGATTTCATGGATAACAATAAGCATAAGTTTTTTTTTTTATCTTTTTGTTATTATTAGAGTTTTCAAACAAAGTAGGTGTTACAGCATATAGCAAGATTCTGGGATTATCTCATTACTTCATAGTGGGGTGGGAATAGACAGTTGTTTGTGCTTGGTCCAATCTGGCATAAAGAGCAAAAAAAAAAAAAAAAAAAAGTTTTAGTAACAGATGAAACAGCTGGGGCTTTTACCACCATGATAGTTTTAGTGCAAAACCTGGAAACTTGTTGACCCCAAAGAAAAAAATAACTGGATAAAAATATTTTCTTTCCAGAAAGTTGTCCTGGTGATACATCACCACGTCACTTTCTTTACAAGCCTTCGTGTGATGTACTTTGAAGATCTGCTAAGAACTGCCTCCTTATCCCTGCAAGTAGAAAAAACCCCAATCTAATGTATAAATGTTCTTAATGACTATTGGAAATGTTCATTAGGCTGATGGTCTTTAGGATCTCTAACTGGTATTTGTAAATAGTGCTCTAGGCCAGAGTTACATGTGTAAGTTCAGGCTTGATTTCTAAATGCCAGCTGGCCTAATAAAAAAAAGCAGTCTTATAAGTGACAGTGCAAGCAGTGCTTATAAAGCAAGCAGTGCTTATAAAGGAAGCTGAATACGATTGTTAGTGGAGGTGGATGCACTGGTAGTGGTTAGCCCATTCGTACTCAAAAGTTGGAATCCCTGTGTCCTAATTTAGAACAATCATCTAGAACAGCTGCTGAAGCCAGAATTCGGTTGTAGAAAGTCAGAAGTTTATCACCAACCACCTTCTCAAAATCCAACATGGCTGCTGCATATATATAAAAGTTAATGCTAACAGCAGTAATAAAAAGTTTACTTGCATTTACGGTCATTTATGTCTTTTCTAACAGGCCTCACTTACTCATACTGTTGACCTTCAGGCAGTGAAGATCCTACTACAGTTTTTCAACTTAATGAACTTCTGGGATTTATTAGCTAAAAAATATGTTTTTATCTTTTTTCTTAAACTTTACATTTCTTAAACTTTAACAATATTTTTGTAGTTCTGATTAAAATAAAGATTTATCAAAATAAAATAATAAAGTAACAAAAAATATTACTTTAGACCCTCTTTTGTCCCCTCTTACCTAAAGCTCATATTAAACTGTTAATAACTGGGCTGCTGCTTAATGTTGAAATTTTATCGGGGTTCTTTAGAGCCCTCAAAACACAGCTATGTCCTTAAACCGATTGTCTCCTGCTTGGTGGAGCATGACACATCTTTAATTTCGTCCCAGTACTCATTAAATTATGTTAATTGAAAATATGGATGTTTTAATTACACACCAAATGGTTTTAATTGAAATTCAGTAAATTAATTAATTTATCCAGTCATGCCAACATTTATTTTTTTTAGTCTTTAAGGAGAACTTTAAATACTGATGTGATTCAGCCGCAATTTAAAGGAATACACTGTAGTGTATTTATTTAAGATGGCTCTATGAGTAGATCTAAAAAAAAACATGTATAACTAGAAAAGCGCTCAGAGAGCACAGACCTCAACTCAAGGCAGTGCAATACCCCCAATGTCGTGATCTAATCCTAAATTTTTTAGATTTATTGACCATAAAAACATACCTTTAGCAGCTGGATTCACATTGATATTATCATTAGTTCATTAGTTATTCACCCAAAAAAAAATCACTTTTTCCGTAATGGCGGTTTTCCGATATTCCCCAAATTCTAATCTCTTATTCTTGGTCCCATTGCAGAAATTTCCTTTTAACTTAATTAAAATCAACCAATAGCTTTTTGAGTCTTGTTGCTAACTAACAGACAGACAGACAAACAAACAAAACCTGGCAAAAACATAACTTCCTTGGCGGAGGTAATTAGCAAATGCTACTTTTATAAAATAAATAAAATTGATATTTGATATCTGAAACAAAAGAAAATAATGTAGTGCAATTCAGGGATCTTTAAAAGATTCAATGTTATGTTGAAGGCATCCATGTTGATAGAAGAATGTCTATGTTTAAAATGTGTGAAACCTTTTAGCCTCAAGTGTGAACAGATTGTGTGAAAATACGACTCCTAAAGAGGATGGTAGAAGATTTATTTGTGTCCCTTGTAGTTGCTGTGTTGCCTGATGACTGCAAAAGCCTTCTGGGGGATAGGGCCTAGTAAACAAAATATTTTTATGCATTATCTTTTTGCATTTGTTGATTTCCAAGGAAGAAAACATTGAAAGCTAGCAGCTGTACCACTCACTGGAAGTGTAAAATGCCTTGATTTTATCTTTGACAGCAGAAACATAATGTCACTGAAAGCTTTAGAAAAAAAAACCTTTAATCTAAGTACGGTGGGGAAAATATATGTATTACTTTTTGTTCCCTAATTTTCCATTAAAATAAACATACCTGAAACATTATTTAATTCTCTACTTTCCTTTGAAAGGTCAACTACAGTGTCAAGACACTTGAATGATTGTTCCATTAACTTCCCGTCTCCCTGGGGTATAACTGTACTGTGACAAAGTGGCCCATTTCCGTTAGTCTTCAAAATAGGAAAGACAAGAGAACATGCCATTCTAATACGGCCGATGTGTATTGATCTAGAATTAGTGACAGAAATCTGTGTCTAACCATATCTACACTCAGACCAATAATTAAAAGCTTGATAAGCATAGCTGGGCCCAGACCTGAGCTTATCTTGACACTATGCGGCGAGGAAGATGGTAATAGAGATAAAAAGTCACATTTCCTAAGTTTACTGTAGCAGAACTTGTTTAGATACTGCATGCCAATTGATTGTTTGGGGGGCATGTCCTGAAAATGGCTTTTCTATCGTGTCATCACAAATGTAAATATATGGAGTTGCTTACTTCAAATGAGACCAAAACTGAGCTCCATGGAAACAAACACGCCACACTGTTAAGCACAGCAGAGGACGTGTCATACTGGCAGCCAGTTTTTCTTCTAAAACCCTAGAAGCCTTTTTAAAATTCATGCTTTCATGGATATTTTCAACAAAATCCTGAGGACTTCTACAAGTAAACTAAAAATGGATCAATGGATATGTTATTTTTTTGCTCTGCATGTGAAGTATTCTGAAATTAAAGGTTGTTTTTTCTAAATTATTCAGTATGAGATTATGCTACTGGAAGCAATGGTGAATTCATTTTAGTATTTTTACATGGGTTTATGAGGCGTACCAACAAGTATGGAGGGCGCTGTATATCCACCCCCGGAAACCACCAAAACAATGTCAAAATATAAGTCTAACTGGCTCTGAGTTTGAAGAGAGGGTAATTGTCTTTTCTATGTAATTTACGACTCTAATGATGCACTTACGTTGCCCGCTCTTCCCTTTTTTTTTACACCTTACCTACTTAAGGAGGAAATCTTGATTGGTAAGTCGCTGCTATCTGCAGATTCAGGGATTTACTTGTAGGTCGGTGGAGGCTAAAAATGTATTCTTACAGGAGAGAGAAAAACAATCATCTGTCCTATTCTGAGGGCTTTCTTAGTTAGACTGATAGGATCTCTCTTAGTCTGCAATCCTTTTCATTTCTATATAAAACCCATTTTTGTGATGTTTGTTCAATTTTTTTTTAAATGAGGCGTTTCAATGGGGTTATTGTTTACTCTGTTTTTGTCTTCACTGGAGTTAGAGCTGGTAGATCTTTTCAAACATAGATTCTTTTGTTCTCCTCTGCTCCTTTCTTTTTCCTTTCATAAACTTGTTATAGTCCAGATCTTTTTTAAAAACAGTTTTCTTGTTAATTTCTTTGACTTTAGTTGAGTTCAGACTTTCTTTCGAGGTTAATCGCATGCTTAAAATTTGCATGATGTCTTTCTATTTCAAAGCTTTTTGTCCCAAGAAAAAATAAATCTCTACTGTGTTTTCAATGGAATATATGTGTCTTTGCTCTAGCATATTCAGAGTAAATCAAGGCAGGTAGCTGGTTCTGTTCAATGGAAGTTGGGTTTTAAGCTGTGGTCTCTTTGTCTGTTTGCAGATTTTGCCATTGAAGCCTGGAAGCGAGCTTTTACAAGGGAATGGGGCTCAGGATTTTTCAAGTCACACAGAAGGTACACGTGACTATGACTCTGGTAACGACACATCTTCACCTCCATCGAGCAAAACTGTTGTGTCTCGGACAAGTGTCGCTGAGAACCAGAGGAACTGCTGTCAACGTCTTACCTCACCTCCTGAGAAGCAACACTTTGCTGACAGAGATAACGGCTCTGATTCAGGAAACTCTGTGACAAGCTACGATTCCTCGTGCAAACCTTACAGGGAAGATGGCTTCTCTGCTACCATTTTCAGTGGAAACAGCAAGAGGTGAACATTGTGTTTGGAATGTATTATCAGTTTGATTGAGTGCCTCCTAGGGAAAAATTCTGTGTCCACAGGCCTTTGAAATTTTCAGTATCCCCCACTTTCTTACAATACAAGCACATTTTAAAGAACTTACCAGGTACTTTACTTAAACTTACCCGGTATTTCCTTTCCTGGAAATTTGAGTAAACTCTGGGGAACTTATCAGTTACTTTCCTGGAACATTTATAAAACTTACAGGTTATGTTTGCAGACATCCCCAATTACTTTACTGGTGACTGGTGACTTTCCCAAAACATACTCCAGAT
Source organism: Valencia hispanica (assembly GCA_963556495.2). Classification (NCBI taxonomy): domain Eukaryota; kingdom Metazoa; phylum Chordata; class Actinopteri; order Cyprinodontiformes; family Valenciidae; genus Valencia; species Valencia hispanica. Next base: position 50,122,344 of record OY747704.1, read on the forward strand.
ACTTTCCTGGAACTTACCAGATACCAAATATATGGAGTTTAGTTTTCCGAAGTTACAAACATTTGTTTGTTTTACTTTCATAAAGCTTACTGGTTGCTTTCTTAAAATTTACCAATGAACTTTCTAGGGAGTCATTGGATACTTTACAGAGCTTCCTGTGTACTTTTGAAACTTATTGTTCCTGAACCTTTATGAACATATCTGGTTACTTTTCTAGCACTTACCAGATAAGTTAGATAAGCAGAAATATATCCGTATATTCTATGAACAGAGCCTGTAAATTCTGGAAAGTAATTTCTAAGTACATTATGGAGTGCTACCAAATTTGTATCCCATAATAAAGAATACAGCAATTAACATCTATACTATTAAAGGGATTGCTCAGATTTTTGTTCTGTTCTGTTAGAAGGCGACAGGGCAGGACAAAACTCTCTTGGGATCTATGTTTAGTCTGAATCCAGATTAACTGGTGCATTTGGCTAAAGCTAAAGGCTAGTAGAGAGAAACCAAGACCAACGCAGACTTTAAACTGTAGTCATTTTTGCATTTGGCAGGGATTTTTAATGAGACCTTATTTATAATGGAAATGAAGGTAAGGTACAATTAATGACCTTCTTGTGTGAAACACACACTGACAATGGAACAAGCAAGACTTTTACATCCAGAGTAAATGTCTGAGAGAAAAGTGAGGTGACGTAAAAATAAGTAAAATTACGTTCATTTAAGCAGCTAAAATACTATTGTTTTATATACGACTTTACTTCTATGAAAGACACTGAAAATGCTTAACGTGTTTCATTCTCAGTATGTTTTACTCAGCAAGATCATTGGTGGTGCACCTTCTCCTATCGCCATGTCCTGTGTAAATATTCATTGGCTTCCTTGTAAATAGACCTTTAATGCGAACATCACCATAGTTCAAAGGCTCATATAAGAGTGCTCAAATAAAGAGTTATGACGGCTCTTTAGGTTGGAGTTGTTTACAGGGGGTAGAAATCAAGGTGCAGGTGAGAAAACTTCTTACGACCTTTTAAAAGAACTTTATTTTGACATCACTCAAAACCCTTAAGCATTTTTTGTGTTTTCTTTCCAGTAGACAAATAACCTTGGGGTGTGAGGAAGAAGTTGTGAGATGTCCAAAGGCAGCCCGATGTGCACACAGGAGCAGCAGGTCATCTCGAAAGCGGCTGAAAACCTTATCCTCTACCAGTAGGAGCAGGTCCTCAGGGAGTTCCAGGTACTCTGGACGCTGTTCTCGAAGCCCCTCGCTGTCTTCTTGCAGGTACTTTATGTGATTTTGCAATTATATGCTGTATTTCAAGAAACATCCAGCAGAATCCTTGCAGAGTTTGCCTTTGTCTTGCTGCAGCTCCTACTCTCGTTCCCTGAGTAACTCATCAGATGTGAGGCAAAGAGGCAGCTTGGTCAGCTTGAGCTCCAGAGGAAGCTACAGGTGAATTTGACAAAATATCTGCTGCTGCTAATTTCTCCTTTTAAGCGTAGTACTGAAACAAACCTACACTGACATTTTTGGTAATTAATTGTTCACACTCTTGAATCTTCTTCCCCCGACTACGAGATAGAAACCGACAGTCTAGCTCCAGAGAGACAGATCTGAAGCACACGCATAAGGTTAGTGGAAAGAGACGAAGACGCAAGTCCTACTCTCCTATGAGAAAGAGGAGGAGAGACTCTCCAAGCCATCTGGAAGCACGTCGTATCACAAGGTAAAGCTTGTTATGGCCTGCCCTTTTCCTTTATTACTGCACATTATGATTGCCAACAAAAATTATAGTTTTACCCCCTAGCAGCTCAGATGGACACGTTATGTGTTTATGTAAACTTTAGGATTATATACAGTCAGAAGATAAGAGAACAGTTGGCTCTGCAGTACCTAAGGTCTAAAAACAGAAAGTAAAGAAAAATCTAACATTACTTTTATTTTTCACTGACGTTTTTGGAGGTGTCCTATAAATGAAATTGCAAAAAAAAAAAACTATACAAAATTATAGCTTTTTGTGTACTGAATTCTCTTCAGGGAAAATATAGCACAATAAATATGGAATTATTATTACAACTAAATGATACATCTTTTACAGCAGAACATTCCCATCTACTTTGATCGTTTAGTCATGGGAAAAAAGAAAATGTCTATTGCTGGCAAAGGAGTTATGGGAAAAAACTGGATACATTCTTATTGCTAAGGATTTAGCAAAAACGTAGCTGCCACATGATGCTGATCATATTCACTTGATTAACTGATTATCAGCTAGCTAAGGGACCTGGATCATTGCATGAACTCTTCTCTATGCTAAAGTATTTTAGTTCTAAATGTTAGCATCTGGAACTTGGCACAAACTATGTTGTAAACAGTACAATGAACCCAAACAAAGCAAAATAATCTCTAAACAACTGACTGATGTAGTCAAGCAGAACGCAATAACAAGTATTTGCTCTTCAAGTGGTTCTATAATGTATCAAATCATGGGGTGTACTTAGTTTTTGCCATGTCTTCTTCTGACGAATGCCTTCTAAACCGAACTCTAAAAAACATGTTGAACCTAACAGGCTTTTGTTTTTAGACAACTGATAGAATTAAAAATAATTCTGATATATTGTGCTAATAAACTTGCAGCAATATTTATTGCTGCCCCATTTTCTTTCCAAATCTCCACAGTGCCAGAAAGCGACCCATCCCTTATTTTCGACCCAGCCCTTCTTCCAGCAACCGCTCCACCAGCGTGTCATCGTGGAGCAGCCTCTTTACTCGAAGCCGCAGTCGCAGTCCGATCCACAGCGCGAGCCACAGCTGCAGTCGCAGCCGCAGCTACTCGTCGTACAGGAGCTACAGCCGGAGCTCGTCGTGGAACTCGATCTTTGGTTCCCACAGTCGTAGCCGGAGTCGGGGTTCTTTGAAGAGACGAAGGAAAGCCAGGCGTTAACGTTTCTCTGAGGGACAGAAACTACATTTGTATTTCTAGAGGACAGTGGCTGTCGAGGGATGTTACCTGTGTGCTGTTATCCACGCTTGGACGGAAATGTCCCAACATTCCTTCAAATCCATTCGTCATTGAGATATTCCTGATATTCCTGATATATTCCATAGACCATGGGACACAAAATTTAGTTTTTGTTCCTGCACATCATCCTTTTGGACCAGCAAAGGAAATTTTATTTCCTGATTTATCAAGTTTACATCCCTGTTGAATAATATATCCAACAGAGATGCAAGTTTCTACTGTTGATATAAATGTCTTAAATCTTAGAATTAACTTGATATTTTATTATTTATTCATGAGGAAGAAAACATTTTGTTTAAAACAAGGCCCAAGAAGCAGTGAAGTTATTTATAGTATGTCCAATTTTGGACTTTACATTCAATATATACCCATTTCGTTTGTGCTCTGATGTTTAGCAGGGCAGCAGACATGAACTATTCTGTGTCAGGTCTTCGACACACAAGAGATGAAGTACAAGGCTAACATTTAAGCTGTTTGATCCCAGCGTTCACAGACGGCTTCACAGGGGATTGTTATCAGGAATCAGAAAAAGGCTTTTTGCTCTGATCTCAGCACTTCAGAAGGTGGAGAACAAACATGTTTCCTCAGCGTAGGTGGCCTGACGGCCAGCAAACTGCCTGTCAGCTTAAATGTCACTTTAATTTTTCCTTTGATCAAGTGGAAAACCATTTAAAAGTCTGTCTAAGATACAACAGCAAGCATTCAAAGCAACATTCTTATTGGACTGGCGTGAGTCACACTGTACAATGCATTGCCAAAGCCTTCCTACTGCTTGACCCTTTTCCATTTTTTTTTCATAACAACCTGAGACATGAATGTAGTTCATAGGGATTAGCAGTTGCGATAAACCAACACGAAGTAGCACACAATGGTGAAGTCTAGGGTTACACAACAAATCGGCATTAACATTGGTATGGGTCGATGTTGGTAATTTTTTAACATATCGGTATCGGTCCCATAAGTAAAACTCGCCCAGTATTAACAGCTGATTTTTACTTCCATTTTGTTGCCCTTTCTCTTTTGGTAGGGGGTTGGCGATGTGGTATTTGTTGGGTCATATGACAATGACCGTAATGCAGCACAGGATTGTGAAGCAGAAAAGCAATATCAGCAGTGTGGTCAAATTTAATTTATATAATTTTGGTTATCAGCCATAATCTGATAACCTAACATGGGGTACTGCAAGCTAGGCTTTTCATGTTTTTTAATCAGTAGCTTGCTTCTAGCAAGTGCATGACTAATATACCATTATACCATATACCAAAATATACCATTTTGACGTGCGTCAAGCCAGAAATACCCAACTTGTGGGAGGAACTAGTGCCAGACGGTGTTTTTGCACGATGGCAGCTGTCGATCTAGCGTTGGAAGAGAGAGTCTCCATTCTCTATTTACTGTGGAGAGTACCCTGTGCAGGTTCGCAGGGTCAGTATCGTGAAAACTTTCAAAAGTGAAATGAATTTACCAGGTTGCCCTATCTCCTCACTTATTTTCCTCCAAGCGAGGTCCTTTTTATTCCTGTCTCTGTAGAGAAAGCAGCTGGTGTCGTATAGCTTGGGGTGATTAGCCATTGCGTTGATTAGTCTTTCCTCCATGTCGAATGAATGGCTTTCTAGCAGCATCAGAGCCAGGGATTTAAAAAGGCTAAACAACCTGATAAAGAAGGCTGGTTCTGTTCTTGGGACAACTGTGGAACATCTGGAGATGATAATGCAAAGAAGGATTCTTCATAAAATCAAAATAATTACGGACAACCCTGAGCATCCTCTTCATGAGACAGTCATACAACAACAGAGCGTCTTCAGTCGGAGGCTTCTTCAGTTTCGCTGCAATACAGACCGCTACAGGAAATCCTTCCTGCCCACAGCCATCATCAACTACAACAACTCCTTAAAGAATTAATTATATGATGAGCTATACCAACACTTAATTTTCCTCTGGGATCAATAAACTATTTTTGCATTTGAGTTTGAATTGAATTTGGCCAGACCTGACCCCGTGAACTGTGTCACAGCATCACGTGACACACGTCACCAGACTCCTGATTGGTTGACGTGGCGCGAATTGACGCCAAAGTTCAGATTTTTCAACTTCAGCAGCAGACGCAAAAACGCTTGTGACACGCGAATGCACAAAATGCACCACATTAAATGCCGCGCATATTTTCTGACGTGCGTCAAATGCCTCATTCGCGCGTCAGAGTCACGCGAATGACGCAGAAATGCATTTTTGCGATGCAAATCTGGTTCTGACGCGATGCAGACACCCTGACACACGCGTCACCGCGCTTCTGCATTGGCTTTACATGTAAACCTGACATCCATGACGCTTCAAATGCATTCGGTGTGAAGGCACCGTAACAGTTGTCCTGTCAACACGTTTCAAACCTGAGCAGTGGATCCCTGTAGCTCTTCCCAAGTTACCATTTGCTGCTCACTCCATCTGTGTTTGTGATGACCATGTCTTGTTAGATTTACGGTTGTTGCACACTCTCTCCTCTTTCAGATGAATGTGTTCCTTCCTTGATTTCATGATGCTGTTTGTTTGACTTGTTTACAGAACAGCTGAAATTTTACTACGATTACATTCATGTCAAAATTCAAATTCAAAAATACTTTATTCATTCGTAAGGGAAATTTTAAAAAAACGTTAGAACTCATATTATCCAAGTATCTTCTAAAAGTCATGGTTGATGTTTATGCTGAGGGCAGTAAGGATTTCCAGTAGCGGTCAGTCTTGCAACAAATCTGAAGAAGCCTCTGAATGAAGACACTGTTGCTATAAGACAGTCATGACATGCTGACAACTCAATATTCAGGAATGGAGAGGATATTTCACAGTAACACGTCCAGGATGACACCATTATTTGTTGGCAAGCACTGCTAATCCAACTCATTTGCTTTTGCCACTCCTCTTTAAATTTCTGTCCGGCCGTACGGTCAGAAAGCCAGGCAGAGAGACATTACACACACCTGGACTGTTTACAAATTAGAAAACTAACTAATCTAACTGGTTGTAATGGATTTCTTTTCGGGGTATCAGAGTTTTTTTCAAAAGTTTTTTGAAAACATATCTTTTTTCCTCTACTTCACTTTACAATTGTGTGCCTCTATGGGTTGGTCTATCCCTTAACATCCCAATACACTGAAGTTTGATTGTAATGACAAATGACAAAACGTCTAAAAGTTCAAAGGGTGTGATTGCTCTGGTAATTCTCATCACCACACTTTCAGTTGTGTTCACACATTATTAAATAAATAAATGTCTGGTTTTTTTGTTAGTAATGTGTGATTTAAGCTGATGTACTTTATGGATTCTTTAATTCCTTGAATATTTATGCAACATTGGAACCAAACCTGTAAGCCATTTTTTATTGTGCATTAGCATACATATTTATGACTTGTTTAAAATGTGTCAGTGCCTGTTTTTTTCAGTAGTCGTCCGTTTGTGTATGTGATGCTGTTTGTTCTTAGTGTACAACTGTAAAACATTTTTTCTGAAAAATTTTCTTGCGCCACCATACAAGGTTGAAGCAGATGTCCAGCCAAGCAAACTCAGTAAAACAATCAGTTAAATTATTTCCCATATGACCTTGCTAAAAGAAAAAATTGAGCAATAATAGGTTCATTTCAGTTTCTCAAAGTAAGGTTTGAGGCTATCCTCAATATCCCAGTCCCTAAAGGTTAAGCACATTGAAACAATCCCCTGTAGAATAATTTCCCACATTCAGTGCAGCCTTTACATATTTTTCCAGGTGGGGGGGGTTTTAAAAATTTAAATATTTGGGAAATTGGGATTTTAATCTTAGCTTAGTTTACCCATGTTCATTATGAGCTTGTAGGTTAAGGAAGAGGATAAAGAAATTACAGCTGAGAAAGAAGTCCACAATGAGGACATTTTAAATATCCACTTCTTAACTATTATTTAACTTTTGCTCGCCGAATAGAATTATCCGTATGAATAGGGTAATTATTAGGCACCACAAAATCTCTATTTTGGATCTTTTTCTATTGACCCATGTGTCTGAGTCCTACACAAGGCTCACCAACCACCCGCTCTTAAATTCATCTTACATTTAATTTGTGGGGGGGGGGGGGGGTGCTCAGAAATATTTATTCTAACAAAATATGATGAGGCACAATTAGTTTTACTCCTGCTATCGATACATTACCCAACCCCCTTTCCTTTATAGGACGCCACTTAATCTTCTTCTACAACATTTGTGTCCTCTGATGGACCAGTGACCTGTCCAGTCCAGGGTTCTTTTTTAGTCTTTTTTTTTGCTTAATGAGCCCTTTCTATGTATTCGGACTGATGTTTTTCATCATTATCTTTCAGAAAGACCCAGTGATGACCCATTTTTACTTTTCTGGCAGCGTTCAACATATTTTTACTTCAAATATCCCGGTCTGGAATTTGTGATGCCATGGAAGAAAGTCAAGCATATAGCATCACAGATCATACTTAACATTGAACTCGAGGTCCTTTTTCCACATATCCATCCTTTGTTTCACCCCAGACTTAACCAGTCAGATTCTTTGAAAAAATAGTTCTATTTTCTTAAAATAATGATTTATCTCATTTTCTTGAGATAATGCTTCTTTTCAAGAGGCAAAGAAGCGTTATCTCAAGAAAATGAGATAACTCATATCAAGATATTTTAAGCTTTCTGTACTTTAATAAACCAGCTGCTCATTAGACCCAATTTTTTTGACAGACTCAAAGAAAATAGCGTATTTTCTCCAAAATGTCACACTGTTCCTTCAAAGTTAATTTTGTGGCTGCTCCAACTCCAAAACAGCTTTTGCTTATAATTAAGGGTCATGCTTCTTAATGGTTTCAGATCCTTCATCCTGTCTGTGTTCCTGCTCCAGGCCTGAAAGACTGCTCTCTATGCACTCAACTCTCTCAGCATATTTCCCTAAATGTCAGCTAAATTGGACAAATGAGGGAAATGTGCTGCTGGGAGAGAAAAGAAGTTGGCACCAAAAATATTGTCCATATACCACAAACTGATGGTGGCAGATGTGAACCAGTGTATGCTGGAGGACGATTTGCACCGTTGTGTTGATAAACTGAGGCAGACAGTGATGCCCTCTCCCCAAGTTCTTGTGCAAACGGGAGTTTGAATATGTAATTACTTTGTTGTAAATAGGCACCAGGACTGTGTAAATAATACAAAATGTTTTTTTTTTTTGTACAGCACAAAACTTGAGGTCTGTTGTAAACATTAACAATACAATGCATCAACAAATAAAAACTTAAATGTATTTGAATATGATTTGGGATAAAAAAAACATTAACAACGTGTTTTAGCAATAGTGGTCCAGAGTTTCATTGTGGAAATTTTTCAATATCAACAAGAGTAATGCAAAAACATAAATTTTTTTGTGTGTCAGTGTTAAATCTGTTCTGTAATAAAGCATCAACTGGACCCTTGACATGATTTACAGAGCCTTGCAAAAGTATTTATTCCCATTGAAATTTTCACACTCTGTCTTAGAAAAACCACAAACTTTAGAGCAATATGTTGGGATTTTATACAATAAACTAGCACAAAGTAGATCTACTGTGAAGTTGAAGGAAAATTATAATAATAATTGCTTTTCACAATATTTTTGCTGCAGCTACATCATTAGGGCTATGGGAATTTCTCTACCCATTTCACATTTCACCATTTTTTTGCACCTTACTCCATGCAGACTAGCTCAAGCTCAGCTATCCTACATATATATATAGTATCTGTGAACAGTAGTTTTCAAGTCTTGCCACAGATTCTCAATGTGATTTTGGTCTAGAATTTGACTAGGCCAGCCTAACTCATATTTTGGCTTTGATCTACATCTATAGTATTCCATTCTAGCTCTGACGGCTGTATGTCAAGCGTTGTTGCCCTGCTGCAAGGTGAACTTCAGTCCCAGTCTCAAGTGTTTAACAGCCTCTTTCAGGCTTTCCTGCAGGGGTGCCCTGTATTTAGCTCTATTAACTTTCCCATCAACCTCGACCAGTTTGTCTTTTCCTGTTGAAGGCAAGCATCCACACAGCTTGATGTTGCCACCACCATGTTTCATGTTGGGAATTGTGAGTGCAGAGTAATGAGTAGTGCTAGATATTTGCCACACATCTTGTTTTTTTCACGTAGGCAAAAATATATTTGCTGCATCCTCTAAGCAGCTTGTGGGAGACAGGACCTCTCATGGCTTTCCTTTAAAAGAAACTTTTTTTCTGCCATAAAGACCTGATTTGTGGAGCGCACCACTGATGTTTTTCCTGTTGACAGATTCTCCCACCTGAGCTGGGGATCTGTGCTGCTCCCCCAGTTACGGTGGAACTCCTGACTCCTTTCCTTTTGAATGCTCTCTTTCCAAGCCCGTCAGTTTGAGTGAACGGCCATGCTTTCGGTAGCCATTGTGCCATACTCCTTCTGTTCTAAACTGTTCAAACCTTGATATATTGTTTTAACCTAACCTTGCTTTAAATGTCTCCACAGCTTACTCCCTGGTCTTCGTGATGCTGTTTGTTCACTAATGTTTTCTGACAAACCTCTGAGGTTTTCACAGAACAGCTGTGTTTCCAACTAGATTAAATCACACAGTAGTGGACAACTATTTAGGGGATTGTAAAAGAATCAGACTCAATGTAATGTCAGAGAAAATGGGACTGAAACCAAATACAGACCATACTTTTTAGGGTTGTTTTTTTTTATCAATGAACATTTTTGAACCATGCATCATTTTCCTTCCACTTTACAATAAAACACCACTTTGTTTCGGTCTATCACATAAAACCTAACAGAATTCTAGAAGTTTATGTTTTTATTGTGGCAAAATGAGCAAACATTCGGGGGTTATGAATACATTTCCGATGCCCTGAAACCCAACATTGAACTGAACTCAACTTTCCTTCTCACTGCGTGTTATTGGAATAAGCTCTACATAAAGTGCCATTGCAGTCTTGTTTTCTGCTCTAAGAGATTAGAGTCAACACATCCCCCATCCTCTCAAAGTTGACTCAGTCTGTTTGTTGTATCAATGTTGTGACATCAGCGCATTGCATATGAAGCTCTGCGACGATTTCTATTAAAGATCCCGTGAGTCATCATCTAGAGGAGGGGGCTCCACCTCTGACATGTGGACTCTATGCAACTCAGTTTGGTAGAAAGTAGGCTGGTCCTCTCTCAGCTGTTGCGCCTCCGCTGTAAAAAAAAGTATCCGCAATCACAAAGTCTTGAAATCTTCCTTTAAAGTTGTGTAAATCTTGCCATTCAAATAAAAAAAAAAGATTAAAAACTTGCCTTGGTTCAGACTATTTTTACTATTTTTCATCAAATTAAAGTTTTTCGGGATTGATACCAGTTCTGAAACGATATTTTTTGTAGTGTGACCTCTGTCCAGATCCTCCCAATACTTTCTCGTCATTTACCCCTTATGTACTCGTCAACAGGGAGGTCTCAGTTCAGTATAAAAGCCAAACCCAGATGAGAGAAATTGTTTTCCTTCAAAGTTTTCGAAGCTGGAAGTCTTATTTTGGAGTTTACGGACCCTCAGGCCGCTGTGTAAAGGTGATGCGCGTTTAACCAGAGGCGTAAAGTTCGACCACAGACAGAGACAATATAACCAGTGTAAACTCGACTGCAGGGTTCAACTTGCTTTATAAAGAAAGAACTTTTGACTCGGCTGAAGATGGCTGAAGGTGACTTTTACACGATGGGAAACCGGCAGCGGTTTCCTAGAGACCCGTTTGGAGAATCTCCGTTCCGGGATCAGCTCGCATCCCGGTTCATGGAGGATGAATTCGGCATGCCGCCTTTCCCTGACGATCTGGGGATGGACTGGCCCGGCTGGGCTCGGCCCGGTCGGCTGAGCACGCGCCTCGGCACGTCGCCCTTTGGCAGCGGTTTACGCACAGGGTTCCCCACGCGTCACTCCACGGGAGGCCCCGCACTGTACACCAGCAGGTATGGCGAGCCGTCCCCGAGCAGCTCCCCCACCACCACAGGCGGAGAACCCTGGAAAGTGTGCGTGAACGTTCACAGTTTCCAACCAGAGGAGTTACACGTGAAGACCAGAGACGGTTTTGTGGAGGTCTCAGGTGAGATGCTCCTGACCAGCATAAAGTCGTGGTGGTTTCGGGTAAAGGCTTACTGAAAAGAGGGGATGAACCTTTCACCAGCAGTGGGTTATGTTTACTGTCATATCCTTTGCTCAAGGATTAAAGGTCAAAGTTCGTCACAGTGGTGTTTTTACACTCTTACAAGCACCAGCTAAGAGGAAAAAGTTGAATAGTGAAATTAAAGTTGTGTGTAGAAAACTGTCAAAGTTAGTGGGTAACATCTTGAATGTGACCTCTCTAAAGGAGGCTTTTTGAAATGAAGGTCTGCTAAAGAGTTAGAATGAGTAAACCTTAAAGCATTGTATTAGTTTACTATCTTTTTGGTTAAGTTTAAATTTTTTTCTGAATTAATAACGTTAGGATCAAAACTTTTAAATGTCACATATAATTTCAGTTTAGTTGTCTAGAGTTCCCTAAAACCTTTGTCTCACACCCTGTTTCAACTAATTCTCGTTCTTATTCCCTTTTTCGTCAGTTGACTATCAAAATATGACAGATTATAACCCCTGCCCAATACAAAATACCTCTGAGTGACCTCCTGATGACAAATATTATTTAAGTTACAGAACTGCAGTACCACATCTTGAGCAGATCATAGTTGTTTGTTGAAGCTGGTAAAAAAAGATTCCCAAAGTTGGGTACAAACTGACATATGGTTAGTACATAATGGCTCCATTTAATAGCTGAAACAGTTGAGCACAAAATGAACAAAACTACAAAGGTATGAAATGACCAGCACTCCTTCTGACCTGCATCTAGAATTTGTCATTTCACAACAGCCCCAATCTCTCCTCACATTTGAAGTTAAGCAAACGCTAATTTATAGCCTTTAAACTGTGATCGTGTTCGTATTGGGCAGCAATGTTCAGAGAACTTAAGTGTTTCTGGTCAGAGAAATCGTCTGATGTAAAAAATAAAAAGTGTTAAGAGTAAAAATACTGTGCTATAGTGGTTTATGTAAATCTTATTGTATTCCTGGTTACATGCCTGGCTTTCTATCTAACAGTTCATTTGACTAGAAACACTTTAAATATATTGTTTTCTGTACACTGCCACACTGTCCCCTACCTGTGATTCTCCTATAAATATACTAATTGGATTCTTTGTAAATAACCATCCAATGCAAGCGCGACAATGGTTGAAAGGTTCATCAAATCGCGTTTGCATAAAAGCAGTGGTTGTAGATGTAGAAGTGATGAAGTTGAGGACGATGGTAGAAGTCCACATTGCTTTTGAACTCGAACTAATTTGGTATCATATTAAAATTACACAATTTGCCGGTAATATAATAACTGCTTATGACCTTGTAATAAAACTTCATTTAGAAAATTCTGAAATACCCTTTTAACTATGCAGCAATCATTGCCGCTCTGAGGTCAACTCTTTTTAAAAGTGCTTTCAAGAAGTTTTGCAGAAAAATCAAGTAAAATCCATTCTTTATTCATAAAAAACTAATATAGATTTGTTATATTTCTGAATACCACAATGAACAATTTAAGAGATACGAACTAAAGAAAAGACATTACATTAAATCTTTAAAAAGCAGCTGTCCTTAACCAGAAGAAGGTCCAAAACAGATTACTGCTGTGAATCAAATTGTAAACAACATTATGGCTTCTCTCCGAAGGCTCTGTCTGGGAAGTGAAAAAGCCTCAGAGGTATAACATGATCTCAGCATTACTGTTGAGTCCTTCTATATAAGAGGAAGACAGATTTTTGGAATCTGGGCCTTGTGAGTGGTTTGGCAGATCATAAAGCTCGGACACCTGTTTCAGATTCTTGGAGAATCACTCCCTCCGTCGCTCATGAGCTCAATTTAGATTTTAAGGCAAGGCCCGTGACAACAGTCTCTGTTTACAATAAGAACCGGCAGTTTGACGTCAAACAGAGAATGTTCTGGAAGTAAAGGGGGCCGGTTCTTTAACCCAACAAAACTCCTAAAGGTTTTGTCCCTGACTGCGGGGGTAAGTTGCGGAAACCTGCTCCTTTCTGCTGTCGACGCTGAATTACAGGGATACCCAGGTTTAAAGGGGGCACTGAGGACAGCTGCCTTCCTTCTGACCATTCAGCTGTGGGGGGTTTTATAAGCACATTGTTGGTATGTCAGTTGGGTTATTCAGTCAGCTCTATGTCTGGCCTTGCATGAATTCTGTTCGACCTGTTCTAAATGTGTGACAGGGAAGGTAATAAAACGGGTTAGATGTGTTTAGTCCATTAAAGGCAAAGATAAGCCAAAGTTTGCTCGAACTCAGTAATAAGGACGGTTGTTCCATGTCATTGTGACGCAGGACAGTGAAGTGGAACATCAAACATAATTGTTTATCCTAGCAAATATGCACCAAATTAACTCAAATCATCAGAACTGCAAATATGGATCCGAAAGAGCTTTCAACCTCTCAATTACTCTGGACAAAATGTCCAAGTACATGTTCAACTAATAGTTCTTGGCTCTGCAACGTATCAGGCCTCAATACAGAGCAAATTAGTCAACCCTCCAAAAATAAATCTCATTGGAAGTTTGGAATAGATGGCATAGCAAGCAAAGCACCTGCTTTTTAAAGCATAACACAATTTTCTAAGTTTCTCTTTATTATATTAAAGAACTCTTCATTTTAATCATCTACTCTCTTTTGCTTCTAATTTCTAAAAAATGAAACCCAACCACTTTTAAATAAACTTTGCTGGTTGGTGAAAAATAAAAGAAGAACACATGTAATGATTTTCTGCATTTTAGCGATGGATGGTATGTCAAATAAAAATATTTGACTGTACACAAAACACTATATCCACAAATGTTCTAGAAACATCAGAAGCACCAGTAAGGCTTTGAAAGTGTATAGGTTACCAAAGTGGAATACTACCAAATGTACAATACTCTCAAAGCTCAATGTAACAAAGATGTTTGATTTTTATACTTTGTCTTAATAGAAACGATTCGAGATGTGGTTCATAACAGCAAATATTCAAAGTTGTTGAAGCATTCTTAAAACAGTGATCACCTTTGTTAAGAAAATATATTTTTCAGACAATAGTATTAGCAGTTAACTTTTCATCTCATGGTTTAAGAAAAAAATACATTAAACATTTTAAAAAGCCTGTATCCATCCATCCATTCATCTATCCATCCATCCATCTTTTGTTGATGTTCTTTTGGTCACAGTCTATGTTTTATGTAGTAAAAACGTGAGAACTTTGCATTTTTTCCTACAAACTTCCACATCATCTAACTGTCACTAATGACCATGACACCGAGATACCTGAAGTTCTCAGCTTGAGACAGAGACTAACCTGCGAGCAAACCAAATATTTCCAGTTGAGAACCATCGTTTCAGACCGTTGAGATGTGAACAATTAAAGCAACTGGACTTCTCTTGTTATCTTGAAGATGTTTCACCTCTCATCCAAAAGGCTTCTTCAGTTCTGAAACTGAAGAATGACACCCTGGGTGTCATGTGATCTTGATGGCCTCAGTAGTAGATAACAATGGCCTCGTTAGTGGTTTCTATTGCCCTATTAGTATGATTGTTCCTGATTAGATCTATAAGCCTGATACTCTGAAGAAGCCTTTTTGGATGAGAAGTGAAATGTCTTCAAGATAACAAGAGAAGTCCAGTTGCATTTATTTTGTAACTCTCAAGAGTATCAAGTCCTGGATGACTGAGAATCTACATCAACACATTGTTTCAGACTTTAATTCCAGCCACTTCACGCTTGGCTGCAGACCACTCCACTGCATACAAATAAACCTTTTAAAAATGATAAAGATGTTCAGGTAGTTAGTTTGGAATGCTGATGAGTAGATGTGGGCAACTGAGGTGTTAATTCGTTGAAAAGAAGAATTACACCCAATGTTATTCGACCTGTTTAAAATAGATTCGTGTTCAGCTAGCAGGTCCCCTGTGGTCCTGGTTTGTCGATTCCAACAAAGCATTCCCAGATTTTTTTTCTTCTAAATATGCTCAAATTTGAAAAAAGATGTGAAATACAGACAATAACGTCTGTTAGAGCATATTTACCAACACCATGCAAAGTATGTTTTAAAACCTTTTATTAGAAATCTTTTTGGGTGACAACAGAAGTCGGTTTATGTTGTTCACTATAACAAATGGTCATGGTAAGGCTTTTTATATTTGCTCCTTTTCAGGCTTTTCACGGATTCTATGTTTGGCTTTAGCAAACAGGAAACTAATCTCTGAAACTAAATTGGATTGAAACTGTGTAAAACTGTTCTGATCAAAAGATACTCTCTGTTACCTGAAAACATGCCAACTTATTGCAGTCATATATTTGGGCAAATTGCAATTCTTTAACCATGAATTAAGGCGGTACCCTCCTCAGTGCACAGAGTGAGGAAAAGTATGGGAGGCAGCATCATGTTGAACTACTATCTGGGGGGGGAGTTTTACTTGTGAAGTCATGCCGAGGTCTTCATAATAGTCCTATGACCTCACTGATGATCATAACTCAGTCCTCCACCGGGACTTCAGCGTTATTCTCTGGTGAAGTGCAGCTCTGTCAGCAGGTAGAGACGTCACAGAAGGGGTATAGGGTAGCACATAGTTTAACCTGAAGGGCTCAAAGGGGCTGAGCGGAGCGACAGGCCACACTCTTCCCGGCAGCGGTGACATTTTAGCCGTCGAGGAGCAGCTGTTGATCAGCTAAACCAGTTTGCTTAAAATGAACTGCAAGGAAGAAGGTGGAGCAGGGTCTTTCTAGGACTGCATGTTCTTCACAGCATCAGATCCATCTGTTTCTGCAGAACAGTCACTGCTAGAACTGATTAATAAAAATGTAGTCTTGATAAAAGAAAAGCAAGGCAGGGGTTAAGCAATGGAAACGGTGCATGCCAAGTGAACTTCAGTTACATCAACACCTCTTTCACTGATGTCCATGTTTGAGATTTAAATGGTCACAGGTGTTGGGCTTCCAATGTGCGGTCCATGAGATTGCGTAATCATTGGAAAATGTTGCAGTGGTTCCACCAAGAGGGGGAGCTTTAGGGCAATACATCCCAATAAATCTGTTACCTAAACCCACGGGCTTTTATTAGCATCTTATATCTATACTATTATCAATGGGCCTTTCATTTTGGCCCCCTCCTTTTGAAAACATCCTGGAGGTGCCACTTCCATGCTGAGCTTCATAGCATATTTTGCCATTCAAGCTCACTGATCTTTCTTTGTTTTTTTTCCCCAAACAGGAAAACATGAAGAAAAGCAGGAGGAGGGAGGGATCGTGACAAAGAATTTCACAAAGAAGATACAGTGAGTAGAACCATCTTTAATTGATAAGGACTCTCTGTCTTTTTCTGTGTGTCTGCACATTATGAAGAAAGAGGGTTTGGCTACAGTTATATTTCAGACCCAATAAATTACAGTAATTATGCATCGATCCCCCCTCCCCTCCCCTTCATAAAATTATGGCTCAATTTAGTGGGGAACAGCTTGATGAGCTTTTATGATTTATAGAGTGACTTTAACAGCCAACGGAAAAATTACCAGAGTGTAGAATTAGCTTATAGTATTGATAGATAAGACTGAGTGAATGATGTGTTCAAGTTAATACACAATGTTGGGTTTAGTTTTCCTCACTCAGATAGGATTTCCTTTAACATTTTGGCAATTCGCTGTGCATATATGGTGTTGCAAAAGATTAGATATTGTCATTACCTATTTAGACATTTCTGCGACATTGAAGTGGCGCTTTTATACATTTTGAATTTTTCGACTTGTCTGAACAATCTGTGGCAGCCTGGCTGAGCTGGAGGTCAAAATGTGGATGCTACAGAGCCAGATGCACAAGATGGTATTGCTTTTTACCTAAAGCTGTATATTTTTCATGTATTGGAAACACAAGGAAGTTACACCATAGTTTTGTAAGGTAATTCTCTTGCTTTCAATGTACCAAATGAACCTAGACTTAGATAATTACATTGAAATCAAGGTAGTCTAGACACAAATATATGCGAACATTTCTGGTAATAGACTAAATCTGCAAAAATTGATGAATACGCTCTCATTTAACATTGGTATTATAAACATGGTTGTCACTCACTGGGACCTTAGCTCAATAAAAACAGCGTCCTTCAGTTCACCCGGGGGCACTACCTCCAGCATCTCTGTGCTGTCACCTCTAAAATAAAGTCTGCAAAACCTTTAAACTCGAACCTAGAATCTGCTCAGCTCATTTTTAATTAACAATTTCTACATTTGGTGTATGGTGAGAATGCAGAAAAGTCAAATCAGTTGTAATTCAGTTGTTCTTTCAACACTGTACTGTGTGCTCAGAAAGATTTAAAGTTGGAACTAAGTTCTTATGCCTAGTTTAAGGATTGGTAACAAAGAAAAATATCTCATTTAAGTTGAATAATCCATCAGTTATCAGCTCTCTAAGGTAAATTCAAGTATCCTTCTAAGAGCATGATATCCCTTGATCAATCCATTGTCTATACCTGCTTATCTTTGCAGCGTCGCGGGGGGGGGGGGTTATCTCCAGCAATCATTGGGCAAGAGGCGGCTGGAGCAAAAATATCACGCTAAAAATAAAGAGCAACAGGAATTTTCTCAAGAGGTTTCTTCAAGAGAGGGATTAGGATATCTTTAATTCTGCTTTAGTAAGATCTGGTGGCTATTATGCATTCCAACCAGTTACATGAATAACATTATTCTTTGAGCAGGGCGACTTATATAAAGTCCTGCTGTGTCGGTCAGGACACTTTTCTACAACATACCCATGTTGCTCCTTCAAACCAAATTGGCAAAGCAGACATTTTCCACTACCTGCCTGGCTCTGCATCTCAGCCCATTTAATTGGACAGCAGGAAGACTTCAAACACTAAATCTCTGGTGTGAATCAGCCGTTCACAGGCTCGTCAATCGAGTTCTGCTAATTTCCTGTTAGCTAATTAGAAAGCAGGTGCCCCGCAGCCCTATGCTCTTCATATACAATGAAACTTAATTGGAAATACATCAGATCGGGTCTGAGCTCCGGAGTTAATAAAAACCTTAAGTCAGTGACAAGCTAAATGTTTAAAAGGTTGGAAGGGAGAGAAGTGGGGGATGGGATGATTACAGGTCATTTATAAATAACTGCCCTCAATGAAGAAATCCATGGGCTAAATAGAGTATACAGATAGCATGATAAGCACTTTTGAGCTACATGTGTACTACAGCTGTGAATGTATTTTTAACTAAGCTGCAACAGCTATCCAGATTGTCTGGAGTACCTTTTTGTGCATAGAGGCAGCAAACTTATTTTCTATTAAGTTTTTCACACTTTGTCGTGCTACAACCTCAATCTTCAGTGTAACAAATCAGAGAAAGAGATGCATAATTGTAAAGATGAAGGAAAGAATACCTTGTTTTGAACGTTCTTCACAAAATAAAAATGTCAAGTGTGTCATATTAAGCCATCCTGATTCAATACTTTGTGGAACCACCTTCCACTGCAACTGCAGCGAAGTCTTTTTGGTCATGTCTCAACCATCTGTTCACATCCACAGGCAGATGTTTTTGCCCATTCCTTGTTTTAAAAATTGCTCAACCTGAGTCAGTTTGGATAGAGAACAGCAAGTCTTGCCACAAATTTTCAGTTGGATTTACGTTTGGACTTTTCAGTCGTAGCTCTGGCTGTGTGTTTAGGATTGCTGTCCTGTTAAACTGTGAACCTTCGCCTCAAGTCTTTTACAAATTAACAGATTTTCTTACAGGTTTTGCCTGTTTTTAGCTTTGATTTGATGCTGTTTCACATCTAGAATGGTGGTATGCATTGTTGTATTTTCATGACACAGAGTTTTATGCCAAAAAGTTGAGTTCTGGTTTCATCTGACCAAGGGCGCCTTTTATATGTTGTACCCCCTACATGGCTTGTGGCAAACTGAGCAGGATACTTCTTAAGGCTTTCTTTAAACATTACATTTCTTCTTGCTACTTACATAATGACCAGAATTGTAGAATGTGCAGCAAATAGTTGTCTTGTCAACCTATTCTTATCTGGAGCTGTGTCCCTCTGCGTATCCCCCAGACTTACCATGGGTTTGTCTGTTTAGTTGGATCGCCATGTTTTGATACATTTGATACAAGTTTGATCATACTCTTTTCAGTTTCAGATGATGTATTGAATAGTATTCAATGAGATGCTCAATACCTAGGAAAGTCTTGTATAACCTAATCCTGCTTTAAACTTCTCCACAACTTTATCCTGATGCTGTTTGCTCACTATGTTCTCAACATAATGATTTAAATTAGTGGCAACTTGAATACTTCTCCAACACTATAAGAAAGCAGAAGAGTAGAATCTGAAAACTGCCCAAGGGAAGCTGTTTTAGAATCTATTTTAAACAAGGTTCGTGTGGTGGGACCAAAGTTTAATCATAGATGTCTGTGTGTAACACCAAGTCCCAAACAAGCAGGAAAAATATCAGTTATTAACCAAAATGTTCAATGCTGGGGGCAAAGGTAAGAGGACATTTACTCAAAAAACACCACCTAACAGTGTCTTCACAAGATATGTGATAAATCTGGATGGAATGTCTGCTAAAGGTTATATGTTCCACACACATGTATTCCTACCTTGTTCGGTTGCTGTGTCTTGTCTCTATGGGGTTCAGAATCTCTACAAGGTAAAAGCTTGTTTGACGGTTTTCTGGCAGCTGTACAAAATAAATGCCTGAGATAGGTAAACTGTACACTTGCCAAAGTCAAACACGCTCCCCAAACTGGAGACAGATGAGGTTTGTGCTTGGGGCGGGCATCACGGACCAGCAGAGTGATATGACTTTGTAAGAAGTAGCAGCTTTGCTTTGCAGAAACTGACTTATTGAACAAAGGTGATGAGGGATTTGTAAATTCATAAAGGTTAAAAGATTTTATTGGCTCACATCCACACTGTATAAAAAACCCAACTTCCATTTTTTGGCCTGACCAAATATTGTAAGTTTAGAAAACACAAAAATTTAAGCTTTATTAATTTGAGGCAATAACATAAGTTAGTCCAACAAACCAAGGTAGTTGTAAGATTCAACATAACATTTGAATCATCAGTACTTAAATCTGTAAGTTGCGCTTCATTACAACCAGAGAAAGTTCATGCAACATGGATGCTTTAGTTGTGAAATGCAGGAAATCCAACTTCTATAGTTGTCTTCACAGTGTAAAAAAGACAACTTCCTTTTTTTGGCAAGAAAAACTATTTTCAGTTGTGAAAGCTTGAAAAACTAAGTTTGACAGATTAGGGGCAGTAATTTAAGTCAGACCGAAAAACTGAGGTAGTTGTATGCTGTAACATTAGTTAGTAAGTTGCCAATACTTGTATCTCGATGCTTTAGGTCATTGCAAAAATAGAAAGTTGTGCTAACTTTCATACTTTTGTTGTGGAATGCGGAAAAACGAACTTTTGTCATTGGCTTTTGAGTCAAAGACTACGCGTGTTACTATGACAAGGAGACCCACAGAGGTAGAATTTGCTGTTATTTAATTACATTAAAATGGTTTTGTAAACCCTTGTGAACATAAATCATTGAATATTAGGGTAAAACACAGAAAACAGCATTTAAACAGTAGAATAGGAGCTTTATTTCAGGTTACTATACCCCTTATGTTACTTTTAAAGTTCTGTGGCATCTGTGGCTTGTGTAGGTAGAGTAGTTGGCTTGTAATCGGAGGGTGGTATCTTCAATTCCAGCTTCTGCCTTCCCCTTTAGTGAGTGTAAAGTGCTTTGAGTGGTCAGTATGAAGAATGAGTAGTTGAGCAAACTTTAAAAAACAAGGCAACCAGCGGCAAAGTAAACTCAACAAACAGGCTTGTTTTGAGTCAATCTACATCAAGAGGGTAAATGGAAGTTGAAATACTCAGTTAGGCAAACTTAAACTACTGTTTAGACTTATTCACACAGTTAAGTTGAGCCAATTTGTGAAAACTATTTGGCTCAACTTTATCAAGTATATTTTCAATTTAACAACATAAGTTGTGTCAGCTCAAAGACATGAGTAGACTCGACTAACTATCTTCAGTCTATTGTATTTAAGATTCTGCTTTTATCTACCCTCTTTATTTAGGTTCACACAATGCAAAAGCCCTTAGTTGAGTTTACTCAAAAAAGCTTTGCAGCTGGTTGCCTTACTTTTTCAAGTTCAGTCTATTTTTCTTTTTTTAGAGTGCATCTTCATTTAACTAATAGCTACAGATCTTGTCAACTTTGTGTAAATTACAGTAAGTCAATGAATAGTAATATCAGGCTGCAACATTCTATCCGGACTATAATATTTTTGCTCATTATTGAAAGTGGTAAGAAATCTACACAACATAAAGTGCTCTACATAGTTATTGAGGATTCTAGAAAAATGTGCACAGTGCCTTATTTAAAAAAAAATTGATTACAGCAGGAGGATAATATCACACTGAAATATTTTTAAAAAAATGCAGCCTATGATTTGAATGCAGTTAGTCAGTAGGAAAATACATTTCAAAAAAACCGAACTTCTCTTTAAACTAAGTGGAATTTATTAAGAAATTAGATCAACCTTGTAGCCAAACATTTCATCAATAATTTCCATCTATTCTAAAGCGTGCAATATAGAGTAAAACAGTTAACATACCTGCCAACCGATCCAACGTTAACATCGGTTGGCAGGTAGTACTTTGAAGGGGGGGGTTCTTTCCTGATCCAGCAGGTTTGAACGAAAAGGGGAAAGTTTGCAAGCAGTTCAGTAAACGTCTCCTTTCAGCTCCGCGAGCCGGAACAAAAGATGATGATTTCAGTTTTCACGCCCCTTTTATCAACTCTGTGATGTCATCACTGGCCACAGACCAATGAGAATGGGTTAAGGGTGGCGCAAGGATGCTGGGAGATGCAGTTCGTACAGTAAAAGAAAATGGATTCCAACACCATGAAGTAATGTAATATGCAAGACACTTTGGGTGTGTTAGTCACAGACTTATATAAAAATATTTCTTTGAATGATAATAAAAATATTTGTATTAACACGTATTCCAAAGTTTACCTGGAAGAGTTTGCACATAATAATCACGAAACCAAATTTCCATACTGTTACATCTCTATTATGTAGTCAGAGTGCACTTTACTTGAATGTTGTCATTGCTTACCTTTTTAGAAAAAAACTTGGTAGAACTAATTAAAACTGCTTGCGATGGTTTATACTTTAAGCCTTATGTATTAACAGTGGGGCAAAATGGTATTTGCCAGCCACAGATTGTGCAAGTTGTCCCATTTGAAAAGATGAGAGAGGTCTGTGATGTTCATCATAGGTAGGTACACTTGTAGAGATAGAATGTAAAAGAATCTCCCAGCTCCCAGCTTTAGTCCGTGAGGCAGACACTCTGTTTACTTTTAAGGCCAGGCTTAAAACTTTCCTTTTTGATAAAGCTTATAGTTAGAGTGGCTTAGGTCATCCTGAGCTATCTCTGTAGTTATGCTGCTATAGGCTTAGACTGCTGGAGGACAGACTTACCAATTTTCTTCACTCTGCTACTTCCTTTTCTCCTACTACTCTCCAGTTGTATTACAGTACATTCTGTTATTTTGACTGTTAACTTTGTTTTCTCTCAGTGTTTTTCTCCCCATAGAAGATATACCTGGTCTGGTATCCTGCTTGGCTGCAATGCCCTGTTGGACGGGGGGCATCGAGTGGGATGATCCTCTCAGTAACTGAACATCCACTGTGTCCTGTTATCAACTTTTTACTTTCTGTAACATAGAAAGTTATCTTATATCAGATCTTCTGTTCCTTCTGTGTTCTGCTCTGTCTTCTCAAACCCCCAGACGGTCGTGGCAGATGGCCGCTCCTACTGAGCCTGGTTCTGTTGGAGGTTTCTTCCTGTTAAAGGGGAGTTTTTCCTCTCCACTGTCACTACATGCTTGCTCAGTATGAGGGATTGCTGAAGGATTGCTGTGGTTGAAATCTGCCCAACCTCACGCCAATGACTGACGCAATCTGCTGGGATTCCTTAAATAGGAAACTTTTTAACTGATTGGAATGTTTGTATAATTGTATTGAAATAACTTCTTGTTAAGTGCCTTGAGATGACATCTGTTGTGAATTGGCGCTATATAAATAAACTGAATTGAATTGAATTGAATTGAATACAGGAGATCACATTGTAATAATTTATTTGTATAATGGTGCAGAAAAAATTATTTGGTCAATAACCAAAGTTGACCTTAATCCTTTGTAATATAACCTTGTTTGGCAATGTCAGAGGTGAAACATTTCCTGTAGGTCTTCACCAGGTTTGCACACACTGTAGCTGGTATTTTGGCCCAGTCTGCCATGCAGATCTTCTCTAGAGCTGTAATTTTATGGGGCTGTCACTGGGCAACACATTCAGCTCCCTCCACAGATTCTCTATTGGATTTAGGTCTGGAGACTTACTAGGCCACTCCAGAACCTAAAAATGCTTTTTACGTAGGTACCCTTCGTTGCCCGGGTTTTGTGTTTTAGATCACTGTCACGCTGGAAGATCCAGCCACGTTTCATCTTCGATGCTCTAACTGATGGAAGGAGGTTTTTGCCCAAAATCCCATGATACATTACCCCATTCATCCTTTCCGTAATATGGATCAGTCATCCTGTCCCCTTTGAAGAAAAGCATAAATGCAAAGCAAAGCATAATTTTTCCACCCCCATACTTCACAGTATGGTGTTCGTGGGATGCAACTCAACATTCTTCCCCCTTCAAACACGGCAAGTGGCGTTTATACCAAAGAGTTCTATTTGGGTCTCATCTGACCACATGGCATTCTCCCAATCCTCCTCTGGATCGTCCAGATGGTCTCTGGTGGTCAAACTTCAGTTGGGCCTGGACATGTGCTGGTTTAAGCAAGGGGGACTATTCAAGCGCTGCAGGATTTTAATCCATGACGTGTGTAACTAATATTAACCCTCGCTACTGTGCTCCCAGCTCTCTCCCAGCTCTCTTGACCAGTTCTCCCAGTGTAGTTCTGGGCTGTTTCCTCACTGTTCTCAAGCTCATGTGGCGACTGTGGCTCAGGGGGTAGGAATTCATCCCATCATCAGTGGGTTGCCGGTTCAAATCCCTGCTATGTCCATCTTTGTTGTTGTGTCTTTGGGCAAGGCACTTTACCCACTTTGCCTGCTGTTGTTGGTCTGAGGGCCCGGTGGCGCATGTGTCCGGCACCCTCGCCTCTGTCAGTGTGCCCCAGGGCAGCTGTATCTACAATGTATTTAGCTTGCTCTCTGGTCTTGGCTATGGTGGAGGTTGGAGTCTGACTGTTTGAAGGTGTGGACAGGTGTCTTTTATTAAGATAAGTTTAAACTGGTTCTAGTGAGTACGTGAGCAGCAGAGTACCGGATCAGCTGCAGCTGTCTAATTGACTTTTTAGGCAGAGCTGTGAGGACGCTGTTGCAGTAATCAATCCGACTAAAGATATTTCGAAGTCCTGTTGCGACATCAGTTCTTTAATCCTAGAAATGGTCTTCAGGTGATAGAAGGCTGACCTTGTTGTTGCCTTTATGTGACCCTGGAGGTTCAGGTCTGAGTTCATTATGACACCTACATTTCGGGCCTGATCAGTAGTTTCTAGCTGTATTAACTGAAGCTGTGTGCTGACACTAGATTGTTCCTCTTTAGGGTCGACAAGTAATTACTTCTGTTTTGTTTCTGTTCAGCGGGAGAAAGGTATGGCACATTTATCCATTGATTTGCTCGATGTATGTACTTTAATGTTAATTGTGATTGACACAAGTTGGAAATGGGCTGCACAGTGGCACAGTTAGCAGCACTCTTAGGCATTAGTGTGTGTGTGCATGCATGGTTGTTTGTCCTGTGTGTCTCTGAGTTACCCTGAAATGGACTGGCGAACTGTCTTTACTTGGTAATTTTTTATAACTCATGGTGCTTGCTAATGCAAGTTTTGGCATGTTGCCCAGCCCTAACGATTCAAATTCAATTCAATTCAAAAATACTTTATTGATCCCAGAGGGAAATTAAGTGTTGGTGTAGCTCATATAATTAATTCTTTAAGGAGTTGTTGTAGATGATGATAGCTGTGGGCAGGAAGGATTTCCTTTAGCGGTCTGTATTGCAGCGAAACTGAAGAAGCCTCCGACTGAAGACGCTCTGTTGTTGTATGACAGTCTCATGAAGAGGATGCTCAGGGTTGTCCATATTTTTATTTTATTTTATGAAAAATCTTTCTTTGTATCATCATCTCCAGATTTTCCCAAGAACAGAACCAGCCTTCTTTATCAGGTTGTTTAGCCTTTTTATCTCCCTGGCTTTGATGCTGCTACCCCAACAGATGATGGCCGAAGAGATTACACTTTCCACAACAGACTTGTAGAAGATCTGCAGCATCTTGCTGCAAACCTTGAAGGACCTAAGCTTCCTCAAAAAGTACAGTCTGCTCTGTCCCTTCTTGTAGACGGCTTCACTGTTCAGTGTCCAGTCCAGTCTGTTGTCAAGGTGAACTCCGAGGTATTTATACCCCTCAACTACCTCCACTTCTTCTCCCATGATGGAAACAGTGTTTGTATTCAGCTTTTTGTCCATCTCTGATACACCTGACAATTGCAGAGTCATCTGAGTATTTCAGCAGATGACAGGTCTCTGATTTGTACTGGAAGTCTGAGGTGTACAGAGTGAAAAGGAATGGTGAGAGTACGGTCCCCTGTGGTGCTCCTGTGCTGCTGACCACCTGGTTTGACACACAATTCTTCAGTCTCCCAAATTGTGGTCTGTTGGTAAGGTAGTCATTGATCCAGGCGATTGTGGAGGACTCCACCTGTGTCTTCAGGAGTTTCTGACAAAGCAAATTAGGCTAAATTGTGTTAAATGCACTGGAGAAATCAAAGAACATGATCCTCACAGTGCTGCCTGCTTTGTCCAGATGACAGTGGGTTGGTTGAAGCAGGTGTATGATGGCATCTTCAACTCCAACTCCACAGCGATAAGCAAACTGCAGTGGGTCCTGATACGTTCTTTTTTGCTTACTCAGGGGTGCCAACAGGAGTCTCTCTAGGACCTTCATGATGTGGGATGTCAGGGCAACAGGTCTATAGTCATTGATGACTGATGGGTGAGTTCTTTCTGGTACTGGAACCAGGCAGGATGTCTTCCACAACACTGGAACCTTCTCCTGAGTTAGGCTAAGGTTGAAGAGGTGCTGCAGAATTCCACAGAGCTGCTCTGCACAGGCCTTCAGGACTCTGGGGCTGACACCATCTGGACCTGCAGCCTTGTTCCGGTTCAGTTTCTCCAGCTGCCTCTTCACCTGACCTTTGGAGACAGAGAAGTGGGAGGGGAAGGCAATGGGGGTAGCAGCATTTCCTGACTTGGTTGAAGTCAAGCTTGTGGAATCAGAAGAGTACATGGCTGAGGTGAAGGATAAAACATCTGAGGTGTAACAGGAAATCTGTTGATCAGAGGAGAGTGGGATGTCTGTTTGTCTGGGAACAGGAGAGGAGGATACTGAGCTAGTTCCTGAACCGAACCTGTTGAAGAATGTGTTCAGTTCATTGGCTCTGTCCAGACTTCCATTTATCCAATCCTTCCTGTCCTTAAAGCCTGTGATCTTTCTCATTCCTGACCAGACATCTCGGATATTGTCCCTCTGTAATTTGTTCTCCAGCTTCTTCCTGTATGCCTCCTTCCTGTCTCTGATCTTGACTTTAAGTTGCTTCTGTATACTCCTAAGTAATTCCCTGTCTCCCTCCCTGAAGGCTCTTTTTTTCTTATTTACCAGTTCCTTCAGGTCACTTGTGATCCAGGGTTTTTTATTAGGGAAGCATTTCACTGTTCTAGTGGGGATGATGTTGTCCACACATAAGTTTATATAGTCAGTCACACACTCAGTCATGGCATTGATGTCCTCTCCATGTGCTTGGCAAAGAGTCATCCAGTCTGTGGTTGCAAAACAACCGTGCAGGGCTTCTTCAGCTTCCTGTGACCATTTTCTCACAGTTTTCTTTGTAACAGGTTGCCTCTGAACAAGTGCTTTATATTCTGAGAAAAACAAGATTGTGATCTGATTGTCCCAGAGGAGGTCTTGGTTTGGACATGTATGCATCCTTTATATTTGCATAAAACAAATCCAAGGTCTTGTTTTCTCTTGTGGAGCAGCTGACAAACTGTTGAAATGTTGGAAGTGTAGTAGAGAGCGAGGCATGATTAAAATCACCAGATATTGCCACAAATGCATTGGGGTGCTGTGTCTGTAGCTTAGCAACAACGGAACTGATGACATCACATGCATTGCCGGCAACGGCTGAAGGTGAAATGTAAACAACTGCCAAAATTACACTGGTGAACTCTCTTGGCAAATAATATGGCCGAAAACTTACTGCCAAGAGTTCGATATCTGGGCTGCAGAGACGACACTTCACAGTAACATGTCCTGGATGACACCATCTGTTGTTGACAAGCACTGCTACTCCACCTCCCTTTCTTTTCCTGCTTGTTTTCAGATCTCTGTCTGCTCGTACAGTCAGGAAGCCTGGCAGAGAGACGTTGTAGTCGGGGATATGATCTAGCAGCCACGTCTCCGTAAAACACATAACACTGCATTCCCGGTACTCTGGCTGAGTCCTTGTAAGGGCTTGGAGTTCATCCATCTTTTTAGCCAGTGATCTTACTTTGCCCATTATGATCGATGGAAGAGATGGCTTGAACTTCCTCTTTCTCTGTCTCCTTTTCGCTCCTGCTCTGCATCCACGTCTCCTCCTTATCAACTCATCAGGGATTTGTGGCTTCAGTTGAGGTATTATTTCAGCTTTTGCGATGTTAATCAGCTGCTCCCGGCTGTAAACCACATTGTTGCCATGGTTACGCATCAAAACAAGTTGTCAAAAAGTGAAAAATTTACAGCAAAAATCCTTCCAGCTTCACACCACCAAAAACTAGAAAGTATACAGGTCAAAAAAATGCAATCTTCCTCAAGAAAAAAGAGGAACCAGTGTACAAAAAACCAAAACTTAATATGTAGCCAACAGAGCCACTCCAACTTGCAGCCACCCAGAGCAGCGCAATTCTAGAATTGTTATGGATAATGGATGAAAATAATGGATAATGGATGAAATAGCCTTTTATAAAGCAGATGTACATTAACAGTAGTATTATATTGTACTGCAAGTAAAAGTTTCTCTCAAAACTGGCTAATCAAAAGCTCAATAGGTTGTTCAGAGGGGAGAGCTGAACAACATCAACACTGATAAGATCTTTTGTAAATTCACTTTTAAATCCCAAGTCTATGCCAGTGGTCTTACTCTGAAAATGCATCACTACTCATTTCAGTGTTTTGGGCGGTAGGGGTAACTGCTAAAATATTTTCAACGGTTGTCCAGATATCTTTATTGGGATTATTAGTTTCCACATCAAAATTAGCATTAGCTGCAACAAGGCTGTTTGTATTTTGAAGATGTGAGAACTTCAGTGAGGAAATAAGTCCTGCTGACTTTCATTAATTAGGAATCACTTCATATCCGTGTTTATGATGCTATTATCAGAAGTCTCTCAGAAAACAAAATGTGCTGGTTTTTTATATCAATTATTGTTCTTTACACTCCCTTGTCCACACACTCTCTGTCATACAGTTGTTCACTGTGATTTCTTGTGTTAGCTGGTTCCTTTGTTAATGTGTCATCTTGTACCACCTAATGTGAATGTTTGGACTTTGGAATCACCTCAAACTACAGGTTATGAAGCTCCATTACTGGATCGAAATATCCATGTATTTGGATTTTATTTATCCACAGAATGTTTTTGCTCTAAGCGTGCTACAGTGCTATTGTAGTATTTAACTGCATGTTGTCTCACAAAATGTCAAGCTTTTTAAGTTTGTGGAAAAACATGTTTTCTTTTGCTTAAGTGCTTTGCACAAAAAATAGCCGTATTCAGTTCCAGTTTCATAGTGTATTTTGTGTTAGTCTTTAAGCCTCTGGGGCCCCATTTATCCTCCCAAGTGACACTTCAGTGCTGTTGGGTTGCATTTTATCTCTTCGGGGCTGCTGCTATTCTAGCTGCCAAAAAAAAATAAAAATCAACTATAGCCCCGTTGATGCACATAGTATTGCTGTGTTATTATTTTATTTTAGACAATAATGTTGATCTTAAGAATAGGTTCTGAAGTGGACCTTTACCTCTCAGTGGCTGTATGTGGTATTTGAACACAAAAATAGACATGGCGTGATGTCTCTTTCTAAGGTTCTTCAGCCCACTCTGACTTGTATTTCACAGAGAAGTGGAAAGCCAGTGGAGCATCCTCTCTAATTAAAACAAGGGTAGATCGGGCACCTCCTCTGCTGAACGTCCCGATGGCAGCCTGGTGTTTATATTAACTCCCCAAAAACACTTGGCTGCTCACACAGAACACCTACAATACCCATATTTGGCCATACTGGCTTACAGAGAGTTTAGGTCTTTGTGTGCAGCCGCAGCAACTTTAAGAATACATTGATGGCATTATAAACAAATCCTGATTTGCTTTGAACTGTTAAAGAGTATAAACATTTTTGTGGGTAATTTAGTGGATGCCATATGTTATCTGATTTTACGTAGTGACTTGCCTTCTCTGTATTTTCAAAGCATGTCTTCCAGTTCTGTCTTTGAAAAATAATGCCCGCATGAAAGCTGTAGATGAGGAAAGTATGCATACAGCCCTGAAAATGTGCAGGTGTTAAAATTGCATAGACTTGAAGAAGATTATCTCATTAACTGAAATCAGTCTCCAGTCGTTTGTTTACTCGTTACCTGCAGTGGTTGAATGAAGATGACTTTACTGGAAACTAGATTTACTGGATGAGAGATTTTTTTGTTGTGTCTAAAATCCCTGAAAGCCAACAAGGACATGGTGAATGTTTTTCATAATCTTCTTGAGACATACAGCACCAAGATCCTTCAAGCAAGAGGTTGTTTTTCCTTGTATTGACAAAGTTTCAATAAAGTCTCCCAGCATTGAGCGACGTTTGCACAGCCTCTCCACAGAGAAATGTCACCGAGTTCTGTATGACCTCCCTGCCCTGTTTCTCTAGGCCGCCCTGTTCGGACGCTTTTGTATCTCCCACATGTTTTGCCGCATTTTGAACATACACAAAAGCTTAAAGACTTTCTGTCATGTAAAGTCAACCAAATAGCATAAAACTCTTAAATGACACCCTCATATTTACATCCCCTCTCTTCTATTTCTGCAGGATCCCCACCGATGTGGACCCCCTGACAGTCTTCGCTTCCTTGTCGCCTGAGGGTGTCCTCATCATCGAGGCTCGGCAGACACCTCCATACCACCTCTTTAGCAGCGAAGACTCCCAGGGAGGTGAAATTCAGGAAGTGGAGGCTCCCAAACCCCAAGAGGCCCCAGCAGTCTAAATTGATCTAAATCTGTTCAATGAACTATCATCTTATTTAAACTCTTAAGATATAAAAGTCTGAAATATATATGAGGGCACGGAATTCCTATTGGACGTCTGTGTTAATCTTGCATAAAACCGTTCTTTTATGCAACGAAAGTCTCTTGCTACCACTAACAGGCATGTAATAGTAATACATTCTGTTTTTATTCTTTATTTAGTACAACTAAAACCAACACTAACAATTCATTTAAGATTGTACTTTGCATAAGTAGAAGTTCATCAATAAGTATACAGTGAGACCTTTATTCTGTAATACGTATGCTAAATTAAAATAATGGTAAAATAAAGAAAATTAGATGATTTTTTTTATTCTTTACTTAGATGATAGATATTTTCAATAAATAGTTTCTAATTTATTTTTATGTCTGCTTTTTATTTTAAAGAACGTGTCCTTTTTAATAAAATATAAATGAATTGAAAAAAAAACATGAGTCGTGTGATTTAATTTGTCCGTGTGCACTGAACCACACTAACTCAAAAGAATGTGTAGATTTTTAAAAAGTAACGCACTTTGTAATTCTCCTGTTTTGTGTTGGGAACCAGTACAATGTTTTCAATGTTGTGATTTTTACATAGTGGTGTTTTTTTTATTATAAGCAATATGGCACACCACCAAGGGTGCCATTCTGTCAGGGGCTCCCTTTTTATCAAAAGAGCTCAAAAAAGAAAAGAAAAGAAAGAATGTTGTAGCACATGAGTTTAGTGGATGTGAATGTTCACACTGATTAGACCTGACCTAGATTATTCAACGTTGATCACAGACTTTATACAAACACATTTTAATGTTTATGAAACTTTCATTGATATTTGAAAACACAAAAAGAGGCTTTTTAATGCTTTTTAGTATTTGTAAGATCAGAAACCTAAAGAAAGCCTAATATACAGCTTGTTCAAATTCCTTCTGATCTGTTATAAATTGATTACATCTTTAGTTTTGATTAATTCTTCTTTTCTCAATATTGTGAAATCCAATAGTAAAAAAAACATTGTAAAAAAAAAACATATGATGATGTATTTGAATATAAAATTTAAGAATTGGTATAGCTATTGTATTTTATATTGTGTTATCATCTGTTTATATCTCTTTGACACCTCTTTATACCCCCCCTCCACCACCACCATTAGTTAGCAGTGGCCTTGATTGTATAATCAGTGTTATAAATATGCCTGATTACTGCTGATACTGTTTACAAATGCAAAATGCAAATGGTGGTTAGATCAGGTTTTAAGTTAACAATTTGTGTTGCACAGTTTGGCGCATTAAAAATCATTGAGCAATAGGTCAATGCATCCACTTTAACATAAAATTAATAGTGAATCTAGGAATGATTGTGTGTTATAAATAATCCAGAGGCTTCATCCTGGTGTGCATTATTCTGTATTGTATATATATTTTATTTGGTGCAAAATCATTTGACGTATTAATCTGAAGTGAGTTTTTTTCTATTGATGGTTTGCATGATTGGTTGACGCACAGTTGACTTGTTTGTGAAAATACCTTTGTGTTCTCCCATCATTTCTGTTGATGTCTTGTTACTGAGCAATGCAATTAAAATATCCAACCTACATCTGTGTGTTTTATTTGACAAAAACAATAGGCTACCAGTCACGGGCCTTGTTCCAGGGATCTGGAGAACCTGTGGCATTATTGCAGTAGGAACTGGGCGGCAGCTTAACGCGGGGCTTAGTGCTGGCTCAGATAGGCACCGCTGTGTGCTGGCTGCAGGATGGACTGAACTCACTCAGGCGCCCCTGCCAGGGCTTTTGAATGAGGCTGAAAAAAATTGGGGCTGTTCTACTGCCTATTGTGTGAAACAAAATAATGCGCTGGAATCAACATTGGTGCAAATTTTAAAGGTTTCCAACTGGAGTTTGCACTCTGAAAGGATAAAAAGGCTTGCTTGGTTCTGTGTTGGTAAAGACTTTGTGTGATGTGTTGCACTCTCATGAACCGTTACATTTACCGCTATTAGGTTACATGTGTGGACTGCACTTATACTGTTGCTATAGTAACACCAATATTGGAATGAATTCTGTTTTTTCAATGAGCAATGGATGTTGAAGTGACAAAGAAAAAGATGTGCAAATATATTAGATTTTAAGCAACTTTTGTATAAATAATCATGTCGTTTTTACGTTTTTTCAACTTTGGACGTAATTTATCAAAATTTGCAGATTCCCATTTTTTCCAAACTGCAAGAAACAAAACAATATCTTCACATTGCTTTATTAGAACTCCAAACACAGCAGGCTTTAATGGCGATATAGCTAATGACAAAAAGGCCTCCTTGGAGCTGGTGTGAGGCAAGCAATGTAGGCCAATACACTTCTGTTTACTCAGTGTGTTGTTGCTCTATGTTAGCAGCCTCCAGCTCCTGGCTTTGGATGTCACTCAGTGGACCTGAGCCCAGCTCCTGCTCCTCAGGCAGAGCGAGCTCCTCGGCTCCCTCTGCCTTCACCTGGATCTCTCCATCCATGACCGGCTCTTTGTGTTCCAGCAGGTTGGATGTATTTGGGCCTTCTCGGCTTTCTGGGACCTTGTGCTGCTCAGAAGACATTTGGATGCTCTCTGAGCATTTATCTTCCTCAGGCAGTGAAGAATGGGACGGTCCAGCTGGCTTTTCACTGGTTTCCTCATCTCCCTGCTCAAGCCCAGCTGTGGTGCTGCCAGGTTGGACCTGATCACTGCAGGCCTCTAATTGAGACTCTTCCCCCTGATCCTCCTGTTTTGTTTCTGGTTCTCCAGTACCATGAATCTCCACCTAGATTTGCAGACAAATATCAAAATAAATATATATCTGAAGATATTGCAGCTTCTTGCCTCACCTCAATATAAAACCATAATTTAAATAACCTCAGTATTAGGATACAATCTAATATTGTGAAGTGTTTTCTATATGCTTCTGTTTATACATAAAGGTAAACACAAGTTTCCTTTTTGCTATGTTTCTCTGGAGTTATGTAAATAAGCCAATTTTTCCATGTGGGATCCTTGGTAACAAAAGATTGAACAGAAATGCATATTTTATCATAGAAACATAATCTCATTCTAAAATGATTATATGTATGTATATATATATACATACATATAATCATTTTAGATACGTATATGTATATATATATATATATGTATATATATATATATATATATATATATATATATATATATATATATATATATGTATATATATATATATATGTATATATATATATATATATATATATGTATGTACAATTGTACAACATATCATCCCAAGTCCAGGGTCCTCTCTTATTCTTTCTTCTCTTGACCTAATTTTAGTTTTCTGTCAGTGCACCAGATGCTTTTTGTTTAGTTTTTTTGTTTTTATTCTGGTGTATCAAGGAGTTTATGATGCCATGCACTACACAACAAGGTTCATAGACCCTTTGGAAGATGAACAGACCCACAGCACCACAGATCCATTACTATACTTAACAGTGGGCAACAGGTCATTTACCATCGATTCATCATTTGCACAAATAGAAGTAGGACTCTGTGTCAAATCATGAATATAGTGATATTTATCTTCTCCACAGACTCAATCTATAAATCAAACTAAGATGGATGCCATACATTACTATTTGTTAAGCTTTAAATAAGTATTACAATTGATAACCTTTATTGGAATGATGACGGCAGCAGAAGCAGAAGTTTCAGGAAGTGGAGCTTCAACAGTTAGGAGACCATCCGCGGAAAGAGATGAGACAAGTTTGGTAATGTCCACCTCAGCTGGAAGCCTTCAAATCACAAACTCTTGTTTAAATCACCATAACAAACATTGTTAATACTAAAACAAATGTACATATGATTTATTTTGTTTTATTTGACCATTTCAGAAATCAATTATTTATGAATAAAATCAGGAGGATCAATGCAAGTGAAAACTTAATTCTAAATATCATCAGCAGGTTAATGTCTGTGACCTCATTGCTGACCTGTATTTCCTTGTAAAACATCTGGAGATAAATCCGTGCTCGTCAGGCCTCTCCTCGTGGTTCCCTGGGGAAAGATTACTGTTTATAGGGAGGTACATGAGGACACAGAAGAATCAACCGACACTGAGAAACCACTCAGCACATAAATTAATTTCTTCTACAGAGCTGTGATTTTAATTTCCCCAAGCACGATGTTTAAGCAGCTTTCTAAATTTGTAACGTTCAGCTTCTCCTCCATCACGGTTTTAGATGTACGGCATTTATTCAATTAACTGTGGGGAAAGTATTTTTAGAAGACTCTTCTCCTTCCTTAGATGATGATAAGGGATAAGATTGTTAATGATTTGTTAGGATTAAAAATCTGTCTTGTGAGATAAACTAACTAACACTTTTAATAGACTTTTTAGGGGGGTTAATTAACAGAGCAGTACCTCCAACTTCCAGAAATCCATCTCTGACACTGATAGAGATCTCCGAGGGGTAAAAGTGAGCCACGTCCATGCTGACCCCCCACTTGCTAACCTTCTGACCGGATTGAGGCATCAGCTCAGAGATGTAGGGCACAAACAGAGGAGCTGGTATGCACCCCGGCCAGGACCAGGCTGCCAAACCCCTCTTGATCCAACGAGAATCCCCAGTCTCCAGGAAAGGCGGCAGGCCAACATTTTGACCAAAAACCAATTTTCTCAGTGGGTACAAAGGGGAACCCCTGTCATACTCCCAGCAAGACACTTCTTTATTTGACTGCTCACTCATTTCTACAAAAATAGAAATACACTTAATAAAGCAAGTCTTGCTCAGTGATAGATTGTGGATTTCCAAATCAACAAGTGAATAACAAAGGAAATGCCCAAAAGTGAGCTGGCAGAGAAATCTACATGGGGTTTTTATATAGAGCTCCTGAGCAGGGCGGGCAAGCATGAGGTGATGGGCGTTGAGAGTAAGCAGTTACCTCTTACTGACCTCCAGAACATTATTATTTATATTTATAACTTTTAAAGATGTGATGGCAAATAGCAGGAAGTCCACAGTAGCTGGGGTGTGTTTGAACCACTGCATCTGTTTCCCGAAGATCATACTTGTCACATTCCAGTGAACTCTGGTCCGCCAGAGATGACCGAACTCCTTAGTTTGGTCATGAGCCAGTCATACAGCCTTACCAAAACGCATACACACACCCTCCTGTGTTTCACCCCTCAAAGGACACAACGGCAGCAGTTTGTCTGAAGCATAAAATACCTCTGCCAGAGGCTGAAAAACCCAGAAAAAGGCTGGATTTCTGTTAGATGCAGTGTCGGTGGCGCATGTGTATTGCGTGCACAAAGCTGCCTTCCACCCCATTTTTCTTTTTCTGTGCCGTTTCAACAGGATTATTATTGTTCCCTTCTTTTATCAAGTGTTACAGACGTGTCTGTGATTCGTTTTTTGGAGCTGTGTGCCTTGATATCTTGGCATACTGTCCATTGGAGCACAAAACAGATAGAACAGATGTTTCTGACACTTTGTGCAATGCCTGACCCGAACACTGTGTCTGTAGGACATGCTCTAAAAGGTTATATGAGGATTTTTATGGGGTGTTTTTTCTGTTTTAACCTTCATTTGGGATATAAATATATTTGGGATATAAATCAGAAGCTTAAAAAACCATGAGATCATGATTTGGGCTTTCCTTATATTTATTATATTAAAGGTGTTGTTGTGATACGTCTCACGTTGAAAAAAAATAACAATTTTAAATCATCCATCCCTTTTAAATGTCAGAAATGGGAACAAAAATCTTTAGAATCAGTTGAATTCCTGGAACAAGCCATCTTTTAAGCCTGGTTCACAATTTTTCATGGCTGTGTTTGATGTCATCCCAGAAGCTTACTGCATTATTAATTCCAAATAATATGATGTGTGCTCATTATTCCATTTTTCTCACATTCCTTGGGTGTTTGTGTTTGATCATTTTATTGTGGGTTAATTATTTTCCATAGGTCTTGGAATATTCAGTTCATTGCTGTATATTTGGTTTTTTACTTTATATTCTTGTGTGCTATTTCTTTTATATTTGGATTTACTTTTCTTAGATTATTGTCAGACTTTCTTCTTTTCCTTTCTAGAGACTTGATTCTTACGTCAGCTTTCTCTGTGCTAATAAGTCTCCTCCCTCGTGTTTCCTGCTTTTCCTTGCCACAGCTATACCACATTTTTTCTGAGTAGCTTTTCTGGTTCTCTTGTCACTTTACAACCCTGTCTCAGTATTTAAGCTTCCAATTATTCATTGTTTAGTGCTGCATTATTCTGTTTTAATGCCCTGTCTATGCTCCTCATCCCTTTTACCTCATGACAGACATGGAAGTTTCATTTATATTAAACCTTCACAAAAAGGCACCTTTCGATCAGCTGTCTGCGCTTCAGCTCTGCCAATACCACACGCTCCATGACAGTCAGAACAGTCAACTCTGTCCAAGTTTCAGCCATCTTGTTTTTAATTTAAAGGGACGTTGCAACGTTTAGTTGTAGTATTCCTCTTTTATTACTGCAATTCACCAGTAGCATATCATGTGTGGATTTCTGAGATTGTCAGCCCCACCTTGATTTATCTATATACAAACTACAGTCTTTGTTTCATCTGTCGACTTGGACAGTGACACTGGAGTTCATTGAAAAAACTTTTTATGATTAGTTTGAGCACTGGTGGTTCTTAGATTGCCTCTGAACTTCCTAAGCAAAGTGACTACAGCTGGGTGTTCCAATAGGAACCCAAACCCTCACCCCTGTTGAAAATGTAAAAACTTTGCTTATAAAAGATGGTTACTAATTTATCTGAAAACATTTTCTGATAACAAGAATTAACAAAAATTGTGTGAGATTTGTTACACCCTGGGTTGTCAAGGGCTGTAATTATTGTTCTCGGCCCAGCCATATTTAGGTTTAAAGTAACCTTTCAATGTCACCAACAGGTTTCCTCTAGGAAGTAATTATATTTTAGAGTGGCTTTGCCAGAGTCCTGACCTGAATCCAATGGAGAATCTGTTAAGGGACCAAAAGATGAAGGTGATTTCAAGGAGGCCTTCCAACCTCAAACACTAGGAGCCAATGGAATACCAGTGAAAGCCTGCAAAACGCTGATCAGCAATTATAAGAAGGGTTTGAATGCCATAAAACCTATAAAGATTTTTCCAGTGACAAAGGAGAACCGTACAACTATTTTTCAATTAGCCTTCTTTTAATATAAAATGCTAATAAAAGCAACATTATGTTATTCCCCTTTACATTGCTTTAATTTAGAAAGATACCAGTCTCATTTTCCAACAGAAACAAACTTATTGGTTGAATGAAAAATAATTTAAAATCTAAATCTGCTGGGGTTATGAAAAATATTGTGCTTATTAACTTTGCTCCAAACCCGAAGATTATTAGTAAATTCACGCCAATGATGAGTGTATGTACATCTTTTATCGGCAATGTATGACGATTTTTTACATTGGGATTACATATTTATTTTATATTTCAGAAACTTTTTCTCACTATAAAAGCACAGACCTTCTTTCTGGTTGACAATAAAGGCTTACTGACATCCAGAGCAGATGAGTTATATTTCAAAAATTCAGTGTGAAAAGATAATGTCGTGAAAGCTCCTGATTGTCCCTTTAACTGAATCAGATAGTTAATGTACCAATTTATATTCCAAATTCCGATTTTTACCCCTATCTTCTCTCCTCTTATCTCTGCTGTTCTTCACGCTTAGCGAGGTTTATTTTTAGATAAATGTCGTGAATGTTTGGGCCTGCAGCTGTATGAAGTACAAAAAACATTTTTTACACTTGCTGCTGATGCATATGAAGGTTACAGATGGAAATAAGCCACTGATTGCTTTCTTTTTTCCCTCTTTCT
Source organism: Valencia hispanica (assembly GCA_963556495.2). Lineage (NCBI taxonomy): Eukaryota > Metazoa > Chordata > Actinopteri > Cyprinodontiformes > Valenciidae > Valencia > Valencia hispanica. The sequence goes on from OY747704.1 coordinate 50,160,697, forward strand.
CTAGATGTTAATTAGTGGTCGACCCAGCCCATCGGAATACTCTCAAGTAGGCTATCTGTGTTTATTTGTATCTATTTAGAAGTAAAAATGTGGGTTTAAAGTTTAACTTCAAAATGTTGTGTTTTCTTGCATGAATGAGAAAAGCAGTGACCAGGAGATGAAGCATGAGAAGGCAGACTAATAAAACAAACAGAAAATTATTATTGGTTTTGAAATGTAACTCTGCCTTATATTTTTGATTGATCACACACTAACAGGTTTCTAGCAAACATATGGCCTGAATTATTTTCAGTTGTTTTTCTCCAAACCTTTCCAGTCTTATCACCTAAATCTAATGGAGTCCGGGCTGGAATGACGGAAATTGAAGAAAAAAACCATGCTCATTTAGTCAAAAAGAAGCATTCTTCATCATCTGGTTTTTAGAGAGGAGAACCAAACAATTGACTTACATTTTTTTCATTCTTGGTCTGTTTTTGCCGCATAATAAAGCATAATAAAACCTTTTCTTTACTAAGCGGGCGGTATGAACCTACAAATAATTTTACTGAGATTGTAGCATTTTTACAAAAACTTGCTCAAAGAGTAGCTACAATTTCTCACTGAGTATTATGACATAATTTTCACTTTCACTTTTGCCCATTTCACAAAGCTACTGCTTTCTAACTCAGTGCTCGGTGCTCCAAAATGCTAATGATCCTCAAGTTTTACACATTCCTGTCCTGCTGTTGCCTCTATTTCAACTGATTTGAAGCCTAACACCAGTGCCCAATGCCATTAATTTTGTATTTGAGATTTTTCTTTTTCAAAATTAATTCACCCTCCCCATATTTCCAACCCACATTCCCTTTATGTTTTTGTATTTATTTTCTTACTTGTGTTAAAAGTCTTGTAAAGCACAAGCTGCATTCCAAGTTTGACCAGTCTATTATATTGTAGGTCATGTGATGCTTGTCTGAATTTCATGCCAAAATAGTATTGAAAATGCATTTTTATTTTTATTCTTACAAATATAATTAGGAAACTGTCTTTAAAAGAACCTCTGTCCTCTGTTCAGTGAAGAAAGTTTGACTAATTTAGGTATGCTTTGCAAATGTCAGCCAATAGCATGTCAAGTAGCATTGCCCTTGGAATTTCAGCTTTCCAAGCTCTTTTTAATTTTGAATAGTTTAGATATTCTCTATGGAAAAATACGGAAGTTCCACTAATAATTTGGAGATGCATTCCACAGAAAAATCTGCGAACAGATGAATCCATAAACACTGTATTGTGAATAGGCGGGGGTCCACTTTATTTTTTATTGCTTTTTACAGATTTGAATTTTATTCAAAAGATTGCTTGGGTGAGTGCTAGCTCCTGTTGTTAAAGGCCAGATTTAGGCTAGACAACAATTCATGTAGATCTGACTGAAAAAAATAGTTAAATACCTGGTGAGTTACACCAAGTAAAGACTGTATTATATGGAGCCACAGAAAAAACTGTGTTTCTGAATAGGATTTAAAATCTTAGTTTTTGGCTACTGTTTAAAAGAAATATGACTAAAGTCGGATTTATTACAGATTGTTGGTTTGTTTGAAGATGCATGTATGAGACTGAGAGACTTCAGAATGTATTCTCTCAGATGGGTTTCGCCAACCCGTCTGAACACATAATTTTTTTAATCATTTTGATGTCTTATATAAGTATTAACTTCAGAGCTCCTTGGCAGTTTATTTATCTCACCCCAAATTAACGCTTCAGTTCTGAAAAGACTCTTAACATTCTCTTTCTCTGCCCAATATGTTTAGCTGTTGATTCATCTCCTCCCATCTGGCAGCTGCTAAATATCAGAGAGACTTGATGGTCACTCCTGTTTTTTGTTTTGTTTTATTCTTTGTTTTTTTTTTCTCTCTCAAATCCCTCTTCGTGATATTTTTATCTCTTCATGTCTGCCACCCCTTTCATTTCATGGTAGGGCTTCGTCTCAGTCATCAGTCTACCCTCACTTTCCACCGGTTTCGTGCAGCCAAACCTTTCACTTCCGCTCGTCCCAATAGATACAGAGCATTCTACATTCTCAAGCACATTGTATCTGTTGCATATTGTTTTCATAAATTGGATGAAAATAATTATTTGGACTTGTAATCAAATAATAGAAACACAGACACTTATGAACACTGGTTTACTTTTAAACAGCTTCTTGTGATTTGAGTAAAAGAGGATCTTTATAGCTCCTTTGGACAGAGTCACATTTCCAAATCAGAAAAAGAGATGCTGTCTGCTCACACTAACCAAATACATTTATAGTTGGGCATTACCATTTGTGATATGATTACAGTCACAGACATTCATGGGAGGTCTCAGCAGAGGCCAGTTACACCAAATCAAGAGGCTTCAAACAAGCTGCCACCTATCCATGGGATATTAGATGATAATGCATCAAGGGGGATGAAGTGTCAAATGGCTGGTTTGCTCCTGTGGACATTGCATTCATCATAGTTATTGTGAGACCGGCGCATGTTGCAGAAACTTGCTGTCCGGCCTGGGGAATAAAGAGAGGTGCTCGGAATTAAAAGTGACACATCAGAATGGAGCATCTTATCTATGGAAATATATTTTTTGGAAAGCATTGTTTTATTTGTTATTGCCACTAGGATAAATCAAAGAATACAGAGCAAGGCTTTGTTTTCCCATAAAACAATGTTGCCCAAAGAGATGTGCTCTTTGAATTGGTTAAACCATGATTTTGTCTATCGACAAGTACTGTAGATCACAAAGGAAGATGAAAAAAATTTTATGTCCTGTGGTGTGTTATTGCATTCATATCAGCGTTCCACAGTGCTGTTAGGCAAATTAAACAGCTTCTTTCAGTGCGTGTTTTTCCTCAGTGCTGCTGAATACATGCTTAGAGCCACTTGGCAGAACATCTTCTTAAAGAACACATTTTTAGAGCAACAAGGATTTTGTCTGTGTGCACATACAGCATTCATATGCTGAGATCTCTATTCCCACTGAAGTAGAAGAGAGGCAGTGGCAGTGTTCCGCTTTGACTCGAAAGAGATTTGCAGTAAATGAGCTCATCCATCAGCAGACGCATGTGGGGGACAAGGGGATGATGATGGAAAAGTGGAGGGCTGAGGAGGAAGATGAAGAGAGACAGTATAGGCCGGGAGGGGGGAGGGAGCTGAGGACGAACAGAGGCAGGACTGCTCAAAGAGATGCCTCACTTTAAAATGTGATAGCTGTGGCATTTCCACACCCTGAAACAGAATTTCTTCTCTTTTTCTTTGGATGTTTCAGTTTGAAGGCTCAAATTCAGACTGTTCCTTGTTGGGATTATCTGAGGAATGGCCATGTATCAGAAAGTCGTGACATTTAAGAGTTTTTCAACAAATACAGAAAAAAGAAATCTTGAAATACAGTATACTTATAAGTTTGAACAAAGTTTAGCATGACAATGACTTTATTATATAAAAGTGGGGATTGTTTTTCAAAGCTTGAAAGATGTTTAAATCTCCTACAACAGCTAAAAGATGATTCTGTGGATAACTGAAACAAATTAAACAGCTACCCAATAATCTGGAGGGAAGGTTTAGATGTTTATATCACATAGAAAAATAATAAACACATCAAATGGCCGAAAGCATTTGCCTACAAATCCAAAGCATTGAATTCACGTGTTACAAAGGAATTCTTAAAGCTTCAGTTTACAGAAACATTTTGGCCAATTTCTTGTTCCAGACTTACCATAATTTCACCTGTTTCGAATATTATCATCCCATTAAATGGCCGTTATTAGCGGTCATCACTCCCATACAATAGCTTCAGAATGTTCCTCCTCTACCTCCTGCTCGGTAGGTCGTTATCTTGTGACTTTAGGTTTAGGAACTTGTCCTGAGTTTTTAGGATGAGGGTTGGGGGTGGGGTAAGGTTATAAGTAAATATCCATCGTTACTTAAGTTGTAAACACAGGTTTTAAATAAAGTTAACAAAAACCAAACTTAAGCTTTTAGACGTGGGCGGTGCTGAAAAAAATTCTAATGCATATTTTCCCTGATAAGAATGGTAGATGCGCACCTTCTAGCTAGGATGTAGAGGAGGCACATTCTGAAGCTATTGAATGGGAGTGATGATCGCTAATAACGGCCATTTAAAGGTTGAAAACATTCGAATCGGGTGATAATTTGGGGATGGGCCATTCCTGGGACAAGTCTATAAAGACAGATAAGCGACTTTGGTGTGGAAGAGCTTGACTGGTTTGCACAGAGCCCTGATTTCCACCTGAAAACCCCTTTAGGAAGAATTAGAGATTGTGAGATGGAGCTTCTTATCAAACATCAGTGTTTGACCTCAAAAATCCACTTCAAAAACAATGGTCAAAATTTCCCATAAAAACACCCCTAAAGTTTGTGAAAGGCAGGGTAAAGCTGTAAAAGCTAAAAGATTGGGTATATACAGTATCAAATTAAAGTCTATGGATTAAGAATGGGTGTCATGACAACAAGGTAGATGTTGAAGGCATCTTTATTCAGAATGACAACCGAAGCACAGGAGAGGATGGGACGAGCATGAGTTCCTGACAATCGGATGCCCTGCAATTCATGTGTGTGAAAGAACAAGCAAATGCTTTTGTGCGACATTGTTATTTTCTTTATAAAACTTAGTGTAAAGCGAGTGAATGTAACATAAACTCAACATTTTCAGAGATAGTTTTAAAGCATTTAGAGGCAATGTTGGCTTGCAGTGCAATTTGGGAGAGAGTTCTTAAATTTATAAGAGGTGACATATCACTCATATCCTTAAAATATATGCAATCTGATGGTATAAACTTGGCAACCATGGTGAAGTATACCACCACGCGGAAGTGTTTTAGATGACCATCTATTGGCCACAAATGAAATGGTTAAGGCTTAGTAACACAAGACTGAAGACCAATCAAGCCAGCTAGGTGAAAGTGATTTTTTAAAATCATTTAACAAACCTTCTCTGTTAACTGTAACTTGGCTAAGTAGACTTCCTTTCTACGGGTCTGGTGTTTATGTCATGATCCTGGGGTGTTTGGGTTTTGGTTTTCTTGTGTTTGTATTTTCATAATTTCCTTGTTTGTTTTAACTGTTCAGGTCTTGTCATTTTCTGTTCAGTCCCCGTTATTCATTATTGTTTGAATGGTCTTCCCATGTATGGTTCATTCCTTTGTATTTAATTGATTAGTTTATTCCTGTGCTCTGTTTTTTGTGTATTTTGATTTCGTTCTCTAAGATCAGCATTGTGTTTTTCCCTCCTGATTTGTTTTCTTGAGTCTCTGTTCAGCTACTAGTGTTAATTGTCCTCTTCTCTCAGTCTACATGTTTGTCTTCTCTCCCAACTGCATTCTATTAGTAATTAGCCACCTGCCTTTTTGTCAACAATCACACTCCTCAATATTAAACTCCCAGATTTTTATTGTTTGTTTCCGAGTCCTTCCTTCATCCTTTCTGCTGTTCTGCCTGTGTTTCTGCCTGACTCCTCCTTTAAATCTCCTCTGTAGGTTTCTTTAATTTTTTCATTAAGAAATCACACACAAAAAACTTTCCCAAATGAACCTTTAGAGTAAAAATTCTGCTGTATACCATCTTAGGGATATTTAAATGTATAGCCTATAGTTTAAGATAAGTTTATTTTATATAGTTGAAAAGAAGAGAGAATAAATATAACACATTTGATCTAATATTTAGGTTTTACTTGGACATTTCTGTAAATAAAGCAAGCATACAGCATAGACTTGCACACATTCTCAAAAACCCAATCATGATGGGTATGATCCATCCATCCATCATCTGTACCATCTATCCCATGCAGGGTTGCGGGGGGAACTGGTGCCTATCCAGCAATCATCGGGTGAGAGGCGGTATACACCCTGGACAAGTCACCGGTTCATCACAAATGGTATGGCCAATGCAGCATTAACCATTGCTGTGTGAAAATGCTGTCTTAGAGTCCTCCAGTTCAGCATTCATTTTAGTATTAAATCTGTACCTGAAATAATGTCCAGTAAATGCGTCAAAAGCAGCAGATTTCCAGTTACTTAGTCATGCATGTCTGAGTTATGGTCTGCATGACCATCTAGTTCAAAGCAGACTTTATGAATGAATGTAAACCAAAGATGAACATCATACTGTAGTCCGTTAGATTAATGTCTGGAAACATTGGTGTGTGGGAAATGTTACTATGCTATCAAATCGGGTCAGACAGTTTTATTTTAATGCCTAACTTCTGTACTACTTTTCAAATGCAAAGAGTTGACCTCATTTGGTCATCATTAGGCAGAGTACAGGTTAAAGGCCTTTTTAGCAGTTGCTTCAGTTTTCATTATTTGATTTTTTATTTTTTTTTTGCTTTGAATTAGTTTCTATTTTCAGAAATATTCCATTGAGTTTTTAATTTTTCTGTTTCCGTTTAGTTTTGCTTCATGTCCTGCTTTCACATCAGGATTCAGTTTACTGACTCACACATGCATTATTTTAGTCTCTTTCCATCTTAGCACATCCACTGCCATTTTTCTCCTCTGTTTTAGCTTTCTACGGGCCATTCTCACTTGTATCCCTTGTTTTACTATTTTGGTCTTCTGGCTTTAGGTATATCTGACTTTGCAGAGCTGTTCTTTTATATAAATTATAAAGTTTCTTCATTTTGTTTAACTGTCTGCTATCAAAATTGTTCAGGTGCTTGTATCTTTCCAACACTTGTTACACAACAAAGGGGTGAATCCTGTAAAGACAGATTATGCTAGAGGCAGCTCTTTTTTCTTTTCTTTTTTAAACTTAAATAACAATACAAAACCAAGGTGCTTGGGATTACAATGTTTTTATCAAGATCTTATATTTCAGTTCTTTGAAGTTTCGCCAGTATTATATTGACTCCATTTTGTCCATTTTCCTTCCATTTGATTTTCTTCTGGCCTTAACTTACTTATTACCTTAACTTGTATATTTCTTCAACAATTTCCACATATTGTTCCTTTATTGGGCTATCCGTCTTTTCCCAGTTCCGTGTAATTGCTTTTTTAGTTACCACAAGCATAATCTTGATTAAATTTTTATCTCTGTTAGCAATTACTTCTGTAAGTGAACACAAATACAATATCTTACTTTGCCTTGGTATTCTATAGGCCAGGACCCATTCTAGTAACTCAAAAATTATCTCCCAAAACCTTCTTATTCTAGGGCAATTCCAGAATATGTGTAGGTGGCCGACATTTTGTGCTCCACAGCCTTTCCAGCACCTCTGTGGTGATTTAAAATAACTAACTTTTTAATTTTGGTGTAATGAAATACCTGATTATATTTATCCAGGCAAATTATCTCTAGATTCTGGAACCTGTGGATGTGATGCATATATTCTGCCATTCTTTCTCTTCAATCATTTCCCCAAGCTCATGTTCACACTTTTTTAAAATTTAATTAGTGTTATGGTTCTCATTAAATTCGAATGCTCTGATTTATATCTTCGGTGGTGTCCATCTGAATTTTTTCTAACATAATTATCTCTGGCTTGTGAGTATCTGTAAATGTCACTATGATCTAGATCGTATTTTAATGAAAAAGTTTGAAAACTTTACATTCTACCTTCAACTTCTGCTGTACACCAGGCTGTGATGATCCATCTTAAAACTTTACTCTATTCCTGTGCTGTGTACAATTTTAATAGTTTGTGCCAAACACCTTACGTATATACAGTAATACATTTTGTTTCTTAAGTGATTTATAAATTGTATAGTCTCCGATTGTTGTCTGAATTGGGACCTGTAATAAATCTCTTTTCATATTTTTCCATTTAGCAGTATTTTTAGTTCTGCACCAACATTATATGTTCATTAGTTGGGCTGCATGATATGAATGTTTTAAATTAAGGACGACCATTCCTCCTCTGTCCTTAGATAGCAATGAAGTTTCATATCTGATTCTTGGCCTTGCTCCTTTCCATATGAATCTTGATATATTTTTATTCCATTTTATGAATTGTTCCTGAGGGACTTCCTGTGGTAATGCTTGGAAGAGGTAAAGTAACTTCAGCAGTTCATTTTAATTATTTCGATTCTCAAGTTATAATCCAAGGCAAAGGAAGTCCATCTTTGTTTATCTTTTTGTATTTCATCGTTAACGTTCTCATAATTTAATTTATAAAGGTGGGATAATTTCTCCCCAAGATATTTGATCGTGTTAGTGGTCCGTTTAAATTTAAATTTATTCAGAGTTTCTGTGGAGAGGTTATGGTTAAATATAAGTATCAGAGTTTTTGACATGTTTATCTTATATCCTGCCATCTGACCATATAATTGTAGTAATGACAATAAATGTGGAAGCGCTGTATCCGGTTGCCCAAGGAAAGCCACTACATCATCTGCAAATAATCATATTTTGTGTTCCTCTTTGATTGGTTCGACTGCTGAAGGAGTAGCAGCTGCTCTCTGTCTCTCTCCAGATCTGTTCACTTTCTTTTCTTTTCTGTTTGCTTTTCTTATTTTCTTTTCTTAACTTTTTCTTAGTTACTTTATCTACCCAGCCCCTGGAGTTTCTGTATTGGACCGGATCTCTTCTTGGATTACTTTTTTATGGACTTATCAACATGGCTTTTTGCTCAGCTGAGGATTTTGAAAAACTGCTCCACAGAATTGAGGGCATTGAAACGAAGCTACGTCGTCTGGAAATTAATTTAGATCTCCATTATGGACAAAATGACACAACTTTACCGTTGAATACAAACAGGGAACAGCCTATCAGCCCGGTGTTACATCGGTCTAACCGTGTCACAGAGACTCCCTACAGGCGTCTGAGCGGCAGAACTCCGCACTATAATGAAGACTGGCCAGCATTAAAACGCACTGAATCATCGACCCCAGCCTGTTCTCCGAGGAAGAGAAAACAAAAGAAACCCCGGCACAGAACCCAGAACTGCCGCTTCTGCAAAAAGTAAACAAAAGAGGTTTATGCCAAAAACAAGAGATAATTCTCCACCTGGAATCCCGCTGAAAAACAGATTCGCAGCCTTGAGTTCCCTGAAAGATGACGCAGCCCCCGGGACCAGTCAAAGCGACCAGGAGAAACCCAGCCGCATCAAACGGACACATAACAAAGTAAGAGCCCCCCCAGCAAAGACTGTTATCATACAAGACGGATCAATTAAGGCGATTGAGGCTTTTTGTAGCAAGAACACCAGAGTTTATAGCTGCTACACAAATACAGTGAGAGAAATATCAGAAACAATCCCTGAAATCTTGGACCAACATCCTGCTTTGGAAAAGCTCGTCATTCACGCTGGATCATCAGATATCGCGATGAGACAATCAGAGATTCTGAAGAGAGACTTTTCTGATCTCCTACAGAGACTTGATGGACTTAACGTAAACATCCTCATCAGCGGACCAGTCCCTGAAGGGAATGATGAAAGATTTAGCAGACTCCGCATGCTCCATAAATGGTTGAAGAAACAATCCGCTGAGAAGTCGTTCACATTTATTAATAATTTCAAAGTATTTGGAAGTGCTAATCATCTGTTCAAAGAAGGGATGCGTTATCTGAACAAGGCCAGAGTAAGGCTCTTAGCAGCAAACATTTTTTCTTAACAAAATCAGAAAGCAAAACACTTGCTCCCAAAAGCTGACCTTGAGGCGCCCATGGATATCAGAGAACAAAAACAGCAAGTCATGATGACACCACAGGACCGAACAGATAAACAACCATCAGAGATTAAGTCTTCATCTTCTTGTGACTCAGCCACATCAAATGAGTCTCCATTTAGAAACTTTACATACAGACTGAACGAGCAAATCAAATTTGGGACACAATTAACACCTAAACTTAGACTACACCAAACGCCTGGGACTAGTGTCAATAAGCCTGGGAGCTTCCCCCCACTGATTATTACAGATATTTGATATTTGAGGGAACCGGGCAATAAATCCACCCCTACCATCTCCCAGAATTCGCCCGGCACCCCTGAGGCTATATCAGTGATTATCAGCAGCAGGAAACATAAACCGTTAACCACACGCTCTCATATTAAACAAAATCTAAAATTGATAACCTGTCAGAAGGTTCAGCTGCCCATCATCACAATACTTAAGTTAGCTTTATTAAACATTAGATCTCTATCCGGGAAGTCTTTTCTTATCAATGACTTCATCACTGAGTATAATTTACACGCCCTTTTTTTATCAGAAACTTGGCTAGATGAAAATAACGAAACAACTTCATTAATAGAATCTAGTCCTCCAAATTACAATTTCTTAAGCGAGAACAGAAAACACAGACGAGGTGGAGGTGTAGCCACCATCTTTCACAACTCAATGAACTTTAAAAAGGTAACTGGGCACGTTTGATTCTTTTGAATACCTAGCCACCCAGATAAATGAGCCTAACAAAGCGTTATTTCTAAGTTTATATAAACCACCAAAACTTAAATCTAACTTCTTTAATGATTTCAATGACCTTCTTTCTGTAATATGTATCGACTATGACCAGCTAATCATTGTGGGGGACTTTAACATCCATACCGACAACCCCCAAGATAGATGCAATGAATTTGCCAGGTTTTTCACTGAAAAGATTCTAACAATTAGACGGTCAATCTGTACCTCAATATCAAACCCACAACCAGTGCCATCCCCAATCAACAACAATGTACAGAAAATGTCTGAATTCCACGAATTAAACCAGAACAGCCTTGAAAAAATCATTATCCAATTAAGCTCCTCCTCCTGCTATCTTGATATCCTACCCACTGCTTTTCTAAAGAAAGTTCTTCCTGTTATTGGGTCTGATCTTGTTCAAATAGTGAACTCATCACTGCTATCAGGTGTCTTCCCTCAGGCTTTAAAAACAGCAGTTATTAAACCACTGCTAAAGAAGAAAAATCTGGACAACACGTTAATGCAGAACTACAGGCCAATCTCTAATCTTCCATTCATCAGTAAGATTATTGAAAAAGCTGTGTTTCAGCAGTTAAATGGCTTCATAACAATGACTAACCGTTTTGATGTTTTTCAGTCTGGTCTCCGCGCTCACCACAGCACCGAGACTGCCCTTGTCAAAGTATTCAATGACATCCGCATAAATACAGACTGTGGAAGAACCACAGTGGTGGTTCTGTTGGACCTCAGTGCAGCATTTGACACTGTTGATCATATTTTATTGGAACGACTGGAGAACTGGGTCGGACTCTCTGGTACACTACTTGGCTGGTTCAAATCTTACCTAAAGAACAGGGACTTCTATGTTTCAATAGGAAACTTTTCATCAGAACGAACAGAAATCACATGTGGGGTGCCCCAGGGCTCCATCCTGGGGCCCCTCTTATTTAATATCTACATGCTCCTACTAGGCAAGATTATAGCAACCAATAACATTAGCTACCATAACTACGCGGATGACACTCAGCTCTGCATTACAATGTCACCAGGTGACTCTGAACCCATTCAAACCCTAAATCAATGCATTAACTAAATAAATGGATGGATGTGCCATAACTTTCTCCAGCTGAATAGAAACAAAACTGAAGTGATTATTTTTGGACCCAAGGAGGAACGATCAAGAGTCAGCACACAGCTTCAATTAATACAGCTAGAAACTACTGATCAGGCTCGAAACATAGGTGTAGTAATGGACTCAGACCTGAACCTCCAGGGTCACATAAAGGCAATAACAAGGTCAGCCTTCTATCACCTGAAGAACATCTCTAGGATTAAAGGACTGATTTTGCAACACGACCTAGAAAAACTCCTCCATGCGTCTATCTTTAGTCGGATTGATTACTGCAACAGCATCTTCACAGGTCTGCCTAAAAAGTCAATCAGACAGCTGCAGCTGATCCAGAACGCTGCCGCTCGCGTCCTCACTAGAACCAGGAAAGTAGAGCACATCACCCCAGTTCTAAAGTCCTTATACTGGCTCCCTGTAGCTCAGAGAATAGACTTCAAAATACTTTTACTAGTTTATAAATCATTACATGGCTTAGCACCAAAATATGTTGAAGACCTGTTGTCACGGTACCAACCACCAAGACCACTCAGGTCCTCCAACTCTAGCCTACTAAACATCCCTAGACTCAGAACTAAACATGGAGAAGCAGCTTTCACTTTTTATGCTCCCCTTATCTGGAACAAACTTCCTGACGAGTGTAGAGATGCTGAAACTCTGAACTGCTTTAAATCGAGACTAAAAACCCATCTGTTTAGAATTGCCTTCGAGTAAATGCTTGATGTCATATGTATGAAATGTGTTCATGCTCTCTTGCTTTTTTTTAATCTTTCTCTTGCTTTATTGTGTATCATGTGTAATGTGTGTTTCTTTTATGTGTTTTTAAAAAAATCACCAAATCATGTAAACCACCTTGAATTACCCTGCTGTTGAAAGTGTGCTATACAAATAAAATTGCCTTGCCTTGCCTTGCCTCTTCTCCAAATGTAATTCCAGTAAAATCCTTATTTTGATGGTGTGCTAACGGCTCAATAAAAAAGTTGAAAAGAGTTGGTGAAAGACAGCACCCTTGTCTTGTTGAGCTTTGTAATTCTATCATATTTGTCAAGCTTCCAGTTATTTTCGCTCTAGCTGTGGGGGCGTTATAGAGAGTTTCATGGGTAAAACTCTAGCAGCTGTACCCATGAGAAGACTCCTCAATTTAAGTCTTTATATGTTCCCTCTTTAATTTACAGAGACATGTACAGTTTTCAAGTTTGCTATGTCATGACCCAGCAAGCAATGACATGTGGGGCCCACATGAGGGATTCATTGGCAGCAAATGTGGGCCCAATTATGGGCTTGCACCTGGGATTCACATTGGGGCAAGCTGTGGAAACCCAGACGTACTAAAAGTGGGACCTGTAAGGGTACTGCATGGGTCTTAATTGGGCAATTCATGTCAGACCCATTTGGGTCCCATCTGCCCAAATGGGTCTAAAGTGGGCTTGCACCCGGGATCCAACCATAGCTACCCAGATAGGCTTTAAATGGGCTCTGTAAGAGTCTTATGTGGGTCCTAACTGGGCAATTCATGCCAGACCCATGTGGGCCCCACCTGCCCAAAGGGGTTTAAAGTGGGTTTGCACCCGGGATCCACATAGGGGCCAGCTGTGACTGCCCAGATGGGCTTTTAGTGGGACCTGTAAGGGTCTTATGTGGATCTTAACTGGTAATTCATGACAGACCCAATTGGGCCCCACCGTCGCTACATGCTTGCTCAGTATGAGGGATTGCTGAAGGATTGCTGTGGTTGGAAAGTCTGCATCAACGGGGCCAACCTCATGCCAATGACTGACGCAATCTGCTGGGATTCCTTAAATAGGAAACTTTTTAACTGATTGGAATGTTTGTATAAATGTATTGAAATGACTTCTTGTTAAGTGTCTTGAGATGACATCTGTTGTGAATTGGCGCTATATAAATAAACTGAATTGAAAATTGAATTGAATAAAACTATAAACTGTTTGTGCATTTTATTCCTTGCCCTCCACTTTAAAATTATTATTTTTTCTTCCTCTCATGGGATGTATTCCAAGGCGACAGCAGATAGCAGACCATCCCATTAGCAGCAACCCCTTACATTCCACACAAGGGAATAAAGTTGAACTGTTAATAATCCTACCAGTACATTTGTTATCCTCCTAAAGCTTATCACTCATACAAAGACCTTTTTTTAAACCAATTTTAGTTAATTATGTGGGTATTTTTAAATAATTGCCATATTGTTTCAAAAGAAATCTCACATTTTTATTCAGTGGATTTGTTTGTGCTGTAGAAAATTCACATGAGGATGCAGCTTATTTCTGGTCAGACGAGAAAAGTATAATAGCTGCCTCTCATTTTGTGTTTAGCATTGCCATCCTATCTTTTTAATGATCCACTTTTGAGCCAAGAGTGGATAAAGCTCTCTTATGCAGGCTGTTTTTGAATTAAACCTATAGACGGGTAGTATATAACTGTGGAAAAAGTATTTTTCAGTTCATAGTTTTTCTGTTGTTTTCATCACATGTCATAGGCAACATAACCATAGTAAAAACAGTTTTATTTATCAAAAGGAAAAGCTATCCACACCAATGTGGCCCTATGTTAAAATATGAATGCCCCTATTGTTATATGGTGATTTACTGATTACTGACCTTTTTTTTGCTTAAGTTTTCCTTGCCACACCCAGGCCTGACTAGAATCTTTCTGAAAGTAAAACATGATGGTGGTGGTTTGATGATCTGTGGTTGCTTTGCTTCTTCAGGACAGGGATGACTTCTCATAATTGATGAAACAATGAATTCTGCTCTACACCAGACATTCCAATGTTTGGACAATGTCTGGAATCAGTTCACCAATATGAGCTCAAGGCCTCTTGGCTTATCGAGCAGGACAATGATCCAAAGTACTCAAACAGGTCCAACTAATCGTGCAAACGAAAATTACGATTTTATGGTGGTCTAGTAAAGGTCTGGACATGTATCACAGCAGAAGGAGATGCAGTGTTGTGATACGAAATGGGTTGTTCATGCTCAAGACGACCCAATGTGGCTAAATGAAAACAATTCTGAAAAGAAAGGTGGGCCGAAATACCGCCATGGCGATGTAAAAGAAAGCTAACAGTTACTCCAAAAGCTTAATGGCAGTCGTTGCCTCTAGGAGTGACGTGGCAACACTCAATTTAATGAAGTGATCTGTAACAGTTTGCCCTCTGCAGTTATGATGAGTTTAAACAACCCTTTACCCTGCAGGATGGAGGATGGGAAAGTTTTGTCACTGCAAAAAATATATTGCATTTGGTCAGGTGTGTGTGTCTGCTCTTAGTGTGTCTGCATGCCCCCTAACCTCACCACAGGATGTAGAGACAACATCCTTTGGGGCAGCCATGGGTTCTTCCAACTAGCTGACATTTCTGACAGCTTTTGATAGAGCCCAGCGTGCTGAATAATTCATACAGGTGTTATGGGGAAAGGTTGCCATTTTCACAGAAGAAGCTAACCCTCGGCTGAATTGTGGCTATTTATCCAGGAAGTGAGTACAGTAGTAATGATTGTGGACTGCGATAGCTTTTGGGGCAAAATGGCAGCCCATTCCACCCAGATCAGAGGTTGAAAGCTACATCACCTCGTGGATTCTGCTGCCTGGAGCGCAACTTGTTACTGTAATCAGACTGGTTTTGCTTCTCTGTTAGGTTTATTTAAAATCTATTGGAATTAAATGAAAATATCTGATAAACTGATGCCTTTTTTGGTAAAGGTGTCAATATGAAACTGCTAAGCTTCTCAAACTTTTCATTACATCACATAGATATTCAAGAATACGTTAACATAATTAAATCACTTTAATGATGGCTGTGCTGTGAAATTCCTGGGATTTGGTGTTTTTCCTTATTATTTTATTCATTTTAAGATGTATTTTTATTGCAATAACAAGTTTTTGTTAAACTCAGAAACCACTTGAACTTGTATTTTAAACAAAATGGGCATAAAGCAGCACATTGGTTATTTTATTTATCTCTTTTTCCTTAGATTAAACAAAGAAAACAAAATAAATATTCTTCAGAAATTTACAGTGGAACTCAAAATTGCACACTCGTATGCAGTGTATGAGCAAAAGAAAAATTAGACCGTGAGTCCTGATATAAATAATTAATATCCACTCAAGCTAGAAAAACTGGGGATAAAAATACTGAAAGCCATCTTATTGTTCTTAAAAGAAATCTAAACATGCTGAAATCCATATTGGCTGGTCAAAGATTTGCAAAATCAAATCTTTACACACCTCTGACTGTTTTCAAAAAGTTGGTTTAAAACCCCAAATGTCAGTATGTACGATTAGATGTGCAAAATGTCTTTATTCTGATCCTAGTTTGGATTAGAATTTGACTGTGTACATGGTCCCTGAAATATCCGATTATGACAAGCATTTACATCCGTCACACCTTCGATCGGAAAAAAATCCTTTTGACATGCGCAGAGCTAACATACCGGAAACACCTGTTGAAGAAGTAGCAGACTTCCATTGTAAACACGCACGGCTTTGTGCGTTTTGAAATGAAGCGGTATGATGTTCTTCAGAGCGTGCCTTTACTGTACTTTTTCTGGTCACGGTTTTACATCTACAAGCCTTTATTATTGTCTACACAGTCAAATTCTAATCTGAATCGCTTTATTGTTTTACACCGACATAAGGTAGGTCTATGCATGACGTAGCAAACATGTGCAGTAATGACCCATATTCGGAAGAAGTGTTTACATGCACAGCGTTTGCAATTACAATCGGCATAACCCACCCATCTCAATCGGAAGGAGATGTTGATCCGAATGAGTGTAATTGGGTCAGAATATTCCAAATAGCGTGTTTACATGAAGCATTTTTATCCCTATCAGGCTTTTAATCCGATTACTTGTGTCCATGTAAGCATGACTACTCTCTTCTTTCATATAAAGATAAATAAATATGATATTCCAACAAATGATCCTGTGTGCAAAGTATGTAAGGTCATTTTTGAATTTCAAGTTTTTCTCGTATTTGCCTGTTTCCTTTCTGTTTTTGTCCCAGTAGTCACCCTGACGCCTAATGACGGTGCTATGGCTCCTAGCCTTGCCTGCGCTGCTGTCATTTACGACTGCAGCAGCTTTTATTGTCATGGTCTGCCATTTGTTGCTGGCGACACTGACATATTCTGCTGTCAACACTACAGTAAGTCTTTGCATTTGTCATTTTGTCACTAACAGATGTTTCTGACAAATTGTACTCTGCTGGTAGATTTTCTAACAGAATCAAATGATTAAATGTGTTTGCACATGTAGTACATTTCTGTAGCTTGTTCATCACATCCAAATTCAACTTGCTGATGCCTTTCTTTATAAATTGGATGCTGAGTACACCCAAAGTGGAATATATTATGATGCCAGACAAGAAGCAGGGAGAGGATTTAAGCTGATCCACAGCACTCTGGTTTGACTAATTACTGTAAAGATTCTTCACCTTCCTCCATCCCTTATCTGTTTTGTTGCTTGGCAACAAGCTCCAACTCAAGTGCCTTTCTGATCAGATCTGTTTAAAAAGTGTCCCCCTGCACCAGCACCACCCAACCACTTCACACAGATGCCCACCTTCTACTTTTGAGTCAGTTTCTAATTTTCTGCAACGTTTTTCTGCTAATGGTTATCGTGCATAAGCTTGTTATTTAGCCTGTTTTAGAACGTGCCCTACTGGACCAATACAAAAAGAATCTATTCAACATTGCGATCCTTTCCTTAATTTCCATGTATTTACAGGTCAAATGGGAAACGTTGGTTTTCTGTAAATGATACATCTAAAATCTATTTAGAGCAGATCATTATTTTATTGACACTTTGTAGAATAATCCAAATCATTCACAATTTTAAGTTTTGAAAGCTGTAGAAATATTTGGGAATTGTCTTCTTTTTCATAAGTTACAAAAAAGGGACAATAACAATGTCTTGTGATCTGGATTGACATACTCCAGTTTTCCCATCGTAATGGATTCCCAACGATGTCATTATTTGCTTACATTCTGATAATCCATTGATTCTTCTCACTGCCTTCCTTGTGTCACTCAAGTAACAGCACTTTTATGGTGCTTGATTTTGTAAGTTAACTTCTCAGTTCTGCATGTCAATATTACGCATTTCACTCAAGTACATGTGGTCATGCTGTTACATTTGCACATCTTGTGCTTTAAAGATAAGCAGAAACAAACACACTTGCCATTTTGTAGTTAATCAGCATTTTTAGAGAATTTACTGAACTAAAAAACAAGAATCACTTTAGCACAAAGCGCTAACAAAATCAGTCATGACTAAAGCAAGGTCACTGAGCCACCTCCCACACTCTTGGCAGCATGCAGCTACTCCAGGGATAAAACTTTCTGCACATTTCAAGCTACGGGTCATTAGCAATGCTGATAGAAACACATTTTAATTAAGAACTGCAGCATTTTGGACTATGCAGACCCATCAAAAGATTAATAAGTAATATCAAGGGTGTGGTGGTATGCAAATAGAACAGACATGCCTCCCAGCTAAATGGGTGTACTTGATGAGTCTCAACCCAGAGCTTTATTAGTATGCATATACACAAGTGCTTGGTCCCCCCCCCTCCAAGGCTGAAGTGCTTGGCTCCACTTGTGGGTAAAAAATATTAACAGCCAGCTGCTTGTCAGACAGCAAATAATAGCTAGAGCAGCAGAGAGCTGGAACAAATGCAGGATTCCGTGCCGGCATTCAGCTTTAAAAAACAAAAAACACCACACAAAAAATAAACAAAGTTTCACAGAGAGGAAGGTCATGAGCAGGTCATTTTGCAAATGTACTTTGGCTCTGAGCCTCATCTATCATCCGTCAGTCACTGATTGTAGCTTGGGAGAACTACAGCAGTAAAACTGATGTATAATATACATTGCTATGGTGGGTTGTTTTGTTTACCTGATATGAAGCTACATTTAAGCATCTTTTTTTCACATTTCACCAGCCTGATTGGAATCCTGCATAGTTTGCTTTGTTGTTAATATGGTAAACAGATACTGTACAGAATATTAGGCATGTAACAAGAACTTGTGGCTTGCCAATGTCAGAATTGAGCTTGCACTATGTTGACACCTCTCACTTTACTACTCTGCAAATCATATTTCTGAGAAAATCTGGTGGGTCTTCAACCTCCAGTGTTTAATCATTCAGATTCCATTCTTGCATTAGTTTGGTGTGGAGTGCTTTAGATAGGAGCTGTCTTTTTTTTTTACTGCAGTGCCATTCTAAAGAAGCAATAAATAAATTGGGATGGATGGATGGATGGATGGAATTGCTAAGTCCTCCTTGTATTTCAAGCCAAAACAGCCATAGTGTTCTCTACTCCCCTTTTCTTTATTATACTATATTCCTGCAGTACAGTGGCTTGAATGATTAGTTGTATGACTGCATTTTGCTACTTGGTGGTGATTTAGGTTGTTTGCACATAGTGGTTTATTATGAGCATCATTTTAATTTGAATGAACATATCACAGTAGACTTAGACTCATTTTATCTCTGTTGTATAATGATAGAGAAAGTAAGAGGAAAATGAACCAGATTGGTAATGTGTATCACCTCTGTGTGGCAATTTACTCATTTATTGCCTTCACTCACATTTTTTTCAGTAAGATATCTTTTTTTCATCTCTCGTTTGATTTCCCAGGTCTGTGTTTCTTGGCTCGTTTCAGCAACCAGTCACTGAAATAAGATGAAGGTGCTGTCATTGTTGTCAGGAATGTATATAGCTTCTCTCATGTGAGAACTTCTGATTTAAATTAAATTCACATAATCAGTCCAACTAAGCAAAGCTATTGCAGCAGTTTATTTTGTTGTACTTGTTTTGCTTATGTGGTGACTGCATTTCTTTTAAGATGAAATCTCTAATTTAGCTTTTTATTCAACATATTTATGTATTACAATTAGTGCTGTCAAGAGATTAAAAAACCTTTAGATTGATTAATTATGATCTGTATTTGATTCATCTAATTAAAAGGCAGGGTATACAATTTCATTTTAAAACACTTTTTTTAAAACAGCAAAAAATGCTCTTCATATACCAGTGGCAACCTATAAGTTAGGAGTTCTTAAACTTGACCGAGTAATTTTTATTCTTTATATGGTGAGAAACCCTGGGAAAACCTCATCCAATCAACTTCCACGGTCCGTCTAAGATAATAGGCTTGTAAGCAAAGCTTCCGTGTTCCAGCACCTCTCCTTTTGCCCGTCCTCTTCGTGCGCACGCAACGCTCATTCTAGCCTGTAAACAGGAAGTGAGCTCGCGCTAAAATTAACCGAAAACGCAAAGCTGTTGTGGAAATAGCAACTAGAAAGAAGAAAGTCGACGAAGAGTGTGCTTAAAGCCGAATCTGGATCGGAGCTGATGCATTTACACGGTGGCGTCAACTCAAGGAAGCTAAGGGCTTGCTAACGGATGCGTTGGTTGCTGATTTTCTCCTGGACAGGTAAGATCACGTTATATTTTGTGACTTTAGTTGAAATAGCGGAGTGAAGTGTGAAATGAAGTGGCGGAGACCCAACGAGACCATGCTGGCTGCGCGTGCCTGTGTTATCGAGGTGTGGCTTAGTGGGAGAGCATGAAGCAAGGGGTGGGACTTTTTATTTTTCAATAACACCCTCTCAAGGAGCGCTCCTACAATCGTATACCCTGCCTTTAATCTCTTTTTTAAATCGCACCTATAGTCATAATTGAATCTTGAGGTATTTTTATTTAAATTCATTACATGATTATGGCAGAACAAATATATAACAAAAATGTGGCCCTATGAAGTCCTTTACTGTTTTTAACAGACTTGAACAGTTGCAGTCCCAGCCATTTACATTTCTCTGTTTTCGACAGTAATCCCAGGGCTGACTGCAACTTTGGCTTCGAGCATGCGCAATTCGTTAGCATTCTGGACTCACTGGGGTAAATATCTGCTCGTAATGAGTCCAGCTGGACCTGGACGGGACGGGTGGAGTTGCTGCACACAAACTTGCTGCCTGCTGTGAGAGCTCTGAGACGGAGAGCTGCCCACGGCACCACCGCTGCTCAGTGAGTGTAACAAGGATATGGGCTTCACCCATTAGTCTCCGATAACCCCAGAAAAAGTCACTAGATTTGTCGCTAGTTGCTTTTTAGAAGAAGAATTGCTAGAAAGGTCTAAAAACTCACTACATATAGTAACAAAGTCGCTAAGTTGGCAACACTATCTGCAACTCACCGCTCCTCCTAATCACTCCCCTTGCTCCTCTCCTCTAAAGTGGAAGCGTCAGATCATGATAAGCAGGCCTAATGACAGCCAAGCAATGTCCACTTCAGGGTGTGGTTAACCCCCAACTCAAGCACAGGAAGCCCAAAGCATAAAAACTCAATTTAAAAGGTAACTCTCATGCAGAAACAGTAAAATTAAAGATGAAAAATTTGATTAACACAATTAAAAATTATAGCACGTTAAACATGGCTGTAATTAATTAATCGCAATTAATGCGATGATTTGACACCTGTTACAGAAATATCTCAAAGTTATGTCAATTAATTGATTAAGAAATTATTAAAGGCACCTGGGGAATATTGCATAATTATTAGAGTCAGGGAAAAGGCCTTTCATCCACTCTAATCTAACTGCTGACTCCTCAGCTGTAAGTGTCTTGCAATGAAGACATAACATCAAGGGACTAAAGGCAGAAGCTGTTTGCAGAGAGGACAGACATGATCTGGGTGCGAGAGAGTTTGAGCGTTGGCCCAGACAGGCTCATGTACAAGACTGGCAGAAATAAGATATGAAAAACCTAGATGCAGACTCCAGCCTCATCTAAATTGACTTGCGATTTTACAAGTCCTCCCACTTAGAATTATGGAGGGGTCTGAAATGCACATTGTAGGTGCATTTCCACTGTGAGAGACAGCTTTTTTTTTTATTCAAGAAAAATCACATTGTCTGATTTTTAAATGTCTGATTGAATGTATTTGTATTTTATTGCTGCACATAAGTATTTGAACACCTGAGGAAATCAGTGTTAATATTTGGTACAGAAAACTTTGGTCAAACATTTCCTCTAGTTCTTGACCAGGTTTGCACACACTGCAACAGGGATTTCGGCCCACTAGATCTGTCAGGTTTCGGGGCTGTGACTGAGCAACAAAGAGTTTCTGCTCCCTCCAAAGATATTTTATTGGTTTTAGGTCTGGAGACTGGCTAGGCCACTCCAGAACCTTGATATGCTTCTTACAGAGCCATTTCTTGGTTATGCTGGCTGTGTGCTTTGGGTCATTCTCATGTTGGAAGACCCAGCCACGAACAATCTTCAATGCTCTGACTGAGGGAAGGAGGTTGTTGCTGAAAATCTCACAATAAATGGCCCCATTCATCCTCTCCTTAATACTGTGCAGTCATCCTGTCCCCTTAGCAGAAAAGCACCCCCAAAGCATGATGTTTCCACCCCCATGCTTCACAATAGGGATGGTGTTCTTGGGACGCAACTTCACAGAGAGGGAAGTTTAGACCAAAAAGTATTATTTTGGTCTCATCTGACAAGATTACTTTCTCCCATGCCTTCTCTGGATCATCCAGATTGTTATTGGCAAACTTCAGATGGGCCTGGACATGTACTGACTTGCGCAAGGGAACATTCTGTGCAATGCATGATTCTAAACCATGTCTTCAACCGACATAAACCTTTGAAACTGTGGTCCCAGTTCTCTATGTCATTGACCAGCTCCTCCCGTGTAGTTCTGGGCTGATTCCTCACCTTTCTCATTATCAGCGATACCCCACGAGGTGAGATCTTGTATGGAGCCCCTGTCCGAGGGAGACTGACAGTCATCTTTAGCCTCTTCCATTTTCTAACAATTGCTACAACAGTTGATCTATTTTCACCAAGCTGCTTTGCTGTTGCCCCGTAGCACTTTCCAGCCTTGAGGTCTACAATTTTGTCTCTGGTGTCTAAACAGCTATTTGGTCTTGCCATAGTAGTTGGTGCTATTAATTTAGATTAAGTGGAGTAGAGGTGGACTTTTTAAAGGCTGAGTAACAGGTCTTTGAGAGACAGAATTCTTGCTGATTGCCAGGTGTTCAAATACTTATGTGCAGCAATAAAATACAAATTTAAAAATCATACGTGATTTTCTTAAGAAAAAAAAATTCTCAGTGGAAATGCACCTACAATGTGAATTTCAGACCCCTCCATAATCTCTAAGTGGGAGAACTTGCAAAATTGCAGGGTGTTCAAATACTTATGTTCCTAACTATATATGAAGTGAAGAATACATTTTTTCCACAGCACACCCTAATTGAAAACCCTGCTGATTTTGGCGGTTTGATCACAGTTTATTATTTCCTTCAAAATAAACTTCTTTTGCTCTTTTGAAATCCAGTAACAAAGGAAAACTTCAGTCTACAAGGTGACCACCACGTTGACCCTCTTGGAGCAGCCTGTGCTTTGAAATGTTTTTCTTAACCTCTTTGCCACAAGGGAAAACTATTGCTGAAGTTATTAGAAAACCTTTGACATTGTTGCGATGGTAGGTATTTTGGCAAAGAGAGCTAAAATTTGCTTCATTATCCTGTGGTGTAATTTTTGCCACAGCTTTATGACAAAGGTAATAATGTGTGGAGTATGGAGTAAGCCCAGTTAATATTTGCTTTAAAGGTGTAATGGTTAGCGACTCAGACTGGACCCAAAATGACAGCTTAAGGAGTAAGGCAGGCAGAGGTTTATTCAAATAATTAGGGATTGAAGTTCTCAGGGAAGAGGTCCTAAGTGCAGAGTCACTCTATTTAGGAATCAAAGTCCAAGAGAAATCCAGAAAACAGATCCAAAGTCCAGAATACGAGTGACTGATCAGAGACAGACAGAGACAGACAGAGACAGAGACAGACAGACACAGAGACAGAGACAGACAGAGACAGACAGAGACAGACAGAGACAGACACAGAGAGACAGACAGACAGACAGAGACAGACAGAGACAGACAGACAGACACAGACAGACAGACAGAGACAGACAGACAGACAGACAGAGACAGACAGAGAGAGACAGACAGAGAGAGACAGACAGACAGAGACAGACAGAGAGAGACAGACAGACAGACACAGACAGACAGACAGAGACAGACAGACAGACAGAGACAGACAGCACAGATAATGCACCAAATGATCCAAACAGGAATCCAACTTACAAATCCAGTAGGGGGGGAGGCAGAGACAGGGTCAGAACAGTCCAGGTCAATCACAAATCGGCTGGCAAAAACAATGGCAGTAGGAAGGCTGGATAGCTGAGGCAGGGCTGCAGACAATCTGGCAGGGAACTGGAGAACACAGGTGAGTTTTATAGGCAGCAGCACAGGTGCATGCAATTAAGAACAGACAAGGGGAAGACGATGTGTTCAAGGCAGGCAGAAAAAAACGGAGCAAACCGCTCAAACTGTTACATTACCCCCTCCTCCAGGGTCGGCTCCAGATGACCCTCCAGGCTGGGAGCGGTGAAATTCCTTAATGAGGGTTTTGTCCAAAATGTGCCTAGTAGGAACCCAAGAGCGCTCCTCAGGGCCATAACCCTCCCAGTCCACCAAGTACTGAACTGTGCGCCCCCTGCGCCGGGAGTGCAATAGGCGGCGAACAGTGTACACAGGAGAGCCATCGATGAAATGGGCGGGAGGACGGGGTCTGGAGGGGGGAACCAGTCTGGACGAAAACACTGGTTTAACTCTAGACACATGGAATGTCGGATGGATCCTTGGGGTGCATGGTAGACGCAGCCTAACTGACACAGGATTAATGACCTTGGAGATGGGAAAAGGTCCAACAAAACGTGGTGCCAGCTTCCTGCTTTCAACCCGAAGAGGCAAGTCTCTAGTAGACAACCAAACTTTCTCCCCCACACAATAAAGGGGAGCTGCTGACCGGTGTCGGTTGGCTGTACTGGCATAGATGACGGAAGACCTGAGAAGAGCCCTGCGTGCCTTTTGCCAAACTCTAACAATCCGCCGGGCAGCAGTGTGTGCAGAAGGAACTCTAGCTTCTATTTCCTGAACGGAAAACACGGGTGGATCATAACCAAAAACAATGTGGAAAGTGGAAAGGCTGGTAGAGCAGGAGGGAAGAGAGTTGAGCGCATACTCTACCCATGGCAGGTTAAAGGACCAGGATGATGGATCACTAGAACACAGGGCACGTAACTTGGTCTCCACTTCCTGATTTATACGTTCAGTTTGCCCATCAGATTGAGGGTGGTAACCAGAAGACAAGCTCAAATGAACACCCAATAGAGTGCAAAACTCTCTCCAGAACTGAGATGTAAACTGGGGACCCCTGTCAGAGACTATGTCCACTGGTAGACCATGGAGACGAAACACCTCTCTGGAAAGGATTGACCCCATTTCCTTAGCGGAAGGCAGTTTCTTTAATGGAACCAGGTGGGTCATCTTGGAAAACCGGTCCACAACAGTCAGAACAACAGTATTGCCATCAGAAGGGGGAAGACCCGTAATAAAGTCCATAGAGATATGTGACCAGGGATGTCTAGGGATTGACAGAGGGTGGAGTAACCCAGCTGGTGGTCTACGGGAAGCCTTAGTTTGGCAACAGACAGGACATGCTGCAACAAACTCATGTACATCTTTACTAAGGTTGGGCCACCAGAAACATTTCCAAATTATGGAGACTGTCTTAGCGACCCCAGGATGACACAAACGTTTGGTGGCATGGCACAAGGTAATTACTTTGGACCTGTGGTTTTCTGACACAAAGAAATGATTGGAACGGCACCTGGAAGGTGAAGCATTAGAGTTGTTGTAGCGTAGTAGTTCCCTCTCAATGGCCAGTCTTGTTACACCTACTCTCACTGAAAGCGGCAAAATGTCCTTCTCACTCTTAGTGTCAACCGGAGAAGCATGCAGATGAGAAAGTGCATCTGACTTGGTATTTTTAGAGCCAGGGCGATAACACAAAATTGAAGCGACCAAAAAAAAAAAAAAAAAAAAAGCACCCATCTTGCCTGGCGAGAGTTTAATCGTTTAGCCCCTCTGAGATATTCCAGGTTCTTATGGTCTGTCCAGACAATAAATAGTGTCTCTGTCCCCTCCAACCACTGTCTCCACTCCTCCAGAGCCATCTTAATGGCCAAAAGTTCACGCTCCCCTATGTCATAATTCTGTTTCGCGGGGGAGAGTCGATGAGAGAAGAAAGCACATTGGGGGGGGGGGGAGACATGAATCAGACAGATATTGCCCGCTGTGACAAAACGGCTCCAACACCAGTACTTGAAGCATCCACCTCAACCAAAAACTGACGGGTGGGATCAGGGCAGTGCAGGACAGGAGCAGATGTAAAAAGTTCCTTTAAGTTGTTAAAGGATCGATCTGCCTCCTTGTTCCAGAGAAAGGTAGACTTGGAGGAAGTTAAGCTGTGGAGTGGAGAGGCCACAGCGCTAAAGTTCCTGATAAATCGTCTATAAAAGTTTGCGAACCCCAAAAACCTTTGTAGCTCTTTACGGGTGACAGGAACAGGCCAATCTTGGACGGCAGCCACGTTGCTAGGATCCATTTCAACCAGATTTGAAGAAATAATGAACCCGAAAAAGGATACGAGTGACTGGTGAAAATCACACTTCTCGGCCTTGACATACAACTTGTTCTGCAACAACCGGAGGAGAACGGAAAGGACATGACGAACATGATCCTCAAGAGTGTGTGAAAAAATTAGGATATCATCCAGGTACACAAAAACAAACTTGTTTATCATGTCCCGGAGCACATTGTTCACCAAAGCCTGAAAGACTGCTGGGGCATTTGTTAAACCAAAAGGCATTACCAAGTACTCATAATGGCCAGAATGCGTATTAAACGCAGTCTTCCATTCATCTCCCTGACAAATTCTGACCAGGTGATAAGCACTGCGAAGATCAAGCTTTGTAAAGACTGTAGCATCCTGCAGCATCTCAAATGCAGAAGACATAAGTGGTAGAGGATCTGTTCTTTACTGTGATTTCATTAAGGCCCCTGTAATCAATGCACGGGCGCAAGGATCTGTCCTTCTTGCTAAAAAAGAAAAAACCAGCGCCAGCTGGGGAAGAGGAAGGGCGTATGAGGCCCGCAGATAACGATTCCTCAATATAAGAATCTGTAGCCTCTCTTTCAGGTGCAGACAGAGGGAACAAACGACCTCTAAGGGGAATGGTGCCAGGTAAGTCAATGGCACAGTCATATGGTCTGTGGGGTGGCAGGGACCTCGCTTTGCTTTTACTGAACACCTCTCTCAGGTCTAGATATTCCTTATGTACCGGTAAGCCAGTCAATATGAGGATTGTGCTTCTTGAGCCAAGTTAACCCCAAGACAACTGGCAGGGAGGGTGAGGAAAGCACCAAAAACTGTATCTCCTCCCGATGATTCCCAGCTGATAACATCGTGACAGGTTCGGTCTTGGATGTGATAGTGTACAGTAACTGCCCATTCAAAGCGAAAACTTTCCTTGGTTTATCTAGAGCCTTGGTCTTAAAACCAAGCTGAGAAGCAACAAGGGAGTCAATAAACTCTGTATCAGCACCAGAGTCAATTAATACCCTTTGAGATTGAGAAAGAGAATTAAACAAAAACCGAACAGAAGTGTGGCAACTGTTGGAGGCATTCTCCTTCACGGCAAAAGACTGGCTCAGTAAAGGCCTCCTTACCATTACTGAGCCTTGTCTTTTAGTGTACAGTTCTTCACCATGTGGTTCTCACCTCCGCAGCAAAGACATAGACGGCCACGAAACCTTTCTTGCTCCTCAGGTGTCAACCGAGATCGGCCAAGCTGCATAGGTTCCACAAGGTCTGCAGAGGGAACTGCATTCATTGGCAGGCTGAAAGGCCCAGACGACTCGTCTTGAGCTAAAACTTCTTCCTGCTGCTCTCTCTCTTTTGCGCTCCCTCAGACAAAGATCAATGCGTGTGGCCAGGCGCTCTAGTTCCTGAAGTGAATTAGGGAAATCAAGAGTGGCAATCTCGTCCTTCAAATCATCAGAGAGGCCCTGATAAAAATCATAAAGAGCATCATTATTCCAGTTACTGTCAACCGCTCTGGTGTGAAAATCAATTATATACTCTGACACCGGTCTGTTGCCCTGGGAGAGAGTACACAGGTTACGTGCAGCCTCCCTCTCGGGCTTCACAGGGTCAAAAACTCTTCTCAGCTCAGTGGAGAATTCATGAAAGGAATAACAAATAGCAGAATCTCTGTCCCACTCAGAAGTTCCCCACAGTTTGGCTCTTCCAGATAACAAGGAAATGACATAGGCCACATTAGATCTTTCTGATGGTAAAGAGGTTGGTTGGAGCTTGAACAGAAGAGAGCATTGGACAAGGAAAGCTTTACACTGGTTGGCCTCACCCGAATATCTCTCTGGCATGGGAATCCGGGGTTTACTGCCAGGAGTAACCTGAGAGAGAGAAGGTGAAGTGGAACAGGGTTGTCTAGAGACAGGAGTTATTTGCAAATTTTTGAGGCCCCGAGTTAAATCTGCCAAACCTGCCTCTGTCTGGTTATTGCACCTTCAACTTTCTCACACCACTCTTGAGACTGTCGGGTCCATGTTTTTGGCCAGATTGTACTGTAATGGCTAGCGACTCAACAGACTGGACCCAAAATGACACAGCTTAAGGAGTAAGGCAGGCAGAGGTTTATTCAAATAATTAGGGATTGAAGTTCTCAGGAAAGAGGTCCCAAGCCCCGAGTCACTCTCTTTTTAGGAGTCAAAGTCCAAGAGAAATCCAGTATCCAAATCCACGGTCCAGAAAAAAGATCCAAAGTCCAGAATACAAGTGACTGATCAGAGGGAGAGAGAGAGAGAGCAGAGGTAATGCACCAAATGATCCAAACAGGAATCCAACTTACAAATCCAGTAGGGGAGGAGGCTGAGACAGGGTCAGAACAGTCCAGGTCAATCACAAATCGGCAGGCAAAAACAATGGCAGTAGGAAGGCTG
This sequence comes from Valencia hispanica, assembly GCA_963556495.2. NCBI lineage: Eukaryota > Metazoa > Chordata > Actinopteri > Cyprinodontiformes > Valenciidae > Valencia > Valencia hispanica. The sequence continues at coordinate 50,189,145 of OY747704.1, forward strand.
GATAGCTGAGGCAGGGCTGCAGACAATCTGGCAGGGAACTGGAGAACACAGGTGAGTTTTATAGGCAGCAGCACAGGTGCATGCAATTAAGACCAGACAAGGGGAAAAGGATGTGTTCAAGGCAGGCAGAAAAAACGGAGCAAACCGCTCAAACTGTTACAAAAGGTCATGATCGGAAAGTCAACTTGCAATAATTAAGCCATTAATCTGGTCAGATATAAGAAGTTTCCTCCATAATGCTCCAATTAGGTGTGTTTATGTACTCTGGTATAAGTGTGTGCATGCGTGTGTGTTTGTAAGGGATTATAAAAAAGGAGTATGCACACACATATCAAAGCTCAGCTATGAAAAGCCCACCGGTTAAGATATTAAAGGGTCTGCAACATACAGCACAGTGTTGTGCCAATTTATCCTTCGTCTAGGTTTAAATGAAGTTCAGCCAGGCTAACAGAAATTCATTCATGGTAATAGTTCACAATCTAAATATTTTGAAAAAGGTTCACTTCTCATGTGAACTAGTTCTCATTCATTTATCATATTTTGTCTGAAAACAAAACTATATATGTAGGACATAATGTCATTCACCAATTAGAATACTGGTTTTGTCATCTCCTAGCATTTGTAACCTTTATTATTTCTGTTTTATTCTCTTGTGTTTGTTTTGTTTTTACTCAAAGAAATAGTTTATTTTTAAATAATTTATATAGCTGCTGTAACACCTGTTCTCATTGACACATTTAAATGCTTATGTCATCAGAAAAGACAATAAGTGACATTTTGACTGAAAACTAATCCATCTGGACTATGGTTGTAATTGCAGTCACTTTTAACCCTGGTACTACTATCCCATCAGTCCAGAAGGGGTTCGGCATGAGTTTTTTGTTTTGCCCTTTAAACTGTTTTTGCACTGTCAAACACACACACTTACAGATTAGCAGTCAGATACTGACGGTTGATAACTTGGAAAAATGGGCACCAGCTCTCACTCATTGCACCTTTCTTGATATTAATTCACCCATAAATTCAAAATAACTCTGGGGTGACCTATATTTGATTGTGATTGTAAGGAAATTAAAATATATGCCTCCTTAAAGTCCTGATTCTGTTTTAAGCACAATAGCTGCCAAAATCTTTAGTAATAAGACAACATCTGTGCTGTTATTGCAGTTATACTTGGCTGTACAATGATGTGAGAGAAAAGCGGAACTGGGCTATTCTCTCCTGTTTCTCCCACTCATAAATATTACAATCATGAAGCAAAGAAAATCCAGTTTAATTAATCAGTGTTCATGGTTAGGACAGGAGTACTGTATAGTTTAAATACTTAGAGAAACAAGATCCCAAGACAGACACATGTGACAAACTGCAACATAGATGTACTATTATACCACAATGAAACACACACACTGTTTATTCTTTATCAGATTGGGGATATTTTATATAAATATCACTCAGGAGAATTAATACAGAATAAAGTTTTTAAAAAATGCATAAAAATCAATGTACCCTAACAGGCACTGCTCTTATTCCACACTCATCTTTCAGTGTTCGTTGATTTGATTTTTGTCAAACAGATGCGTTCTTACGCCACAGCAAACAGAGCAAAACAAACGAGCAGATTAGTAAATTTTTTATGGGAACATCTGACAGTGACATGTTTTTCCTTTTGTGCTTCCTTCATGCCAGAGACTCTTTTGATGCTGCATAAAATCAGTCCAAGGTTTGTGAAACTTTTCTTCCTGACAGATCCTCCTTGTTACCCACTTTGAGCTGACAACACACACACACACACACACAAACACACACACACACACACAAACACGGTCCTCACATTTTGGGTGCTGTGCTTTCCAAATGGTATGGACTACTTTGACCTCAAGGTTTTGATGCAACACTGCCGACAAACAATATGTACCAGGTTGTATGGATCAGAAATACAGTCTATCTGCTTGTGACATGTCTAATGTGAAAGCAAATAATGTAATGGCTTCTAGTTCACCTTTGACTGTGTAATTACTAACAGGTTGAGGGAATGATAAGGTCTTAGCATTGTAGAGCTTTTGTGCAGACCTATAATGATGCAGTGAAGGAATAGTGGGCTACAGGTCTGAAGGTCATTTAACTGATGGGGTAATTAACACCTGAGAGGAGATCTGCTCTCTCTTTATAAACAGTGTTTTATAACTGCATCAAATAAATATGCTAACATTGAAATACAATAAACCTTTTAAATGCTCAGGCATAGCAAACTACGGAGGGGAAGCCCAGGTTCAAGAACTTTCACAGTTAAGACTTGTTGAATGCAATTTGCTTTAAAAAGGAAACACAACTCCCCTGCTGCACTCCCCAATATCTGTTATGACACGTGAGAGTTCCCAAACTGTTCTAAGCGTGCACAACACTCCTAAAATGAAACTATGGTGTTTTATTATTGTGGTGGCACTATATCTGGATTCTGGGTGATGCATCTGGGACCTCAGTAGGCGCTGATGAGATATCCCTGTTGGTAGTTTCATGTCTGGGAAAGCTGCAGTGAATAACCTATGTTTCAAGAACCTAAAGCGCAGAGACTCACGCTGTAATGAGATTTTCCACGTTTGCTGCACTCCTGCAACATTCGAGCAGTCTTGGACATTCTGGACACTGTTGGGCGATCTTAATCGGGTGCAATAGGTTCTTTGAGATCCTCTTTTTAGTTTAAGATATCAAAGTACCTTAACTATAACTCAAGTTTGATTTGTTAAACCTTTACATAACTGAATTTAGTTTGACTGTGTATATTTATTATAGTGACATTTGAATGTCACAAACTGTTCAATGAAATAACAGAACAATTTATAAAATGCTAAATGTTTTCTTCTTCTTTCGTGTTTGTCTGAAGACTGAAAACCTGTTCTATATTTTACAGTCTTCCATACATATCCTCTCCCTCTTTGTTAAAGCTGTTGCCAGAATGTGCCTTGTTTTATAGCAATACTTGTGGAAAATAACAACCCCTGTCCAAACACTGTTTCCTGACATTGTGACAGATCCTAATCTAACAGACTGTCCTCCTGACATAACAAACAACCTTGTTGATAATGGAATGAGCTTTGAGTGAGTGAGGCCAGCTACATTTGTACGCCAGGAAGAAAAGGAGGCAGAATTCATACTGCTTTGATGTATTGGGAGTCATTATGGGAATTGATGTGGCCATGAAGCATAGCAGCATCAAACTGTCACGTTGATCCACTGTGGCTATTGACAACAGATGACATTGTAACCAAGCTTTGAGAGATGACACATTTTGCATTTGTTGCTAACAGCAGCCTTGGTATTTGGCAGACCTGTGGTTTCTGTCAGGTTTTCACTTGGAGTTTAAAAAAATAACTTGCTGTGTCATATCTATAATATTCTGACTTTTCAGCAAGACTGAGGAATTTGTACTTTCAAACTGTATTCAGTGTAGAAAAACTATATTGCATTTGTCACATCTAGGCTAAAGTATTGTGTTAATTAGCATTTTCCTAAATATTTGAATTTATAAAAGGTAGAACCACAGCAAATAGATATTTAATAGATAGTTGTTGCATCCTAGGTGCATGAAGGAGCGTTTTCACAGGTCCTTCCTCCCAGTAGCTGTTGACAAAACTGGTCCCAACAAAATCAATAATGTTTACATCATTGCTGTAACTGGCCCTATTTGACTCATATAACTAACATTTCCGTGGCTACTATTTGCACATCTGTTTTTTCTCATTTTGTATTTTGTTAACTACTTGTAAATAATATGTTTCCTTTTTTACTTTCTATTGCACAACTACTAATACACATTCTGTAAATATTCACAGTTTTTTTAATTTCTCCTATTCAGTTGCACATACTGATCTGAGTATGCCACTTTATTTTTAAAAACTGCACAATACTTTGGTTTTTGTAACTGTCTCCTTAATGTACATATATAATTCTTAATTCTGTTTTCATAATTTCTCTACCATTCTCGTGTGATCGTGAATGCTTCTGTTATCAATCAATTTGCTGCTCTTACAGCCAATACCCCCCTTCGTGTGACAATAAAGGATTATTCTATTCTATTCTGTGCTATTCTATTCTATTCTGTGCTATTCTATTCTATTCTATTCTATTCTATTCTATTCTATTCTATTCTAGTTGCTATATTTTTTCACCGCTCTCTAGTTTTGCTCCTAAAACCTCGTAGGCTCAAAGAGAAGTGCCTTTTAAGGGTTTTTTTATACCTACATTGATTACCAATAATTCAAGGTAGTCTAGAGTCTTTTAATTTGTGTGTTAGACAAGAGTAGGAAACCAGTTATCATGGAAATATTTTTTTTGTCCCTTAGGTGTTATTAATGTAAACTTATTCATGGGTGCTCTGTAATTAATCTAAAATACTGTGTATATATAGGGTTTTCTCACCTTTTTGCCTTTTTACAATATTTTACAGTTTTGGGTGTTGTCTTGCGGATTTTTTCTTTAAAAAAAAAAAGCCATGAACTGTTAATTAACTTAGACCCATATTGTAGAGACAAGCCCTGACAGCTCAAACTGGAAACTCAATAGTCTGATATTTTACCAAACAGTGAACGAACCAAACCAAAGAACTACCATGTTGCGCTAAATACAACAGTCGTTAGTGCAGACATAGCTACTGTGAGGAAAAAAAAAGAGTCAAAGTTATCTCTTTCTAGAAGCAGTGCTCAAAAAAAGTCAAAGGAAGAACAAATGCTGTAAGAAGCTAAGGAAATCTTATCCTTTGTAGAGACAAATCAGTTGTTCTTTCAGACCATTGATGGGCAAGAATTTGGCAGGTGCTGGTCATTTTGCTCCTTTGCCATTTTGCATCTTTACAGTTTTGGTTGTTTTGTACCTAAAATTGTCACTTCATAACACTTCCATTAGCTGATGAGGAACTGAACTAAACTATACCCATTTCAGCAGGTCCCTGGAATTGGAATCAGCTTTTGTTTGTTTGTTCACACAAAAAAGGAATCTGACTTTGCATATGCAGAGAGCAGCAGATCTCAAGTTTTTTGAGTTGAGAAGCACCAGTCTGTCAATTTCATTGACTATAGAGTGGACATTAACCAGGTAAAATGAAGGGCAAAGTAGTTTAGAGTTTCCGTTATCAAAGCTTCACAAGCACACCTGCCCGTTTACCTCGTCTCCATCTCCATTAAATCCCATGAAAAGCCGTTGCGTCATAGACCTGAAGAGAAATCAGATTTAGCTTAAATACATTGAATATTAATATTAATATTGAAATGAATGTTATAACCTGTATGCAAAATATTCTGAACATTTCTCATAAAACACTTCTTATTTTTCTATTCTGTAGTCTGAAAAGTCTTCGAGAGTAAATGTGACAATGTCAGTTTTCATGTTCAAAGATGCTGCTATTGAAGTTCACAAGTGTTATTTTGTATTTTAGTATGTTCAAATACATCATAAGGATATGTAGTTATCATCATGTTGATCCAAGTGAGCTGAGTTTATTAAATGAATAAAACATTACAGGGAAACAAGCTGGCTACATTTCTGGCATTTTTTTCAATCAGGGCTGTTATATTCACACAAACGAAGAGTGGAAAAACTCTTTTCAATTCCAGAATGAATATCAAGCCCACAAGCTCCTCTGAAATGCACTCCAACAGAGGACTTGGCCAAGCTAGCTACTGTGTGGTTATTCTACATACTCTAAGTAACATCTAATATTACACAGGGGTTTTGCACCGAATAAAAACACACTAATGAGTTTGTAGAACTGTAAGCAATTTATATTTATCTGCTGTACGTCATCTGTCAGTTTGAAAAGAACTGTACCGTTATTCAGAAACCTTTTAAAGAATTCCCATTCTCTTGTGAATAACGGCAAACATAAAATATACTCTTATCTGTTGTTTTGCTTGAAGTGAGTGGTATAACTGACACAAAAACAATCCTTGAGAACAATAAATAACTTTAGTTTTCATATACACTAAAATCAGATTTTGCTCTAACATCTAAATCTGTTGGGTGTTTTCTACTAAATCTTCCTTATAAAAGTGTTGAAGTCTGTTTTTTGTGTGGTGTTTAAAAAAAGGGAGAAAAAAAGAAAATAAGCACGGCCTAACTTCAGCAGGGTCTGCCCTCTCACGTCTTGCTGGGAGTAGATTATTCTCAGGGTCAAAGGTTACTAAGACCCACACACACTCACACAACTGACCAGTGATCAGATAAAAAGATGTATTTTTAAAAATTGTCCTAAGGGGAATTTTCCTCCAATACAACAATCTTTTGCATCTTGCTTTTTAAAACTCATGGGAATTATTTTCTCTACGAGATTTTATAAACTGAAAATTGAGAAATTTTGGTCTCTGCGCACCTACAGTGAGGCTGTTTCAAATATGAAATTTCATTAATCCTGGCTTTTAGAGTTCAAGATCTTACAACCATCAACATTTTGAAATAAACCCTGTGTGTAAGCTGTGATTGATGGGGAAAAATGTATTTAACAAAAGGTGTGGAGTTACTGGTGATTGCGACAGCTGTATTGTGCTAGAAAAAAGTTTAAACCACCCAGTGATTACTTTAAACGTTGCCTTGCAAAAGTATCTTAAACGATTTCACATTTTGTCAAGTTCAACCACAAAGTTTAATGTGTGTTTAAAAGTAGCACATAATTGTGGGGTTAAAGTCAAAGGATGTCCGATATTCCTTCTTCTTTTTTTCTTTTTTTTTACAAACATAAATCTAAAACATGTGCAATGTATTTGTATTCACGACCTGCTTCACTCTGATACTGCTCATTTAAATCCAGTGCAACCAATTGCTTTAAGAGATAAAATCCATTTGTTACAGGTTTTGTTACAGAACATTGATGAGCAATCAACAAGCGCAGCAAATGGGTTAGGAAATCATCATCAATCCATCATCTGAAAACAGAAAGCACATGGCACAACTGCATACCTAACAAGACATGGCCATCCACCTAAAACAGTGTTTCTTAGCCCTGCTCCTCAAGGCGCACTGCCCTGCCTATTTTCAATGTCTCCCTGCTACAGCACACCTGATTTCAATTGATGGCTAATTAACAGGTTTTGCTCAATCTAAAGCAGGTGTGTCACCTATTAGAGGTAATGTTTACCGTTTCCCACGGGTCATTTAGTGGACAGAGAAAACATATGGAAAAAGGTACTCTGGTCTGATGAGATTAAATTTTACCATTTGGCCCACATGTTAAACTTTGTGTGGTGGAAAACTGACACTGCATATCACTCTAAAAACACCATGATTGCTGTTTTGAAATATAGTGGTGGTAACTTTAATTTTTCAAGGTCTTACTTGTTTGGGTCTTACTTGTTTGTTTTTTTTGTTTCTTCAGCTTGGACAGCCAACCCCTAAAGACTTACAGCTTCAGTTTTGGTTAGCTGTTTTACAAAATATTGACTATTACATAATATTCCGTTAAAACACAATTAAGTTTTAAGTTTGCAACATTTAAAAAAATTCGAGTGGTACGAATACTTTTATCATGACACAACATTGTCATTTGAGGAGCCAGACTTTTTGTACCTTCTGTATGTTTTTAATAAGGCTTTTGTTTGAACTTTGTCTGCTGTTCCCCTTGTACCTGACCCTTCTAGTATGACGCTATGAACAGTAAAGAAATTTGCAAAATACATAATTCTAGGATAAAAAATTTAAAGAAACAAAGGATATAAAAGTCGTGTCTTTAGATGGTAGTGAAGAAATCCATCAATGACCAGAGACAGGATGTAAGACATACCATTTGTCATCTGCTGCATTCTGAGTTTTCTAATTGCTCCTTGGGGATCTCCTTGTTAAAATACTAAATTACTATGTTTGTAACTCATACTGTTTATCTTTGATATCTTTCGTTGAATAAATAAAAGAAATAGGATCAAACTGGGTCTGTGTGAAGATGTTTAAGTAAAGTGATAAAATATTCAGTTCCACCCAATACAGGAAAATATTCGTTTGTAAAACGTTTTTCTCATTATCTCATCATTTTTATTCATTTTTATACATTCACTTACCAATATCTGATAATAAAATTTGTTTGATGATTTAAAGTATTGAAAAACAAAATAAATCAGTATGGCACTTTTTCACACAACAAATACAGTGTACATAAGTATTTGAACACCCAGCAATTTGCAAGCTCTCCCAGTTAGAAATTATGAAAGCATTTTATTTAAATTTCAGGAAATCACATTGTCTGAGTTTTAAAGAATTTATCGTACGGTGTTCAAATACTTATGTTACTTACTGTATCTCTGAATGTTACTTACTTATGTTACTTACTGTATCTCTGAATGCTCAGATGCTGAACCGAAAGAATGAAAATCAAAGTCCAAAAAAAGACAAAAAAACTTGAGAAAGCTTGGGGGAAAAATTGGGTAAGATCACAAATTAAAGGAAAGAAGAGATCACCCATGATATTTTTGTCAACACACTGTAGAAACTGGCATTTATTAATGATGATTGATGCCACTCCTTGAAGCTCGACTTCAAATGTCTGAGTGACACAGCCATCAGCATCTATCTTACTCAACTACATGCTGCTGACCTGGTAAGTAACTTCTGTGAAGCTCTGCTTCTAAGTGAGCCACCTCAAGACACTTTGCATCTGTGCTGCGGAGGACCTGAAATGAAGTGTGGTGGTAAACTGGAGCTGCAGGCACAAGCTGACTGGGCTGGATGAAATATAAAGTCCAACGCTCCAGAGGGGGGTCCAGGCTTAGCAAAGAGATTACATTCTTCCATCTTCGTGGCCCCACCCTCAGGCTCCGGCTCCTGTGATGTTGGCCCACCACAGGCGGTTGAAAGTAAAGAAAATGGAGAGAAAGTGCAGAAGTACCAGCTGTGTGGTACCGGAGCTCAGATGTTGAAGGATTGCTGTTATATTGCATCTTTATTCTACTATGTTTCCTTTAAGGCAGATCCTCCCTAGGTTAGATTTTACATCTCTTTTTATTATTTTTTCCTTGCCTTGATATTGATCTATGGTGATCTTTATGATCTTCCTCCTACTCTCATTCTGTCTGCTTCCTTTTTCTATTGCTTTTGAGAGTAATAAAAGTGGAGAAGAGGCAATCTTGTAATTTTAATGCTGTAGCTTTTTTGTAAGTGTCAGAAGAGACCTGTACGGTGAGAATTAATGTTTTCATAAAGTTTAAAAATGCCTGAATCTTGGATGTAGAATGTGCAACAGGAACGTTAACCCACACCACTTGTAAGGCATGAATATTTCATAGAATTATAAAACAGTAAGCTGCCGAGTAAATGGAAAAGAGGTTAAAAAAATTGTAACCAAATAATATTACCTTCCATCCCCAAAGGCACTCACTCTCCTTCCAATTCAATTTCCAAAAAAAGACTTAAGCTTTATGATCCAGCAGAGGTAGAAAGACAAGGAGAGGATGAACTGAAACATTATCCGAAAGTTACGACACTGCAGGGCCTTCTACCAAGTAAGAAGCTTCAGTGTTGGACATAAATCTAAAATATTGCACAGGGGTTTTTTTTAGGATAAAGTGAATTATTACTTTTATAAAGCCGGAGCAACTCTCACTCTTCCGAGGCCACTTTACAGTGGTGGTTAATCGCAGAAGGATTGCAGAATTAACTGAATGATAATAGTAGCTGTTATTTCCCTTTTTTAAATGTAACTGAAGCTAGGCCTAAATATAATGCTCAAATATGGCAGGGTGGGAGATATTCCTAAGCGATATATACTGTGTGACTATCTTTTTCTTTAAGGAACCATCCAAAATCTTTTTACACTCCTGCCATCATGAGTTATGGAACACATATGGTATATGTGCTCAGTGAAGGATTTTTTTTAAGAGGATCAGTTGGGTTACAGTCAGAAGTACACTTTTTTATCAGTATGTCACATTACTGTGGGGCCGTTAATTATTTATTTAGACTGTTATTGTTGATAAGATCAAATCAAACTTTATTTATAAAGCACTTTTCATACAAACATTGCAACTCAAAGTTCTTTACAGATTAAAATGACTCCACATAAACCACATTCCCATCCCTCCCCCACTGTCATGAGGTTAGGTGTTAGCTTCTGTTGATTAATTATTTAGATTCATAGTCAGTCCATATTCGTCTGTAGTACTCATCTCTGTCTAGTAATTTCTTATGTTTTGACTTCCTCCCTGTCTCCAGGTGTCCTAATTGTCTACAGCTGTTTCTTGTTTTCTCGTTAGTCTTCCCATTGTTTTCCTGCCCTTTAGATACACCATGGTCTCTCACACCCTCTGCCAGTTCCTCGTCAATCCTTACCCCTCTGTGGTCTTGTCCTGTCATTCCACCCGGAGCTTTGGATATTCTAAATAAACATGGGATAAAACCAGTCAAAACCCGTCTCTGCGCCTGAGTCCAACCTGCGAAACTTGACACCCACAGATTTAAAAGCATGATCACAATTATACCCTCATCCCCCTAACCCACCCCCATGCGCGCACACTCAAGAGCAACAGTAAAAAGGGCATTGGGCCGAGTACAGATGAGACAGGGAAGGTAAGGAATCCCCATCAAAGGAGCCATCTGCACCGGCAGCAGCACATCAACAGCAGCAGCCAAGGCACTGACTCAGGGCGCCCAGAGGAGGCAAGGATGAGACCTCCACCTCCACCCAAGCGCTACCTGGAGAGTACCCAGGCAGCTACAGCCGACCACCGCTTCCGAGGCAGAGGGCTCCCATAGAGGAAACACTGGAAGGAAGATTAAAATAACAGGTTAAAATATAACAATAAACAGTGGATAAATATGATAAGACTAGGTAGTAAAATACTGATAAAATATAAGCAGGTAAAACATGCAGAGGAGTTAAACAGACTATAATAAATAATAATCAGTTAAAAGTTAAGCTAAAAAGGTAAGTCTTGAGCCTGTTCTTAAACACACGAACATTCTCTGGGTCCTGAGGTCCAGCCTGTTCCAGAGGTTTAGGGCCATAGTACTGGAAAGACGCCTTGCTGTGAGTTTGTGTCCTGACTTTAGCAATGACAAGGAGACGGCTGTCAGAGGAGCGCAGAGACTGCGAAGGCTCATGTAGTAAAAGCAGTTCTGAAAGATTAGAAGCCCAAAGACCATTAAGACACTTAAAAACCGTTAAAATATTCTTCAAATTGATCCTAAAACATACGGGGAGCCAATGCAGTGAGTTTAAGACGGATTCAATGTGGTCCCGCCTCCTGGTCTTCGTCAGGACACATGCTGCTGAAGTTGTACTCTTTAGATTCAACACATGGTGAAAATTATTTCTTGTATAAAACCTCAATACATACAAATACCCATTCTACTATTTTGATAAGTATTCCTGTTCAAGTTACAGACAAAGCAGACTATTTTGGGAGATATCCAATACCTTCTGGCTGAAAATCTGACTCTGGGCTGAGCAAAGAGATTTTATTCTTCTGTCTCTTTTATCAGAAATCAAAGAGCTCATTTAAATTGTTTGGCTTCCAACCATTTATCCATCTTTTAACCATAAGCCACACTACGGGTGTCAAATTATCGTGTAAATTGCGATTAATTAATTACAGGCATATTAAGCGTGCTATGTTTTTTAATCGCATTAATCTAAGTTTTTATTTTTAATTTTACAGTTTCTGCATGCGAGTTCCCTTTAAATAAAACCCGTTTTATGCACTGGGCTTCTTATGCCTGAGTTATTCACTGTTAACCACACCCTGGACATCGGTTGTGGACATCGGTTGGCTGTTAACTTATCAGAAGATGACTGGCTTCCATCGTGGTGGGGAAAGCGAGATGAGGAGGAACAGTGAGTTGCCGACAGTGTTGCCAACTTTGCTATATTTGGTGAGTTTTTAGACTCCTCTGGCGATTCTTTCTCAAAAAAAAAAGCAACTAGCAGCAAATCTAGCAATTTTTTATGAGGTTATTGGAAACTTATGGTTCAGGGATGTAACGTTGTTACTCTTCTCACCGAGCAGCGGGGCGCTCTCCCGTCTCAGAGCTCAAAGCAGACAACCAGTCTGCACTGCACACTGCAGCTACACCCATCCGCCCAGGTCCACCCATATGGCAAGCCATCGGTATCAAAAATAACGCGTACATTACGTGTTGTTTTAACCCGTAATACAGCTATACTCAGAGAAGATATTAACCCCACTGAGTCCAGAACACTAATTAATCGCGCATGCTCGAAGCAGAAGGTTGCAGGCGCCACTTGGGACTAGTCACAAAAACAGCAGAATGTAAATGGCTGGGACTGCATCTGTTCAAGTCTGTTAAATACAATAAATGACTTTATAAAGCCATTTTTTCAAATTACATGTATCAAACTTTTGTTCTACCACAATAATATAATTAATTTAAAAGAAAATATCTCAAGATGAGGGCTTTTTTCAGCAATTATTAGAGATTAAAAAGAGATTAATTAGATTAATTAATTACAGATCATTATCAATTAATCTCAATGTTTTTTTATCTCACGACAGCACTAAGCCACACATTTTTAACAGACTTGAGATTGTGCCTATTTCAGAAGCTATTTTTAGAAGGGATGTTCGATATCTACATTTTTACTGATGTCTGATAAAGTCTAAATCAAAATTTTCAACACAGATATATACTGATACCGCTGATAGACATCTTAAAAGTAAAATTTTCACTCAGAAATGCAGAAGACACAAGATATTAGGGATGTAAGAAAATATCGATACACCGATATATCGCGATATTTTATTTCCCAATATTGTATCAATTTTCAAAATAAAAGTATCAATTTTTGGGGGATTTTTTTGGGATTTGAATGGAACCATTAATGATGACAGTAATTTTTGTAGTAAAATTAAAAGCATGACTGGTAGTTTGTGGTGGTTGTCACCTTCTTTGCTCCAGTGGATCACCTAGAGCTACTAATAAAACTGGATGTGTTAATGTATGATACAGGTTGGAGTGTTTAGAATGCTGTGACAGTTTTTCTACTGTTAAATTGTGTTTTAAAAATCACAATATATCGTCTTACTCATAGAATCGCGATATATCGCAATATATCATATTGTCTCCCCTGTATCGCGATACATATTGTATCGCCAGATTTTTGCCAATACACATTCCTACAAGATATATTGCGAGTTTTGCCAAACAAATAAAACATTTTTTTTTAAACTATACCGCAGATGTCTCCAGAAAGGTTAAGCTTTTTCTATTTAATATTTAGTCAGTTTTTTTCCACATTGATGATTTAGTCCTCCTGATCAGAGGACAGCCAGTGGTTGTGATGAATATTTTAGTTTTACCTTATACCTATAAGACATGTGTTTTTGTCCAATTAGATTTCAAGTACCACAATTTAATTATCATGTCGATTCTACACCTAAGGGCTGGGTTTGAAAACAACCTGCAAGTCCATTCTTACTGCCCAACACATTGCTGAAGTTAATTAGTACTCAGGCAGCAAATCACAGCAAATCACAAAATGTGGTTGAACTTCTTCCCCTAATGTCCAGGCTGCAACAACAGCACATTCACACCCAGTTGTTGCAATGAAGATTCTTGATGATTGGAGATGCTGAAAATTTGATATAGGGGAGATTTGTTCACTATCCCAATGTCCTTGAGAGGTTTTACTTCCCTCCTTCAATCATCTGGACACTGGTGGAGTTCTGGAGAGACTCAGATCTCAGCAAGATTCTGAGTTTGCCCAAAACTCATCTTTGAAAGTCAACCACCTGCCACATCAGTGAGAGGGAGAGAGAAAAGAGAGGGAGCAAAATCCTACTCTCTAAAAGGTGCATAGACACGAACATACACTGAAAATGTCATAATATGTACAGAGAAGCTAATGTAATGAACCAGTAAACAGAATCTAAGCCTTTAATCCAAAGATATTCGCATAATCCAGAATTTTTGTTTTACATCATTGATCTCCACGCTGCAGAAGAGGATGAAAAATGTATGACAGTAAAGGACATTTGAAGAACTGTTGCTCCTGTTGCAGAAGTGTTGTGCTTCCATCCACCCATGATAATGAGGCTGATGCTGGTGTCACACACACTTAAGAATTAGATTTTTTTCTGACAGACAAGCAGGAGAGGGAAGAGCATGAGGTAGTGGAGGCGAGGGAGAGGCAAGTCTGGTACCTTTTCTAAAGCTCATATGCTATCTTAGATAGAAAAATTGTTATAGGTTTCTGCAAAAATCAAGCTTAAATATCGTTAAAAACAGCAAAATAAGTTTGAAGATTTCTCAGGGAAAAAGATGACTATAGTTATTGTTGTTTGTAGTTATAATTGTGTGTATAATACTGTGTGTCTTACTGCATATTGGCTGTTTTTCATTGTTAGGTTTGCTTCACCTAATCAATAGTTTCCAAAAACTGGTTATTTTAAAAGCTGTTCCCTGCAGAACAATAAGTACCAAAAGTAAATGAAATGTAATTATCTGATAATATTTTTTAACTATATAAATTAAACCTATGGATAATGTGATTTATGGGGTTTTAAGGGGAGTTATCGCTGTTATGACACAATTGGCTTGTTTTGGCAATGAATAACTATGCATAACTGCTTAGATCAATTATTAATAAGATTAATAATTTTATATCAAAATGAAGACTGTACTTCTTGAGGAAGCTTAGGTCCTTCAAGGTTTGCAGCAAGATGCTGGAGATCTTCTACAAGTCTGTTGTGGAGAGTGTAATCTCTTCAGCCGTCATCTGTTGGGGTAGGAGCATCAGAGCCAGGGACTTAAATAGGCTAAACAACCTGATAAAGAAGGCTGGTTCTGTTCTTGGGACAACAGTGGAAAATCTGGAGATGATAATGCAAAGAAGGATCCTTCATAAAATCAAAAAAATGATGGACAACCCTGAGCATCTTCTTCATGAGACAGTCATACAACAACAGAGCGTCGTCAGTTGGAGGCTTCTTCAGTTTCGCTGCAATACAGACCGCTACAGGAAATCCTTCCTGCCCACAGCCATCATCATCTACAACAACTCCTTAAAGAATTAATTATATGAGCTATACCAACACTTAATTTCCCTCTGGGATCAATAAAGTATTTTTGAATTTGAATTTTGAAGAAGTTTGGGGCACCATCATGGGATCCAGGAAAATGAATAAAAGTGAAATAGTTCAGTCTCAGTTAATGTTTAGGATTACCTGCCTGATAAGGCTAAAGTAATTAAACAATAGATGAAGGAATACGTTCTTGGTATACTTTGAACAGCAAGTTACAACATATGTACAGTATCCGGAATAATAACAAACAATGACTTTCCAAAATACAAGAGTTTATTAAAAAGAATTCAACTTTCCAGTCAAAACACTATAATTAACAAACTCACTAAGCTTGTAACAAACAACTATACTACAAAGTAAAATAATGAATAATTAAACTAACTACCAAAGTAAAAACAGTAAAAGCGTACCAATATGCAAGAATTAGAAACAATAATAACCAGTAAATTGATAGTGATGTCGCAGTCCAGTATGAACATGTATGCTTGAAGACCAAGACTAGTGATGTGTCCTTTTTGTCGAGGCTTCGAAGTAGTTTCGAGTAATCCAGGAGGTATTTTTGTGAAGTGTGTATTGAGGCTTGTGTTGATTACGTATGTAGTGACGTTCGAGAACTCGCAAGGCGGCCGGACCACGTGACTGATTCATGAACCAGGTTGCCAGTTTGCTCATGAATTGAAACATGAGCGGCAACCAAGACGCTGCTGTTTCACCCTCATATTTTGTTGCCTCAGGATTATATTGCATGTGTGTTTGGAATATATTTGAGCGTCTTTTGTTTTGTGATGGAACCAAAGAGGAGATTTTCCCATGTCTGGCAACCTGTAAATAAGCTGCCCTGATAAAATTCCTAGATGGTAATAAATGATCAGTAACAATAAAGTCGAAATACAACACAGCAGATCCTGTGACCTTATTTCTTTCTTCTAATCTCTGACTGAAACACTGGAGTGAAGGACAGAAAATGACTATCCCCCAGAATATATATATATATATATATATATACATATATATATATATATATATATATATATATATATATATATATATATATATATATATATATATATATATATATATATCATAAACTTTCTATCTTTTTATAAACATTTATAAACTTGCTGATGCCCAGCACACACCAAACAACTCTTGTTGGTTTCCAATTTTACTTTTGTACCACCAGACATTGTATCATAAGGACAGATTAAGACAATATTCAGATCATTTCCAGAATTTATTACCATCACAAGCATCCTTTATTTATTCAGTTTAAAGGTTCAGATGTCATATCGTTCTAATCACTGTGCATGTCTTACTTGTATTGTCCACCTGATGGTGCAGTAGAGCAAATGTGTCACCACAGTGCCTCAAAAAGAGTCGACCAATTGGGTGAAAAGCTTCAGTGAATCATGTGGCTTAATGTTACCATTACTAACCAAGGCTTGTATTAAAGTATTTTGAGAGTAAAGCTAAGTTTGTTTTAAACTAATTATGATGAGTTTAAGATTAATTAGCACAAAGTGGTTTGTGTTCAAACAACCAACTCACAATGCAAAGCAGAGGTGTGGATGAAACATTATTTAGAGAAAGTAATGTTTCATAAAATAATCTGCTGAATTAGAAATCAATAACCTTTGGAGAATTTATTCTATTTTTTTGGATCACTGCATTGATTAATCTAATTTTACCATTTTGACATACTAAGAAGGCGGTTTCATAAGCGACTTATAAGACTAGTTTTCAGTGTTTAAACTATCTGATTTAAAACCGATCTCTATTTTGAATAATATAAATAACAATCCTTGTTTATAAACGCTAGCGGTCTGCAAAGCAGGCCACACTGAAAAGAAGCAATAGTGACATTTCCTCTATAAGAACAATTGTGCTGAGCTAATGGTATGTAGCGCAGGCTAAGGGCCACTCTGTTTAGCTTAGCACCAAAGAACAAGGGAAGACTCCGGTGGAACAGAGTAACTCATGTTGCATGATTGAAATGACTATTTGCATCGGTCATTGACCTTTGAAAACACTGTATACCACAGGCCAAAACGACCCTTTTGTACCCAAGCATTGTGAAGAATGAAATCTTACAAATGCAGCAAAACACAGTGAAATAGGCAATCAATACAACCTTTAAATTGTTTGTCCTAAGCTAATTTAGTTCTGCCCAGACACAACCTTACTTGAACGGTCCTTAGATCTCCATTGAAGGGTGGCTCCGCTGTCTGGAAAAATGTGCGATAAAGGAAGGAAACCAGCTGTTAGCTGGTTTAGCTAGCAGCAGCTACATGTGGTCATCCTAGCAGTGAGGCCTCGGGGGTGCGTGGCTAGCTAGCCACCGTTAGCTTGGAACATCGTTGACCTCTCAGGTGAGCTCACCACCTATCTTCTCCCGAGCAGTACTGGCTAAAGGGGCAGCTCCCGGTTCAGCACCTCCGAGCATTCAGCTCTCCTCTCCCACACAATGTGTCAGCAAAGAGAGGCTCACTGTCTTTGGTGGAATCTGTAATTCAAAGATTCCTTCTGCCAGAGTATTGAACAAGTCAAGTTCAGGACTTACTCCATCAGCCAGATAGTTACCTGATCAACAATTAGCAGACTGTTCATGTATTTTGGATCCAAGAGGCTCCAAACCTCAAGTGTGGGCGAAGATTTTTTATCCCGATGCGAGCCTGGTGTTGACTCGCGGGTAAGAGGAAGAGAGTGGGCGGAGCATTGCTTAAATAGGGGTAATGATGCCACATTCATGAAGTTCATCCTTTTCCTGCTGGAACCAAGAGTGCATTGTGGGATCATTAGTCCCAGCATATGATGTCTGTGGTTCTCCGGATCAATTTTGTGCTGCTGGAATAGAGGAGGGACAGTAAATCGTATTCTACGATCCATAATATGGTCAGTATTTGCTTTATTAGGACCGCAACACCGTATTGCGCCATGTTTGTTTACTCCCTCTTAGAGTTGCACATGCTCTTTAAATATAGGAATGGATGCTCGATGTCATCCACTCAGAATAAATGCTGGAGAGCTCATAATCACGGAGACAACTGAGCAGGCGTTGTGAGATCTCTCCACTCTGGGAACCGGTTTTAAACAAGATTGTTTATGGTGTCCTGAAACACCGGCTCCTTGTGGATTAAACACCTATTTAATGAAATATCTTTGCTGCTACACCTGGTTTCATCTCCGTGTAGACAGGGTCTAAAGCAGATTTTGTGTTTTGAACACACACATAGAATTAGCACTGTCATTACAATGACAGAGTCCTAAAGTATTGTGCAAAACTTATAAACTGCCTCATTCATTTTCCCCTCATTTCAAAAAGCAAGGTTTTCTTGGAATCTTTTTAAGTTTTCTTGGCCCATTCCCTCTATCTGTGTATTGCAGCTAATTTAGCAGTCTGTGGTAAGTGTAAAAGCACAAAATGAAGAAATAAATAATTAATAAAGCAGAAAAAAAGATCCAGCACCTTTGAACAGGACAGAATCTGAGATCATCCTTCAACTGATTATCTATTGTTGGCAACGTTTCCATTCAAGAGATCTCTGAGAATCACTTTGTTGTTTCTAAAATACAATTTTGCTTCTATTAAAGTATTTTCATAGTTCCAATTAACTATGTACTGTAAATGACATATAGACCTGGGCATAATGAAAAGTAATACAATATATAGATTTTTTTTGCCCAACACTCAGAAACAGACTGAGTCGACTTATCCCAGGTGCCTGCCTCCCATGATGCTCTCCTTCAGTTCTCACAGTGGAGTATAATTAGTCATCTGATCTTCCTACCACCATGCCACCCCCATGTAGATTACAGGTTTCATATCATTACCTCTTGATGAAAGACTGCTAGCCATTACTGCCTGGTCTCTTGTCAGAATGTTGTTTTTTCTGTTTCCTCTCCATTACTCTCTCCTTCTTTTTTTCTCCTCCTCCCTCCCTTCCTTCCCCTCTGCATTCATAATAGGAGTCCAAAAATCAAAGGATTAATTCAGCGTCATTGGTTTAAAGCAATTAACTGCTGTTCCAGCTAATCCCCAGAGTTATTCCTCAAATCCAGGAGGATGTGCAGCTTTGCCCACATTTCATTGTTTTGTCTGGCGAATGAAGTTGAAAGAGGTGTTATTTATTCTGAGAAAGGGAAAAATGTAGATTTTTAATCTCTTTGATGAATAAAGAAAATCTAAAACTTTGGATGATTAAGAGGTTTTATTTTTGTATTTCAATACCTCCCTTCAGAAGATACTTTTTAGCAGCATTGATTGTTAATCCAACACATTCATTGGGCATAATTAAAGTAAGAACTCCATTTATTCGATTTAAAGCTAACCAATTTGCTAAACTTATTGGCTATTACAAATTTGGCTTCAGGTTTTTATTGCTGTTCCTCATGAGAAATCTGGCTGTACATTTTAATAAGCGCCCCATATCCCTGATTTTCCACACTGTGATTAATTTTGTCACAGCTCATAGAGAAGTTGAGTCATTTAGGCTGGCATTTAACACTTTAATGAATGTTTTATGCTCTGGGGAAGATTTATTATGACATTCATCTGAAAAGTGGCATAAGCTGCTGCTTCAGCCCTCATCAAGGCAAATACTGCAGCTTCTTTGTGCAGTAACCATAGCCTAACACTAGGGGGAGCAATAAGATTACAAATTTAAAGCCATCTCATACAAGACAATTTGACCTTAAATTAATGTGAAATGTTGGTTATACAGGTAGTTTTTCTGACAAACAAAACTAATTTTTGCTTATAATTCCTTTGAACCAGTTGGATTTTAATAACTATGCCAGTTATATAAAATGGCAAGTCGAAATTTTGCTGAACAGCAGACAAAAACTTGTTAAAATAGAAGCTGGAAAGCTTTGAGTAGAAAAAAAAAACCTCAGTCAAGTTAACTGCAAAGGGCAGAAAGACTAAAGAAAGCTTACATTTCACAAAGCTGTTGAATGGCAAACAATTTAAAAACTAGCTTAAGTGGAGAAGCAATTTTTGAAAGTAGGCACTGATGTAGCATATTAGGAGTGGTACTGCAGAAACCCTTTACAGGCATATTAACTACAGTACCATTCAAAACTTTCACATTATATCACATTTCAACCACAAACAGCAATGTATTTTATGCGATTGTATGTAACAGACACAATGTGGAGCAAGTAATAGAATGCATTGTTTTCGAGACATTTTACAAATTAAGATTAGAAATATGTTTTTGTAATAAATTATACAACCACCTTATGGTGCATTACAGTAGCATTTTGTTTGTGGTGCTTTTATTCGTATTAGGCTATACTGTAGTTATGAATAGGCAAAGCATATTGTAGAGTGTTTAAACAATACTTTCAAGTCAGGTCTGATTAGACAGCGGGCGACTGTAAACATACATTTTTAAGTTGTAGATGTTGTATCCAGTTTAGGTTAGGACTTTGACTGGACCATTCTAGCACATGAATATTCTATAATCTAAACCATTCCACTTTAGCTCTTGTTGCATGTTTAGTGTCTAGAAGTTGAACACCTGCTCCAATATCAGGTTTTGCAGCAGCTCCCAACAGGATTTTCTTTCAGGATTGCCTTGTGTTTAACTCATTAAATTTGTATGTAGTCCAATTACAGTTTTATCAGATCAAATCCCTTTCTTACATATATATGCGGTTTTCCATAAATAGTCTGTGGTAAACTTTAGGTAGGACTTATCATGGCTGTTTTAGCTGTGGATTTCTTCTTGCTGTTCTTTCTTGAAAGCCAGGTTTGTGGAGTGCAAAACTAACGTTGTTTTGATAGATTTAGAAAAACCTGTAAAATGTTTCTTCCATTGTATTTATTCACTACGTCTTTGTAATTCTGTCACATTCAATCCCAGATGCATTAAAGTTTTTAATTGGAACTTGGTGAAACGTTAAAGAGCAAATCACCCCCAAATCAACTTTTTTTGCTGATAAATTCTATAAATGAGTGTCTAACAGTGCTGTCTACATATCTTGTTTTTGTATTTTACTACATTTTAGTAAAAATATAAATTGTCTACCAAAAACCCATCAGTTTATTGCCCTCTTCAGGTTAAAACGCTACACTGCAGTTGAATTTGAATCTGGCATTGCTACTGGCTTAGCCAACATGGCTGACGTCAGCCCTGCCCTGCCCCTGTGGAGTATAAAAGAAGCCGAGTCTCCACCCATGCCTCCTCCACAGAACCTACTTCCCTTTCCTCTCTTTTCTCTGATGAAGGAAGATCACAGCGAGCGTGCGTGTGATTCACAGCCCTGTGGCTGTGCAGTGTGACTTGCTCCCTGACAGCCTATTCAGTGCTGGTCTGCTTGTGACAGTCTACGCTAGTGTGCTGATGGCTTTTGGTGCATCCTGCTGGAGCGAGACGTTGTGCAGTCTGACCCGCTGAAATCTTGGAGGGTTCAGTGTGACACACCTCTAGAGCTCGTACATTGTGGCATAAAGTAGTCCTTTGAGATGGTTGAAAATGCACAGTGTGAACCGAGCAACAGGGTCTCTATTGCTCTCCATCTTTCTTGCTGTCTGTGTGTGCCACTGCAGCAGCGCCAGCCGCTGTCAACATGTCAGTCACAGCCCAGACCACACCCAGACCTCTCCCCCAGCGTGTTCACTGGTCTGCCAGGCAACACCTCCTTTTGGCTCATTTTTCAAACAGGAAATGTGGGTGGAGTTACCCCTGCTTTCCACCGGACGCGTAAGCAGCCTGTAACATCTGCGAAGCGTAATACGCAGCTGATAGCCGCCATTAAAGTCCATGGGAACGTTTCCACTAGGCAAGAAGCAGTGCAAATTGGTTGCGTCTAAGAAGTGTTGTGTTGCGACCCTCTCCTAAATTTATGCTGCACGTCTATTTTTATGCACTACGCTTCTAAAACTCATCAATCTCAGCAGTTTAGATCGGGCCAGACAGGAAATCAGGCACGGAAGCAATGTAAAATAGGCCGAAATTTCAAAATAAAAGAATTGTTCGTGCTTAACTACGAAAAAAACAAAACATGACTACCTGTGACACCAGGCCTCACCTGGATGGTGAGTTTATGCTGCTTACTAACATAGAATTACATTTTCCCCCTACATACTACACTTTAAGTAATGCAATTGCAATTCTCCTGTGACTTCGTGATCTCCCGGGATCAGCTGGGTGGAATGCTTTCACGAGTGATACGCGTCTAAAACGCACCAGGTGTGAAGGGACGCTCTGCTGAATTGCCAAGTAAAACTATTACATTATGCGCCACTTATGCATCCGGTAAAAAGCAGGGGTTAGACTCTGGTAGGGGGGTGAGTTGCTCTATACGAACAAGTTTAATGGATGAATCATGACTACTTTGTAAGGTGCTAAGCATATTAGCAGCCCCTTTTGTTTTAAAATGATAAACAGCACTAGAATTGCAGCTGAACATTAATAGCCTCCTGCCATACATTCTTATCTTTTCTCTGGCTGCTATTGGTTCGCCTGACTGTGCTCTCTCCATGTTTGTCTGTGTTTGTAACCAGATACAGTATGCATCTCCTTAAATAAATATAGTGAAATGTACAAAGGGCAAAAGTCAACATTGAAAAGATTCCTGTGACCATCGAAAGAGACTTTGACTTTGTGAAGAACAGAATGTTGTGGGAAAACATAGCCGAAGTGGTAGCTCACAATGTAGCCTTTGGTTTATGGTGACAGCCACTTAATTAGCAGTTCTATTTTTATTCTCGCATCTCCATCTCTTTCTTGTGCCACTGGAAGTCCAATCCTTGTCAGCATGTGATTGTAAAGCAGGAGTAGAATGTGCTGTTGATGAGAAACCAAAGGGCGAGCAGTAAAATGTTATCACAAGTGCTTTCTACAACCTGATATTTACTCAGACTCTGAAAGCAGTGATCACATGATTACTACCCTTCAATGACTGATTACACTTGCTTGAGCAAGCAGTATTCCTCTATAATTATGACTGGGCACCAACAACAATATTTGGTTTAAAGTTTTATTTTGCATGGTAAGTGTGTTTCATACTTATGGTGCCTGAATGCTGTACTAAATTTGACTGTGTTAATTTGACTGGACTGAGTTAAACTTGTTTAAGTTTGACCCTATTTGATTATACCTTATTGAAATAAAACAGATTAAATAGCATGAACTTGAATTTGTATGAGTTTCTTTTGGTAGCTTTTGCACTGAATTGGTGGTGACTGCATTGCAATAAATTGAATTGAACTGAGCTAAACAGATCTAAATTTAAATGAATTTGTGAATAGAATTGAACTAAATTCAATTGATTTACACTGTGGTGAACGAAACAGACTGCACTGCACTAAGTTGAACTAAACTGATATAATTTGAACTAAACTGAGCTGGAATGGACTGGACTACACTGTGCTGAACTAAATGAAATTGATCTGAACTGAATTAAGCTGAACTGAATAAAAGTGAACTAAACTAAGCTGGACTGGAATGCACTGTGCTGAACTGAATATAGCTGAAGTAAATTACTGTAGTATGACTTAAGCTGAATTGAAATAAACAGAGTTGAACTGAAAATTACTGAATTGTGCTCGATTCAGATTCGCTGAATTCAACTGCATTGAACAGAATTATTCTGAATTTACTGAATTTATTGAAATGAGCCAAACTGAGCTGAATTGAATTGACGCACAATACCAAACTATATCACACAACACCTAAAAAAGATATGCTGACACACTGTTGTTATCTTGTGTAGTTAACATAACAGCCTCATAATGCATTCTTGTGTAGATAAAGTGTAGATAGAATTATTCAATAGAACTTAGCAGAACTCAACTAAGTTGAACTCAATTGAAACAATTGAACTGAACTGAATTTAGATGAACCGAACTGTTTATAATTTAATTTAATTTAATTCATTTCAATTCAACTCATTTGGGATAAATTACATTTTTATATTCTCGTAAAAGGATTGTGCACTGAAAAAAAGACATGCAACTAATAGTGACACACAATAAAGAGAAACAGAAACAACAAATTCATCTTTACCCACAGATAATACCAGATTTAAAAAATGAAAGAGAAAAACCTAGAGCTTTTTAGCAAGGTTATTTGTCCTGTAACTTGGAAAAGAGAAATCAGCAGGAATTCACTCCACTTTAGTGAAAGGCAACAAAACATCAAACCTGTTTAGTAACACTGTCTGGAAGTTGGTCAGATCCTAGTGGAACGATAAAACTGAGATTATCTTCCCTCTTTAGATGTTTTTCAGAACAAAGGTCAGTGCTTAAAGATGCCTTAAAAACTGTCATTTGTTCCTCTTTGTTCTTGCCAACCTTTCTTCCAACAAGTTTTACTTGTTGCTGCCTTCCTCATTTCCAGTTTGACAGACCCTGAGCCTAGAACAAATTACTCAGAGTAGGGCAAGCCAAACCAGTCCCACATCTTAAAGTCATCCCCGATTTAGAAGGTGGAACAGCAACCACACCTATAATACTTATTGCTTATTTGCTTTCTGTATTTAAGAAGCTTTTTTTTGTATGACAGTGACTGGTAAATAATTTAACCAATTTTTCAACGTGTAGATACTTCTTGTACTTGCGTCGTTAAGCCCTCCGCACACGAGAGCTATCTACTGAGCAAAAAGTAATTCGAGGCTGTTTGATCAGCAGATAGCTCACTGTGTGCTGCTAATTTTCGGTGAGTTTTCTGCTTCATGAGGCGTTGAGGTGAAAATCAAACAGGTTTGATATTTTTCGCCTCGCACAGCGAAAAACTCACTGTGTGCGCTGTACGTGAGCTGAGTGCTGAGGGGAAATATTCAAGTGACCAATCAAAAACAGTGGCCGCGGCGACGCCTCATAAACAAAATGAGAAGCAGCATTTCCTCCAAATCCATCTCTGTCTCCGTTTCATTCATTGTTTTGACGTGAAAACAGGGGGATGCCATCTTGGAATCATGTGAGCAGAGGATGCGTTCTGATTGGTCACTTGAATATTTGCTTTGCTTTAGGAGTTAACCACACCCTGAAGTGGACATCGTTTGGCTGTCATTGTAGGCCCGCTTATCATAAACTGACTGGCTTCTGTTGTAGTGGAGGGCAAGGTGAGGAGGAGCTGTGAGTTGCAGACAAGTGTTGCCAACTTAGCAACTTTGTCGCTATATTTAGCATGTATTTAGACCCCTTTAAAGATTATTTTTCAATAACAGCGATTAGCGATTAAGTAGCTTTTGTATGACAGTGACTGGTTAAATCATTTTACAGCCTTTGTCCTGTAAGGGACAGATAGGGGACCTTTTAAAGATTTTGTCCAGTATCTGTTAAATGGTCTCTCTAAATTGTTCTTAGGTGTGAGTGTGCGTGGTTGTTTGTCTTGTGTGTCTCTGTGTTGCCCTGCGATGGACTGCCAACCTGTTCAGGGTGTACCTGGCCTCTCGCCTAATGACTGCTGGAGATAGGCACCAGCTCCACTGCTACGCAGTATAGATAATGGATGGATTATGTCCATCCAGAGGGAGGGTTAAAACGTTGTCTTTTATTGGCAAATTTTGGGAATGAGTGGATTCCATTTTGCCTCAGTGACCTATACAAGACTCAGGAAAACAATGCTCTAGACAGAAACAATGAAAAATTAGGGCAGCAGCAATGTGTGGTATGCAGCCTGCTGAAATCATTATCCTAAGCGGAATGTGCCTTAAAGGATGAGCTGAATTACGAGAACAAGGTCAGACCAGCTTTGTCTTTACATATCTGGTATGCAAGGAGTATTTCGATAACAAAATAAATGTGATATTCTAAAATTGTTACATTGCAATACTACTGGGTGTTGCTTTTATTTATCTGCTAAGGATCAATGTGCCTAAGCTATATGAGGCCAATAAAACATACATAGATAGTTTGTTGTGATCACAAAGCTGCAAATTAGTTTACTATGTTACTATTTCTATCTAAACGGTTTGCAAAGCATGAGCAGTTAAGTACCCCTGAGGTCGTCATGAGAGAAACAACGTTTTTTAAAGTAATTCATAGTGTTTATAATGCAACCAATAAACTACAAGTAACACTTAGATAAAAATTCTGCGTTTTCATAGAGTCTCTGTATTTTAGACAGCTTCTTTAATCCTTCACCAAACTGCAAGATGTACTCTTGGAAACTTCCAGTAAACCATCAATTAGACAACAGCCTTGCTTCCGTTGTGAAAATGCATCCACAGGTCAGAACAAATCCTTTCTGGATTTTTGCACAGATTTTTTACAGCAAGATGGCAGGCAACCATTTGATTGATGGCACTGAAATACAGTACAGATGGTTCCCTGATTTAGAGGGTGAGTAGTGATGGATGGACAGAGGTCACTTTCTTCCTATGTTCGCTCTCAGGAGGTATTGGTCAAACCTAATGACAGAAGGCTCCTTTTTAATTCAATCTCTTTCTCTCTTTCTCACTCTCTCTCTCAGCAGGGGGTCAGGAGGAGTACGGCTGGACTGGCATATGTCTAGAAAACGTTTTGTGGGGTGAAAGGATTTCAGTTGCCACATCTTTTTATTGTAAAACAAATCTACAGGATCTTTTTCATCGTGACACCCGATCTTCATTAAACCCCCATCTATCCATCCTTCACTAAAATCGGAGTCTGGAAAACGACAGAACTCTGCTCTTGGCATGTTATAACAATTTTTTCACCTGTTTAACCAAACTGAGGAACGCCTAAAACAAATCAAAAACACATGTAAAAACAAACATATGTTCAGTGATATTTGAGATTCAAATGTTTGACATAATGGCAGAAAAGCTCTAGTGGAAATATAACACAGAAGCGAAGGAATGGAGCTATTCATGCTTCAGCCTCCACTAAACCACATGTCCTAAGTTGGTGAAATGTTCAGTTGTTCTTATTTGTACATCAAACTTCCCACAAACAACTCCTTTAACAGCTTGCTTTAAAAAAAAACTGTGACTCATGACTTTTTTTTTAAACAAAATTGCTGCTTAATGTTCAAACCCACGTCTTCCTGTTTCCAGGTACTAGCTTAGAAAATTCTGTTTTGACTCAGTGTTGACCATCAAATGTCCTATAACAGAATTGGCAGAACTTATTTATTAACCTGTCTGTCACAACTTTTCATACCTAGCTAAAACACCCATAATTGTTAGTTTTTAAAACAGAAAAGCTTTAAATGCCAATGCTAAATAGTTTAATAATGCGATAATTAATGAATAATCTCGTTTCACGACTCAGTGTTTGTCTTGAGCCCTGAGAGGGACCTTTAACCCTAACTTGAGTTTTGATGTGTGACCTGGTATATTACTTTCATGGGACTGTAGAGAATTTTTAGTCACTTCCCCTTTTTACTGTTTATTTTATAGTTTATGTTCACCACATTTTGCCAGGGCAGACTTTACATCCAGTTAAATTCAATGGCAGTAAGAAATGACTCAAAGGGTGTGTTTGAACTCATTCAAACATTTTAACTTTTTCTGTTTGACCTTGTCCTATTGGTAAAATAAAAAAAAATCCAAACAACCACAACACAATTGTTCAGGTTTCTATGAAACACAATGGAAGCTACTGCATAAGGAAGTAATTAAACCCCAGACAGTCAGTTACTAATACATTCCTGTTAAAGCATTCAGAATAATAAAGAAGCTGTAGCTGAAATAAAAAGCATTTATCCAAATACCAAGTCTTTTTTTCCCATACTCAGAGAGTGAAAAACAAAGTGTAGTACTTTGGATTGGTAAACAGTTGCTGTCAAATAAAGTATAAATTGTTCTAAATTTGAATATTGTTTAAGATTTATGTACAAATGCATGTTATTTCTTTACTGTCATACCTAAAGTCATAATTTTTCCTTGTGTCTCACAGTTTATGCACATTATGACTGTCAAAAAAGCCTGGAAAGAGAATTAACATTTTAACTTTTTAACACTTTCAAGAGACACCAAGTTTTTAAAGGGTAACAGTTTTAAAACTGCTGAAATTTGTCACCTTACCATTCTTACAGTTCAAAGTGCTTTCAGTGGTGTTCCTGAGAAAGTTCTAGCGGGTCTGGGGTTTTCTCCAGCTGCATAGAGCATAGAATAATGCAGTGCTTTGCTTCTCCACCTATTGCTGTGCTCATACATTTAGCTGGCTATAGGAAGGCCACTAGCATTTTACCTTACCGATTTTAAAAGACTAATTTGGCTGTTGGGTGTAGCTTGTCGCTGTAAGGGTTGTGAAAACCAAAGAACTGCCACCCAACTCACTTAAAATTTTTCCATAGAGTTTTTTATTGAATGCAAGTTAGGTTAGGTGACTGCTAGCAGTTTTACTTCCTTTTTCCAAAACCTTCAATTTATAAAGAAGTTGGCCTGTACCACAGTCCACACTATGCTTTTCTTACTTGCAAACGGCACTTTTTTTCATGTTGCTTCAAGGTTGATGCACAGAACTGTTCTTCCAAATACGATGTGTTCAATGATATTCAAAGAGCTCAGTTTTGGCCTCATCGAACCAGATTATATTCTCCCAGTTTTTCACTGCCTTGTACAAATCTTCTGAAGCAAACCTAAACTTCAACAATGACTTTCTTCAGCAGTGAAGTCTTATGGTGTGGCATACCGGGGTGCTCAACTCAAACCCAGACAACAGGATGTTTGGATTGAAAAATATATGTTTTTTGGGCGCATCATATATATATGTGTGTATATATATATATATATATATATATATATATATATATATATATATATGTGTGTGTGTGTGTGTGTGTGTTCGGGCTTACCAGTTGGATTTGAGTAAAGTGGATGATCAAACATAGCTCTTGTGTCGTTGTTTTTATTCTTCCACTTTGGCGACCCCTAGATAGAACATGTTGAGGTCCTAAGCTGAAGCCAGCTCCTCGCAGGTGAGACCTGCTGCTTTGGAACATCCACCTGCATTCCCAGCTTCTTTTCCGGGGCTGTGAAAATCCTAAACTTTTGGCTGCACAATCCACCTTCATGGCTCGTCCACACTGAAGCTCAGTTTGCTCTTCATGGAATTTCCTCGGACGACACAAAATACCACTATGTGGTTGCCTCGCTGGATCCGCTTTCCACCCGGCGGGACCCCCCGACCCAAGGAGAATACGCTGCCCTCAAGCAGCTGTTTATTCGATGTTACTCCCTCTCCTTTGCAGAACGGGCCGAGAAGCTCCTCTCCCTCCATCGGTTGGGGGGTGGCACAGCTTTTGAGCTCATGTTATCTCTGCTGGGTACAGATGATGGTGGGTTCCTTTCCATCCACCTATTCCTCCGACAGCTCCCAGCTCCGTTGCGGGCACCCGCATCTCAGAAGAGCCCGATTCCCCCGCCTTGCTCCAAAATGCTAGCTAAGTGCTGCAGTCCACTTCTGACTGCAGTGGCAAGACATTTCAATCAATCAATCAAACTTTTTTTATAAAGCACTTTTTTCATACAGGCGTTGCAACTCAAAGTGCTTTACAGATTAAAATGACCCCACATAAACCACATTACCATCCCTCACCCACAGATTTAAAAGCATGATCACAGTTAAACCCCCCTCCCCCTAACCCAACTCCCATGCAAAACAAACATTTAAGAACAACAACAAAAAAGACATAAAAAGGACATTTGGCCGAGTACAGATGAGCCAGGTAAGGTAAGGAAATGCCATCAAAGGAGCCATCTGCGCCGGCGGCAGCAGATCAACCACAGCAGCCGAGGCACACAGGGCGCCCAGAGGAGGCAAGGCCAAGACCCCCGTTCAAGTGCTACCTGGAGAGCACTCAGGCAGCCACAGCTGTCCACCCCTCCCGAGGCAGAGGGCTCCCATAGAGGAAACACCGGCAGGAAGATTAAACTAACAAAGTATAAAAATAACGGGATATAAATAAGACTACGTAGTAAAACACTGAAAATATAAGCAATAATCAGTTAAAAGCTCGGCTAAAAAAGGTAAGTCTTGAGCCTGTTCTTAAAAACATGAACGTTCTCTGCAGCCCTGAGGTCCTCCGGCAGCCTGATCCAGAGGAGAGCGTCATAATAATGGAAAGACGCCTCGCCATGAGTGTGGGTCCTGACTTTAGGGGTGACAAGAAGACGGCTGCCAGAGGAGCGCAGAGACCGCGAAGGTTCATATGGTAAAAGTCGTTCTGAAAGATAAGAAGGCCCAAGACCATCAAGATACTTAAAAACCATCAAAAGAACAGTAAAATCAATCCTAAAAACATATGGGTAGCCAATGCAGTGAATTTAAGACAGTTGTAATGTGCTCCTGCCTCCCGGTCTTCGTCAGAACACGTGCTGCTGAATTTTGTGGAAGTTGTAAACTTGGCAAAAGGTTGGTGACTGTATTCTTTCATTACAGAGACTTCCAGTGGAACTTTGTCGTAGCTGCCAGCTCGGTTCCCATCATAGGTGCTGATTTTCTTTATGCGCACGGACTCCTGGTTGATGTAGCTAACAGACGGTTGATTAACACTGTGTCTTTTTCTTCACTGCCTTGTCTGAAACGAGGAGCTGGGCAACTTTTTTAGCTTCTGGGGATGCTTTTCAGCGGTTGCTATCAGAGTTTACGTCACTGACTGTTCCTAACTTTTCTCACACTGACACTAAGCACGGGGTATAGCATTATATTTCCACCACTGTGTCTCCGGTGTTCGCCGCTTTGATTCCGCTAAGCTGGCTCTCAGGAGGAGTTTGCTAACATAGAGCTTTTAAGCATAGTGCAGCAGTCTAACAATGCTTGGGCTTCGCCATTACACATGGTATACAAGTCTGACGGTCAGTGATGGGCTTGTGGGGATTTTCGATGCCTCAATAACGTCACGGAGAATAATCGTTAAGTGACCCCCACAACCAGGATTTTCAGCTGGGACCGCCAGAAGCCAATGTAATTTTGTGCATCCTTTTCTTCAGCAATGAAGTCTTGCGCAATGAGTGTGCATATGATTGTGTGCATTATTTCTTGATTTTATGTGAAAATACTGGACCTGCTATGTCAGGGTCTTTCTGGAGCTCTCTGAAAGTGCTCCTTGGACAACTCTTTTTATCATTCTTTTACCTTCTTTGTCAGATAACTTTTAAGGGACCTAGTTTATGGAGAAATTTATTAGTTATTTTCACTTTGGCACTTCTTAAACAGGACTCACTGGAAAATTTAGTAGTTGAAAATGTAGCTGAAATCACTGCCAAGAAGCAATGATTACAGTCTGGACTTTTGTGAATGTTTTCTTTAGTTTTACCCATTGTATTACTCTGTGCAATACTTTGGTAACGCAAAACCTTTTTCAGTTAATAGTAAACTAGCTGATGTCGATTTGCTTTCTAAATACTGTCAGATTTCAGTTGTTTTTTTGGAGTTACATGCTGTTTTGCACCTACTTTTCATTATGTGTTCAATATGTATTTCTTGCACCCTTCCATTTCATTAGTTAATTAGTTAGGTAATGGACTAATTTGTTTTTTATCTATATGTTTGAATTACTTTGATTGTTGCCAACATCTGTTTGGAATGTCAAAGAGCCCAAACGTTGAACTGTTCAGAACTTGTTATACCTGTGTTTTTAACTTCGTTTCAGACAATATCAGCACAGACCAAAAGTTTGGAGACACTTTCTCATTCAATTGAATGAGAAACAAACAAGAACAAATTCATGTTGGGGCTGTGAACTTTGTGCAGAATGTTTAGGTCGTTAACTATGAACATGAATTAATTCATTTTAATCTGGTTTAATTGAGTTAGTTCTTGTTAAGTGAGCTGGCAAAACCCTGGACTATTTATCTCCAGCTTCTCACTTCACTTCCTAATGCAAATCACCTTCTGTTCTATTATCAATTTCTACATCTTTTTGTTTACAATAAAGCAAGTTTTGTTAAATGTACATACAGTATCAAACACAGACAATGAAAGTAAAGTGTTAGTGGTGGAAGTGAACTCCCAAATAGAGCCACTTATGCATATGTGCGAATGACAGTGTCTCAAGCAAGAACTTCCAAAAACTTCTTGTCAAGTTTCAATTTGTGATGAGAGGTCCTGCTTTTTTGTCCATGCCAAAAGGGGTAGGGGGTGGGGGATACAATCTCTGAGCATAAGTGTTTAATTGGGTGTTAACCGAGAAAGTTTCAGTACTGAAAAAGGAAGGCCAGTGTTTTCGGATTGTCAGAACACAGGGATGTAGGAATGAGACAGCAACAAGCCTACACACATTTCTAACATACCGCAAAGTCTGAGCTCAGCCTTGGACCAGGGGGGGGGGGGGGGGGGGGGGCTGCAGACTGCTAAAGGGAAAACATGACTGGGATATGATTTTAATGTGTCTCTTAGTTTCAGAACTTATACCTCAGGGTGGAAAATTAGGAATAGGAAGGCGAGTTTTAAGACCTAAAAGAACAAAGTTCATTTTATTTTTAATCTTTCCACAACTTTTTTTGACTTTTTTTTTTACTTGTTTACTGCTTTTAAGTATATTTATTCCCAATATTGCAGCAATAAAAGGACATCTTTCTCCGCTTTGCGTTCAGAATTCAACTTGATAAAATAACCTGTAAAATGCACTTATAGTTAAGCCCAAAAATATTCATACCCCTGGCAGGTTTAGATTTAAAGTAATCTTTTAATTTTAGTAACGTTTTAAATTTGACCGGAAGTAAAATTAATATGTTGGAGCAGCGTTCCAGCCAGAAGAATCTGTGGAGGGAGTTAAAGATCAGTGTGATGGCAAGGAGGCCTTTCCACCTGACAGACTTGAAGCTAATCACCGAAGATAAATCGTCAAATTACCAAAGAAGCCAAGCAAAAAGCTGGTTAAGAATTTTAAGAAGGGTTCAAGTCTTACAATACTTTTAAAGATTTTTCCGCTGATTGTTAAGAAGGGGTATGAATAATTTTCAACATTACCTTTTTAATCAAGTGTAAAAATAAAATGTTCCCCCCTTACACTGTTTTATTTGGAAATGTCTTTCTTATTTCCTATTAGAAACAAACTTCTAGGTTAAATGAAAACAACTTCAAATCTAATGTTGGGATTAACAGCACAACACAAGTCATGTTCAATGAAAAATGCAACTGTGTTGCAGTGTGGGAAGTGTGAGATCTGGAAACATAATGAAGACAAAGTTGTGAATATTTTTTCATATGGCTTTTAGTGTTTATTTTTTTTTTTTTTTGTTTGTCCTAAACATGCTTTTTTTCCAAGTTTTAGACCAATTGCTATGTTGAAACCTTTTTTAAAATATGTCAAAAGAAAACTGCCGGTAGGCTTCAAAGTTTTTATCTGAAAAAAGCAGCTAAAGTCTGAAATAAAACTTCTCAGATTTTTTCATAAAGTCTACAGCAACGCTGATTCAAATCCTCTTTAAAACGTTACAAGAAAGTGTCTTACTTGATTAAAGTAAATGGTTTCAAACTTCTTTACAGGGATTTTTACATAATTGTTGTTATACAGCACCCTTCAAAATCATTGCGTTAAAGAAGAAATGAAAAGAAGTACAGCAGTTTTAAAATACTTGTTTTAACCTCTATCCTTGTGTCTATGCTGTGACGCTAGATCAAAAACACATCTGTAAAGGCACCTTCAGGAAAATCCAATATTTGCACAGCATTACTGGCAGCCTCTCCTCGGGTTGAGTAACTTAACTTGGCTGCTTTTAGAGGTTGCTCTGTGGGGGAAAGTTGTGCAAGCAAACTCTGAATCCTGACAATATTATGCAAAATAAATGGGTTGTCATGAAATCAACCTGGTTAATACATTTAAAGAGGAATAAAAAATGTTGGTCCTCTTTGTTTGAGATGTTGTCTGTAATACTGTAAAGCTGCTAAAGAATCAAGTCTGTGGGGTTTTTTAGATGACGGTAGATTGAGTGAGGCGCCTAATGTAAGGACTGTTTTGACTGCTTGATATCCTTTAATCAGGTCTAAAATGAACACTCACTGAGGGCAGCCCTTTGTCCTGCTGATAAATTCTCCAGCAGCTGGCTCCTTGCTCTCTCTTATCGCTACTTAAACAGTTAAGGGCACTGACATGGCTTTCAAAGTCCCACACTCGAAGTTTCTATCCAAATAGAGTAGTTTTTTTATTTTTTTTATTTATCAGCATAGAAACTTGTGGTTCTTTGAACTTATGTCACCATGACAAATGTTATTTTCCCAAAGTTCACATTGACTTGTCAGACTGTTACAGTCGGTTGTCTTTAACACACACCAAAACCACTTTGTAGTTAAACACCTGATGTGGGTACAGTTGTAGCTGTTTGACATTTTTTTCTGCTTGCAATTATTTTAAACTTAACAGCAGGAATATTCCAGGACGACTGCTGGAATATGACCAAAGACATTCTGCAATCATTCACAATGTTTTTATTGACATTATTTGATAGCGTAGCACCACAGAAGCATCATAATTTGAATAAAATATTTGGATTAAAACAATGTAGAATACGATTTCGCTTTAAAGTCTTTTCTTCTTACACTATCCTGAGCTATCTCTGTTTTAATTCTGCTGGAATTATTACTGACCACTTTTCTTGACACTGTTATTTTCTCCAGTCCCTCTCCATTGGCGTGTTATTTGCAGTTATTGATTCCATCAAGAAGCAATATCTTCATTAATGCAAATGAAAAAAATGGAGGGAGCCAGTTTTCTCTCTGTTTTATTGTTTCATAGAAAGTACGCCTAGCTCGGCTGTCCTTTTTGTAGCTGCATCTCTTTTCTGGACAGTCAATGAAGGAGCTATTGCTTTCATTATCTCTGGAACTGTTTCTTTGCACCAAGTATGACCATCAGTGTGGGCATGACCATACTTGGCTTTTATATGTGAATACATGCCTGTGTCAAGCTGTGTCTCTTTTTTGCGATGTATTAATGATAAAGATATTGCTGATATTAACTTTTTGTACTCCTCCTTTCTTTCCTGTAGAAAGTACTCTAGGCTGGGTTCCTTCCTTGAATTACTCACTGAAGAAGGAATTGTTTACATCTGCACTGCTTACTCTTCTTTTTCTTTTTTCTATTTGAAAGTACTCCTAGCCCAGTGCTTCTGTGTTAACTGTGCCCTGCTCCTGATGGAGTTATGGACAAAGCTCTTGGTGGCAATAACTCAGCGAACAATATTATTTCCAGCTAAAAGTATTTGTACCCTGGTTCTTGTGTGTTTAGCCTCTTTTTATTTACCTGGATGATGTCATTTACAGTTATTGCCACCATTAACGGTGTACACTTAGTTCGTTCCCATGGAAAGTACTCATGGTCCTGTTCTTCAGTGTGTTTCCCTGTCTCTTTCTGTGATAGAGTTCACCTCAGCAGATTTCTTCCTGCGTAAAGAGATTCATTCCTCTTGGCTATTTGCACATGCTAAATTAGATATATTTGTTACTAACTGACATAAAACGACCAGCTTTATATGACTGTACTGTATTATAGTTTGGACTGAAACAGACTATATAGATTGTATTAGAATTAAACAGACTGATTTGAGGTGTATTTATTTGAATATGATTTAGATCATTTCTGGGCAAATTGTACTGACATGACATTTGCTTTAAATTTTTGCTATAGAAACACACTGAACTGCATCGAACTGAACATAAAATAAAATTTTCAACAACACCCTTTGATTCTTATAGATGGATTTTTGTCTCAGATACTTCACATGCTTATCTATTGCTTGAAAACTAATAACACTTTTTTTCCAAGTGATGCAATTTAAATAGCTGAAACCTGACAAAAATGCAAATACATAGTTTAAATTCACTGTCAAGGCTTCTAACACCCTCCCAAAAGTTTTTGCAAAACATTGTTTTTTGTGGGTCACTGCAACAACTTGTATAGGCTATTTTAACCATGACAACAAAATCATTAAATAACTTATTTTCAATATAATCAGATTATCAGAACAGGTGAAGCTTTGAAACATTCCAGGTGAAATCATTCTCAACCTAATTATCAAACTATTAATAGGGACAGAGCTGCTTGAAATCAACGGAAAGAGTAAAGTTATCTTTTCTTTTTTTCATTAAATTTACCTCACATGTATGGAAACTGCTTCTTAGCTATGTGGAATCTATGTGGAAAGTTCAGCAAATGCCACAGGCAACCACTCCAGAGAAGAGCACAACAGAAGCATGTTGCCACCAGTCTAGAGCTGGTTCATTATTGGCAGAAGGTGGGAGCAAGTGCATCTGTACACATTTTGCACTGATGTACTTAAACAATGTAGTAACTTGGAACACTTTTGAGGCTGATTTGGTTAAATACAACCAGACAAAGGTGTAAATAAATAGTTTATTCAAAAATGTATTTTTCTTTTAATGACACCATTCTGACTTTCGAATGTTCTTTTTTTCTTATTGGAAATGCCAGTTTCAGGTTTTAAGGGGAAAACACTATCAATATTCTGGGTGCTTTTCAGGATCAACTTTCAGGGTCAAAATTCTAACTATTTTAACATTCTGTATGCCCTTTGACCCTGCCTGTGTAAACAAACAAATCTACCTGTGGAACAGCTGTGGTTCTACAGTTAGCTTATTGGTGGTGTTGGCTGAAAGGAACCTTAAATAGAACCAAATCACTTTGTGTTTTCAAGACAAAGTTAATGCATGTTTGCTGTGATTGCAGATTCTTCCTTAGAACAGTGTGTTAAGTGAAAAAGTTGGGCTCTCCATTCTAAGGTTTATCCTGACAGCATTGATCTATGACTCATGGTTGGAGTCTGTAATATTGCAACAGATTTTGTGCAGGCTTTGACAGCTATTTGTTGTCTCAGGTGGTCCTGATGAAATCACATGAAAGCTGAAATTTCAAACAGGAATTATCATACTTGGCTTTTATAGGAGTGCATGCCTGTCTGTGCTCTGTGATCATTTTGCTGAAAAACACAGGCTGAAGAATGAGCCTTTAATCACAGAGGCCCAGACTGAACAGACAGGGAAAGAGCTTCAAGAGAATTCACATGCAAGATTTCAGCTCTGCCTTCACGTTAAATTTAAAGGGAAATACAGATCCAATATTGTGCACAACAGTGTTGGGTTAGAGCTGGAGTTATGAAGGTAAAATGAAACGCTAATTTGTGATGTGCAGCTTCAATCCCTTTGATCTGAGCTAAATCTTTATTAGGTTAGTTTGATTCATTTTAAGGAGCTTCAAAGGAAGGATCAGACATGCAGTGTGGGAGGAATCTAAAGGGATTAATGGCTTCTTTCAGCATACAGACTGCTTGTAGCAGGCCTGCCACATGTACAGGAAGTGAAACCATAGCAATGAAGCCTTGTGCAATGTGTGACGCAGGTTGTCCTGCTGTGTGCATCAACTTGTGCCTTTTAAATTACACATCAAACCAGGACGCCCTAATAAACCCACTGACATTGTTTTTGATAGATTGCGTCATCTGGTTTATTCCACCTTGCTGACATCAGTTTTTGAATTATTGACAAAAATGTGGACTTCCTTTTTAAAAGCTGTAGAGTGATGATAAAAACATAGCTGCATGAAAAAAAGAAATTAATTTTCAAAGCAGGATTTCCCCAAAATACAAAAAAAAATTTCATTGGTAACATCCACGAACTGATGTCACAAAGCATTATGATTGACACTAGACATAAATGATAATCAGCACAAAGAAGCTAGTTTCAGGGTGATTTGTTTGCTTTAGTACACATCATGTTGGAGGAGCCACTTTTGTCAGTTACTGATTCTCAAGCATTTTAATCTAATTTGACTTTTTCAAGCAAACAATAATTAGGAACATGATCGATTTGTTTTATTGTTCTATTCCTGTTGGAAGTTGTTCATTTAATTGATTTCACCACATTTAGCACTTATAAATATTCTGGTGGTATAAATGGATATAATTATACACCTCGGATCATGTTTAGCGCATTGGATGAAAAGAAAACGTATCCTTTTTTCCTGGTGGTAGCCAGAATGATGCTGATGGCATAGACGATTGGGTCTGCAACATGTGGCTCTCTGGCCCCTCAAAAGTGACTCTTAATATATTTGACATCACATAATAAACAGATGAGCAACATCATTTGACACATTTGACTTAACCAATTAAGATATTTTAAATGGAAAACCATGCAGACTTATTTTATAATACTTTCATCTTATTCTCTTTTAAATCTGGGCTTTGTGTATTTATTGTCTTACTGGAACTAATGCCTGCTTGTTCACACACCTGTTCCCTCCATTCTGACAAGAGAAATCCCATCATCACTACTGACTCCTGACTCTGTTTCTGACATTAAATCACATTTAAAAATGGTCAAAATTCTCAGCGCAGATCTTCCAATTTACAAAGTCTCTGATCCACACCAGTTTTATTAATGTAGTGCTGAGTCAGCCAGCATTGCAGGGCACTTTTCATATGGAGCAGGTCTACACCATGCTCTTTATTATTTTAATTCTAAAAACATTTATTATTAAGTAATCCTGCCCACTCTGGACTTGTGGGCTCATATTGCTTGGTGCTTGGTAACTCTGAGGAGCTACAAGACAAAGTTTCCCAGTTATTTAGCGTCGCATCATATTATTGTTAAAATGATGTTATGCTAGTTGCCACAACGTCACACAATTCATTTACTTGATAATTAACTTGAATGGTGATTTGCAGGCAAAGTTCAACGTGTTGTCTTACCTGTTTCATCATCCTCATTTGTTGTCAAAAACCACTAGCTTATTTTAGTGAAAAAGTTGCCAATTTTTGTACATTTAGCAGCATCTGTTTGAGCCTTCCTCTTTTTCTCTCCTCACTACCCTTGCTCTTTCAACTTTCAAACATTACTGACTGAGTGCTCTGACATGTTACGTCAAGGTGCGCTGCAAAAAAAAGAAAATAAAATTAAAAAAACGAGCTGGCAGCATTTGTGGCAGATAATGTATCACTTCGGCAAGCAGGATATATAATTGGCACTTGAAAATCAAATTTGGCCATTCTAGGTTGCCCTAATGCTGACTCAAAGGTAACATAAAACTTCAGTTATCCTGTAAAACTTTAACTGGTTCTTAATTTATTTGTCAGAGTACATAATTCAATTCAATTCAGTTTATTTATATAGCGCCAATTCACAACAGATGTCATCTCAAGGCACTTAACAAGAAGTCATTCCAATACATTTATACAAACATTCCAATCAGTTAAAAAGTTTCCTATTTAAGGAATCCCAGCAGATTGCGTCAGTCATTGGCGTGAGGTTGGGCCCCGTTGATGCAGACTTTCCAACCACAGCAATCCTTCAGCAATCCCTCATACTGAGCAAGCATGTAGCGACGGTGGAGAGGAAAAACTCCCCTTTAACAGGAAGAAACCTCCAACAGAACCAGGCTCAGTAGGAGCGGCCATCTGCCACGACCGTCCAGGGGTTTGAGAAGACAGAGCAGAGACACAGAAGGAACAGAAGATCTGATATAAGAGTACTCTCTATGTTACAGAACGTAAAAAGTTGATAACAGGACACAGTGGATGTTCAGCCACTGGGAGCACCATCCCAGTCGATGCCCCCCGTCCAACAGGGCATTGCAGCAGAGCAGGATACCAGACCAGGTATATCTTCTATGGAGAGAAAAACACTGAGAGAACACAAAGTTAACAGTCGAAATAACAGAATGTACTGTAATACAACTGGAGAGTAGTAGTAGAAAAGGAAGTAGCAGAGTGAAGAAAATTGGTAAGTCTGTCCTCCAGCAGTCTAAGCCTATAGCAGCATAACTACAGAGCCATCTCAGGATGACCTATCTACTCTAACTATAAGCTTAATCAAAAAGGAAAGTTTTAAGCCTGGCCTTAAAAGTAAACAGAGTGTCTGCCTCACGGACTAAAGCTGGGAGCTGGTTCCACAGGAGAGGAGCCTGATAACTAAAAGATCTGCCTCCCATTCTACTTTTAGAAATCCTAGGAATTACAAGTAAACCTGCAGTCTGAGAGCGAAGGGCTCTGTTAGGAACATAAGGAACAATTAGATCTCTGATGTATGATGGAGCTTGATTATTAAGGGCTTTGTATGTAAGAAGAAGGATCTTAAATTCTATTCTGGATTTAACAGGGAGCCAATGAAGGGAAGCTAAAACAGGAGAAATGTGATCTCTCTTTTTAATATTCATCAAAACTCTTGCTGCCGCATTTTGGATCAACTGAAGGCTTTTAATGGCATTTTGTGGACTTCCTGATAGTAAAGAATTACAGTAGTCCAGCCTTGAGGTAACAAATGCATGGACTAGTTTCTCAGCATCACTCCTGGACAGGATGTTTCTAATTTTAGCAATATTCCGGAGGTGAAAGAAAGAAATCATAGAAACCTGTTTAATATGGGATTCAAATGTCAAGTCTCGGTCAAAAATAATGCCGAGGTTCTTTACGTTATTACTGGGGGCCAATTTAATGCCATCCAGATGAAGTGATTGACTAATCAGTTTCTGTTTAAGAACTTCTGGTCCAAAGACAGCAACTTCTGTTTTGTCAGAATTTAAAAGCAAAAGGTTTAGGGTCATCCATGTTTTTATGTCTTCCAGACATGCCTGTAATCTACCTAATTGACTGGGTTCATCAGGATTTATGGATAAATATAATTGTGTATCATCTGCATAGCTGTGGAAATTTATCCCATGCTGTCTAATGATTCTACTAATTGGGAGCATATATATGGTGAACAGAATTGGTCCAAGCACAGAACCCTGTGGAACTCCACAAGTAACCCTTGAGAGTGAAGAAGATGTATCATTTAGATGAACAAACTGGAATCTATCAGACAAATATGATTTAAACCAGCCTAGTGCTGTTCCTTTGATCCCTGCAACATCTTCAAGCCTTTCTAAGAGAATATTATGATCGACTGTGTCAAAAGTAGCACTGAGATCTAACAAAACCAGAACAGACACAAGTCCATTATCTGAGGCCATGAGAATATCATTAGTAACCTTCACCAGTGCTGTTTCAGTGCTATGATGAGCTCTAAAACCTGACTGAAACTCTTCAAACAGCTCGTTATTGTTTAAATGCTCACAGACTTGATTAGCAACAATTTTCTCAAGGACTTTGGATAAGAAAGGAAGGTTGGATATAGGTCTGTAATTCACTAAGTTATCTTGATCAAGGGAAGGTTTCTTGAGTAAAGGTTTAATTATAGTTATTTTAAATTCCTGTGGTACGTATCCGTTTACTAAGGATAGATTCATCATATCCAAAATGGGGCCAGGAACCAAATGGAACACTTCTTTAAATAATTTGGTTGGAATTGGGTCCAACATACAAGTTGAAGGTTTAGATGAGGCTAATATTTTTTATAATTCCGAAAGCTCGACTGAATCAAAACAGCCTAAGCACAACTGAGGATCTACAGTTCTTTCCGATACTGCCTCATTTACTGAGGAAGAAGTAATCATGTTTGGGAGGATGCCAATGATTTTATTTTTAATAGAATTAATTTTATTTACGAAGAATCCCATAAAATCATCACTGCTAAGAGCTGGGGGAATAGTTGGCTCAACAGAGCTATGACTCTGTGTAAGTTTGGCAACTGTACTAAAAAGAAACCTAGGATTGTTTTTATTCGCCTCTATTAATGATGAAAAATATGCTGTTCTAGCTTGTCGAAGGGTCTTTTTATACAGCAGCAGACTGTTATTCCAGGTTAAATAGGAATCCTCTAGGTGTGTAGAGCGCCATTTTCTCTCCAACTTCCTAGTATTCTGCTTTAAAGTACGCAACTCTGCGTTGAACCAAGGAGTCAGCCTCCTATGGCTAGCCACTTTCTTTTTTAAGGGGGCTACACTATCTAATGCCAAACGCAATGAGGACGTAACGCTGTGAACCAGATCATCAATTTCTGAAGGGTTAGAGATAGAATTGCTGCCATCCACTGTGTTACTCTGAGACACTGAGGAAAGTAAGAATGGAACAGATTCTTTAAAAATTGTTACAGCATTGTCTGATAAAGTTCTACTATAATGAAATTTTCTTTCAGATTTAAGATGGTCAGTTAAAGTAAATTCAAAAGTTATTAAGAAGTGGTCAGACAGGACCGGGTTATGTGGCTGGACTGTTATTTCCTCACACTCGATACCGTATGTCAGTACAAGGTCCAAAGTGTGTTTGCCTGAGTGGGTCGATCCCTGTACTTTTTGAGTAAAGCCAATTGAGTCTAAAATAGCATTAAAGGCTGCATTTAGGCTATTACTTTCAGTATCCACATGAATATTAAAGTCCCCCACTATAATGACCCTATCAGTATTTAATACTAAATCAGATAAAAAATGTGAGATCTGATCCAAGAATTGAGAGTAAGGGCCTGGTGGACGATACAAAACCACAAACAAAAATGGTCTTAATGTTTTGCAACTTGGATGAGGAAAATTAAGGGTTAGATGTTCAAAAGAACTGTAGCTATCAATTGGTCTGGGACTAATTAGTAAATCAGAACGAAAAATGGTTGCAACTCCTCCTCCTCGCCCAGTATTTCTAGGAATGTGAAAATTTAAATGACTGGAAGGAGTTGACTCATTTATACTGACATAATCCTCCTTTTGCAACCAGGTTTCTGTGAGACAAAGGAAATCAATGTGATTATCACAAATCAAGTCATTTACTAACAAAGTCTTTGACGAGAGAGATCTTATGTTTATTTAACCACATTTAATAGATTTATTTTTCTGTTCAGTCAGAGTTGTATTTATTTTTATGAGACTTCCATAATTTGCTTTTGTTGGCTTAACTTTTAATCCATTTAATTTTGGCCGTGGGCAAGACACTGTTTCTATAGGGTAATGGGGGGGTAACAGTACAGAAGCAGCAGAGAGGTGGGTTAAACTACGACTCTGCTTCCTGGTCTGGACCCTGGGTTGTCAGTGTTTTGGAGGACTAATAAATTCGGCCATATTCCTAGAAAGAAGAGCTGCTCCATCCAAAGTGGGATGGATGCCGTCTCTCCGGATCAGACCAGGTTTTCCCCAAAAAATTCTCCAGTTATCAATGTAGCCCACATCGTTTGCAGGACACCACCTAGACAACCATTGATGGAATGACAGCATGCGGCTAAACATGTCGTCACTGGTCCGATCAGGCATGAAGAAACACGTTTGTTAAATTCATTAAATATGAGTATTTTCCCACAAACATTTTTATTATGGTTCTCAACAAACCCTCTTTTAGCTAGTATTGGAGCTGGTGCATATTTTAGATCTATTGGGGTTGTTCCCTGTTTTTCATTCAGGTCTTTCAGGTCATTGTGAGGGTTCACTGTGAGTACTGAAGGGTGTTTA
The DNA here is from genome assembly GCA_963556495.2 of Valencia hispanica. NCBI lineage: Eukaryota > Metazoa > Chordata > Actinopteri > Cyprinodontiformes > Valenciidae > Valencia > Valencia hispanica. The sequence goes on from OY747704.1 coordinate 50,232,358, forward strand.
TCCAATGTTCATGTCACAAAAATGATAAATTACGTGTACCTGAATGAATTAGCCTTACTTAACAAAACTCTGATCTGTAGACTAACTCCTTTGTCTACATCTCTCTGGGTGATTGTTTTATTACAGGACAAACTGAAGTAAGTTTATATGAAAGTGCATGAGAACTTTGGTGCAGTTCATGTTTCATTACAGATGATCTGTGACGTGGAAATGTGACACTTTGAAGTAGTAGTAGTTGAAATTACATCTTGAAAGATTCAAGATGTAATTTAAGGGATTCCCAGAAACAGCGCAACTGCAAAAACTATCAATCTTTGACATGCGTAGTCTTAAAAGAGCTACTTTTATATGCTGCCTTCCTGCACTCTGTCAGTTTTGGTTCGGCCATGGAGATCACACGTGCATTAATATACTACACTAACCAGGCTTTGTTGCCAACAGCAATGATGCATAAAGATCTGTTCCGCTGCTTGAGAAGGCCACCTTCATGGAGGCCAAGGTTGGAGAGTGTGTGTGCGCTGCTACATGTGCGTCACTGATAGCATGCAGTCAGGTCCACAGTTTGGACAAGGATGCCGTATTCATGGTTTGGCTTGGAGAGAATCATCACAGATTTTAAATAAATCAAGGATGTATGCTTCTAAATCAAATAGTTCAACACTTAAGAAATTTTTTAATTCAATGTTTCATCTTAAAGCCTCAGTACAAGCAGTGTATTACCCAAGAACTGAAGATGGTTCTATTTATTCAAATGAGAGTTTGTATTTGTTTATATAAACTTTAGATATAAACTGGGCAGACGTGCCTGATTTCAGGACACCTGTTCTCATGATCCTTTCAGTAACTATATGAAATAGCTAGCATCTTAGCTCCTAACTTACAACGCTTTGTGACATGGTGTGGAACCAATCGTCTTACCTTGAATGTGAACCAAACAAAGGAGGTGATTGTGGATTTCAGAAGAATCATGGTTAAGTCAAACACGGTTTCCATCATGGGAGAAGAAGTGGAGGTGGTTGAGTTGTATTGATACCTTGGTGTTCAACTGGACAACAGACAGAAATGGAGGCGCAACAGTGAAGCCATCTACAAGAAGGGACAGAGCAGACTGTACTTCTTGAGGAAGCTTAGGTCCTTCAAGGTTTGCAGCAAGTTGCCTCTAAATCTTCTCCAAGTATGTTGTGGAGAGTATAATCTCTTCAGCCGTCATCTGTTGTGGAAGCAGTATCAGGGCCAGGGACTTAAAAAGGCAAATAAAGAAGGCTGGTTTTGTTCTGGGGACAACTGTGTAACATCTGGAGATGATGATGCAAAAAAGGATTCTTCATAAAATCAAAGGAATTATGGACAACCCTGAGCATCCCCTTCATGTGACTATCTTACAACAACAGAGTGCCTTATGTCTGACGCTTCTTCAGTTGCTCTGCAACACAGACCGCTGCAGGAAATCCTTCCTGCTCACAGCCATCATGATCTACGACAACTCCTTAAAGAATTAATTGTATGAGCTACAAAACCTGATTTCCCTCTGGGATCAATAAGGAAAGGTAGTCCTCCTTAATTTGTCCATCAACTCTGTGCAATGCACCAATACCTCCACAATCTGTGTTCAAATCACTCAGTCTTTGTCTTGACTGACCACAAAACATTTCACTAGAAGGCATTTGCCTTGTCCATGTGGGCAGCTACAAATTTTCATTTACATTTCAGTTTTGATTTTAAAAGGCCAAATGCTAGAGACTGGGCAACTAGGTCAAAATGAAGAAGAAGAAAAAATATGATTATTGGTATGAGCTATATCAGCCTCATTCAGACTAACCAGTCTTTTTAGCCCAAGTTTTTAAAATAAAATGCATTTTGCAGTGTACATAAGTTCCACTCTTGTGAGTAGCAGTCAATAAAAAATAAATTCTGTATTGCCCAAAAAAAAAATTCACTATCAGGAGCTCAATGAATTCCTGCATGGTACCGTGATGGTCCAATAAGGCCAGTAAAGCTTTCCAGGCAAACTGTTAGTAGTGTTGTAACAAAGTGAATGGGATTCGGCTTGACAGCAACTTAGACACAGAAAATCACAGAAAGGAGCTGGCAGATGCTGAAACGCATTGTGCACAGAGGTCGGCACTTTTTTGCCCAACAAACTGCAGGAGATCTCCAAATTTCATGTGGCCTTCATATTAGCTCACAAAAGGTGTGTAGAAGGTCTCATGGAATTAGTTTTTAAGGCTGAGTAGATGCATCCAAGCCTTATATTACTAAGTGGACTGCAAAGTGTTGAATGCAATGATGTAAAGCATGCTGCCACTGGAATCTACAGAAATGGAGATGTGTTCTCCAGAATGACAAAAATATGCCACTATACCAACCCCCCCCAGACCACTCAGGTCTTCCAACTCTAGTCTACTGATCATCTCTAGAATTAGAGCCAAACATGGAGAAGCAGATGTCAGTTTCTATGCTCCCCTTATCTGGAACAAACTCCCAGACCACTGCAAAGCCACTGAAACACGTCCTTTCCTTTTACTTTATATCAAAGCTAAAGACCCATCTGTTTAGAGCTTCGTTTGAGTAAGTGATTCATAATAGCTGGAATGTCATGTTTTAATGTGTCATACGCTATGTGTCTCTAATGCTGTGTTTGACACTTTTATTCCTACTTTTATTTCATCCCCCAATGTAATCCAATTCAGTGGAAGAGTTTGTGTTTAGCTTTTGCAAGGTGAACTGCACTTCCCTGACTGTAGTGGGACCCGTGTTAAATTTGACGCAGATGGAATGGTGCGGGTCTTTTTTAACAGGAGTTGGGCTCAACACTTGGTTCCAGTGAAAAGAACTCTCAATATTCCAGCACACCAAGACATTTATGACAATCTTGTGCTCCCAAGTTTGTGGGTGCAGTTTTGGGAGGTACATAGTCGAGATAATTTGGTGTAAAAGAACTTTGATTTGCCTCTTTAGACTTCTGACCTTAACTTGATAAAACAGCTTTGGAATGTATTTAACAGGTGAATGTGGCCCTGGCCTGAAAGTCCAACATCAGTGTCTGACCTCACAAATGTGCTTCTGGAAGATAGGTCAAATATCCCCATAAATAAATAGAGTAATTGAATCTGTTATTGCAGCAAAGGGTGGACCAACATCATGCAAACACTATGAATTAAACATTGGTTAACTATTTAATAGAATAGAATAGAACAGAGCAGAATATTGGTTTATTTGTCCCCCAGAGCGGAAATTCCTGTTGGTAATAGTGGTCAAATGTTGAGTTATTAGCTCGTGCAATATCCATGCACACAAAAAAACAAGTGACATAAAATAAAAATAAAAATGTGAAGTTACGTGTAAAGTCTACTTTGCTTATCTTCAATAAATAAAAACTTTATGCAGGCTACAGTATGCCAAAATTATTTTTGAAAACAGAAAATCTTGGTATGAGGTAGTTTTTGATCAACTTAACAGCATCTTATTTCACAGCATAATGCTGAACAGCTTGTACAAAACAAAACATTGACTGGTGACGACTGTTCTGTTTGATTATTAAATGCATGTTGCCTAACCTAAGTAAAATCCAGAAAAACAAGCTAGACGTAGCGATTTTGTGTTGCGATTACAGGAAAGAGAAACACACCTTTTGGAGCTGGAAGACAGGATTAACAAGCCTCGCTTCTTGGTTATTGGTTAAGAGGCGACTGCGTGCAGCCGGGTGTATCTTGCGCCTACAGGGAAAATGTTTCCTGATGCCTGGAAAGAGATGGACAGATGTTGTTTGTGGGTAACTACACTGACAATTACTTACTTTTTCCCTTTCACAAATCATTTATAGTGTCCCAAATACTAAAGCAAAGTCCCCCTGTAACTCTGAAGATTTGTGACCCCCCCCCCCCCCCCCCCCACACACACACACACACACACACAGACACACACACACACACACCACCACCACCATAAAACAGCAAGACCATTCACGCTCTCCCCTCACATGAGAAAACCATCACATGAGGCCTCATTGACACCTCTAACTGCCATGACTTCTTGTTTGCTTTACATGTGACTCATTTTGTCTTTAAAGTGTTTGATCAGCTGCTGAACTTCTTGTAGGGTTCATGTAAGCTCTTTCAACACCTGAGAGGGTTCTAATACTCTCAGGTCTCTTTTAACCTCTCTTATTTTTCCTCGGTTAACTTGCATTTAGTTGAACGTTTAGCCTGTACAGAGTGAAAGCTCCAACTGTGAATCTGCGTGTATATATACCGAAGTGGCAGCTGTTAGTGTAGGTTCAGCAATCCTCTTTATAATCCTGCTGAGTGTGGAAACATGAAACTTGCTGAAAGCTTTATCCAAATCCATAGATAAGTGACACGGCGAGTCCGGCTCTAATTTAAGCATGAGCTTTGACATCCGGGACAAAGCTGGCTCGTCCCTATAATGAAGGTTTGGTTCCATGTGAAAATAAACACGGAAATATACAACTTTCCAAAAATATGAATGAATGAATGAATGAACGAACGAAAGAATGAATGAATGAATACTTTATTAATCCCACAAGGGAAAATTCAGTTTCCAGTACAAGCCGTCCAAGACAACACACACACAGCTACAGGTAAAGGATCAGGTAGATTGTGGTAGCAGCCAGCCAATGGCGGCGCTTTACAGGAAATGTATGGGATTAATTTATGAAGGAAAAAGATTTACATAAGCTTTTCATAAATACAATCTGAAAAGTGTGGTTTTAGATTAGTTGTCCTGAATTATTACTTTGAAGAAGCACCTTTTGGTGCAGTTATAGTTGTGAATCTTTTAGGGTGTCTCTCTACTGGTTTCACTGAGGAAGTGTATCCGCACTGCATGATACTGCTACCACCATGTGTGATGTGATAGATATTCATCACACACATTGTTTTGCATAAAAGCCAAATAGTTCATATTTGGTCTAATCTTTATTTTGTTTTTTTTGTTTTATGTGTCCTGTCTGGCAGTGTGGCACTCAGAGTTGGTGTAAGAATACCAAGTAGACGCCCAACAGATTTACTTTCACAAGTGGAGCATTACAGCTTTTGCTATAGTACTCCACTTGATATATATGTGTAAGAAATCTTTATTAGAAATTGCTGTGGGTTTTTCTTCTGATATTATATACACGCAAACGGAAAATAAAGGGGGGAAAAGAAAGAAGATGGAGAGGTAGGAAAAAAAGTTAAAAGGGAGAGGGTGAGTTGAAAAAACAAGAAAGGAAGGGGAATAAAGAAAATACCAATAAGATTGTTTTCTAAACTAACCCTTCTTTAAATTAATCCAAAACTTTTTTCTTGACCTGTCTGCTGTGTTTCTTGGCCTTCAAGATGCTGATTGTTTATTTTGGTAAATGGGTCTGAAAATCAAATCCGCACAACAATTTTCAGATTTTGATTAAGAAAAAAATTTAAACAATCCTTTTTATTCCACAATTACAATTTTTCCATTACACAAAATCTAAATAAAATACTTTTTTTGTGGTTTCAATTGGATATTTTTTAAAGGTTTAAAGGTGGAAATCGCTTGATAACCACACCCATTGTTCTTTTAAACAGGACATGTGACTTTAAAGATTAGCATTTAAAACAGCTATTTTGACCGCAACCACTGTTTATCCCATCCCAGATAATGGTGCATATGTGGAAAAGCTGACAGCAGGTCATACTGTGATGTGAATCAGTCATTACCAGGTGTTAATTATATTATATATGACAGATCCAGAATATGAATCCTGTAATCCCTTTTTGACTGCATTAACTCAGACTTCTTCATTTTGCGTCACTAAACCATAAATGACTTTAAAATGTTTGCAAGATAAAAAAAAATGTGTTTAGGTATTAATAAAATGGTACAGAAAGAACTAATTTGTACATCTAAAAATCAAAATTAGCACCACATTGAAAAAAATGTGGGACACCAAAGTGTTTCCTAAAAGTGCTTCACACTTACATATTTTTGCAGCTAGAAAGGTAGATTTTCAGAAGGTTTTGGGTTTTTTGACCATCTTGACCTCTTTAGCAAAACATACTTTACCAGACATAAAAATTCTTCATGCCTGAACATTAGAAGTGCCACACTTAAAATACAGCATCTAATATTTGACATCCTTTTATTCAAGTTGCCAACAGCATGACACAAATCGTGTTTTATGAATCACATCTTTGGATGGGTTTTTTATCCCAATGTTCAGTTTTTCATTTGAAAGAAGTATAAACTTTAAACAGCTTTAATTATTTTTTTAAAGTTTACAACAAGTAATTTCAGGCGTTCAGCTTATGTGCATTAGTGTTTATTAGGTAACGTGTTTTACTTCACTTCTGGATTTGTGGGAAGCACATTAAATAGAAAAGACGCCTTAAGACCAAGCAGAACTGAAGTGTAAGGATTAGCACTGTTTCTCGCCGACACATATTGTTATGGTAAACAGAAAGTACATCCTTTGTGGAGAAATTTTGCCCCAATCTTCTTTTTAAATTTTCTTTATGGACACACCTTCAATTTTCAGGTTCAACCACAGCATTTCAATCTTTGCAGCACCTTGATTCTAATCTTTTTCAGTCATTTTGTCTTAAATTTGCTGCTGTGTTATGGAATCCTTATGCTGTTGGTGAACCAGTTTGGGAACAAATTGGCCTAAAATTTGACTCGAGAGTATTTTGGTATATAGAGGGGTTTATGGTCGACTTATTGACTGAAAGGTGCCCGAGTGCTGCAAGACGAGATGAAATCATCACACCTCCACCACCATGCTTTACAGTTAGTATTAGGGCTACAGAAATTAGATATTTTAGTAATTGAGAACTCTATGGAATCAAATATGCGCTACACCATGCATTCTCAGCCTATTTCTTTGGCCTCCCTACTCAAATCTAGAAAAACCAAAAAAATTGGAAATCTAGAAGCTCACAAATGTCTGACTTATTAATGTAGATCTGACTGCCTTGTTGAATCAGGACTTGGTGAAACTTATTGTATAAGGTCGCTCTGAACCCTCGGACTGTTCTGTGTTGAACATTGTTACAGGTCATCATTTAACGTTTCTCTAACTCACATCTGTGTTCCATTTCGTTCGTGATGGTTCATGATGTTCATATAAAAAGGCTGATCATGTCTGCAAGTAAAGCTGTTTCAAAAAATAGAAATGCATCCACCTGGGAAGTTAACGCTAAGCTAAATCGGTTTACTGTTCATATCTCCTTGGTTTGAAAGTCCTAAAGTCATGCCATTTTTGTGCCTTTTTCTCAAATCATTTTACTTCTACTCTTACATATTTGCCCAATACACTTATAATGTAAAGATCAAGTGTTTGCTTTTTGTCTCATCTATACAAGGCACATTGTCTGGTGCTTCAATAAGATCCAGCTTTACAAACAGCCATACTGCCATGTTCTTTTTAGAAAGACTTTCTCTTTACAATTCCTCCATACAGACCAAATTTGTTCAATCGTTTTATAACTGTCCTGTCATAAACTCTACCTATCCTCCTGTGATGAGTCTTATTTAGTATTTTGCAGTTTCTCAGAGTATTGTGCGCTCTGTAACTGGGATGAGTTTGCTTGGACGTCTATAGCCCTGTCCACATGGGAATGTTTTTTTAAACGGGTTTTCGGTTCAAAAACACCATCATTTACACGAGACCATCGTTTACAGTTCCAGAAGTGTTTTCACCCACAAGAAAACACAGAGAACGGCCCTAAACACTTTTTTACCTCCCTTGACCTGTAAGTGGTGCCAAACATGAAGTATTGTGCACAAAAAGCCTCTACACGAGGTAAGCTGTAAACAATCAAATCAAAGCGCACAGATGATTTCCTGAAGTTAATAAATGATGTTTTAGGTCAGGTTAGAGGTTGGGCTAATATGTTAACATTTTCAATAGAGGCGTTTTCATTGTCTACATGAATATATGCTAAGGCAAAATCTTCATTCTGCAACCCATTTAAACAAAAACCATTTAGGGTCCCCTTAAACAAGCGGGGCACAAACGGTCACAAAAAATATCCCGTTTCAGAAAAAAAATTTATGTCCCTAAAAAAAAATTTGTGTCCATATTAATGGCTTGAATAATCTTTCTGACTGTAAAATAAATGCTAGACGTCAAAATGCTCAGAAATTGCTTCTTTTTTTTTTTACCATTCCCAGGTTGACAGGCAAGGCAAGGCAAGACAATTTTATTTATATTGCACACTTTCAACAACAGGGTAATTCAATGTGTTTTACATGATTTGGTGATAAAGAAAAACATAGAATATACCAGGATACAACAGCTGCCTCCATATGGTCATTGCTGGCGTCTTTCTTTCTTGGCATTTTGGTGAGGGACCCTGTTTTTATAGAGATGTACAAACTTTCTGATGATCTGATAATGAAGTGCATTTGATACATCTGATCACTATTTTCCGTTTTCCGGTAAAGTAGATCTAAAAAGATAACAGTGGATTCTGAGAAGGAAGGATGTCTTTCCTCCCTGGTGTTGTTTTAGTACACACCCATGCAAAGTTCAGACCAGAAAGCCACTCAATTTCCTGCATTCACAGAGGGGGTAATTCTGATAATGGTTTAAATGCATGTGGGTGAACTGGCTGGCATAAGAATGAGATTGAGTATACACAGCTAGTTGTTTATGTGGCACCTGCCCAGGATTAGTTGTACACTTTTTCCCTTGGCAACTGGAATGCTCTCCAGCATCCTGTTACTCTGAACAGAGCAAAAGAAGGAAACAGAACAGAGGCATGAAGAAAAAATAAAAATTGCAATCTACCCATTAGGGTTTTTTTTTCTGAAATCAACAACTTTTTAAACTACAGTTTTCTTGTGCTATTCATATGAACCATAAAATGTAAACATTGATAGAAGATGCAAGACACAAAGAAAGCTGTACCCATGTGTGCACACCTAAAAGGAAACATAAGGCTGAGATGAGTCTTGCGTTCTGAAATAAACCAAAAATTACAGACTGAAAATGAAAAATCAAGCCTGACACATTTTTCAGTTTCACCTCAGCAGCTGTGGGCCTGACTTTGCCTTTTCTGTGGTTTCACCTCCGAGACAGGAAGTTCTGAATTTGTAACCGCACTCTTTCTAAGTAGATTAGGCATAGCTACGTCAAAGGTCCTTGGGGTTTTCTTCATCCAGCCACAAAAGCAAAAGATGGAGCTCATTTTTGCAATAAAAGGGCTGAGCCGACAATACTGATGTTCCTGATCAGATTTTCTAGGTAGGCCTGTGGTTTATTCTGAAATAGAATAAATTGTTGTGAGCCATGAGGGTAAAGATCCCAAAACAACTCTTTCGCAGTCAGCATAGAAAACACTAATGGAGACAGGCACCCAGGTCCTGCTGAGTTACAGCTGAATAAGTTGCATCAGTGTTGCATGTGAGAATCTGATCTAATCAGCTCACACAACTGGGACTCCAGGGGCTTTTGTTTAGTGGGTGGGTCAGACCCATGACAGTCTCAGAAACTGGCTCCTCAATACAGCTATAAACCCTTTTCTGAAACTAGAACATGGTCCTGAGGGGAAATAACCATTTCTGCCTTTTCTTCTGCACCAACAATACTCACACTGACCTGATTATGTTGGCAAGCAAAGAGTGTCATATAGATAACTTCTGGGAAACTCACAAATGCATTAGACAGTGTTGTGTAATGAAACCACGCCTCTTTGCTAGCAAAGAAAGATGGGGCCAAACAACAGAGATAAGCAGAACAGTGTTTCTGAGTAAGATTTGTATTTAAAACAATGATCTCAATAAAAAGTGATAGAAAATGTGACCATGAGAGAATAGTATAATAAGGAAGTGTACTGATTTGAAGGTTTAACCCTGAAAATCTGTCATATGATCTAAAGATTCCACATCCTTACTCTGGTTTTAAACTCCAGTTCTATCAAGCATTCTAGTGAATTGCTGCATTTAACAAAAAGATGACAAAGGTTGCAAGAACTTGTCTTACATTGAATTCATGTATGGGCTGCACAATGGAGCAGTTATAACTGTTGCTGTACAAGAAGAAAATCAAGGGTTCAAATCCGGGCCCACATGGAGTTTGCATGTTCTTTCTGGGCACTCTGGCTTCCTCCCACAGACAATATGCACATCAGGTGAATTGGAAGTGTGTGCGTGTTTAAATGGTCGTTTATCCTGAGTTGGCCTGGAAAGGACTGAAGGCCTGCCCAGGGTGTTTCAGCCATTGAAAGGCTGGAAATGCAGAAGTACATGTACCTAAAACCTCTACTGTGGATAAAAAGTCTTTTCACTGTGCATCTCAGGTTCATGTGAAATTCAGGTTTTTTCTAATGTGGGTGCATAAGTATGGATGGCTTTAAACTAATACTTTGAAGCATCATTTTGATATTAGTACAACACGCATCGTCACCATTTGCCCACTCATTTTTGTAAAAAGTCGCAAGGCCATCTTTGGTGGACAGCCCGAATGAATATTCACAAGATCCCTTTTGACTTGCGAATAGAGATTTCTATCGAACACCCTGCACCAGTTGACATTTTGCACTTTTGTATCCGTTTCAGCTCACTTCATACCAAACCTTTTGTGGTCAAAAGCAGTTTGACCAAGTGGCAATTTGTAGTCACAAGTAGGATGTTTGGCACCTGCTTTGACAGATTAGTCATTACTTATAATCTATTGTAAGGAAATGGTTATTACCCTAATAAATCATATCTACCAGCAGGATATACTAGTCAGATGTCAAAGAGTTGAATGGCCCAAACAGGAATCAGCTACAGCACTGAACACATGCCTTTTAAAAACAATGCTGTAGAAGTTGGAGAATCATTTATCCAAAACAGGGACTACCAATATTCCAACTTTGAGCTAATTTTTCAAACATTTTTCAAATAGACTTGAATCCTTAGAATTGCTACATTTACTTATTGTGAACAAGACCATTTAAAAACTATAGAGTTCAACTTATGTAGGCCTTCCTACAGACCTGAGGGCAGGAGACCTCGTTAATGTTTCAAAAAGCAAATTTTAGACCACTTTAAATCTCCACTCATTTTAGATTTAAGCATCCATACTGAATTTTCTACCTCTTCTATCAGTTTTTTCTATCCTCAAATTTCTGTATCTTTCCCGGTGCTTAGGCTCCTAAATGTTGATTCTTCAGCTTTTCGCCCATCATACTTATGTACAAACCTTTGTTTCACTCCAGCATTAAAAGTGCTCTTTAAAACCAAAAAAGTCTAAAGGACTATAATCACCTCAACCACAAGGTCACCCAGAACCTGTGCAAGAACATTAAGGAGACTAGACGCAATGCAGGATTATTTAATATCGAAATTATACTACAAGGAGAGCGAGCGACAATGTGAAGACATTTCACATGCGGACATTAGACTTAGGCAAAATACACAAATAAATAATATTAAACTGATGGGTCCCCATTCCCTCCATAAACAAATTTACAAATACTGGATCCACCCCACATTTCATTTTGAAGAATGAGTTAAAGATTTGTTTGCAATCTTAAATTCTCTATATAAGCAATCCGTCATGATCTCTACCACACATCAATGCAGAGTTGGCAGTGGTACAGACCTGCTGTAAAATTAGGGACTTATATTTAGTCTATACATTAGCTAGTTCAGAGGATAATGCAACTGAAAACGTGACGCTACACATTAGCTTGTGTATGTACAGAATGTCAACATTAGACTTCTTGGGCAGAGTTTAATTCAGACACTGATAAGTTGGGGAAAGAGTTCACTGGCAAACATGTCATCCCAGGAGCTGTGGGAACATAACGGAGAGGACATGTCGCTGAATGGGGAGGGGGACCCTTCATATCCAGAGTCGCTGTAGGCGTCCGCAAGGCAGGCTTCCTTCTCCAGGGTGCCGAGAGCAGGGGAGGAGGCACCAGGGAAGAGGCCATCCACCTGAATCTGATCGATACAGGCGGGGATGACCACTTCCTCCGGCTCATCTTTGACGCAGACCGCCTCCTCCTCCCCGACGACAACGGTGAAGGAGGCCCCTTCGTTCTTCTCATTGCTGTCGCTCTCCAAGTCGCTGCATTGCTCGCTGCTCACCTCCTCCACTGGCTTGGTGTAGATGTGGTCGAAGTGAATCAGTTCATTAAGGGTCTCCAGCTTAACTGATGGGGCCCCCAGAGGCGCAGGTGGGGCGGCAGGTACTGGGTGCTCCCCTCCAACCAGCAGAACCTGCGGCTCCGGGCACTCCTGCTCGCAAGACTTGAGGAAAAGCTCTGGGTCAAGGATGTCCAGAATGCCCAGCAGCAGATCAGACTGTTGAAGGAAAGGCAGAAAGGGGGTATTAGTCTGGTAGCACCAAAACCAGAAACGAGTGGGGTCTTTTTAGGTAAGGATCTGTCAAAAGGCTCCAAGGCCAACTTATGTTTTAGATGAATCCAGATGCACAATCCTAGGTCCTAAAAAAACCCATCTCAAAATAAGTGGTTTATGTGAACACTATCCTATAACCCTTTTAAAAAAAAATTTTTTAAAAAGAAAAACCACTCTGACATCTCCTAGACTAGCCATTAGCTTTAGCCTCCAGAACCATCTACTCTGGCATCAAACTAAAGACACCAAGAGCCATCTTCAGAAGAAACGTTTTAATGTTTATGACCTTAAAAATACGCCATGACCTCTTTAAAGCAAACATGGTGCTCAAGTCTCACCTCATTGTCTGTAGAGTCAAGACAATCTGTATCCATTGAGAAGTCTTCAGATTTAGAGAGTGCTGGGCCTGCACCTGCTGCGGAGGCACACGTAGACTGAGTGCTGCGGACTCAGAAGACCCGATCCCCAAACCTGCGTCGTTCTCGGTGGACAGCAGAGCCTGAACCTTTGGAAGAGGAAATAAAAAAATAAAAAAACAAGAGTCAATGAAGTCTAATGCCACGTACAATTCAACCCATCTTAAATAATCAGTTATCCCTTATTATACCTTACCTTTGTTTTTGATTCAAGGGTGTCCAACCCAAGTCTCTGTCTCAATTCCTCATTTTCTGTCAGGAGGCCACTCGTCTTTTCTCTCAGCATTCTGTTTTCGATGTAAAGTTTCTGGTTCTATGGGGAAGGAGCAGACGGTTGCACATGAAACTTGGAACGGTTTATGGAGAAGTGAAGCATGAACTTTCTTGGGTGAGAAAGCAAAATATAGAAATGAAACAGAAAAGTTCCCCACTTATGCATGTTGGGGGGGGGGGGTCCATATCTAAGTAGCCTTTATTGAAAAGGTGACAATTGAACTAAATATAAAGCATTAGTTGTAATATCAGGAGTTAAAGTAAACTTTGAAGAAAAAAAAATTACCTCCAGCTCCAACTCTACAACTTGTTGTTCCAGTTCCCCCATTTTGGCCTTTTTCCTGTCTCTTGCCGTCTGAGCTGCCACTCTGTTCTTGAGTTTCCTGAGGGGGGGAAAGGGGCAAAAGAGGAGAGGAAAAGCGGTATTAACACCGTTTCCATGACGCTGACTCAGTCAGAGTCATGAACGAGTGCTGCGCAATCACCTCTCAAGCCACTGCCACGCAGGCAAGGAGGAACCAGAGTAGGAGCCGACCCAGGATCAGTTCAGTCACCAAGATAACAGTTTTATGAGCAAGGGCAAAGTACAGAGCAAGATAACATGTCTACACTTAAAGCGCAAGTTAAACCACCAAGATAAATGACATTATATTTCGTATTTTTGTGTTAAATTGGATTTAGCCGGTTGCAAAATAAATCTCAGGGCGTGTCTCCGTTTAAAAGCCCGGAACAATGGTTTCTTCTAGCTTCGGCTTAGGCGTTCAGACAGATATACATTTAGGAATGACGGGGTTTTACTAGTTGTTTTTTACTTAAACTAACCTGCGAAGCGCTTTTTCTTCCGGACTCAAATGAGTGAGCCTCTGCCTTTTCCGTATTGGCGGACCAACGGACGAGTTGGACTCCGAGTCCGACGACACCTGGCTGGCCGCTGACGGTAAAACCAGAGAGATCTGCCGGCTGTAGGCAGTCTGTGAGCCGCTCGATGAGCCGGACTGCTTCCCGGATATAAGGAGCACTTTGTGGCCTCCAGCTGCTGCTGCTGTTGTTGTCACCACCACCATGTTTAGAATATTTCTTATTGGGGGGGAGAAAAATAAATAAATCACAGGGTTCCCGTCCTGAATTCAGTAGAAACCTTCGGGTTTCCCTGCCGACCAGCTCCCTGACTTTTCGCAACTGCGTTACTGAAGTGGGCTGCAACGCCGAGCTTTTCTACTATCGTGTATACATCTCATTGGCTCGTAAAGGCACTGACGCAATCGGTTTACGAATTATGATTGGTGGTGGAGCTGATGTAAGTTTGCAACTGAAATTCCACACAGATCAAGCCAACTTGCATCAGAAGTTGTCATCTTGGTATTTTATCTTTATTTTTGGTGTTTATACATGTACTTATATCACGTCACAAAATATTTAAAATATAATAACTGAGTCCGACCGAATCTTTATTATTGTGTGGTATTCGCACCAATTGTTTTTTTTTTGGGGTGAAAAAAGGCAGTGTTTCTTTCCAGAAATAATGTTTTCACCTTCTTGAATCTCACTCTGTGATCTTTGGCAAATGCTGTTTGTTTTCTGGTACTGAATAGCTTCCTCGTTCTTTACGCTTTTTAAAAGTCATCAAAATAGCACAACAAGCTGTACGACTCTCTCGACCTTCCCTGAAATTAAATTATTTCCTTCTTCCTGCAAAGAAACAGTATATGTAAAGCCTATATAATAGAGTAGAAATATCATTTTATTGTGACACAGTAGGGAAATTAGGGGCACATTTGCAACACAAGAGCAATGATATAGTACATTTATTTAAATAGCACGGTCAGATAAAACAAAAAGTGCAACTGAGTAGGGTAATTCGGAAAAAAAAGGTACATATTTGGCCACAAAATTTCTCTCTACTTTTACCAACAATACCATTTTGAGCAAAACTATTCTAATGAAACATATCTTTATAGAACATAATTTTAAATTATACTAAATACTGTCATATTTCAGCCAGTTTCTTTGCTCTGTAGTTCTTTTTGCACATTGTTGACTGAACTTAATGAAATTCATGGACTAATGTGTTTTTCTTTCCTTGTATCCTGTGTGGATAACCTGAAAGGTTCCCAAAACCTGATGTGAATTTCATGTCATTGTAAATATTTAAAATATTTTAGAGTAAAACATATATATTGTCTTCAGTGCTTATTTCGCAATGTGCATGTGTTTGTGTGAATATATCATTAATATAAAGCATATTTCATCTATTGTGACAACATGGAATACCATTTTTCAAAGCAAGAGGAAGTATTCAAAATAGGAAATTTTGTGTCCTAATTTAAAGTAGCTTTTACATGCTTGACATAAAAGGTGCATTACTTCTGTTCCCTACCTACTTAAAAATATGTACCACTTGACAGATCACAGCAAAACCACTGGATGTAGTGCTAGCAACAACAGATGCCAAAAAAAGTTTAGCTGCTCATTTTACTGCACGTATTGAATGCTGAGTCTGTAGTAAAAGATGTAAAATGATAAAACAGTGCGAAGTGCACGTTTACAATCTCTCACCTAGTGTTTTGCATTGTTTTAACAGACAGTCGTGCACCATTTAGGATTATTTTCCTCTACTAAAGCGCCCAAGCTTGAGATGTAGTCAACAAGTTGACAGGCACATTCTTCTTGAAGCAACATGGGGGTTTAACATTTTTGCAGCATTTGGGCACAGTTACTGCTTGTAGCTTGGAAACCTTTGCTCCTGCAGCAGCTAGAGCAAACAGCTGTCTATTTGTTAAACCTTTCTGGCACTACAGAATCAACATCGGAGAATGTGATACCGTTGGTTTATGTGTGAATGTGTAATGCAACAGGAGGAGTACAGGATCTGAGCACAGGATGTGCTTTATTTGATTTGTAACAAGCCAGAGCAAATAAGGAAACTTTTTTGGAAGTTTCTTTATGCCCAGAAAGTGAATTAATTAATACAATTAATCTTGAAATCAACCCTCCTAAGATAAAAATGGCAGAGAAAGTTATTTCTGACTTTGACAGTCAGTTGGGGATGTCCCATCATGGGTGAGATAAGTGCCATGGTTTGCTTTCAGGGAAGTGACAAACTATATTTATGTTGCACTCAAGTTACATTGAACCCACAGTGGGACGGATGTGTGACAACAACAAGAAAATTAATATTTCTGCTTGGGGATTTTTCCTAATGAGTCTCACGTCGGCCTTTTTTATTATCTGGGAGACAATAAAAAACACACTTTAGGAAAATGTGCAGGATGTGATCAGTTATATACCATATAAGATGATCTGCTTGTGCATTTGAAATGCAAATCATGTCCAAACTGTTTCCCAACACTCAACTAGCAGAGAGACCATGTGAGTTCACATACTGTTGCACCATTGTTTTAGCCTATAGAGCGTAGAGTTGTAAGTCCTTAATGAAAATCCTCTTACAACCTGATTTGCTTACATGGGCGTAACAACACAATACAAGCACAAACAATTACTTCGCACTGAATACAGCTCAGAGCGAAGAGATTAAGTACCCTTTTGATATAAAGGTACTTGCTACCCTGAGAGG
Source organism: Valencia hispanica (assembly GCA_963556495.2). Taxonomy (NCBI): domain Eukaryota; kingdom Metazoa; phylum Chordata; class Actinopteri; order Cyprinodontiformes; family Valenciidae; genus Valencia; species Valencia hispanica. The sequence goes on from OY747704.1 coordinate 50,248,957, forward strand.
TTTCTGCATCGAAAGAATACTTGAGGAGATCTTAAAAATCATGCGGAGCGAAAAGGTTGCCTGTAAAAGGCAATGAACCCTATCAAACCTCCTTTTCATTAAATACAACAGATCCAAATGGATGTCTCCTAAGGACGTTCCAAACAACTGTGCACTAATTTATTATCTTGAAGGTCAGAGGTCAGAACTAGGAATGACATAGTTGAGAGTGTTCTAGTTGTAAGTCAGTAAATGGTGGGACTTGCTATTTGTTTTGGTCCTTACTACTACTATTGGCCATCCATCCATCCATCTTCAAAACCGTTCTGCCTATAACATTACATTACCCAGTCTAGAAAAGTTTATAACAGTATGGAATATATTTTAAGTATTTTCTAGTGGTTGGATCAGTATGGTATGAACATGGTATAAACAGCACTAAAGGAAGAAGCACACACAGATACTTCAAGGCATTAAACAGCAAGAAACATAAACAAAACATGATACAACAAAGCATTACTCAAATGCAGCTCTAAGCAGATACGTTTTTAGTTCTGATTTAAAAGAACTCAGTGTTTCAGCAGCTTTGCAGTTTTCTGGAAGTTTGTTCCAGATTAAAGAAGCATAGAAAGTGAAAGCTTCTTCTCCATGTTTCTTTCTAATTCAAGGGATGTTGAATAGAGTGGAATTAGAGGACCTGAGTGATCTGGTGGGTTGGTATAGGAACAGCATATCTTTAATATACTTTGGTGCTAAGCCATTCACTGATTTATAAACTAGTAAAAGTATTTTGAAGTCTATTCTCTGAGCTACAGGGAGCCAGTGTAAGGACTTTAGAACTGGGGTGATGTGCTCTACTTTCCTGGTTCTAGTGAGGACGCGAGCGGCAGCGTTCTGGATCAGCTGCAGCTGTCTGATTGACTTTTTAGGCAGACCTGCGAAGACGCTGTTGCAGTAGTCAATCCGACTAAAGAGGTCCTGTTGCAACATCATACCTTCAATCCTAGAAATGTTCTTCAGGTGATAGAAGGCTGATCTTGATTTTGCCTTTATGTGACCCTGGAGGTTCAGGTCTGACTCCATTGCTACACCTAAATTTCGTGCCTGATCAGTAGTTTCTAGCTGTATTAACTGAAGCTGTGTGCTGACTCTTGATCGTTCCTCTTTAGGTCCAAAAGTAATTACTTCCGTTTTGTTTCTATTCAGCTGGAGAAAGTTATGGCACATCCATTCATTGATTTGCTCGATGCATTTACTTAGGGTTTGAATTGGTTCAAAGTCACCTGGCGACATCGTAATGTAAAGCTGATTATCATCTGCATAGTTATGGTAGCTAATCTTGTTGGTTGTTATAATCTGGGCTAGTGGGAGCATGTAGATATTAAATAGGAGGGGCCCTAAGATAGAGCCCTGGGGCACCCCACATGTGATTTCTGTTCATTCTGATGCAAAGTTTCCTATTGAAACAAAGAAGATCTGTATTTACAGACTTATCCCCAACCTTGTTCTTTAAACTCTGAATCAATCCATCCATCCATCCATCCATCCATCCATCCATCCATCCATCCATCCATCCATCCATCCATCCATCCATCCATCCATCCATCCATCCATCCATCCATCCATCCATCCATCCATCCATCCATCCATCCATCCATCCAATATCTAAACCCAGTTATCCTTGAAGGGTTGCAGGTGGCTGGTGCCCATATCCAATGGTCCCCGGCTGATTTAATGAGATACAGACCATCAGAAGTTCTTTTTTCATAGTTTATACTCGCAACTTTAACTATATTCTATATGTGCACAGCCATATTGGATATAGTGAGCTCGGGTATTTCTGCAAGTTCCAATTACACCCAGTTAAAATGTTCCCTTCAGCAGGTGTTCTTGTTTTGTATCTGACAGGGAACTTGGAAATACTAAATACTAATAAGAATGCACCAATAGTACAAAAAGGTTGAGATGAAAGCTCTGAAAAATATTTCCTTAGCCTTAAAATGCTGAATAGATTATGATTGAAGAACTATTCAAAAATATGAGTTCCAAGATGGTCATTTGGAGGGTTGTAAATATTCAAACATGATTAATCTGGCCTGAAAATCCCACCTTGTACATGGAACTGAAATCCCACCTTTGTTACTGAAAGGATCTGACCCAGTAATGGTAAATTATTATAGACCTATCTCTAAATTCTTTGTTTTGAAAACGTGCTTGAATTCCTTGTCAGAGAATAAATGAAGAAATAAACATTATAGCTCTATTCTCTCCCCATATCTTTGATGTTTTTGTAAAACTCTTTTAACTGCTGCTTGGTGAAGGTCATCAAATTAATTTTTTTTAAAGCCCTTGATGAAAAGCAGTGCTGTCCCTTTGCTTTAGGATTTTTAAAATGCGTTTGATAATGCTGATCACTTGACTTTTCTTGAATATCAGAAATTGGTTTCAATTAGTAGTAGTTCAATGCTTTGCAAATTATCTTATAGGAAGTTCAGATGGATGATTGAACCTCATATTGTTAATTCATAAGGGGCTCACTCAAGGTTAAATTTTTGGCCAATTAATGTTTACTTTATGTGTAATAACCAAGGACAGAGTATTCCAACCTGAGGATTTCACTTTATTGCTGATGACACTATAATTTACTCTGCGCCTACTTTTTGCAAAGGCTATTGGCTTTACCTCAACAGGCTTCTGACAAAAAACAATGGCTCTGTCAACCACAGCTTGTTTTAAACTCAGAGAAAACAAAGCATCCTTTTCACCACTTCAAAAACTGTTAATTAGCACTAGCTTGTTAGGTTTGAGAAAATCATCAAAGGATATGTTGAAGAAATAGAGTTGGTTCCTACTTTTAATGTCTAGTACTTTTATTTGAGGACCACAGTGACTCAGGAGCTACGAGTTTGTCTCAATTCGAATCCTTGCACTGTCCGTCTTAGTCATTATGTCCTTGGGCAGGACACTTCCTCCGCCTTGCCTGCTGGTGTTGGTCAGACACCCAGTGGTGCCAATTGTATGTATTGTATTCAATTCAATTCAATTCAATTCAATTCAAATTCAAAATTACTTTATTAATCCCAAAGGGAAATTAAACGTTGTTGTAACTCATTATGTAAGATTTGTTGTAGATGCTGATGGCTGTGGGTAGGGATGATCTCCTGTAGCAGTCTGCAGATCTGAAGAAACCTCTGACTGAAGACGCTCTGTAGTTGTATGACAGTCTGATGTAGAGGACGCTCTGGATCCATGGCGTCTTCTTTTCAACTCATCAGGGTTTTGTGGCTGTAGTTGAGGTATTATTTGAGCTTTTGTGATGTTAATCAGCTGCTGCCAGTTGTAAACCACCTTGTTGCCATGGTTATGCATCATAACAAATGTCCAAAAATAAAAAGTATCAGCAGAAATCCTTCTAGCTGCACAGCATTCAAAACCAGAGAGAACAGTTGTCCACAAAACAATGTTTCCACCAGAAATGGAAGAATTAAAGTTTTAAAAAAGAAAAAAAACATGAACCAAAGTAACAGAGCTACTCCAACATGCTGCCACCTTGAGCGGCGCAATTCCGGAATCATTGCCATACCTTGCTTCTATCACTTCTGTGGCAACAATGTGGCTTACTACCAATGGCATGTGAAAGTTTTGTAAAATGCTTTAGAGTCCCCCGGACTAGAAAAAAGCGCCAATAAAGTACAGGCCATTTTTCTTATCGAATGTAAAAATAACTTTTTCACTAATTTGTTATCCAACAGTTGTAATCATTCTCTCGGATGTTGTTCCAAAACCATTTTTATTGCGAAAAAGCATCAGAACTTGGAAATAAAAGTAAAATTCCCTTTGATTAAATTTAACTTTAATGGTAATGTTATACTTACAACAGTTGAACATAATGCGTATTGTTTGTTAGTCTTTGACACCACAATGGATGGCAGTACTTTTTCTAGAATTTGATCTGCTATTCAAACGAAGAAAGATCCTTCAAATAGCATATTTTCAATAGTTGGAAAAAAGACTTTTTCTTTTTTTTTTTACTTATATCACTTGCATATTCGAATCACTAGTTATTTTACCCAGATTCCGGAGGCCCGAGAGAGCCCAACTACACCTCTGTATCTTCTACTTTGTCTGTTGGACTGCTCAGGCTATACTTAAAATGAATGCAAACAGAAATAGACTCATAAATACCGAAGCAGGGGTCCTCCCTGAAGCTCAGTGTTGCTCTCTGTGATTAAGGTGGGTGGAGCCCACCAAGAAGCACCTCCTGTCATATAAAGGGCCCATTTTTTTACCAGATGTGGGCTGCATCATGTTGTAATAGATTATAGTTTTACAGACTAAAACCACACACAGTGGTGTTTGAGCTACAAAGCCGAGGTTGGTTCACTTGTTTCAAAGAACACATAGGATCCCTGTCTTTTAGGAGCTTTTTTTGATGCCTCCAAGTTCAGATTTGCTGCCTCAGATTCAAAATGTAGGAAAAGGTTTGAGGAATAAGCTGTTGACTTGCACATCTGACATTTTCTCTGTCTTTGATGTCTAAGATCACTAAGAAAAAGTGGTTCTTACCAATGGTTTTTGCAACTTCCCGCCGAAAAAAGATCTAACAGGGTTCGATATCTGAGATACAACCTTCGAGGAAAAACGAATGCAGCACAAGCAGGTAAAGAAAACTGAAGGGTGGATAGACAGTGCTGTGAAAATGTACTTGCCCTTTCTAGATTTAGACACCTGCAGAATAAATAAAAAAGAACCTACCAGACAACATGAAGTGGCCATAAAGACCTCAACAAGAAACATATTTTGCCATGATCAAATGAACTTCAAAAATATATTGGAAACGAAGTCATAGACATTTATTAGTCTGGACTCTGGAAATGATTACAAAGCAATTTCAAAGGCTTTAAAACTACAGTTACCCACAGTGAGAGCTATTATCTGTGAATTAAGTTAACTTTCCTAGGGTGGCCTACCAAAATTACCCCATAAATGCATCAGCAATTCATCCAGGTGATCAAAAAGAACCTAGAACAACACCTAAAGCACTTATTTTGAAATGGCTTCCATGCAAGAACAATTCACTGTCCTATCTCATGTTTCCAAAAAAGTCTTGATAATCCCCCCATTTTTAAGGTGTACTTCCAGAAACATGTGGTGTAAAAATATCACAGCATTTCGAGATAAGGAACATCAAACTGATAGTCAAACATGGCGGTGGTATTGTGATGGTCTGGGGCTGCTTTGCTGCTTCAGGATATGGACTAGTTGCCATAATTGATAAAACCATGATTTCTGTGGTCATGAGCTCAAGCACACTTGATCTACAGTGTTAGGGGTCACAGCCGCCCGCAAATAGCTGAAATCCACAAATCCTTGATCCCTCCAAAAAATAGTTATGTTTAATCAAACACAAAATATATTTTAATATGCAATAATACGCACAGTAGAAATCGTCTTGTCACTACCACAGAAGCTTTCGGCCACGTCCTTCTTTATTTCCACTCTTGGGGGTATACTCAAACAGCACCAAGGACAATGGCGCTCCTGGATTATCTGCTTTGCAGCCAAAAGTGTGTCAAATAGCATTGCACCCAGTTATTTCAGCTTCTCAAGCTGCATTTTCTTTAGAATATTTTCGATATGTTCTAGGAAAAGAATCTGCAAATAGACACATTTTTCATGAATAACTTTGAGTGATATTCCACAGAAAAATCCACTGTACGGATAGATATTGGAAGCACACCAATATGTCCACCACTGAATGGCTTAAAAAAAATAATATGTTAGAGTTAACGCCAACTGAGGTGCTGTGGCGTTACCTAAAACACTTTATACTGTAAAACCCTCCATTGAAACTGAATTGAAAGAATTCACAAAATATGTAAAAGAAGTGATGTAAAAGTTGCTTTTCTGCTTTAAATATTCATGTTTTGTTGTATCCGTTGTTGTTTTTGTGAGGCCTGGTTTTTACAGTAAAGGTGAGACATGCTGGAAAAACAGTAACACCCATGTGTGCTCATCAGGCTGGGCAGTAAACAATGTTGTTATGGGGAAAAGCCTGGGCGAACAAAAGGGGTTAGTAGGGTCACACCCTGAGACACCAGTCAGCTGCAAAAGCCTGTTTATGAATGTGTTTGCATTTCTTCTTCCCATCACATGGGAAGCCCTTTCTTTCTCTCCTGTTGGCTGCTGCTACTCTTTTACTCCTTTATCATTTCCTCTATGCCAGAGCCATGGCGTTTCATTCTCACTACATCTTTAGCTGCGCTGCCACTTTCAGCTGTTTGATACGTCGGTCAGCAGCTGGCTCCTTATCTGAGCATGTGTAAAAGCAAAAGCAGAGATAGGAAGAGTACAGCTTTGCATGCACAAGCGAAGAGGAGAAAAAAAGACAGCAGCAGTCCTCAGCAGCACAGAGATGTCACGGGATATTCTTTTCTTTGATCCATCCCTAAAATGCAGCACTGGGAGATCTGTATAGAAAAGAAACAAAGAACATGTTGAGTAAATCTTCTAAATTACAATCTATAACGTGATGCTTCTATGTAATTGTCGAGTCTCTGCAGTCATGTTTGTCCACTCGGAGTGGAGCCGTGCTTTGTAGGTGCCGAGCTGACACCGCAGTCTTTTTGTTCAGTGCTCCTCATTTATTCTGCTCTCACCATACTGCCAGACTAACAACAATCATGTTTACCACAATGCAGAAACACTACTAAGTTGAGAAATTATCAACAGCAGAGAGCAAAAAAATTATCTCAGCAAGACAGAGCTTTTCACATGTACTTCTCCACATGGTTATAATTGCATGCTTGCCTTTTTTTTTCAACTTTACTTTGTTCTCTAATTTAAATTATGTTCTGCCATGTTAAATAGAAATCATGAAATATGCATCAAATCATCTCATATGTGCATTTAAATGCTTAGGAGAAGACTGTCTTTGCTTGGACTTATATGACTGACTTCACTATGATGCAATGTCAATCTGTTGCAACACAGATGCAAGAAGGAAACTGTCCAGCCTCAGAAGTGATGAAATCTGCATTAATCTTGCGTTCACTATAACCGTCTTTTTCTGTCATGACTTCCTTTTTCTCTTGCAGGGTTCAACTCTGATAAACATGGTTTACAAAGCACACCAGACCAGACATTAATGCTGTAAACCATGACAATACTTTTCACTTGTTTTACTCTCAGTCCTGTTAGGTTAACGTCTGACCTTACAGAAGTCATGTGTCATACTGCCACCTGCTGTGTGCAACAGCACACCACATCCCCTCTGGAGCTTTAAAGTTTCAAACTAGAACAAAATGTTTCACTGTGTATACTTTACAGCTTTTTTATATGTCCCTTTACATTTTTTTTCCCTGTTTTAATTATATTTTTGATTTTTTTTGCTGTATTAATCCAAATGACTCAAAATATGGCCAGGTTGTCTTTTACATTAATGTAAACATTTCATGCTTTCAAGTTCTTCAGATGTTTTTATCTAAATAGAGAAATCTGTGTTCCTTCAATGATTTCTGTGGCCTTGACTCATTTAATCTACAAAAACTGAATACATAAAAATACATAGTATGTTTGTGATGGTGTTGTCTTTCTAGGTGTTGTCTTTCTGCATCTAGTTGCATGTTCTCCCCATGAATATGTGGCTTCATAACCTGTGCAATTTGCTCTTTCCTGCTATATATAAACTAATCATGACTGAGGGGAACCCATTCAATTTAGTGCAATTAGGTTTTTTTATAACACATCACTTCACAACAAACCGAAGGGGGTCAATGGACCAGCATTAGATAAAAACCTATGCAACTTATCCATATTTTGTGTCTTCATCAAACCTTCTATTGCCTTTCTGCATGAGCAGTTAATGGAGAGTTGAAATCTTCTCACGCCAAAATCTATATGATATCCTGGATTTTTTTTTTTTAAGGGGGGCAGAAGAGGGGCTTGCCCAGTGCATCACTCATTCAAGAACCACTACTGCCCTATAAATATATCAATGAAAGCCATTCAACATCCTCCAATCTGTCTAAAGAAGCCTAGCTGATTGGATTGGGGAATTGACTATGCAGCAAACCATCTTCTTTAGCTAGCTTGTGGTGACAACAGGCAGTATAATATTGTTAGATTTTGCTTATCCACCTTTTTTTCCCTTTTTTTGTCAAATGACTGCAGGTCCTTAATGTGATCTGGGGAGTTTTCTTACAATAGATTTCATATTTCTAGATTATGATCTGTGAACCATTTTGTTATTTTCCACTGATTAGACCCAGCTCTTTATTCATCACATGATGCCGAAATCACATATGACAATGTTAAGATGGTAGCACTCACATTTTCATCTCCCAACCAACCAGGAACTCCTTAGAGAATGTGCTTTGGAGGGCCTGGTTCTTCCTCCAGTCTGTCCTTCATGTTTTTCCTGGACAGAAGTGGCTTCCTTGTCGCTTTTGCTGACACAAAGTAATCTTCCAAAATATTTTGCTCTATACTTTGCATGGGTGGGTGTGGGACTGCACTCACATCCACTTGTTTCCAGTTTTGAGCAAGCTTTGCACTGGTGGCTCTATGGACTCTATCTCATGAGGGGCCTTGGTGCTTCTTAGAAGCTGTTAGACAAGGCTTCATCACTAGAACTGAACCTGGAATATTCTTAGCAGGAACTTCTTCACATCTCAATCCATTTTGATGTATAGTGATGATGGCTGCACATTTTCCTTTTGAGGTAACTGTTGGGGACATGAAAACACAATGATTTAAAGCCCATCTGTCCATCTTTTGTAATAGCCAATCTGCTAATTAGACTGATACATTGGTTTCATTTAGGCAAAATAAAAATGATTTACCCAAACCTAGTCCAGTAAAATATATTGCATGAGAAGGAAATGTCTAACCTGAAAAATCTGTCTGTGCTCTAAGAGTTCTGAAAGAACTTCATTATTGCTCCAAATTGGGGAAGTTATTTGTTAAGTCTGGTTTCTAAGGTCAAGTCTGAACTTTTAGTGATTATCTGTCTCTGTGTCTAAGCATGTACAAACAGTGTACACAACATCAGCAGACATCAAAATGAGTCCTGTAGAAACGAAGAAGGCTTAAACAGGAGGTTGATCTGTTTCAAGACATGGTGAACCACATTTCTCTCTCCCTGACCAAATTTTCCATTCATTCCTCACTCCGTCTTTCCATTCTTACTGCCACCTGACCGCTTTTGGTTGCACATGTGGCAGATTGTTGTACTGCATGTCAGCATGTCCTCTCACGCAAGATGCCTACTCTGAGACCAGCATGAATTATGTGCAGAGAGACTTTTCATTTGAGGATTTGGATGTTTAGGATTTGGCTTGTTGACGCATTTCCTTCCCCGGAGACATGATCTGCCCAGGCAGTCACAGGCAACAGGACAGTCCTGGAATGGGAGCATTTAGGAAAGAAGAGAGAACAGAAGTAGCAGATGAGACGCAGTAGCTAAAAGCTGTGGATTTAGCCCACATAATGTCATAATATTTTATGATTTGATCATTTTCCACTTGATGAAAGGAACTTGCATCTTTTGTTATTTGCAAAACATTTGTTTTAATAATCATGTCAAAAAATGTTAAAATATAATTTGGTTTGGTTCAGAAAATTAATAAAAATCACATATTCTTGTTAAGTTTTCATCCAACAGATTTCTCTTGTTCTTTTGTTCCCAGCTCCCATATAAGAAACCTTTCAAGTTAATAAAACTGTTGTGTTCAATTTTATAAGCTTCCATTAGGTTTGCAAGTTCAAGTATTGTAATTAGCTAATCCTGTGCCTTGCATGCCATCGGCCTGGTAGCTGTTTTTTTTCATTGTTTCCTCTACTTGCCTGAACCATCAGGTTAATAATAATAATAATAATAATAATAATAATAATAAATACAATAATAATAATAATAATAATAATAATAATACATTTCTTTTGAAGCGCCTTTCAAAGCACCCAAGGACACTACAAAAATACAGTGAAAGAGAGGAATGAATCAGAAATACAAGCAAACAAACCAACAAAATAATCATTAAAACAATTAAGAACGGGCTAAGAGTGGATTATTGATTAAAAGCAAGTTTGAACAGGTGAGTCTTAAGATTGGATTTAAACAAAAGAATGAAGTCAGTGTTTCGAAGGTCGGGTGGGAGAGAGTTCCACAGTTTGGGGGCAGAGAAACTAAAAGCTCTGTCTCCCATAGTTACGAGGCAAAAAGAAGGGGCAGTGAGATGAAGAGAGAAAGAGGATCTGAGGGAACGTGAGGGAACATGTGGGATTACATGAAGAGACAGAAGGATGTGAGGAAGCCTACATGCACAGAAGATCTGTGGTTAGTTCTCCACGATGTTTGGAATAACCCACTAGCCGAGTTCCTTCAAAAACCATGTGCAAGTGTACCTAGAAGAATTGATACTGTTTTGAAGGCAAAGAGTGGTCACACCAAAAGTTGATTTAATTTAGATTTCTCTTTTGTTCATTCAGTACACTTTGTTGAAAATCATGAAAATAAATGATTTACACTTTTTGAAAGTATTCCAAGTTTACAGCATTTTTTTCAAGCCTAAAACCTTTTGCACAGTACTATAGATATACTAACAAGATATAGAGATACCAACAAGTTTTAAGTTTTGTAGGTTACAGACCCTTGACCTAATATTTCATGTTCTCCTTTATTTCTCCTTTATTTATTTATGTTAGTTTTTGGACCTTTATAGTGCATCTGGTCCTTTCTGTGTTTGTGAGAAAGTGTGCAGATTCTTTCCATCCACCCTGTCTGAGAACATGTTCACGCCTGTGTGTGTATATCAACCTCATATCCCCCCCTCACGTCTCAGAACAGTTTATCAGCGTTGGGGCTGAAATGGCTTTGAATTCTTTAAAACCCCTAACCCCTGGGAACATACCTGTTCCTACAAGCCTCAAATGTGCAGGTGCCCCATTTCAAAAGACTACAGACCTCCTCTCCCTTTTCCTCCCTTACCTGCCTCATTTTCTACCTCCCCCTTTCTAACGGCTGCAACTCTACACTAAAACTGAACCACAGCACTATTGAAATATCTCCTCTAGTCTGGTCCGAACTTCAAAGTAGACTTTCCCCCTCCAGCCAGATTTGACAGGGGGGGGGGGGGCAGTCCGAGCAGGAAAAGGCTGCAGTCCCTGAAGAATTAAGACTTCAAAGTCTGTTGCATTCATTTAGGAGTTGTTTGAAAATCGGAGAGCACCAATAAAAAGGCAGACATTTGATGCGGTTGTTTAGGCACTGCAAAGTTGATACTGGAGGTTAAATTGTTTCAGCAAAACTTAGATCAGATAAAATGCACCCTATTAGGGCCTGGTTTGGCACAAAAGCCCTTTTATCAACCAGAAAACTCAAAGCAAAGACTGCATTTAGTGTGTTTTTTACTTATATCTTCATGCATTAATTAATTAATATTTTTGCTTTTACCCCATAAACTCCTTCATTAGTAAGCCAGTATTAAATTTTAAAAATATATTTAGTAGCCTTCTACTAATCGAGAATTGTATGTGAAAATTTCACAGTAATGTGCCCTTTTCACATTTATTTGGTTGCACTATCAATTGTGCATACATTTGTTTGAATGTACCTAATTTGAATGCAAAGAGTAAAATATGTTAAGCACCTATCTGATGTAATTTGATTATACACATTTCAGCATAAGTTTCAGATTAGCAATACAATCAGTAGCTGTTGTTGGACTGTGTTGGGATGTGAAGACATAACCTCAGTTTAACAGTATAACAGTTTGATATTCAGCCAATAGTCAAATCAGTGATAAAAGGAGAGTAAAGTTGATTAATGGTGGAGATCTTCAGCTTTTGATTAGATGCAGTTATGGCTCATATAGAAATGATTCGAATGAACAGCAATGGCTGACACATCTTGCTGTAAGTGGGTTATAAAATGGGAATTTAACCATAAATCACTGTAAGAGAAATAATGTCATTCTGTACAGAGGAACAGGAATACCACAAAGGTGGCAAAAAAGGTGAAACTAATATATGATATAGACTCATTGCATGCAAATCAAGATATTCCAAGCCTTTATTTGTTATAATTTAGATGATTATGGCTCACAGCTTATGAAAACCCCAAATTCAAAATCTAGTGTGAAAAGGTTCAATATTTTAGGCCAAAGTGTCACACTCAGCTAATCAGCTAATTAAGTCTTTCTCTCAACCTGGTTCAGTAGGAATCACAATCATGGGGAAGACTGCTGACCTGACAGTTTTGCAAAAAAAACATCTTTGACACCCTCCATAAGGAGGGAAAGCCTCAAAAGGTAATTGCAAAATAAGTTGTTTGTTCCCAAACTGCTGTATCACATTAATAGAAAGTTATGTAGAAGGGAAAAGTGTGAAAGAAAAACAAGGTGCACAAGCAGCAGCAGCAAGCAATTTTAAGCTCCTCTAATCTGGAACAAACTTCTAGAAAACTGCTGAAATGCTGAGTTCCTTTAAATCAAGGCTGAAAACCCATCTGTTTAGAGCTGCCTTTGATTATTAATAACTGTAACATAGATTAATTTCAGCCTGGATTGTAGCTTTTCATTACTTCTCTTTTTTTGTCACCATAATGTGTGGTTTCCTTTTTTAGTTTGTTTATTGAGTTATGTTTTTATCATGAAAAGCACTTTGAACTGCCTTGTTGCTGAAACATGCAATATAAATAAACTTCTTGACTTGACAAAGTCAGTTGCTGAATATTTATTGTAATAATATTTATTATTACTACTTTATCCTCATGAAAACTAGTTTGCTCTGGTGGGCTCTCTATAAGATCACTGTACAGTTTTTACCATGAAATGGCTCCTCATCATCTCTTCCTGGATGCTGGTATTTTTTTCCCCCTCTGCCCTCTCAACATATAATTTGCTGCAGATCACTCCATGAGAGTTTCCCGCTGCGGTTGGTCTGAAGACGTCATTGCAACCATCCAAACGTACTGAGCTGGCTGGAGTCAATGGTTGTCCTCATCCAGTGTCATCATGACAAAAGCATTTCCAACAATCAGGGTAAGGGGGAGGGGGTGTTACGGGATGCCCCTAATTGCTTTATGTAATAATGTGCTGTAGTGATTTTCTGGGAGCCCTGAATGTTGAAACACCCCACCACTCATCATCTCTTTTTTTCATTAAAACACAAAAGTCATTGTTATCGTCACAAAAGTCCTGCAGGCAACTAAGGGACGACTCACTGAGGCTGGATGATGTGTACAAAGCCGCTTTGAAGGAAACCTTCAAATTTGTCTTCCCAAATGGAAGCCAAATTCACTATTCATGAAGACATAATAGACAAAGTATGCAAGCATTTTATACCAATTAGAAGAACAACACTAAATCCAACAGGCAGTCAAATAGAAATACAATGCTGGACAAAAGCATTCAACTTTTTCACTTTTGGACAAATTACAGCCACAAACATTAAAATGATTCACTGAGATTGTATGTGATAGACTTAAACAGTCTAGCACAGTTCTGCTATAAAATAACACATCTTGTTGTGTAGTTGTACACAACTGAGAAGTGAAAGAAACATTTTTTTTTTTTTATCTGAAAAGTATATCCCACATTTTTACTTGGACCCTTTTATTGCTGAAAAAATGTAGTGTAACAGATTGCCTAAAGAAGTGAACTACTTAGGAACATTAGTTAACAAACAGCCTCATAAAGACCAAAGTACAGTCCAGAGAGGACAGGCATAAAGCTGTGTATAAATTCAGTATTACCCTGTGTAGGCTGGCTTGCCTCCACCCTACAGAAAGGGTAAGGAGCTCTGTGATCCAAAGGGAGCTTTAAGTGAAGCAGCTGCTCCCCCACAGAGTCAGTTGTGTAAGTTTGGGCATTTCATTTCATTTAATTTATTTGAGCAAATAAAGTTGTAACCAAATCATACAGCAAAGAAGAAAATAAAATCATTAAACATTGATGCTCTCTGGAGAGCACGGTGGTGCAGCTGGTAGCGTAAGGCAAGGCAAGGCAAGTTTATTTGTATAGCACAATTCATGTTACCAGAGAATTTAAAGTGCTTTACATAAAACATCAAATGCATTACAGCAGGGTGCAGAAAAAGCAAAAGTACAGGGAAAAAAACCATGAATTAAAATGAGAGAAAAAAAAAAATCTTAAAAGAATCTTAAAAGAAGCCATGCAGATTTAAAACTTAGAATAAAAACTTAATCAAAAGCAGCTGAGAACAGGCGGGTCTTTAACCTGGATTTAAATAAACTGAGTGTTTCAGCTGATCTGAGGCTTTCTGGGAGTTTGTTCCAGACATGTGGAGCATAGAAGCTGAATGCAGCTTCTCCATGTCTGGTTCTGACTCTGGGAATTGATAAAAGAGCGGATCCAGATTACCTGAGGGATCGAGTAAGTTCATACTGGGTCAGGAGATCACAGATTTATTATGGTCCTAAACCATTCTGAGCTTTATAGACCAGCAGCAGAACTTTGAAGTCTATCCTCTGACAGACAGGCAGCCAGTTTAAAGATCTCAGAGCTAGACTGATGTGGTCCACTTTTTTGGTTTTAGTGAGAACTCGAGCAGCAGAGTTCTGGATGAGCTGCAGTTTCCTAATTGATTTTTTAGGTAGACCTGTAAAGACGCTGTTACAATAATCAAGCCGGCTAAAGATGAATGCATGGACTAGTTTTTCCAGCTCCTGCTGAGACATCAGATCTTTTATCCTTGAGATATTCTTAAGGTGATAGTAGGCTGATTTTGTGATTGCCTTAATGTGTTTTTCAAAGTTTAGGTCTGAGTCCATCACTATACCCAGATTTCTGACGTGGTTGGTGGTTTTTAGGTGTATGGACTGCCTTGTGGTGACCTTCAATCTTTTCTCTTTAGCTCCAAAGACAATTACCTCCATTTTGTTTTTGTTCAAATGCAGAAAATTGTGGCTCATCCAGTCATTAATTTCCTCAATGCATTTGCCAAGAGCTTGTACAGGCCCTTGGTCTTCTGGTGACATTCTAAAATATATCTGTGTCATCTGCGTAGCTATGGTAACTTATATTGTTGTTATTTATTACCTGTGCCAGTGGGAGCATATAGATGTTAAACAGAAGAGGTCCCAGGATGGAACCCTGGGGAACCCCACATGTAATTTCCGTCTGCTCAGATGTAAAGTTACTTATTGACACAAAGTACTTCCTGTTCTCTAAGTACATTTTGAACCAGTTTAGTACACTGCTAGAGAGACCCACCCAGTTCTCCAGTCGTTTGAGTAAAATAATGTGGTCAACTGTATCAAATGGAGCACTGAGATCCAGTAAAACTAACACTGACATTTTTCCACTGTCAGTATTCAAACGGATGTCATTGATGACTCTGGTCAGAGCAGTCTCAGTGCTGTGGTGCTGTCTAAAACCTGACTGAAAGACGTCATAGCATTTAGCTGATGAAAAACAGCCTTTTCAATTATCTTACTTAAAAATGGAAGATTGGAGATGGGCCTGTAGTTGTTCATTTGTGTCTTGTCCAGATTGTCTCTTTTCCGCAGGGGTTTAATTACAGCCATTTTCACGGGCTCTGGGAAAACACCCAACATTAAAGATGAGTTCACAATCTGTAACAGATCTGACTCCAAGATCTTTGAGACCTTTTTGAAAAGGCCTGTGGGCAAGATGTCTAAGCAGCAAGAGGAGTTCAGTTGACGTAAGATGTTCCCCAGATCTTTGCTGTTTATGAGATAAAACTGTTTCATGGTGTTTAAACCGATTTTCCGTGGACACTGTACATAACCTGAACCTGCCGTTAATGAACCAACCGCTTGTCTAATATTTTGGATTTTGTCTGTGAAGAATTTGGCAAAGTTATTGCAGGCCTTGGTGGAATAGAGTTCAGGTGCTACTGACACAGGAGAGTTTGTTAGCCTGTCGACAACAGCAAATAATGTGCAAGCACTATGACTATTTCTGGTGATGATGTCAGAAAAATATGACTTCCTTGTATTCCTCAGTTGTAAGTTATAAGAGTGAAGTTTCTCTTTATAGATGTCATAATGAACCTGAAGTTTTGGTTTTCTCCATCTGCGCTCGGCTTTCCGACACTCCCTTTTTTCATTTCTCACCAGTGTAGAATTTCTCCATGGAGACCTTTTCCTTCCAGAGATATCCTTCACCTTTGTGGGAGCAATAGTATCCATAAGATTTAATATTTTAGCATTAAAGCTGTTGAGAAGTTCATTGACTGAACCCCGTTACAGGGCAGGTGTTAGAGAGAAGACCTGGTTAAAGATGTCACTAGTGTTTTCAGTTATACATCGTTTTGTGATAACCTCCGTTAAAACATTTATGTGAACCGAAATTATACTCTCAAAGAAAACACAACAATGGTCAGACAAGCCCACATCACGCACATTAATCTTGGAAATGCCCAGACCCTTCGAGATCAGTAAGTCCAAAACATGACCCTTATTATGTGTGGGCTCTGTTATATGATGAGTCAGCCCAAAGTTGTCCAGAGTGTTACTCAGGTCTTTAGACCCTTTGTTCTGGGGATTGTCAACATGGATGTTAAAATCACCAACAATAATTATACAGTCAAAATCAACACAGATTATAGACAGCAGTTCACTAAAATCATCATTAAAGTCAGCACAGTAATTTGGAGGCCGATAAATGTTAACAAACATGGCTCTAGATGAGGCCTTCAGCTGTACAGCAACATATTCAACAGAAGGAAAACTTCCAAGAGATAACTGCTTACACTGGAATGATTCATTAAATAAAACAGCAACTCCTCCACCTCTCCTGTTCTGTCTGGCCTGGTTGACAAAACTAAAGTTGGGAGGGGTTGATTCGATAAGAAAAACACTGCTATTCGTATCTAACCAAGTCTCAGTTAAAAACATAAAATCAAGGCCATGCTCAGTGATAAGATCATTGATTAAAAATGTCTTCCCTACTATAGACCTGACATTTAATAAGGCCATCTTAACAGGTTTAAGAGTATTATTGTGCCCCTTGTGTTTTGGGGCGGGCTGTGTACAGCGTATGTTTACATTACTTAAAAACCTTTTAGAATGTAATGCTCTGTTTTTTGACATAACTACATTCCTTCTGTTACTTATAAGTACAGAAATGATCGAATCTTCTAATGAACAGGGTCCCAGCTTGTCCTGGGAAAAGTTCTGACTGCTGATATCCACGCAGCCTGGACCCTTAACACATCATACATCAGACTGTGGAGATTGTACATGCTTACGTGGTGGGGTAGGAGGGGGCCGGGCTTGTTGGCCTACCTTTGATCGTCCTGGTGTGGGGTTTATGGGTAAAGAAAACAGATTGGTCTGGGGGGGGTAGATCTGAGCCCAATGTTGACCCGCTCCATCATCTGCTCAGTGAATTTCAGATGGGGGGAGGGGGGGGGAAGGGGTCGGTATTTATTTAATGCCAAAAGACGGCTAAATCTTTCTTCTCCTTCTCTGATGGGTGGTAAAGGTCCACTGATGAATACTGCTGCATCCAACGAGTTCACGGTGTTCAATAATCCAGCGAAGTCCAGTTTCAGAACCTCCGATTGTTGCTTGGACACATCATTCGACCCTGTGTGGAGAACGATGTTTTTCACTGTTGGATATTTAGTCACAGTTTTTAGAATCCTCTTCTGCATGTCGCTGACCATATCCTTTGGAAAGCAGAGGACTTTGGTGTTCTTTCCACACATCCACTGTACGTCCTTTACAGAGGAATCATCTACAATCAGAGTTTCAGGCCCAGTCTTTTGCTTTCTCTGTGGCCTCTCACTCTCTGACAGGTTATCAGTCCTCATCTCGCTGCCTTGGGGTGGATGGTCATCAGATAAAGATCCAGGGTTCTCCAACAGTGGAGCAAATCTGTTCTGCAGCTTCACATTCAGTTGTTTTGAAAGTTTGTGGCTAACTTTCCCATTTGCAGCTGTTCTGTCCCGTGTCCTCTCATGTACGCGAGTAGAAGAAGCCCTCTCTCTTGTAGGGAGTGTAGCTCACCTCACAGCTAGAAGGTCCTGGGTTCGATTCCCGCCGGGGATGCTGTGGGTGCTGAGGGTGTGTTTGTTCCCCCGCATCATCGGCACCCACGCCATGGGTGGGGTTGGCGAAAGGGCCTTTCTGTGTGGAGTTTGAATGTTCTCCCCGTGTTCCCTTGAGCAGCTAATGTGAGCTACTCCCACAAAAACATGCACTAGTCCTGGGGCTGTATACTGCCTCCTCCTGCCCGCACGGGGCGCCTGAAGGGTTGGGGAGGATCTGGCTGGAATAAAGTGATCCTTCCATGCGCTACGTCCAGTCGGAGAAACCCCGCCCCGTCAGGTGAAAAGAAGGGCCTGCTCACTCCCCAAGCATGAAGGAGGCTTGGGTTTCAGTGTGGGGCCCTCCTGGGGCTGGCAGAGGGAGAGTGGAACTCCAGGACTAGAACTAAGGTACGAGCACTGGGTGTTAAATAATGGGAAAAAAACTGTGGGATAAATAAAAACACATTGATGCTTGGAATAAGAAAAACGTATTAAACCTCCCCCCTTTTTATCAAAAATATATACATCCAAGTAAAATAGATGATAAATAATAATTAATACAGTCCAGCATCTGATAAAAAAACAACCCTCTGTGCGCTTCCCTTTGGAAGTTTACTGGGCACATCCCACTGGATGGAGACCATGAGGCAGATCCAGATTACCCTGGTCAGAATATCTGGCCTTGGAATACCCCGGGATGTCCTATGTCATCAGAGAGAGAGAGAGAGAGAGAGAGAGAGAGAGAGGGAGAGAGAGAGAGAGAGAGAGAGAGAGAGAGAGAGAGAGAGAGAGAGAGAGAGAGAGAGAGAGAGAGAGAGAGAGAGAGAGAGAGATGTCTGGACCTGTTATCCCCGAGGGAACAGCAAAAGGCGAAGGATAGTTAAAAAATGAAGGGTTACTTTATAAAACAAAATCCACATGGGATGTTGGCATGTGCTCCACAAATATGGCTTCATTGAAGAAAGTCATGAAAAGCAGATGTGGAAGTAAGTGGTGTGGTCAGATGAGACCAAAATCTAACATTTTGCCCAACATGCAAATCACTACGTTTGATGGAAACTAACACCTCGTACACAGTGTCCCCACAGAGAAGTGTTGCCAACATCATGCTCTAGGGATCTTTTTCTTTAACAGGTGCAGGGAATCTTGTCAGAATTGATGGGAAGATGGATTGAGCTGCATATATCTTAAAATATAATCTGTTAGAGACAGCAAAAGACTTGAGATTGGGGAAGAGGGTCAGTTTCCAGCATGAAAACAACACAAAACACATAGCTGGACCTACAATTACATAGTTTAAAGTATATTCTGTTTAAAGCTGCATTTTCCATTTCAGTTACTAAATAGTAGGCAGCTAAAATGAAAAATAAAAATTTGTGAAAACATAAAAATAGAAAAAAATACTTTTTATATTTGAAATGTAAAAAATGTCTGTTGGATGTAAGTTTGATTAATATGTAAGCATGCCCGTTTGTGATTACATTTACTTTTGCTGTAATAAACAAGATAATGCTTAAAAAATAAGTTAAACAATTGGTTTAGGTTCATATGTAGAAAAGTCAGCTCTGAAATCATTGATATTTAAATTGGCTCCTTTTGCTATGAGTAGGCTGTAAGATCTAAGGAATGAATAGATCTGCTATTTATCCATAAATCCTTATGAACCAAGTCAGTTAGGTAGACTACAGGCATGTCTGGAAGACATAAAAACATGGATGACCCTAAACTTTTTGCTTTTAAATTCTGACAAGACAGAAGTTGCTGTCTTCGGACCAGAAGTTCTAAAAAAGAAACTGATTAGTCAATCACTTCATCTGGATGGCATTAAATTAGCCCCCAGTAATAACGTAAAGAACCTCGGGGTTATTTTTGACCAAGGCTTGACATTTAAATCCCATATTAAACAGGTTTGTAGGATTTCCTTCTTTCACCTCCGGAATATTGCAAAAATTAGAAACATCCTGTCCAGGAGTGATGCTGAAAAACTAGTCCATGCATTTGTTACCTCAAGGCTGGACTACTGTAATTCTTTACTATCAGGAAGTCAACAAAATGCCATTAAAAGCCTTCGGTTGATCCAAAATACGACAGCAAGAGTTCTGATGAATATTAAAGAGAGAGATCACATTTCTCCTGTTTTAGCTTCCCTTCATTGGCTCACTGTTAAATCCAGAATAGAATTTAAGATCCTTCTTCTTACATACAAAGCCCTTAATAATCAAGCTCCATCATACATCAGAGATCTAATTGGTCCATATGTTCCTAACAGAGCACTTCACTCTCAGACTGCAGGTTTACTTGTAGTTCCTAGGATTTCTAAAAGTAGAATGGGAGGCAGATATTTTAATTATCAGGCTCCTCTCCTGTGGAACCAGCTCCCAGCTTTAGTCCATGAGGCAGACTGCTGGAGGACAGACTTACCAATTTTCTTTACTCTGCTACTTCCTTTTCTACTACTACTCTCCAGTTGTATTACAGTACATTCTGCTATTTTGACTGTTAACTTTGTTTTCTCTCAGTGTTTTCTCTCCATAGAAGATATACCTGGTCTGGTATCCTGCTTGGCTGCAATGCCCTGTTGGACGGGGGGCATCGACTGGGATGATGCTCCCAGTAACTGAACATCCACCGTGTCATGTTATCTACTTTTTACTTTCTGTAACATAGAAAGTTCTCTTATATCAGATCTTCTGTTCCTTCTGTGTCTCTGCTCTGTCTTCTCAAACCCCCAGACGGTCGTGGCAGATGGCCGCTCCTACTGAGCCTGGTTCTGTTGGAGGTTTCTTCCTGTTAAAGGGGAGTTTTTCCTCTCCACCGTCGCTACATGCTTGCTCAGTATGAGGGATTGCTAAAGGATTGCTGTGGTTGGAAAGTCTGCCCGACCTCACGCCAATGACTGACGCAATCTGGTGGGATTCCTTAAATAGGAAACTTTTTAACTGATTGGAATGTTTGTATAAATGTATTGAAATTCTTGTTAAGTGCCTTGAGATGACATCTGTTGTGAATTGGCGCTATATAAATAAACTGAAATTGAATTGAATTGAATCTGCTGCTGCCCTCAGTCGTGTTTGAAGATTTTGTGCTTACATAACACTGTTGTATGACACTCAATATTGCCCCTAAAACTAGTTAGTCCTCATGCTTGAACCAACCTAATTTGTAACTTTTGATACCAAATCAATTTCTTCCAGCAATGATCCAAATGTGGTAGATAGATAACAAATTAAATATCAATTATTTGTCTATTTTTGCCGACATTCACTCCTGTTTACCTTAAAGTAAGATGTGTCTATATCTAATGAAAAAGTTGTTAATTCAATTTCAGTTCAATTCAATTCAGTTTATTTATATTGGGCCAATTCACATAATCTCAATGCACATTACAAGAAAAAGTCATTTAAATTATGTTGTACATACATTCCAATTAATCCTTCAGTTCATTAGTCCAATCAGTTTAAAAGTTTTTCTATCTAAGGAAACCCACCAGATTGCACCGCGTCCTTGACTTGCAGCATTCAAGTCCTGGATGAACATATAGCGACAGTAGACAGTCACCCGGGTTGTGTCGTTGACTTCTCGCCAATCCCTCATATTGAGCAAACATGTAGTGACAGTGGAGAGGAAAAACTCATATTTAGCAGCAAGAAACCTCCAGCAGAACCTGGCTCAGTACGAGTGGCCATCTACCACGACCAACTGGGGGTTTGGGAGGACAGAGCAGAGACACAAAAGAACAAAAAGAACTGATGTAGGAGTACTTTCTATGTTAAAGAAAGTAAAAAGTTGATAACAGGACATGGAGGACATTCAGTTACTGGAAGCATCATCCCAGTCGATCCCCCCCTCCAACAAGGAATCACATCTGAGCAAGATGCTAGGTGTAGCTTCTATGAAGAGAAAAGCACTGAAAGAAAACAAAGTTAAGAGTTAAAATAACAGCAGATAATCCAATTTGAGAGTAGTAGAAGAGAAAATTAGCAGAGTGCAGAGAAGTGGTCAGTCTGTCCTCCAACAGTCTAAGCCTATAGCAGCATAACTACAGAGATAGCTCAGGATGACCTAAGCCACTCTGATATATAAGCTTTATAAAAAAGGAAGGTTTTAAGTCTAGTCTTAAAAGTAGACATGGCGTCTGCCTCACGTTAAGAAAAAGTCTTGAACTCAGTCACAATTATATGATTTAGAATGTCTCACAATATAATCCTCCTTTACATTTCTGCACACATATTCATGCAAAGGTGCCATTTACAGAACCCACTGCATGTGAATCCTTCCAAATGTGCCTTCAAAGATTTACGGAGACATCACACTAAACATGGGATTCTTTATCTGGGCAACCATGACCAAAGGACAGGGTTATCCATCCATCCATCCATCCGTCCGTCCATCCATCCATCCATCTCTGTAGAGTCTCTGGGTTGTTTATATTTTGTATTCAAAGCCTAAATTATTTGCTGTAAATTAATAGTCTTTGTTTTTTTTTTTTTTATATTAGCCAATACAATGCAGCAATCTCAGGAAATTTGAGTCTGGAAAAGTGTAGGATTTTGACACAACCTTGTCAACAACTTTATCAGTTGTAAGAGGATCTATCCTGTAATATCTTTTTAATAGAGAAAACTTGTTTTCTCTCAAATAATAGCGAATTTCTCTGAATTAGCCTCAATGCAAATTATCTGAAAATCACCACCCTCTGGTTTTATTTACACTGCAAACAGCATACTAACATTTCAAAACGCAGAGGTGTTAGAAATTCTTAGGACTAAATTGTACAGACTTCAACATTTTGGAGGAAACTACAGATTACTGCTCTGCCCTCAGCCAGCAACTGGTCTTCATCATCAGGGTTCTGGCAGCCTGAACCAGTAGACAGCTGACTCCTCTCAGGCTAGCTAGCCTGAGTTTAGACACTGATGTGGAGAGACTTTGGGTGTCATGAGAAGACCCACAGCTGCTGTTGATTCAATACTGCACAAGAATGTGGGGTATGTTTTTAAATTCTAACAAGGTTTCAGGAATTAAATCTTTCAAATACTCACTAAAGGTTTCCACTTTATATAATCTTGAAAGTAAATAGGTATTAAGTTGCACTATAATTGCAAACTTGCAGCAACCAGCAGAGGGCGAACTTGCTACAAAAAAATATTCTGAGATGTGAGTAATTGGATCAGTAACTTGTTGACCTAATGCAGGGTGTGTCCCATTAATAAGCTGATAATGTAAATCTAATTCACTTGCATCAATGAACCTTTCAGAATGTGCTTTCAGAATCCCATCGGCTATGTATTTATTCATTTGTGGTTATAGCCTGCGCACATTTCACAAGTGTGTGAGGAGGGGTGTTTGTGATAGAGGAGTGTCACAAGGCCGTTCTGTGACATGTGGTGTGGATCAGGATTCATAAAACCAAGTGACGTCTGATGCAATCTCTAAATTATTCTGAAGGCGTTGAAGAACGTCTTGAATTTTGGCTTTGAACTGTTTTTCTTTCATTCTTTTCTTGAGTCCAAACACATGTTGACCAGCTATCTTCCAGGAGCGGCAGCATTCCTGACCTAAAAAGTCCCAACAGTTGGTTTTCATAATCGCACTGCCACACAGCTGACAGCAAGATGAAAACGTGTTTTCTGGGTTTTGTCTTTGAACATTAAAACATTGCAAGCAACTTATTTGTTTTAAAGTTTTCTTCCAGTTCACCAGTTTTATGCATTACTATTCTTTGATAACACAAAATAATCTGTTGTATTTTAACTGAAAAAAACTATTTATGTGAAAAAGACAGTACACATGAAGTATCATCACCACTTTCACAGTACAATTGCTTTCTGTGGCAATTTAAGGCGCACTATGCTCGTTTTCAGACACATAATGGCGTCTCACAGACAGTGTAAAGAAAAGCACCAGGCAGGAGATGCTCAGCAGGAACTGTTCACAATAGAAGCTGCACAATGGAGCCTTTATCTTCAGTAGCAAATAACAGAAACTGATTGTACAGAAAAAGAAAATGCATGATGATTGCTATGTTTTTAACTAGAAAGTTGAAGTGATTTCTATCAATACAATTTAACTAATCTTCTACCTGGAGCCAATTTTGACACGTCAATCCAGCAACTTTCTGCAGATGGAAATTATGTGATGTCACCTTCAAACAATTCTAAGTAAAAGCAAAACTACCTGAAATGATATTTGACTAGGTTTTCAAACTTGTGCAGCTTCTCTGAAGAGAAAAGGCAACCTTTTTTTTTGTAAATGCATCTGGTAAAAATAGGACTCAATTAGAACTCCAGGTTTTAGTGTCTTTAATTTCGCTCAGGAAACAGTAAAAACCTCCAAAGGGGGGAAAGAAGGAAGAAACCTAATGGGAGTCAGAATGGGTAGTATTTAAATAAAAAATCCTAATGACATGGCTCTCCACCCAGGGCAGCATTTTGTGATGGATGGCTTCCTGCCTAACTGCTGTGTGCAGTTTAAGCGCTATAAGAAAATATGGCCATGCACAGTGGCTGAATGATGATGATGAAGAAAGTGATTGACCAGTCCTTTCAGGGTTTTTAGCTCACAATTGTATAAGGGCTATGGGAGGGAATAATCATATCTAGTTCAAAATCAAACCATAACACTTCCAACTGTATGCTTCACAATTGGTCAAAGTTATTTTCCTGAAATGTTCTGTTTTGTTCCCGTCATCCACCTTGGTGTTCAAGATTTTTTCTTTTACACTTATCTCTCCAAAGAAAAATATTTGACAAGTTGTGCTCTTTGTCTATGTATGTCTCACTGGCATACTTTAGTTAGGCCTTCATGTTTTTCTTATAGAACAACGGTTTCCTCCTTATATACCTCCCATGAAAGTTGACTCCGTGCACTTTCATATAGCAAGAGCCTACTGACTTTTTATGGTTTTGAAGTTTACCCTGAAAACAGACGCTTTCAGAATGACCTAGCTTGGACAGCCAGACGTGGGTATTTTGGCAGTTGTTTTGAATGTTGTCCATTTGTAGACAGTTTTCTTTACTCAGAAACAGCCGAATTCATGTTCTTTTGAGACTTCTTTACACCATTTTCTCGACTGAAAAGCTGTTACAGTGTTCTTTCTAAAAGTCTCAGACAGTTCTTTCAATCTTACCATGGTGTCGATTCTCACTTCAACAGTCAGGAGCACACCAAACTAAATTTCTGAGTTTTAAACATAGAAAACCTCCTTCAAAGTGGTAAGTAAGAATGTTCTCACCACCGGATATTAAATATTTTTTTGTGATTCAAGCCATTGTAGCAATAAATGTTTAGGTATGCTATTTTATTTCTCATAACATTTTGACCCATTCCAAAACCTACATATCAAATAAAATCCAAAAGAAATAGGTTTTAGAAGCACTTTTTAGTAAATTACCTGGAATTACCCGTTGTACATAAACGTTTGAAATATGTTTTCTGTTTTCTTTTCTTCTTTTTTTACAAGTACAAAATTTTGGGGGAAAACAGTTCTAACCTTGTAACATGTGTTATCTTTCCCACCACAAGAGGAACCCCGCCCCCCCCCCCAAAAAAAAAAAACTAATGATGCTTAAGTCATTAAAAATAAGCTACAGCATTACGTTGCTAGTTCTCTAGAGGACAAAAATGTGATTTTATTATTTTTCCAACAAGTACAAATTTCATTTCCAGTTGCTGAGCAAACATGAATGTGATGAAAAATAAATTAGCCCGGGTAAATCATGAAACGTCCTGAAGAGGGTAGTGTTTGTTTTAAGGTGGCGCGGTGGATGGCACGGCACGGCACTTTGAAAACTGCGGGAGAGAGCAGCGGCGTGAGAAGCAGGGACCGAGACGTGGGGTCGAACACGCGGGATCTCTGCTTCACGTTCAACTGGGGGAAATTCAATTAACTCCGAAGTTATCGCGTTACCTGAAGTTTCTTCAAAACAATAAAGCCCTCCTTTCAGGGCGAACAGAAAGTCCGCGGTGCCTCCTTAACTGAGTGCTGGCACTTCAGAGTGGGGAGTGCAAAGGAGAGGGTCAGAAAGACTGGTGGGTGGGGATAAAGCCCTTTTGGGAGTAAGGGGGGGGAAAAAAACAAAAAAGAAAAAAAAAAATCACGTGTTTGGAGATCAAAGGAGATCCGCTTTGTAGAGGAGGAGGAGGAGGAGGAGGAGAAGGAGAAGGAGGGTGAGAAAGAAAGAGGGAGGGAGAAAGCAGGCAGCGTTTGAGGCAATGTAATTGACAAGGCTCGCAGTGGTGAAATAAACACGCTTCGGCGCAGGGGCTCAGCTTTTATTGTACAATTCCGTCTCCTTTTTTTTTTTTTTTTTTTTTTTTTTTTTAAAAGGCATCAGCCAGCAGCGCGACTACACCTGATCCCAATTACCTTCACCCGATTAATTAATCCGTGTGAAATTATGTCCCGATCGGCGCAGATCCAGCCGGCAAGATGATGATTTTCCCAAGGAGAGGCTCGGATCGGGTGCCCGACTCGGTGGTCCTGGTGATCTGGCTGCTGGCCACTTCTCTGGGCGCCGTTCTCGCCAAGGATACAGCCTTTGTGGAAGTGGTGCTGTTCGAGTCCAGTCCCAATGGGGATTATACTACCTACACGACTGGCTTGCAGGGACGGTTCTCCAAAGCCGGAGCCACTATCAGCGCGGAGGGGGAGATCGTTCAAGTACGTGTTAAAAGTGTTTTTTCATCATAAGGTGCTCAGCAGAACCGGGCAAACACCAGAATCGGGCTGTAATTACACCAAGCTGTCCTCCTATAGAACTTTTATTTTCCCACAGAGGCTGTGGGGGAGCTGACAAGATATGGTGTGTGTGTGTGTGTGTGTGTGTGTGTGTGTGTGTGTGTGTGTGTGTGAGAGAGGATGGTACTAAAAGCCTGCAAGCATATGCGGTCACAAGATGGCTCCTATCTTGTGGAATTCATTCACAGGGAAAACATGCTCTTGCAAGTTATTTTTGTTTGATAAACCGGAGCAAACTTGAGCGCACTTTTCAGTCATTAGCGCTCAAATAAGAAGCGGAAGTTTTTTTTTTGGGTAAGAAATCGCAGAGCGCTTCAGAAAGTTTGTAAACTTTCACCGAGCAGGGTTTTGTGTGTGTGTGTGTGTGTGTGTGTGTACGGGTTTCGCAATAGCAGTAACACACTGCGTGCGTCTACTATTTATGCGCTTTTTTTTGGATCACTTTTTAATGCGAATTTCCGCGTAAAATGTCTTTTCACGCACGCGATCGCTTATAATACCTTACCTAAAAGGTCACACACCTTTATCGTTAAATTATTCTTAGCCAGATGTAAAAAGGCTTTACACCCTGCCATTATACCGCTTTGAACAGTTATTACACTAAATTAAAAAAAAAGTATATTTCCTGCTCAGTATTTTATTTCCAGGACCCTAAACGCGTCAAGTGCATTTGGCCCGAGCTGCATGTGTTCAGATCAGGAAAGTCGAGGAAATATATGGAGCTTCTCTTCGCTGCAAGGTGTTTATTTGAAGTTTTACGGGCTATTTCTTTCCCAATCTGCTTGGCCACCGACAATAGGGCAGCACAGAGTTCTCTTCTTGTGCAGTGCCAGGGTTTTTCATGTTTTTCCCCCCGACTTTTTAGCTTGCTAGAATCCTGGGATGCACAGCTCTTTAAACTTCTTTTTCCTCACTTACCCATGATTCAAAGCCTCTTTTGGATAGCTCATCTGTTTGTAGTTATCTTTAAAACCCAAACTGCATCTAATGAAATGCAGAGAAGTTGATGTGCACTTGAAACTCAGTAAACACCAGTTCACTTTTAGATTAGGGTCACTTCCCAGGAGGTAAACCTAGCTGTGACTGTTTTTTTTTTTTTATGTTTTTTTTTTTACGATTTGTTGCAGGAACAATGCAAATTTAGCAGCTAAAGATGCATATTGAATCCAGTTTGGCTTTGATGCATCAGTTTAGGCATGCTGGTTTGTTGCATTGCCCACCATAACACAACAAATGCAGGGATATTTCTTGTGTTTCCAGACCTTGTTTATCTAGCTGTGCACAGATAGTGAAGCTAGTAGCATGTCATCTGCAGCATTGTTCAGCTCAGCATCTTCTAAATGCATCCCAGCAGTTTTTGGTCCCCCGCCGGAGAAAAGAGGCTTTGACGTTAGAAGAAAGACAAGATGTGGTGATCAGAGGTGGGGATACACAGTGATGGTCACTCGGCGCCACTGCATAACCGCACAGCCATGCCGGACCTCGGCTTTACATCAGAACCCGCATCTATTTAGGTTTCCTTTCTTTACAAACATAGCTGCTGACCACTCGGAGACGGCTTCTATTTTGTTGGGCTGTAATGAGTAGCGGCCCGTCCAATGCAGAGCAACGTCTTATATTTCTCATTGCTTGTATTCTGCCAAAGGTTTCTTACGTCGGAACTGGTAATAAACGACAATCTGGAGAAAATAACTTTAAAAGGGTATTGAGCTCTATAGTGTACAACATTCCTGTAAAGTTTCAGGAAATTCTTGCGGCGTTGTTTTAGAAACTGGAATTATGTTAAGCCACATGTTAAAGTAGTATTCAGTTATCAAGTGTGGCCCCTTGCAACCATAACATTGGGTTTGTGGAGCGTTTTGCTTTCCTTCTTTTGCTGTTCGATCAGAACCCTGAGCAGGTATGGGTTCAAATACAGAGGTAAGGGGTGATGGAGGGGAGGGCGGCGGGGGTGGAGGGTTTCTTGGCACTGTTCCTGAGTAAAGATCCAACCACGATCACCGCATGTACTCTCCTGACTCTCTTTTTCTGAATTTCCCAAAGTGAACAGAGCCTCAGCTCTGCCTGAAGAGTGCGAAAAGTGGCACATGCTGCCGGGGCCAAAAATAATGAATTAAGTTAATTTGCTTTTGCTCCTTTATTTTTTTTTTCAGGGGGTTGGGGGGGGGGCGACAGTGATGTAGATCTGGCCCCGGTGCCAAAACCCCAGGCTCCTCGAGCCAGTCCACACCTTGCCACAGCTCGACTCTATAAATCATTTTAAAACATCAGTGTCTGCGTAGCAACAGGAGCCAAGCTGCCGCTTTGAGTCAACAGCTCCAGAGCTTTCATTTTGTTTTGTTTTTCTTTTGAGTAATATGTTTGTCAGTTACTTAATATAGTAAATCTACTCAGCTTTTAATACTCTTGGCTCCTAAAAGTATTCATTTTACTTGATCTTGATAAAAATTTGTCATATTAGTCACATTACAATCACAGAGTTTAATGTGTTTTATTGGGATTGGGCGAACGGTTTTTCAGTGAGAGAAAAAATGGTGCATGCTTTTCACAATTTTTGATAAATATTGTAAGCAATGCTTTTTCTGTTCAGCGACCCTGAATCAGTACTTTGCAGAACCACCTTTTGCTACAGTGAGCAATGTAAATATTTGGAAGTGTGTCTCTACCAGCTTTGCACATTTAGAGACTGAAATTATTGTCCATTCTTCTTCGCAAAGTGGCTCACGATTAAATGGAAAGTATCTGTGAACATGAATGTCCAAGTCTTGTGGATTTACGTCTGGGTTTTGACTAGACAATTCAAACACAATATGGTTTGATCTTTGCTCCATTGTGGCTCTGGCTGTATGGTTAAAGTTGTCCTGCTGGAAGGGGAACCTCTGTCTTGGCAGCCTCTAACAGCTCTTCCTCCTTTATTACCCAAGAGTTAGCTCCATCCAGCTTCTTATAAACTCTTACCAGCTTCCCATTCTCTCCTGCAGAAAATGATGTATTCATGATTCTGCCACTACCGTGTTACACAATGTGGAAGGTTAGGGACTTTCTTCTTGCCACACTTTCATAAAGGCCAAATTAGAGCTGTGCCCAATAAATAGTTGTTCTGTCAGTAGATTCTCCCACCTTAGCTGTGGATCTCTGCAGCTCTTTTAGAGTAGCATAAAGCTTCAATGATTGCTTCTTTGTTTAATGCTCTCTTTGCTTGTCAGTTAAGGTAGAATTAGCTAATATTTTCTCTGTTCTCAGATGACGGATTGACTCTCTGAGATGTCCAAAACTTGAAATATTGTTTCATAACCTGAAACAATGCTGCTTTGAACTACATCACAACTTTCTCCCCGACCGGTCTGCTGTGTTCTTTGGTCTTCTTTAGATTCTTTGTTAAATAATGTTCTTCACAGAACAGCTGGATTTATACTGAGATTAAATTACACACAGATGCACTGTTTAAAATTTACTCCTGGAGGCAACTGGCTCCTCAGGATTTTATTCAGGAGCATTGAGTTTAAAGGGGCAGAATACGTGATTGCCTTCTTCCTTCTTCACAATGATGCACAATTTTGTTTTGGTCTGTCAAACAAAATCCATATTAGATATGTGAGAAATTTGTGGTTTTAACATGTGAAAGGGTAGAAAAGTTCATCGGGTTTGAATCCTTTTGCAAGGTACTGTAGCTCAGCACTGAACCATCTGTCAAGTATTAGCCATAATAAAGCTATAGAAAGATGGTGCATGAAACAATGCCCTGAAAGATTCCCAGGACAGATTCCCGGTCGTCATTCCTGCACTCCTGAACGCCGTGTCGCCCTGCCTGTCGCCGGGTGAGCTGCGGATGCTATTCTCAAGCTCACATCTGCCTCTGATTTCCAGCGGACCCGTGCTCGTCGGCGTGCGACTGAAGAAGCCGGGACGTGGCAGGGGCACGCAGAGTTCCTTATGGAACTTATAGCGTCGTCGGCCAGAACCAGAGGGAATAAAGTGGCTTTTTCCTAACTTCCTCTCGGAGAGGACAGAGCATTCCTTGAATCCTGCTTCAAAAAATAAAAAAAATGCAAGATTGAGCTACAGTTTTCCCAACAACCACGAGTGGTTTGAACTTTGAACTTCATCTCCTGATGCATCTGAAGTGCTTGGAGCCTATTGTTTCCAACTGACTAAATGGTCAGGGGGAAAGTGGTGGTTTTCAGTTGGGACAACGATGCGCTGAAATACTGGAGCTCCTACCTTGCAGTTGGCAGGGCTTGTGTAGCGCTGCATTTAGACTATAATGAGAGCTTTAGTGGTTTAAGGCATCCAGTGCGCGTTCTCACCGCAGCCTGGAAACCCCAAGAGGCTATAATGGGGCCCGGTCCCAGACAGTAGGTGCCCCGGTCCGGGGCCACTCCCAGCGCCAAAGCAACAGTAGCAGAGTACACAAACGCTGGTTTCGAAAGGTTGAAAGCGACGCTCCCTACTTTTTCCCAGTTATTGGCTTGGCGGTTGCAGCTGTATTTTAAGTGCTATCGTCTCTTAACCGCCACCCTACTTCGCTTTCATGTCCCAGCCAAAGTAATTTGAGGCTGCATTTCTCCTCTTTTTGGAATAGAACAGACTAAACTGTTTTTCTCTTTCTCTTGCTTAACACCCCCTCTCATCCAACCCTCTCCTGCACACCGACTCACCCCCAGTGTGGTATTTTAAATGTAGCCAAAAACTGTTACGCGTCCTAGACTGCAAGTGGATGATTTCAAGTAATGTTTACAAACCCATCAGCTAAGGCTAAGTAGTCTCTCAAACTAAATTGAGCGCTTTGGGAGCCTGTCTATGGAGGATGGAAAAAACAGTCATTCGGTTTTACAGAATTCTCAAAGATGTTTGAATTTCCTTTTCATGCTTTATTGTCTGAAAGCAAAAAAGTCTAAAGTGTCGATAGAAAATTTGGGTCAATTTCTATTTTCATTTGCAGCCACTTTTGTGCTCTAAGGTCATGCTATGTCTGCAAACCTTAACCTGATCTCACTCCCTGCCAGCAACAGGCTCTGCATAGTAACAACACAAACATGGTGCAGAAAAAACATGGTATAATCGAAAACTTTTGATGGTTTTAGTATGAGCTTTATGTTAATATAATAGGTAAAGCACAGGGTTTGGAACACTCTTAGTAAATGGTCGCCACACAGACGGGTTTGTGTGCGTAAAAGGTGCTAACTCATGCCCACACAAGTCACCAAGTTGTTTGCTTCAAGCATTTTTTTTATTATTTTTTTACATAAAGTAGCTAAACTTTTTCTAACAAGTTCATAATTTTATTGAAAATAAGGACAGAAATGTTTAAAGCTGATTTGAGCGGAACTGTGGCGTCTCTACATTCGGGGCCAGTGGGGCTTGGCCCCACCAGATGTCGCTGTGGAGCTCTATGCACGCTTAAATTAATCAGTAGAACAACATCGTCCTTTATAATGTAATATTACATAAAGACCGATTCGTTCAAGATTCTGTTCTAAACATTTGTATATAAATAAAAAAGTCTTTGCCAGAATACTGACAAGCTCAGTCTAAATCCTAAAGTAAGGAGCTAAATCCTCTTGAGGCGCTGGAGATTGGGGCTGGCCCATCAACATTTGTTTACATAATGAACATCTGAAATGCCATGCCCAACATGTGCTCAGTAGACAGCTATGGGGTCCAAATGTAACGGTCCCAAACTGAGATCCTGCCATAAAACCACAAGGCTCCAAACTGGAAGGAAGTGATGCGCCCCGTTTTGCCAAATGCGAAAGTTGGTTGGGCATCACTCGTTTTAGAATATCGGAATAGCACATGTCACGTTTACGTTCTGTCTGATAAAAGCGTGCAGCAGCCATCTAATGTTGGTTATCCTTGCTAGCTACCAAGACAAAAAAAGGAATGAAATTTATTTTTTTAATGAAATCTGAATGTAGCACCTTCCCTCTTGAACTAAATTCGAGATTAAACATTTGGGACGCCACCAGCCAGTGGGTTTTAACATTGTTCAAGGACTTTGAAAGATTATTATAGATTAAAGGGGATTATTTGAAAGATTATACAGTTATTGAAAGCTTTACCCAGATGAAAGATCTGCTTTTTTTTTTTTTGTTCAAGAAATTGACAACACTGGTGTGTGACCCTTTTATTTGTAATTTAATGTATTATAAAAAAGGTTTCGTTCTTCAGACGCCACTAGAGGGGAAATAAAATTCACAAAACTTAGCACCAGTCATGAACCTGATAAATTGTCATTTACTTATTTTGGATGGCTTTTTTAAAAATGAAAGATAGTTAAAAGTTTTTCAGAGTTTAATTGTTAAACCCTATTTAATGCTGATTGTTTCAACTGCAAGTTTGTTGTTCTTTTAAGCGAGAGAAAAACATTTGTTTTTCAACCAGCTGAAAGGCAGTGCTCAGGAACAGATGAAGGAGCACTCCAGACAGTATTGGCAAAATCTGGTCACTCCAGCATTTTCTCTGGCATCTCATTAAAAGGTGTTTAAACTGTAGGATGGGTATGATGGAAAGCATCAGTTTTTAAACTTGGTATATTTTGATACTCATGTCAAATAGAACTTCAGCTAACCAATTTCAATGATTACTCGTTAATCTCTTTGCACCTTTTCAGTCTTTCTTAAACTTTACATTACTGTTTTACAAACTCTCATTTTCTGCCTCTTGCTCATTTGATCTTGACTTCTGCACCTGCCTCATTCTCTCCCAGTTTGGGGTCGGATCCACCTACAACAAGTTCGTGTTGGTACTGGTAGCCCCAGTAGCTATAGACTGACTGGCTGAGCTTTGATCTTCCTCTCCGACCAGCTTCCTCTCCTCCCAGGGGACATCTGCTCCCTCATGTCACTTGCCTCTTGGTCCAACATTGATTGTGTGTCCAAGATTGTATGTCTTGTTTTGTCCTTTAACACATTTCCGATTAGGAAGCTTTCCGGTTTTGCCCTGAGGTTATACATTTGTCTTGGGAAAGGTGATTGGGAAAATTATTCAGGCGGGTGAAGAACTGTTTTATCTCTCCGCCTTCTGTCCTCTCTCGGGTGGCTTTGGGAACTCGCTGAATGACCAGAGTCCTGAGTGGGATTTTTGTTTCATGTAAGACACGTGGTGTCCCTTCCCTTTGTTTTATGAAACAGCGCTGAAAGGCGCAGTCCATCCTGACATCCCACATTTTTATCCACTGACACACGGGGTCTGCAGAACAAAGGCAACGGGGTCGAGGGTTATAAAATGACAATGCTCGCAGTAGCTCATCCAGGCAGAGACATCCTTTTGTTGTTGGTTAGGAATGTGCTGACTAACTGTGAAAGGCCACAATGCCAACTGCCTCTGTTGTTGAACTTTTTTATGCCTATGGACTAGAAAGGTAGGTGGACTGGAGGGCCAGTTGTCTGGTTAAATGTGCCTTCTTCAGTTTCTTCTTTTAGCTGTCAGTCCAGTTGTCTCTCTGATCTCATTTGTTTTTATTAAAGGAAAGACTGACTTGTCAGGGATCTTCTAACTTACCCAAGTTCAAGAACACTGGGTCCAAAGTTTGGTCTTTTGTGTACATCATTTCATAATGTAAAGGTCCATGCATTAAAAAAAACAAAAAAACAATGTTATGCAGAAAGCGGCCATCCTCTTAAAATGTTCTGATGAATACTTTTTGTGGAAAATATTTCTTTAGTTTCCACTAGCTACTGGTTATGCACGTTCCATTTTTATCAGAAAGATCAGAGACAGTTTTTTTTTTCTTTTACTCTTTCATCTTTTGTTAAATGCATTCCTTCACAGCTGTTGCAGAGGTCATTAACAGCATTCCATTTGGTTTCAGGTGAATGCTTTTGGCCCAAAATGCTAATATCCTTTCCCATCCTAGACCCCCTTCTACTGCCTTGTGTGTGTTTGGGGGTACAGTGCCATGTAAAAGTATTCATACCCCTTAAACTTCTTCAGGGTTTTTTTGTACCTGGGAAAAGGTCAGGGATGAAATGAATTAAACTGCAAAATTATAAAATGCCAAAGGGATGAAATGACCAGCATGCAAAATCTACATGTAGCAACAGAAAGTCAGTGTAGTTATTATGCACAATTCTGTGTAAAAAAGGGCATAGTAACGAGATATCAAAGTACTCAAAACGCCTCCATATTTCTCATCAGAGGTTTAGTCTGTCTAGCAAAGCACTAGTTAGTGGCTGTTCTAGTTTTTATTATATGCCCTGAATAAAAAGGTGACTGGATTTAGGGTTCCAACCCCAATCTACATTTAAGACTTTTATATTGAAGTAAGACAGAAATGAATAAATCAGTTTTTGTTTGGTTGTAGAAAGGTCAACTAATAAAGGCTTTGTCAGACTGATGGCCCAAGTGAAGAAATCCCTGCTCAAACTGGAACTCAGTTTAAAGACAACATCCTCCTTGTATTTTAAAGTTATGTTGACTGCAGTTGTTCACTTCTTGCTCAAAACACCTTTTGCGAATGTTTTAGACCTATTTTGAAGTGAAAAGGGAAGAAATGTTTTTTAGGTGTTAGACGGGGCAATAAAGAAAACAGTCAGGAGGTCCATAGTACCTCTGGAGGAGCTGCAAGAATCCACAGCTCTGAACGGCTGTTTGGGGTGGGGCTAGTGTCCTCTAAAACCTGGGCTATATGAAAGAATGGTAAAAAGAATTCATATATAAAAGAAAGTCCCTACTTAAAGTTTGTTTGCCACAAACCAAAACAAGGCACAGCAAATCTGTGGAAGATGGCAATCTGTTCAGATGAAACAAAAATGGAACATATAAAACGCCATGTGTGGAGGTTAACTAATAGTGCACATCACCTTGAAAGACACTCTTCCCCAAAAGGGAAACATGGTGTTAGCAGTTTTGTGGTGTGGGCGTGCTTTTCTTCTGCAGGTAAAGGGAATCAGATCAGTGTTCATAAGAAGTTGCACTGAACTAAATCCAGGAAATTGATTTGAAGAAAAGCAGTTATAAGTTGAAAAAGAAATGGAACTAGGGAGAAGGTTCAACCTCTAGACAGGAAAAAAACCCTAGGAATACAATCAGAGCATCAATGGAATGATTTGCACTGAAGAATATTCATGTAATAGAACGGTCCAGTCAAAGTTCAACTATAAATCCAATTGACAAACTGTAAAACTTGTAAATGTATGGTCGTAGATGCTCATCTTTCCAGTCTGACTGAACTTGTTATATTTTGTGAAGAATGGACAAAACTTCTAATTTCTATATAAGTAAATCTGATGAAAATGTACTACAAAACACTTAAAAGTTATTGTTTTTTCAACAAAGTATTGACCCTCGCCCTTTTTTTTCACTTGTATATTAAAAATGAAAACGTTAAACCATGTCTATTATTCCTTCCATTTCACCATAATAGAATTATTTGTTGTGGTCTATGGAATAATAACCAAATAAAATGTTTTTTTGTGTATAAAATGTGAAAAGGTTCAAGAGGTATGAATATTTTTGCAATGTGCTAAAGCAATAAAGAACTAGCCTGTAACATAATGAGGCCAGAGGTATGATGGATAGGACCTGCTTGGTCAGATGAGAACAAGCTGGGTTATCTCTGCATTCTTATTTTTCCTGCGGAGCGCTGCACTGTAGGTCGCCTGAGTAATGAGATATCGCTTCATCTATCGCTGCTCCTGCTGTTGCAAAAAGGAGAGCGGCCTAGATTTTCAATATAGAAAATGTCTTGTATATTGTTCCTGCATTGGGGATGCCACTGAAAACACTGGGGACCCAGGACTTTGCTGAAAATGATAAGGAAAGGCAAATATGTTTTCTCTGTGAAGTTTCTGAACTGATGGTACAGTTAAGGAAGTGGATCAAAACTCCACTATCCTTCCTGTGCTTCCCCTCTTTCCCCGTCAGCGGCCCAGGCCATTCTGCCACCGCCGCTCGCTCCGACTCCTGGACCCTGAACAGGGAGGGGCCTGTGGAGCTGGGTGAATAGCTTGCCGGGAGTCGTGCCGCGGGTGTAAACCACATGAATGCGCCGCCTGAGCAGATAGTATCAGGCGAGGCGGGGAGTCCTGGGAGGCCACGGTGCTCGGCGCAGTTCCGCGTGCTAACATCAAAGGCAGAACCAAAGGGGGGAGGGGGAGAGAAGCAGCGCGAGGAAAGAGGAGTGAGAGAAAAAGGAGCGAAGGCTGGGCCAAACTCTTCAAAGGCCTCTATGACTAATGCCGGCGTTGATATGCAGAGCTGCAAAACTGAATGCTGATGTAAT
Organism: Valencia hispanica; assembly: GCA_963556495.2. Classification (NCBI taxonomy): domain Eukaryota; kingdom Metazoa; phylum Chordata; class Actinopteri; order Cyprinodontiformes; family Valenciidae; genus Valencia; species Valencia hispanica. Next base: position 50,285,922 of record OY747704.1, read on the forward strand.
TGCGGGCCTTCGAGCTAAATCCGCTCCCATACAAATAAAGGTGGAGGTGTTGCTTATATGTAAGGAGACATATACACCTATCTAGTCTTTGTCAAGGTTGAAGGGAGACAGCTGAACAGGTTGCAGGTGGGAGTTTGCTGTCCCTCTTCTGGTGTTCCAATTCAGGTGGAAAAAAAGTTAACTTTACGACAGAAAACTTTGATTCTCGTGGACATTTCCAAAGTACACATCAGATGGAACAGCATAGTCACTCTGTAATGTTTATAGAGAGCTTCTGTTGGTGTGTGTGATAAAATGTGCGTATGTACTTCTCTTGTAATGTGTGCTAAACCAAGCATGACCACAGATCTTTGCAAACTGCCCCCATCAAGCCGATAACCTCCATGATGGCACAAAATGATGCGTCCTGGAGGACGAACTGTGTTTCGCTTTCAGATCACACAACTATAATTTACTATTAACTATTTACATGCCTCTGCTTTTCTTTCCCCGATCCTTGTTTGGTGATTGTACTTCCTTTTTTGATGTTAAACTGACCACCAACACTCTTTCATTTAAAGTTCAAGCTGAGGTCTGCCTTTTGACTCCTGTATCCTGGGTTGAATCCGGAAGCCAATGCTTGCAGCACAAAGCCTTTGTTGCTAGTTGAAGAGATGAAGAGACCTCCTTGTTTCCAGCTCGGGGACACTGTAGCGCTTCTCGGCAATCGCAGGAGTCGTTCAGCTGCTCGTTTTCACTTGAACGCAAGGAGATGGAACACAAATCATACAACACAGGGCGTCAAAGGACGGATCTTAATTATAGCGGCTGCCGTTTGCAAATTTCTAAATATCTAAAGTTAGTAAATAATACAATTTAAAGCAAGGGTGTCTCTAGCTCAAGATTAGTTTTGCAAAATTTGTACAACTATTTCATACTCATTTTGTCCGTTTTACTTCTGTTTTTGTACCAGTTTGAAATGACCTACTTAAAGAAATGTTAATTACTTGGAAATATATCATGGAAACGCACAAATCGCATCTAAAGTTGGATTATTCTTTTTGAAAACTGTATTGTTTCTCATTTCCATCTGTTTTGTTTCTGTTTTCCATTTTGGCCAGTTGGTTATTGGGTTTTCTTTATTTGAGCCTTGATCGAACCACATTCACCTGCTAAATATTACTTGAAGTCGTATAACCGCATTTCCTTACAGTAGATAGTGTGAGAATTAGAAAATTACTTCAAATTGTCGGTTGTCAAAATCAGTACCCGATCCATTGTTATCCACCATTTCCAAGGCAGACGGGTCCAATTTGTACCTGGAAAAAGTCAGGGATGAAATGAATTAAGCTCCAAAACTATAAAATCACCAGCCTGCAAAATCTACATATAGACACAGAAAGTCATTGCGGTTATTATGCACAATTCTGTGTAAAACGCTGCATAGAATCATAAGCATGGGTTCTGAGTATTAACTTGCAATTCTTTTTACGTTTTCTTGACACTCTTCCTTTTTTTCAGTTGCACTGTTGCAAATTTCTCTTTTAAGGGGAAAAGGTAAATTAACCCTTAGGCTAGAGATGTAGAACAATGTATCCTTACTTTCCAGCCATTTGTGTTAGATGCTGATTAAACTAAAAGAAATGACTGAAGGAAACTTTGCCGTCGGAACTGTATGTTATGGATGTAATGAGATATCAAAGTACTCAAAAGCCTCCGTATTTCTCATCAGAGGTTTAGTCTGTCTAGCATAGCACTAATTAGTGGCTGTTTTAGTTTTTATTATATGCCCTGAATAAATAGGTGATTTGGATTTAGGGTTCCAACCCCAATCTATGTTTAAGACTTGTATTTTGAAGTAAGGCCGAAATTAATAAATCAGTTTGGTTGTAGAAAGGTCAACTAATAAAGGTTTTGTCAGACTGGTAGCCCAAGTGAAGAAATCGCTGCCCAAACTGTTGTGCATCAGCATTCCGGGGAACTCGGTTTAAAGACAAGCATCCTCCCTGTATTTTAAAGTTGTGCTAACTGCAGTTGTGCGCCTCTTGTTAAAAGAAAAAGCTTTTGAGAATGTTTTAGACCTCTATTTTGAAGTGAAAAGGGAACAAATATTTTAGCGGCTTTGTTGACAGTCGAACAAAGACTACTCATTGGTCTAGCTTACTATATTTGACATTACTTGGGTGTTAAAAACCTCTGCTGCCTATCAATGGGATATTTGGCAGTATTTCATGTCCCGGTTAGTGTGAGGGAGAAAGAATAATAATTTGGAAGCACTTGATGTTAGTATTGCCAATGGAAAACTGTACTGTAGCTTCCTGTCTGTGCTGGAGAAAATGGTGATTTTGTTATATTCGAAGGAATCTGGACTGCATTTGATATAAAAACTCCATTTAATTTAGAGATGGTATTTCGAGAAACGTTGGAGGTCTTAAAGAATTACGCGGTGCAAGTACTGCACAAATATATTCTTTCTAGGAATTGTTTTGTCTTTTCTTGGCTTTAGGACTACATTGGATTGATCTGAGTATAGAAACAAAAAATACTGCCACTGACTGCAGTCATGCATTTCTGAAAATAGTTTTAAACTCTTGTCTTGTTCTTCTGAGACCTATGTTGTAGCTCATCTCCTGAGCTGGATTTATAATTTCTCTGCTATATAACATTTGGACTTTATAACAAATTCTGAATTCTTTTCAGTTCGCAGACTAACTTTGGTCAATTTGACATTTTCTGCTTTGCATATTGTCCTCTTGTACTTTTGTAATAATCAATTTCCACCTTCAAAGTGCACACAAAAAGTTGAGGACAATAACTCCTGTCCAGCTGTGTCCCATTTCTTTGTCCTTTATTGCCTATTACTGTACGGAGTGCAGGTCACCAAGTTAAGTGACAACAGGAAGGTGTGATCATATTTTTGTGACGGTGCATATAGGGTGCAATTCATCATTTGCGTCACTCCACTTCCAATCTGACACATCTCGTGTTTATCCAGTTCCATCCCTCCGTCGCATGCCTCCGTAAGAGCTGCACTTTTCATTCTTAGCCGTTTTTTAAGAGGCTAAGAAGTTATTCTGGGGTGACTCGATGGGCAGTTTGTCCAAACACACATGGCTCTCTGACAAGTTGTCCCTCGACATGTCAGGAAGTCTAGTTTCTCAGAATGCTGTTTTGAAAGAAAGGAGAGATGGGTTCTGAGATGACGGGAATAACAGAAAAAGATGTGCCAGTGCAGAACCATCGCTATTCTGTCTGCATCCCACAGGCATGTGCCAAAATCCAACTGTCACCCCAGGGTGACATGTATCCCGCAGGCATTTCGAAGTAAACATCTCTGAGTATGTGGCGCTGACATTTGGACAGTGGCCTCACAGTATACACTTGGAAGGAATATTTTATCCGTCATAAAATATATGTTGGGTCTAGATTTATCCAGAAGACATAGTTTCTTTCCTAAAGTTAGCCTTTGGTTTACTGGCAGGGCTATTTAGTCATTTCCAGCTCTAAGCTAACTTTTGGTTTTAGAGGATACAGTTTAGGACATTTTAATCTTTTAATTGATTATAATTACTTAAATTATTGTTTGCAAAACCTGTTCTATTTGAGATTACTATCAATTACTGTCAATTTAACTTTGACAAAACACCTCCAGCCTGCATTTGGACATGTTCGGGCTTTCTGGCATTTCTTGAAGGGGTGAAGGAGGCGGGGGGTTGAAGATAACCTGTTACTGTTGCACCTTGAAGCCTCAAAACAAGGTAGTAATGGATCCGTATGAAAGATTTAGCTGGCTTCATGGCTCCAGGATGAGTTGTAGTAATGACAAACAATCTGGAACCCCACCGAGTTGTGATATTTAAGCCAAAAACCCAGTGGGAAGGCCACATTGCCGTTCCTCAGGCACATCAATTTCCACCAGTTACACATATTGAACTAGTCACACTTCAATCTGTGACAGGCTTTAGCTGAAATTAGGGATTATGCTTGAAATCTTTTACCAAAATCGAATGTTGGTGTTAAAATTGTGTGACGGTCAGTGGCCAGATGCCTATGGTATGATTTGGTATAGTTTGAATTGGAGATATATTTATTTGAAACATGTCACATGTTGATGATAGGTTTTGTCTGCTAGAATCAGATATATTCAACTTGCGTTTTTATGAACTCTATGTTAACCCCAGTGAATTTCTCTCCAGACCCTTGGTGGTTCTTTAACACTGGCCTTCCCTACAAAAGCGCACCCCTGACTGGGATACAGGCAGACCAGAGACAGGCTACTCTTTGAGGCAATATGATTGAGCTGTTTCGTTTAGAAGGCTGGTTGGTTTGAAAGGAAAACATTCGTGCTAGCCATGGCAAAAAAAAAGTAGGAAGTTCAAATCTAGAGATATAAGAAAGAAACCTACAGAAGCAGTTCCCGAACTTTGCATCCTCTTATAGGTAGTTACTCAACCAAGAGTAAGATTTCAAAATAAGTTGCCATTTAATTAAAATATATATATATTTTTACCTCTCTGATGTAATATCATTCAAACCAGGAAAAATATTTTCTTTCGACACTTTGATGACAATTCTTGTAACCTCAAGAAAAATGTTATTTTTACTGAAAGAAAAAAAGGTATTTTTAGCATCTATATTTATTGCATAGTGTTGAACCATCGTTTGTCCTCATTTGCTCAGTTTTTAGCATTTTGCAAAAGGTACACAGCAGAGGGATCATGAACATGTCCAAAGTTGCTATTACCACGCTTTAAGGTACAGGGGAATGCATTTATCACTCCAGTCAATTAAAACTGTCAAAGCACAGTGGAAGAAAGCAGAGTCTAAAAACTATGATGTCAAATACAATATCTAAAAAGTAACAAACATTGAATTTTAAGAATTACTTAAAACAATACGGTAAAAAACAGAAATCACTTGACCTGCTCAACTTGAACACCAATGCATGCGCATTATCCAAAGTTCTGGATGTGGGTATGGGCAGTCTTTTCCAATTAGCAAGTGCATTTCCACTTTTTTACAACCAGGTGATGGCCGTGTTGTAAAGGACTCTTATTGTTGTTCTACAGAGGGTGAATCAGTGGGGCTGCCAGATCACATGTCAACATAGATGTTGCAGACATCCTGATTTTCCTTTTTCTATCTTCTTTGCATACAACGACAACACAAAGCCCGCTCATTAGAGATGAGATATTGTGAGGTCATCCGCACCAAATGTATGGGACTGTCCACAGTGTTTTTTCAAATGCTCCATGGTACTGGTCTTTGCTTAATTGCGGTACCTTGATTGTGTTGAATTTGCTCTGTTTGTCTTCTTAAGTCCATCATGTTGGAGTATCCAGTGGGCAGATCTTTGCCATTACGAGAGTTTTCGGAGCAGTTGCTCATTGCTCACTCTTCAGATATGGCCCAACCACTGCACCCAGTGTTCCTTGACTGGTTCTCTAATAGATGGTTCTAGCTGGCATCAGATTTTCTGATGGTGGTGTTTGTGTTTGTTTCAATTGTTTCAAGTCTAGTAGTAAGAGACACCTTGATCTGACTGAGACATGTTTGAAAAACCTAAAGTTTGTTCAAATCTTGTGGAAGGATGGCCCAGGCTTCAGATCTACAGAGAAGGATGGGCAAACAACATTGGTCTTTGGATACAATTGAAGGGATGTGAACGCCAATGCCACAGACCTATTTCGGCAGTGGATCTCCACAGCTAAAGCTTTCTTTTTCTGTCAACATTGAACTGTAATGTTTTAACATCCACCTCTGTTAAGTCACAACTCATCAGGTGATCAACAATAGATAAAAAACAACCATTATTAACTCATATCCATACTGGTTTTAAGGCAGGATGGTGCAAATGATATGTTTGAGAGAAATGTAGCCCTGACAGCAGCTTACTACAGCATTATTCTGCTTCTTCTTAAAATCTCAGCAACTGGAAGTTGATGTAGAAGTGTTGCTTTTGGTATGAATGTATTGGCACCACAAACTGTGGTGCCTTAACATTGGGGCCATGTGATTTTATGTAATCCAGTAATTGCAGCTGAAAACAGAATTGGGCCATGTTGTCTTCTGATCAAACTTTATAATTCAGACTTTGAAGGAATCACTACCTTTTTATAGTGTACTGCAAAAAAAAAAAAAAAACTCGAGACAAACACATGCTCATACAGATGACATTTCCTCTCTTAACTTGAAATTTATAAATCACTGCCTTTTTCTTCTTTCTAATACCTTCCACTAAAAATGTGAATTGTGTTTGCTCAGATTTTTTATGAATTTCTCATCATGCCCTCTGGTCCTCTGAGGCTTTCCTGTAATGCTCCTTCCAAGTGATAAGAGGATGGTGACAATTTTACAGTAGGCTAACTGGCAAGATTCAGTCATGTTTTTTTTTTATTCTTTTTTTTTTATTACAACCTCTATCCTAATGGAAGAGGTTGTGACTTTCCCTTTGGCAACCACTTCTGTAGTTGGCTTTTCTGCAACGTTGCTTCAAGCTAAGCTCACGGACAGAGGATTTGGTAATGTACTGATGCATGCGTACATCGTAATTATTGTTTTGAAGAAGCCAGAGTTTGTATTGCCCAGGCAACGAAAGAGGCTCAGAATGTAAATTAGAGTTTGCAGTGTTTTGGACAAAGTCATTGGTTGGTCTGAGTCGTATACCAAAACTTTTAGTTGTGTGTGTTAACCTAAGACGATGGATAATTCTGCAGCTTTCTGTAAAATATGCCCTGTTAAATTACCGGTTCATCTATTTGCTCATCATTTCCCTTAGTCTCTTTCATGAGTTTTTTTTTTTTACTTTTTCTTTTTTGCCCTGTTCTCTCTGTTCAGCTCAGGAGGGGGAGGGTTCATAGATGTGAGACCACACATGCTGTGTCAATGTTTGCTGGAATAATTAGAGACAATGTGGGCCAATAACAGGAGGAGTGCAGTAACCTGAACTCACTTTGTTCTGCCCCGACAGCAACACAAAAGCCATTCAGAGTCCCGCAGATCCGCGGGCTCAGAACGGGAACAACTGCAGTTTTCTGCCCAGCCACGGTGCGCAGCTCCGATGATCAATGGGAAAACAGAGCGGTTTCCAGGGACTTCGCTCTTTGTGCCAGCTCAAAGTGATGCTGATGTCACTCTAAAGGCTTTTTAAGCACAGCCTGTAAATCCCCTCCACCAACCTCATCCCCAAATTAAAAAAAAAAGAAGAAAAAAAAGATGCAAAACCCTACCCCTTGTCACCCATCCCAGTCATCCAACACATGTCCCTGGCTTAGAGGGACCTCTTTAACTAGAGGATATCCGGCTGCCTGGTATGCAAAGAGCCTGTGGATTCCTGACACGAGTGCTAGAGCTGGACTCAGACGTGACTTTCAGCATGGCCAAACAACTGTTGGATTAGCGGGACACTTTAAGTTGATTCAGAGCCAGTGGGAGGCAGCTTGCCCTAGAGAGGGGGGAAACTCCATTTAAACACGGGCGTGATGGACTGTTTTAAAAGCATATTTATTTACATCTAAAGCATGGCAAGGCTGCGTGCAAGATGTAGTGTAAAAACGGCAAGCGCAGCCAAACAAAATGTCAATGTTTAAATGAACTAAAGAAAATCTTTAATATTTAGCAGGTTTCCATTCAGTCTATGTTAAGTACCGAGCTCATGCCGTGAAGTGGACCAACTGGTTTGTCCCAACGGTGTCCATCTTGGAAAGGGGACACCGCTATGGGATGCATACATCCCCTGGAGGTCCCGGGTGTCATTGTGGCACCTGTCCCCACCACTCTCAGCTCGTGTCAGCAGCTCTGATTTATTTACATTCACTTTTTTCCGTTTGTTCCGGTGTACTGTCAGCTGGAAGCGATGGCAGATTGGTTTGTCTGATCTGGATTCTTGTCAAATTATATTTGTGTTGTATTCCTGAATTATGGTTGATCGTTCAAACCACTCCATCAGTCGAGATTTCAGATTCTACCATAGGTATTATGTACCGTCTGCAGACAAACAATTTACAGATTTAGATTTTGGTTCCTTGTCCTTCCACTGTTGCTTTCTTTTTTTTTCTGCCTGCTTTTTCTTGTTCTTCTCCATCCCTCTCATTCTCTTTCCATTCCACTGCGCTGATGTACTTACGGCTGGCAATGTGTTCCTCATCACAGCTTGTGTTTCCTCTTATCTGTAGCTCTTTTATCAACGGCTGCCACACATGCCCAAAAGAAAAGAGATCCTGGAGGGCGGCTGATATTATCAGCAGGTGGAGATTTCTGCACTAGAGTTCAGGGGCCCAGTGCAGCCAAAGGAGGGCTCAGCTGAAAGGGTCCAAATCAGAGCTGACAAAAATTCCTGCAAACTTCTATATCATCCAAAGTGTCTGGGTTTTTAAGTGATATCAGTAACCTTTTGAATAACATTTGCAACACTTGGTTCAGGGATGTTTAAAAGCAAAAACATGTCTGTGGTTGCAAGAGAGAACAATACTTTCAGTGGATAATAGAAAGGCTGGATGAAGTACAGAAAAGTTGCTTCATTTAATTCTGATGTCTAAACTTGTCTTTCATGGAACCTACTGGATCTGGAAGGTTGACAGTTTTTGGGAAATCAGAGTTTTCAAAGGCATCTAGGTTACACATGGAGTACAGGTACACATGGGGACTATGGTTTCAGGGCTGCTAGCCACACTAATTGTTGATATAAGATTTAATATGAGATGCTAAAGCCAGATGAAAATGTTAACTCTGTAATCATTTTGTCTGTTTTTAAAATGATTCTAAAGCTGACTTCTACAGAAGTTGTATTAAGATGGAATAATTTTATGTGTTGTAAATATCCAATGTATTAACTTTTAAGCTTATCTAAATTATGTTCATTTATACAATTAACAGACATTTGAAAAACAATAGTAACAAAATGATCAACAGATAAAGAAGGAGAGCAGGGATTGAAGGGATCGGGTGGTGGGCAAAGTAAAGCACAGCCTCACAAAAGCCTAAAATGATATCGCTGGTGGATATCTGGATGCTTGGGATGCCTTGGATGGCTGCTTGTACACTTTTGCCTTTGTCTTTGCAGGGATGAATAGAGGCCTCTGTGGTAGTGTTGACAGGTTTCTCCAGGCTGAGACCTGACTGGCTGGCAGACTAAGGTGCTGGAGCTCTGGAGACTTCATCTCTCCCATAGGGGCAGAAGCCTGACAGGGGATGCTGGTCATCATGGTTCTCCCTACAAAAGGCTCTCTGTTCTCTGCCTCAAACCAGTTCTTATTATTGTGACATGCTTGTTACACTAATACACCCAGGTCTAGATGGCAACAGAAAGTCCACAGCACAAGTTGTATACTCCTCTGTTTACATGGTTAGTGTGAGAGATCAGTCTTAACGGCTGGTAAATGTAAAATACCTTAACTTGTAGTAAACTTACCAAAGCAAGCAGTGACCTGAAAGTCTGCCTGGGTGCAGCATGTATGCTGGTGGTATAGGTCAGGGTACTGATTAAGTTTTCAGACAGGCTGTGGGATTTCTACACTTTGGAAACCTTTGCTTTGATCTCCCTGAGCATGGAAGAATTCTGCACATATATCAAAGCCATTGGAGCAAGCGGTCAAACACGACATGGCATGTGTTTAACAACAATGTAGCATTTTATTGATAGTCAAATTATCCTAAAATGTGGTGTGCACATTAGGGCTGGGTGAGAAAACGATTTTATCAATTAATTCGAATTTGCCATTTAAGAAGATTTATTTTTTTAAAGGAAAATCGAGATTTTTCACACAACTTTGAATTGAGGTAGACTCCCAAAGGAAATATTAAAATGAGAGTTTAAAAAAATAGATTCTGTCATTTGTTATTTCTGTTTAAGAAAGTAAAGGGAGAAAAAAATATCAATTAAAATCGGATTTGGTGTGAAAAAATCGGATTTTATTTTCAGGCCATATCGCCCAGCCCTAGTGCACATTGTTCGAACAATTTATGGATTCTATTCCCTTAAAAAGCCCATCTGGGGCGTCGCGTGGCGCAGTGGTTAGAGCGGCTGTCCCCGGTTCGAGTCCCATCCCGGGCGACCTTTGCCGCATGTCTTCCCCCACCTCTCTCCCCCCTCAAAAATTCTGTCCACTGTCAATAAAGGCCACTCAGCCCCCCCCCTCCCCTCCAAAAAAAAAGCATAACATCTAATTCCTGTTTCCTACAGGGTCCAGTTCAAAATTTTATTGTTTGTTTTTAAGCCTCTTAATGGTCTTGCACCAGTGTATTTGTCTGAATTATTGCTGACTCGTATTCCTACCAGAACTCCGAGATCTAGCACACATTAAGAATCTTTTAGTGATTCCAAGGACAGAAAGTCTCATGGTAACGGGGCTTTTTCTGTGGCAGGTCCTAAACTGTGGAATTGTCTTCCTTGCAACGTTAGATCTCCTAAAACTTTTCATCATTTCAAAGTTCTTCTGCAAGCTTATTTTTATGAGTTGGCCTTATTAAGACTGAACTAAGCATTTATCTGTTTTAACTGTATTTTTAGTACTCTATAATTACCTGCTGTAGTTATTTCTTTGCATATATGTTCTATTTGATTGTGTACGTTGGCCAGCAGTTGCTGTAGTAAATGTGGTAAACAAATAAATTTAATCTGGACCTAATTAATACATTCAGTGTTTTGGCATCGATGTACATCGTGTTAAAGGGACGCTTAAAACCTAGGGTTAGTGGAAGAGAGGGATGTGGGATTTAGCCAAAGACACACATTTGATGCGTTTGGTTTTCATCTCGTAGTGGTGTAAATATGAGGCAATGGTTTTAAACTGGAAATTGGTGGATCCATCTCTCCAGGTTTGGACTGATTGGGACTTGAACTCCTCCCTCAAGTGGAGGAGTTAAAGTGTCTTGGATGGTGAGATGAAAATGTGGACGGATAGACGGCATGGGGCCTTGTCTTCAGTAAAGCAGTCACTGCTCTAGCCTGTCACAGGGAAAAGAAACTCAAACAAAAAGAAAATTGCCTTTATTAATTTAGCACATTTATGTTCCAACCCTTGCATATGGTGATTGGATTTGGCTCATGATCTAAAGAATGAGATCCTGGACAGGAGCAGCCAAAATGAGTTTCCTACATGGGGTGGACTGGCTTTTCCTTAAAGGCAGGGTATCCGATTTCATTTTAAAACACTTTTTTTAAAACTGCAAAAAATGCTCTTCATATACCAATGGCAACCTATAAGTTAGGAGTTCTTAAACTTGAGCGAGTAATTTTCATTCTTTCTATAGCGAGAAACCCTGGGAAAACCTAATCCAATCCACTTCCACTATCCGTCCAAGATAAGAGGCTTGTAAGCAAAGCTTCCGTGTTCCGTCACCTCCCCCTCTGCGCGTCATCTTCGTGTGCACGCAACGCTCGTTCTAGCCTGTCTGTTAGGTATCATATCTTTAAAAATAGGCCCAATCTTACTATGTTGAATATAATGTCTATTTTTTTTTTACCTGTGAATGCGCCATATTACCCAAGTGAAGCTGGAGAACGCGACTGTGGTGGAGACCCAACGAGACCATACTGGCTGCGGGTGCCTGTGGTATTGAGGCGTGGCTTAGTGGGAAAGCATGAAGCAAGGTGTGGGACTTTATTTTTCAATAACGCCCTCTCAAGGAGCGCTCCCACAATCCTACACCCTGCCTTTAAAGACAACGTGAGGAACTTTTTTTATAGGGAATTTTCAGATTTGAGCTACTGGTTCTCCACCACAAAATGAGTCTGAAAGAGGTGGTTTTGCCATCTGATTAATATGCCTCCTTTTGGATGTCTGTTTGTAAGGCTTCACTGCCCCTGGGCACAACCAGAACTCTTTTGCAGGATTATGTTTTCTTTCTAGCCCAGACATATCTTGGGATCTTAAAGAATAAGTTGGCAAGTATTGCTCGTTTCGTTAACATGTTACCTCCTCAACCCAACTTTGGATAAATTGAAGATGATAGATGGAGGGGATGGACTTAGCTTTCCTACTGTCTTTCAATGATTATATGACATTCAAACTGTCAGGTGAGTCTTCAGGAAACTGGTGCTTATTTCCAGGCAGTCATTGGGCGAGAGGCAGGGTACACACTGGACAGGTCGCCAGTTCATCGCAGGGCAACATAGAGGCAAACAGGACAAACAACCATGCATGCACACACTCACACCTAAGGACAAGTTAGAGAAACCAATTAACCATTGGAGGAAGCTGGAGTACCTGGAGGGAACCCACGGATGCACAGGGAGAACATGCAAACTCCATGCAGAAAGACCCCAGGCCGGGATTCTTGCCGAAAGGCAACAGTGCGACCAACTACGTCACTGTGCAGCCCTTAGCTAAGTTCAGATAGAGTAAAATCCTCTACAAAAAAATGGTTAGGTTGTTTGCAATGTGTCAAATCAAAAAGTCAGTCATCATGCTAACTTTCTGCATTACGCATTTAATAGTGCCACTGAGTTTCCAACAAAACTCTACACTATGGTCATCATCCTGCTCTAGGACAGCAATGCTCATATAACCAAGACAAACTGCTTGACTTATGCCGCAGCAGACTTATGAGAGTTTGAATGGCCAAGGCCTAGTCTATTTAGCCCAGTGCATGCATTTGTGAATTGTTAGTGTGGAGGAACTATACAGTCCAAGCAGAACATGGGGCCTTCACACGTGATGCATGAAGAGCCAGAGCTCTCCCAGGCCCTTCACATGCCCTTGCCGTCTGTCCCAACTGCCCATCTTAAACAGTCACAGAGCCTCTTTGATCTGAATTTTGTCCTCCCAGCTGGAAAGCCGTTGGGATGCAAGCAGCCCTTCTGGTCTCCCGTTTCAAGTCACACATTCTTTCCTAAGGACCCGGAGGTCCTGACCCATAGTTGTAGTGGAATTTCATATGCAAAAATAGGCCAGACTTACCACGCTGTCTGAATGTCCACTCATTCTCTTTTTAGATTGGATGTATAGATTTAGGTATCATACTTAAAGTGTCACAGTCACAATGAGGCATGTGACTGTTGGAGATGCCACTCATTGATCCTTTTGTCTTCTTGTTCTCTGTTTTGCCAGTCTCAGCTTTAAATATAGGGGAAAGACATGCATTCCCAATGATGTTGTGGTTGTTCTCTGAACCCTCGTTTTGGCCAATTTTTACTTCATTTGATTAAAGTATGATATTAGGACATGTGAGAACATCATTACAAGTATCTTTTTTTTTCCCAATTCTTCCTTCTGAGAGTTGTCACTGCTCATATATTAGAAGTAGAGGCAATACCGTGTCGTGAGTGGAAGCAGTCATTGCAAAGCATGGTTTTGCAAATATTCTAAAACGAAGAGAAAAGATTATGGAATTTAGCATCTTATTGTAGGGATTAGTATGCTTAGCTTGGCTAGCATTGCTAAAACAGTAATTACTTGTACATCAAAGAGCGTTTGTTTTTTTTTGTTCAAAATTTGTTCAAATTTTTACATTTCATTCACAATGGTGCCCTGACTAAAATGACAGCAGATCAAGAGAGCAATAAAACAAAACATGTGCTTAAAAGTTTTTACACATTATTTAATATTAAAGCTACATTGTGTAAGAACTTCTTCCATCTAGCGGTGAAACAACCAACTGAATATTACGTTCTAACCCCCCATTCCAAGTGCGTTTTAACTCCTACGGTGGCCGTTTCATGCCAAGGCTAACATGGCTTCCAGTACTACGACTTCGTCCAGTGTTCCTTCCAGTGATAAGGTAACTTTAGAAAACTACATTGCATTTAGTTATATAGTCAGACGTCTGCCGCGTCGCGAGTAGACAATCTGGCATTTGTCACGGTGCAACTGAGTGTAGCCAAAGCGCGAAAGGCGGAGCTAGAATTTCCAGGAATGTCCCTCGTTGGCGAATGTATTTCAAAGATGGAGGCTCAACATGGATTCAGCCATTCGCGCTGTCAGTGCTGCCTGTTAGATCTTACATATCGTGTGTTCACCGATCATAATAAAAAGACCGGATGTTTGAGTTGATGAGCAGTCCGTTACCAGATTGAGGTGATGAAGCTGAAAATTTGCTGATTTTTCTCAACGTAAGATTTCTCAGTGCATCTCTACATAAAGCAGAATCTTAACGGATAGAAATACAACTGTCGTCATCAATAAACATAGAAATTGCATTACATTTTAGGACAAGCAGTCCACATTACCTGTTTTGTTTTACTTTTCTACCAAAGTGCTAAAGTTAAACATGTTACAATGTCACAAAACTTTGCTCAGCTCTTCCTCCAGACAGGTTCTGGTGAGAGGTTTTTTTATAATGTATTGCAACATTCCATAATATTCTGACTGGTTTTTGTCTTGACAACACCTGTTAATTATTTCAGAAATTGAGGAAAATCATGGGATGAATAAACCTCCAAATATCTCCAAATGTATGTAAGGAACAGAGCTGAAAATGTTCAACTTGAGTTTAGTTTGAAAATTGAGGGGAAAGAAATCTCCTGTCCTCTCAACTGTGAAATCGCCCGCTCTTTTTAGATGTTGCTCATTACCTTTTCAAAGTGCTCCGTGGCCTTCCTAATAGGAAATGCTCGTGTTAGAATGTGTGTCTGTGTGTGCGAAACAGGTTTGAAGTTTAACTCTTAAGCGGCGGTTATCCCCAGGGTCTGCCTTTTTCCAACCCTATACTCCTCTTCTTCTGCTTTCCTCTCGTCTCTCGTTCGGTCTCTGCCGACTCCTACCTCTGGCAACGCAGCCAGTGAGAACGGGAGGAACAATACTGCATTTGTGCATCGCTCCCCACTTGGCCTGCTGCTAAACAAATGTTCTGAGGAATTCTAGTGGCTGGCCTTGCCCCTGAGCCCAGGCTTATCCCACAGTGACTTCATAAACGCTCTCTGGGGTGATCAAAAGAACAAATAATCCTTTATGTGATGGCTATATGGTAATGGAATTATTTCCACACCAATTAGAACTTGCTTTTCTCTCTCTGTTGCCCTCATGTATAATATTTATTTTGCTCCTGCTGTGGAAATAGAAAGGTTCCGTCACACAAAGCACAAACTTATACTTTCCAGGAGAGGGTGATTTTTGCAATGTGGGGTGTAATAACCAAGCCCTTTTCTTGAACTATAACTGCCAGCTATATTTAATTAAAACTGGACATTTCTTTTGTAATACACAGCTATGTAAAGTCACTTTGCAATTTACTTTAAGGCACCAAAAATCAAAAACTACTTGAATGGCAGAACAAAGTGTATGCCCTCAAACACTGGAATGTATGAAATCCACAGACTTCAGGCCCCAGGCGATGGTGTGGGTTAATACTTGGTGGTCGGATGACATGGATCCACGCCCAGACCTTCTGTTCACGATGGCCTGAGGTAACTACTGGAAGCCACTTCTTGAAAAACCCTTTCGCTTCCTTTTTCAAGGATGAGTATTACAGTTTAGGTTGGGGAAAAATAAAAATCATAACATTAACTTGAATCTTACGTGTGTGTATGTGCATAATATATGTATGTGTGTATATGCATGCACCTGCCATCACATTAAAACCTCATTGAAAATATTTTTGTTGAGGGAATGTTTGGCTTAAGTAGTCATTTCCCTCAAACAAAATGAATACCGTTTCTCTTGGTTCCACCTCCCTGCTCACATCTCCATTTTTGACCACCATAATCAGGTCTGATATTTGTACCTTCCTGTGTTTTTATTCCCCCTCCCCCACCCAATGATGGTGTGGGCCATTAAAGCAATCCTTAACACTGCCACCCCTCCCCAATCTTTTTTCTCTTGTCTTACTACTGCGTCTTACTGCGACTTATTGTGTTACAATAGCACTGCTCAGCAGAGGTCCAAGGACACGGTTTGTCTGATCGCCGCTGCAGCCCCACCCCCATCTTTTTTATTGGTGTAAATGGAGGGACAGTGAGTGTGCGTAAAAAGTTTTATCAAGCAGCCAGAAGAAGGTGTGGCTGGATCTTTATGGAAAATAAGTTGGAAATAAAAGGGCTTTGTAGTAGTTAGTTTGTGGGAACAGTCTGCAGAAAGAGTGTTGGAAGATCTAAATATTAGCGCTGGCAAGAGATAATTTTTTTTTTTTTTGAGATTTATTAATCATGATCTGTAATTGATCTAATCTTTTTTTTATGTCACCTCATAATTGCTGAAAAATGCCTTGATCTTGAGGTGTTTTCATTACATTATTGTGGCAGACAAAAAGATTGATATATTTATGAAGACAAGTGGCTTTATGAAGTAATTTATTGTTTTTATAACAGACTTAAACCGATGCAGTCCCAGCAGTTTACATTCCACTGTTTTCGAGACTTGTCCCAAGTGCTGCCTGCAACTTTCGGCTTCAAGCATGCGCAATTATTACCGTGCTAACTATGGCTATAATTAATTCATTGCCATTAACGCAATAATGTAACGGCCCTATTAAAAATGAATTGAATTTGCTGTGAAATTACAATTACAAAAGATGCTTAGTGTGACTGAGCTCTTATAAAAATGCCGATAAAAGCTTGTTACTTTTAGAGAACAACCAAAATAACAGAACTCAGTGGGGTTCTCAATATAACCCCAATGAACCCAACTGTGTCGGAGTGTTCTGGGTTCTGCCTCAAACTTCCTCCTTCTCCATAACAACCTATAGATCTGGATTACTTGGCCCAACCAAACTGCAAACAAAATTGTACAGTCTTCAAACAGCTCCAGTATCAAAAATGTCATGTCATGTGCTAATAACAGGGGTATATTAAGATATTAAGTCCTTGCAGCACAAGCCTTTGCAATATTAAAATGGCACAATATTCCTTATCGAAGTTTAGTCTGGCTCAAAAATAAGGAACGTGTAATGTTTAGATGAAGTAGGGTTTGCAAGAACCCCTATAATATTTTTCATATTTTAACTGAAATAATAGAAATCTGCTCTTGTCTGTCCTTCTTTAGAGTAGCAGTTAGCTTCAGGCTTCAGGACCAGCTAATCTGGATTTCTACAAAAATGAGCTGTCTGCTATACCAAAGGAATAAAAAGGTGAATATTTTTTCTGAATCTTATAGTGTTAAGGTCATAAAAAGATTGCATTGATAACATTAACCTATTGCGTCTTTGTCTAAGTAAATTTGAAACAAACTTTTGGGGTTTGGGTTGCAGCACATCAAATACAGATTATTCATGCTTCTTCAACTTTGGGGTTCTGGGTATACTCAAAAAACTATTAGAATTGTGGACAAGCTATGAGGAAGAAATGTACCAAACTGGTGATTGTCAGTTATTCGAATATACCACTTAAAATGATAAGTGAAACAACTTGCTGTACTTTTTATAGTTATTAAAGTGCAGAACATATAGCATCTCTCGTTGGGGAATCACGCACAAGACTAATCAATCAATCAATCAATCAAACTTTATTTGTAAAGCTCTTTTCATACAAGGAATTGCACCTCAAAGTGCTTTACAGATTAAAATTGGATTAAGGTATCAACGGTTCTAATGTCTGGAAATAATTAAAAGAGCACTTCATGTTGAGCTTGTGGCACATCTCAAGCTACAGCTCCGTAGATCCCAGTTGCATCTTTTGTCCGTGTAGCTGACCTCCAGGCTCGCTGAGAAGCACCTCGGCGGAGCCTGGCCCAAAGCAGGACCGTTAATGTGGGCATTGTTACAGCTATGGGTTCTCCCCACCAGGGTAACCGTCCCTATTGAGCCCTTATCCCACACTGTTTTTCCACAGCCACTTTTTTTTTTATTTTTAAACCACTGAACTTGAAGAAAGCTTGAGAGACGGTGTGTTGTTTTTGTACTAGCTGCTTGGTTATGCTGCTGGTGGCCGGCTTCCTATGGTGCTCCAAAGCTCCCATTTACTTTCTTTGCCTCACTTTTGTTTGACCTCCTCCAGGGAATGGACTACTGTTTGATCACTTTAAGGGAGAAAGAGAGAGATCAGTGGTTCTTTTGACATTCCCTCTAGCTTTTGACAGTCTATATGCGGCTGATCAGTTTGCCCGGCATCAGCAAGTGGCCTCTTTTGATTTTTCTTCCTTCTTTCTTTTATTTTTTTTGTAAAAGCCAGCCATTGTGAAGCCTTTTGATTAGAACGTGTGGGTAAAGCTTAGAAATACTGCCGCATAATTTCTTATTTCACACTTTTCCATTGATTCTGCACACCATTTTGTTTAGGAGAAAGGCCCAGTTTTTCTAAAAATGTCAACTTCTTTTGATCTTATTTGTTCAAAAACCCTCCACGCTTTGACATGATGTGCCACTTAGAGCTGCTTGATTTTATTTATTTTTATAAATATATAAAATATCACAATTACTTTAGTTAAGTTTGAAATCACAAGCATTTGTCACTTTTGCTAAATAAGTTCGGAAACAAAATCCAATTATTGCGTTTAATGGACGTTTTTTGTTCAAAAAGTTTAGACACCCCTACAAATCTATAAATTCAGGTTTTCCTATTGCTTCCAAAGGCCACAGGTATATAAAATTGAGCACTTAGGCATCCAAACTATGTCTACAATAATTTGTGAAGGAATGGATTGCTCTTAGGAGCTCAGGGAATCTTTCACTTGGTACCATGGCAGGATGCCTGAGTGTACCAAAAGTTACAAAATATTCCACAGGCAACTGTTTGAGGCATGAGACATAGTGAAAGCAGTTGGGAACAATAGTAACTCAGCTACAGAGTGGTAGACCACATAAATCAGAGTCTATAGTCTAACGGTTCCTGCAGAGTGAAGTTCTATAGACCTCTAAACTTCATATGGCTCACAAAATTAGCTCCATTATAGTATGTCGCGATCTTAATGGAATGTGTTTCTCTGCTTGGCAATCCAAGGGACAGGTCTGGATTTGGTGGGTTTTTTTTGGGGGAGAACAGTACTTGCCCAGCGGCATTGTGTCTACTGTAAAGTTTGGTGGATGGGTTATAATGGTGTCCGGTTGTTTTTCAGCAGTTTGTCTTGGCCCCTTCCATTAAAAGGACTTTTTAATGCGACAACATCAGAGATATTTTACACAATTTCATGCCCGCAATTATGCAGTTAGTTTGGATGCTTGAGTTGTACTGTTTGGATCTACACCAACCAATACATTTACCTGACCTCAACCCAAGAGTGCATCTTTAGAATGAATGACATTAAAGCCTGCATGCCATGACATCATTGATTGACACCACAATTGTTTACATAGAAGAATGGTCAAACATTCCCCATAGCACTAGAGTGGACCCTCGGTATTCACAAGGGAATGAGCACCTGCGTATAGCAGAAATCCGTGAATACTTGAGAACCCTCTAAAAATACCTACAACTGCCCATTTTAATCGTTTAAACACCAAATATAATTTAACATGAATTAATACACACATTGGAAGTCTTGGCACTTCTGAAGAAGCTAACATTCATGGTTTACCATGAATAGAATAATTTTCTGCGAATAATTGGGAGTTACGTAAGGTGAATCTGAGAAAACTAAACCGTAGATAGGCAAGGATCCACTATACTTCTAAACCTTGTGGATAGCCTTTAAGAACATGTTTTCGGTTGTTCTAGCTACAAAGGGTGGGTCAACTCTTAAAGTTTACGTATGATGATTGGGATTTCATTAAAGTGCGTGTAAAGGCAAGCATACCAATACTTTTAGCCAGATACACTGTTCTTTCAATGTGAACGCTTTTTTAAAGATTTAAAAACGTATATAACGGAAGAGTAATTTGTTAAAACTCATTCACATATTACTGAATCTCAAGATATTCATTTTAAAATCTGGGACATCTTTATGGAAGTGAACTGTGAACGTATAAGTTTAATCATAATAATTTATCATTTTTTCATTGATTTTCTTGTTCCTCTAAATGTTTGCAGCACAAATATTGCAAATCAGTTAAATTTGAAGCCCAATAAGTGCGTATGTTTTCATATTATGATTTCTTTATTACATCTCATGATCATTATGATGCCATTCTCTTTTCTCTTTGGATCTGAGAGGTTTTATGGATGAGTAAGTTATTTCAGGCATGACGACATTTATTGGAGACAATGCCTAAAAAGAAAAATAATTCATAAAAGGCTTAAAGGAGAGGACTTCTGGAAGTTTGCTTTATTTATGCCAAAAATGCTTGGCCACAATTAACCAACCACAACCTCTCTGAATGTCAATTTAGGTCATTTTCTACCCTCACAAAAGCCCCGGACTTGGAGCCCGTGAAGCAGAAAAAAACTGATGTAATGGGTTTAAGAAAATCTCCAAGGGGAGTCAAACCTCACCCACACAGCCCCAACTACCCCCACTCGTCTTCTGTCCAAAATCCCACCCCTCATTCAAGCCTTTAAACTCTTTAAATGGTCTCCACCATTGGTCAACACCCAGATAGCACTGCTTTGATGCACACGTCAGAAACTTACAATTGAAACAACACAAGTTTATGATGGTAACCCAAAAAAACAGAGAAGATTATTTATGATTCACCGATTTGGTGTTTGAAATGGGGGGGAAGGGGTGCAGGAGATGAAGGACGAGGGAAAGAAAGAAAGGAGGAGGGGATGAAGAAAAGAAATCCCAGCCTTGGCATACACAGCACAACACACAAAAGAAACCTGTAACGCCTCCAGATTCCTTCTAGTTGAGTATCAAAGACATGCTTAGGTTTAGAACAAGAGACTGGTGGGTAAGATAGGACTGAGCAAGCCAGTGAACCCGGCAGTGGCTCGGTTGGGTGCTGCGAGTTAATCTCTCAGATAGGATTTTTCTTCCTTCTTCTCCTCCACCTCCTCCCTTTCTTTGGGGATATCAGTATTGCTGTGTAGCTTTGAATAGAGGGACTTGTCTAACCTGATCACTGGTTAGAATAAGCACAGGGAGAGGCTCAGAAAACACATGCAGGGATGACCGCTGCTTTCAAGTTCATAGGTGGGGAAAACCTGTCTACTTATCCATCTTGATGCACAATTCTTGTCTTTGAAAATGTGCCTCAAATGGAGTCTTCAGGTGAGAAGTATCATAAAATTATACAGTTTGGCTTTAAAGCACAGTTTAGTCAGTGTTAAGTCCAGATAAGGTTGCTTTCAGTCAACATATTTCATTATGATCTTTTAGAAACTCTGACATTGGAGAAAGCAAAGTTCTATGACTTAGTACAAACTACGGGAAGACAGTACACACATTGCAGCATACACTCAATTTTTGAATGAAAAAGAAGGTCCAGATGTTACTCATCAAATGCATTTTGATCGATGGACCATGAGCAAGTGTGTCCACCTTCAAAAACCAGTACTTTTGGCAACTTGCTTGTCAGGAGTATACAGCATACAATGTAAATGGAGAAAGAAAAGACCAACAACCTTTTGTGAGCTAACTGTTGCTGCCCTTCAATCTGGAAACGGGAATTTGGCCATCCCCAAACAATTGAATGAAATGTTGTGGCACAACCTTAAGAAAGCCGTGCATAACCACATGCCAGGCTGTTGGCATAGAGTTATTGAAACCAAAGATCATCTTGCAAGCTACTGAATCATTTATGATGAATCAATTAATCTAACCTAATAGCACATCTGTATAACCCTTACTGAAGATATTGTCTGGTCCACTGCATAGATTGCTAAGGTTTAATAAGAGTTACTCAAAAGATGTTCATTGAATAAATATTATTTACAGATTTTATTTTTTACAGACACTTGCCTGATGTTGTGTTGGGATGTTGTTCACTATACAGTAATAAATGATCCATCAAATAAGAATTAAGAACTTGAAGAGATTGTACTGGACTTCATATCAACACCCAGTCCACCAGACCTTTGTCACAGTTCATTCACCTTTCCAAACAGTAAAATTAAAGCTCGATCATTTGATCTAGATTTTGATCAATAACAACAAGAAGGTTAAAAAGGCTTTTTTGAGGGTGTTCACATTTTGGTCTGAAGAAACTGGACCCTGAAAGCCTACTCTGATGTCTTCCCTTGTCCTTTTTATTCAATGACATCCGCAAAAATACAGACTGTGGTAGAACCACAGTGCTGGTTCTGCTGGACCTTAGTGCAGCATTTGACACTGTTGATTATGATATACTATTGGAACGACTAGAGAGCTGGTTCGGACTCTCTGGTACAGTACTTGGCTGGTTTGAGTCTTACCTAAAGAACGGGGACTTCTTTGTTTCAATAGGAAACTTTTCATCAGAACAAACAGAAATCACATGTGGGGTGCCCCAGGGCTCCCAACATGGGAGCCCCTCTTATTTAATATCTACATGCTCCCACTAGGCAAAATTATAGCAACCAATAAGATTAGCTACCATAACTAATGATGCTCAACTTTACATTACAATGTCACCAGGTGGCCCTGAACCCATTCAAACCCAATATGAATGCATCGGCTAAATAAATGGATGGATGTGCCATAACTTTCTCCAGCTGAATAGAAACAAAACTGAAGTAATTATTTTTGGACCCAAAGAGGAACGATCTAGAGTCAGCACACAGCTTCAATTAATACAGCGAGGAACTACTGATCAGGCACGAAACCTAGGTGTAGTTATGGACTCAGACCTGAACCTCCAGGGTCACATAAAGGCAATAACAAGGTCAGGCTTCTATCACCTGAAGAACATTTCTAGGATTAAAGGACTGATGTCAACAGAAACTCGAAAAACGTCATCCATGCGTTTATCTTTAGTCAGACTGATTACTGCAACCGTGTCGTCACGGGTCTGCCTAAAAAGTCAATCAGACAGCTGCAGCTGATCCAGAATGCTGCTGCTCGCGTCCTTACTAGAACCAGGAAAGTAGAGCACATCTCCCCCAGTTCTAAAGTCCTTACACTGGCTCCCTGTAGCTCAGAGAATACATTCCAAACTACTTTTACTAGTTTATAAATCATTGAATGGCTTAGCACCAAAATATGTTGAAGACCTGTTGTCACCGCACCAACCACCAAGACCACTCAGGTCCTCCAACTCTAGCCTACTAAACATCCCTAGACTCAGAACTAAACATGGAGAAGCAGCTTTCAGTTTCTATGCTCCCCTTATCTGGAACAGACTTCCTGACAAGTGCAGAGCTGCTGAAACTCTGAACTGCTTTAAATTGAGACTAAAACCCTATGGGATCAGAACAGTATCACCTTGAAATGAAACTGAAAATAAATATTGGCATTGAAAATAAAAATTGGCATTGAAAAATATTATTGTAACTGAAAATATTAATTTTGAATCTGAAATAAATCTAGTGAAATTTTTTGTATTGAAAGTGATTTTTTTTTTTTTTACAATGCCAATCTTTTTTTACAATGCCATCTTTTTTTCTGCTTCATTCAGGTGATACTGTTTTGACACTTGTGTGTGCACACGCATGAGGGGCGGGGCTTCAGCCCCCCATATGCTTGCATGAACGAGGCAGGAGGGAAACTCCGACTGTCCGAGTGGGATCAACATTTTCTTTGCTTCTAATGTGGTTTGTGGAAGGTGATAATCTGCAGTTGGGGACTCGATTTATGACAGTCTTTCTGTAGTCTTTTGAATCAAACATGTTTGCTAATATTGCAAGTCCTAGTGTTGTCGTTGTGACGTAAATCAACCAACAACCAATAAAGCTGTTCTCACACAAGCGGAAGCACAAAGCTACAGATCCCGGCAGGGGTCAGGTGCAGAAATAATTTTTGAGGGGTAAGAATCTGTACCCTCGGTTTATTATACCATGCGCATGGAGTCGTAATCTGTTCCCTCCGTTTATTCAACTATGTGACCGTGTGGGGGTCCTGTCCGCTTACAGTGTACCCTGGCTGTTTGGAGTTGTACTTTACTGCTATGGCATAATGGTTAATAAGCAGGATTACATCGCCGATGAGGGTAGGTTCGAGTCCCGTTTATGATATCGTCTTGCACCTTGCCACATATCAATTATTTTTTTGTTCCTACGGGACAGTAGGCTATAAACATAGGTGTCATATTTATAAATAACAGTTTTGTAGCCACCTATGGAGTCTGGCAGGGTCTATACACAACAAATATAATATTTGTGTTCCATGGCTGAGTAATGGGCCATAAATTGCAAAGTGTATACCAACCTTGCCCACTGGAATACAGGCACAAACCAGCGCTATCTGTGCATCTGCATGGAGCAAGTGGTACAGGATCTAAACACATTGCATTAAAAAGATATGAGTTAACCAGTTACTTGATGATACAGTACCCACTTTGAATGACAGTCTTTATTTGACATAACAGTAATCTTGGCAAAGAATGCTACAACATTCGCACATAAAGAAACTATAATGCTGAGCATAATGGGAGGAATTTTGCGGGAAGCTAAAATAGCCTAGGTGTAGTCTTTTAAATAGTGTCCCAACCAGATTCAGTGTTTATAAAATCCTTAGTCTGAGACTAAAAAACTGTTAATCCAAGTCTTTAGATGTGAGCTGATAATCTTTAAGAGTATTTTCTAAATAGTTTCAAAGTCTCTAGGTGTACAGAAAGCATAATGTGGTTTGTGGAATAATAATAATTAAAAAATAAGATATAAACGGTTTCTTCTCAGTTTGCCATGGCAGTTGGCGCGCATTACTGCCCCCTTCTGGTTTAGAGTGTGTCACAATTACGTTTTGCAATCTAATAAAAAAAACGAGGTGTCAGTGTTAGCTTTGCTTACACCAGTCTTAATTGATTTGTTAACGTTATTGACATGTATTGTAAATATGTATTGTGGATCTGAAATAAATACAGTTATTTAATATGGTATAGCCTATATAGTGTGTATTTACATCCCTTCATACCACACTGTCAGTAATGAGGAGAACCTCCAACAAAGACAGGCTACACAAGCATAAAACTTTATAACAAAGACTCCTAGTCTACTGGTCAGTAGAAGAAACTGAGAAGAAACCGTTTGTCTTTTTTTTCTTCCACAAACCACATTATTAGCAATGTAAATGTCCTGTTGTTTGTCGCGTCTCGCCTCGGACAGTCGGAGTTTCCCTCCTGCCTCGTTCATGCAAACATATGGGGGGCTGAAGCCCCGCCCCTCATGTGCGTGCACACACAAGCGTCAAAACAGTATCACCTGAATGAAGCTGAAAAAAATGATGGCATTGAAAAAAAGATTGGTATTGAAAAAAAGATTGGCATTGTAAAAAAAGATTAGCATTGTAAATTTTCACTAGATTTATTTCAGATTCAAAATAAATATTTTCAGTTACAATATTATTTTTCAATGCCAATATATATTTTCAGTTTCATTTCAAGGTGATACTGTTCTGATCCCATCTGTTTAAAATTGCCTTCAAGTAAATGATTACTGTCATACACACGTGCTCAAATTTGTTGGTACCCTTACAGCTCATTGAAATAATGCTGCATTACTCCTGAAAAGTGATGAAACTGAAAGCTATTTTATCATGTATACTTGCATGCCTTTGGTATGTCATAGAATAAAGTAAAGAAGCTGTGAAAAGAGTTGAATTATTGCTTATTCTACAAAGATATTCTAAAATGGCCTGGACACATTTGTTGGTACCACTTAGAAAAGATAATAAATAACTGGATCATAGTGATATTTCAAACAAAATAGTTACTTTAATTAGTATCACACATGTTTCCAATCTTGTAATCAGTCATTCAGCCTATTTAAATGGAGAAAAGTAGTCACTGTGCTGTTTGGTATCATTGTGTGCACCACACTGAACATGGACCAGAGAAAGCAAAGGAGAGAGTTGTCTGAGGAGATCAGAAAGAAAGTAATTGACAAGCATGGTAAAGGTAAAGGCTACAAGACCATCTCCAAGCAGCCTGATGTTCCTGTGACAACAGTTGCAAATATTATTAAGAAGTTTAAGGTCCATGGAACTGTAGCCAACCTCCCTGGGCGCGGCCGCAAGAGGAAAATCGACCCCAGAATGAACAGAAGGATAGTGCGAGTGGTAGAAAAAGAACCAAGGATAACTGCCAAAGAGATGCAAGCTGAACTCCAAGGTGAAGGTACGTCTGTTTCTGATTGCACAATCCGTCGCTGTGGGCTCCATGGAAGAAGACCCAGGAGGACTCCACTTTTGAAAGAAAAACATAAAAAACCCAGACTGGAATTTGCTAAAATGCATATTGACAAGCCACAATCCTTCTGGGAGAATGTCCTTTGGACAGATGAGTCAAAACTGGAGCTTTTTGGCAAGTCACATCAGCTCTATGTTCACAGACGAAAAAATGAAGCTTTCAAAGAAAAGAACACCATACCGACAGTGAAACATGGAGGAGGCTCAGTTATGATTTGGGGCTGCTTTGCTGCGCCTGGCACAGGGTGCCTTGAATCTGTGCAGGGCACAATGAAATCTCAAGACTATCAAGGCATTCTGGAGCGAAACGTACTGCCCAGTGTCAGAAAGTTCGGTCTCAGTCGCAGGTCATGGGTCCTCCAACAGGATAATGACCCAAAACACACAGCTAAAAGCACCCAAGACTGGATACGAACAAAACATTGGACTATTCTGAAGTGGCCTTCTATGAGTCCTGATCTGAATCCTATCGAACATCTATGGAAAGAGCTGAAACTTGCAGTCTGGAGAAGGCACCCATCAAACCTGAGACAGATGGAGCAGTTTGCTCAGGAACGGTGGGCCAAACTACCTGTTAACAAGTGCAGAAGTCTCATTGAGAGCTACAGAAAACGTTTGATTGCAGTGATTGCCTGTAAAGGTTGTGCAACAAAATATTAGGTTAGGGGCCCCATCATTTTTGTCCATGCCATTTTCATTTGTTTTCTTATTTACAATATTATGTTGAATGAAACATAAAAAGCAAAGTCTGATTTCTATTAAATATGTAATAAACAATGGTGGATGCCAATTACTTCTGTCAGTTTCAAATTATTTCAGAGAAAATTGTGCATTCTTCATTTTTTGTGGAGGGGTACCAACAAATTTGAGCACGTGTGTATGTATCAAATGTGTTCATGCTCCCTTGCTTTATTGATCTTTCTCTTGCTTTATTACTTTTACTTTTAAATTTCCAATGTTCTATTCTGTGTTAATTTGTTTTTTAATCACCAAATCATGTAAAGCACCTTGGATTAACCTGCTGTTGAAAATGTGCTACACAAATAAAATTGCCTTGCCTTTTTTTGTCAAACATATATCCTTAAACCTATCGACCTGAAAGATACAGCTTATTTTTAAAGCTTGTATATTATTTGCTCTTAAATTTCAAAGGCAGACGTAAATACAGGCATATAGTCTTCAAATGTTACGATTAAACTGTTTTCTGTTAACTAATGCGAGTCTTTGTTTGTAGCTCCTAATAATTCAAATTAAAAAAATACTTTATTGATCCCGTAAGGGAAATTAATTTAGACAAAGTGAAAGCAATTATCCGTTTGGAAAGGATTAAAATAGTTTCCAGTTCTCCTGTTTTAGTCATCAAGGTCTTCCCTTTAAGAATACGGGAACGAAGCTGAAGATGCCCCTTACTTGATGTTTAAAATTATTTCTGGAATTGGCCCTTGTTTGTTTATTCATGTTCTTGTTTCCTTTGGAATATCATTAGCTGCTTAGGAAGTCTTGTGCTCCTGGATCACGCTCTTCTCCAGTGTTCCCCACTCCTTCAGGTGGCCCCAAAAATGATCCATAAAGCAGAGAAATCCATGAGGAGGAAGGCTAAGGAACGACTTTGGGAAATTGTCGGTGGCCCATTTTATGTGAACCAGTTTTCCCAAGGAATATCAGCCTGTAAACTCCCCTGTTTAACCAGTGGTTGATCTTTGTTTTCTTTAAATGTAGGAACATTTTAAAGGAAATTAGTGTTGATTGCTGGAGACACTCAAAACATTCCACATGTACTTTAAAACTCTCCTGTTCCCCGCTCTTCAGTTCCCTGGCCTTTTTACATTGCGACCTCAGCCATTTGACCCGGAAGTGATGTATGTGAACGCTTCCTTAGATGTACTTGGTGCCTCCAGTAAGTGTTTTCTTAAGAAAACAAGTCAGAGGCTGGAGAAACCTGAAACCAGCTCTAATGTTGACCGCTGCTCCACCTTGCTTCCCTCTCTCCCAGGGCTCTATGTCCTCAGAGGAGGAGATATAGAAGGAAGGGGAGTAACTTTTACTGCCTGAACCCTTCGGTCTGTGTACACATTTCATTTAGGTGTGTGAACATGTAGTTGTACTGTGAGACCAGCTCACATTCTTCTCAGCTCTGAATGGCAGGCAGTAACAATCTTCAGCAAACAGGCTGGGATTGTGGTTGTAGGCAGTCTTCAGGTTGGCCTGACAGACACCGGCATGCCAGGCCAAAATGGCTTGTTTGTGCAGTTGTCGTGAGGAAGGTCAATCACTAAGTTAAGTGTGTGAGAAGACAAAATGAACCTGACCTTTTGAAGAAAGCCCCGTCTGTCTCCCCTCTGAGAGCGGCTGGATTACAACACTCATCTCCGGCTGTAACTGTCACACACTCCACCCCCCACCCCCCCACCCTACATGCTGTGGGAGAGTCCATGGTCACTCTGATTTCATGTTGGGGTCTTCTCTTTGATGCGCCGGGGCTTCTGTGCATGTTTGGCAAATGGTCATCTGAAGTGTTTCCATCCCCTTTAATAATATCTCAAAGCCTCAGGGTTTAGGTGCAGCTTTTGATTGTGTGCCAGACTTGGATGCTGGGGTGGCCTGGAGCAATCCAACATGTCCGGGATGAACTGATCAAAAGGACCAATGTCTTTCATGAAGAAATCCTCAATTTTTCACTATTTTCACTTACATTAAGTTTAAACATCACAGTGGAATTGTAGACCGTACTATGGATCTGTTTTTTTTTTTTGTACTGTTTCATTATTATCATTGATGAGCTGAGCGTAGCAGATTTGTTGTCAGCTGTTCAAACACTCAATTGGACCATGTAGCTCTTCTTTTGAACCAGAAGGGACCATAATTAGGAAAGAAGCAAACTGAAGAGTGATATTTTTTTAAAGTCTAATTGGGCAAGATATTTGCTGTTTTCAATTTGGACAATCAATCACCTGGGTACTTTGTTTTTTTGTGTGTGAAAAATTACTTTTCACAACTTGAGCTTTTCTTTTGGACACATGTTTGACACCCAAGTGCATGCTTGGCACATATTGGACACGGGTGCATAACTGCATGGATAGATAAGTCAAACATGGTAATGCAGCTAAAACAAAAATTACGCTGCCAAATACACAATGTCAAGTGGTTTTTGCTTTTGAAAGTATTCAACAGCCTTCGGAGCCAGTACCGAGTGGCATCTCTGTATGTTCTCCAGATATAGGTTGAATTGTACTTTAAAGCACAACTTTGTTATACCTCGGGTATTTAGAGGTATAATGTTTTCTAAATTGGACCTTTGGCACCACTGAATAATGTTACTACCTTGGTCTAGATCTGGGACTACCTTGCCGCCATGTTGTCCTCTTGAGAGGGCAGGGTCGGAGGAAGATGAAGGGGAGGAAGGGGCAACATGGTCTAATCCCATTCCAGCAGACCGAGCAGCAGCAGCTTGCACTGCATTCCACAGCGCTGGGGGCTTTAAGGGGTAGGGAGGGAGGGCAAGCAGCATTCCTTCATGACCCGAGCCATCAAAGAGGCCGCCTGACTTCAAAGGCCACTCGGAGCCAAGGTGTTGATGACTGCAATCCTCCCGTCCGTCCACTTTTAGCAACCTAAACCCCCTCAGCCCTTGAATGCACGCACGCACCCACACACAGAGCAGGCGGACTGTGGCAGGTATGTGCGCCCTCCGGCCTCCGTCCGTCCTCACCAGCTGGGCTTCAGCAGTATTAATCATAGCTCATTAAGTAGTGACGCTGACCTTTGTTTTATGGTGCGGGGTTAAAGATGAGCAGTTTGAGCCGTACTGAGGGAAGTCTTTGAACGTAGCTTCATAACTGACAGAAAAGGCACAATTTTGTGTAATCACTGACGGCAAGGTTTTGCTCTTGGGCATCTCACTGGTCTTTTAGAGGTTCAAGTGAATGTTTTTGGTTTGCAAAGAACATTTAGTGCCAGTAGTACCCTTTTCAAGGTAAAAGATTGTGATAAGGTGTAGAGGAAAACAAATGCACCCAGTTTTCAGCAGAAATGCATCTGCTTGTGACATTGTTAGTCATGCTAATTAAATTTTGCACCTCTATGCTGACAATGAAATTATCCAGGTGTTCACTTTCATAGCTGCTCTCATAGGTGCATTGACGCAATTAGGCATGGGCTGGTATTTTTAGGGTTTCCTTAAAATAGTAAATTAGCCTTATGGTTCATACTAAAAATGGAAACTGCATTTTAAAAAACAAAAAAAGAGGTATTCTAACATTGACTATTAAATTGTATCTGACCTTTTTTTTATAATGTTAGATACTACTCTAAATTTTGCTGTAGTTTTCAAGTTAATATTATGTAGAAAGTCAAGATTTCCCGATGGGCTCTTCAGACCATCTAATTAGTAATTAGTCAGGCTATTTGCTTATGTAGCCAGCTTGCAGTCTGCTGGTAAATAGACGGGTTCGTAGTAGCTTAAACGTAGCTTAGCAATTGCACTGCACAAGTCATTAATGTGGCTTTGCTAGCTTCTTCACAATGATTGTCTGTGATTTTTCTCAAACTGTAATGTATTTCTTTTTGGGATAGGGGTTTTTGTTTATTCTTTGCAAAGGGGTGCCATGATGATCCCTTTAGAAGTCAGTGCAGTTGTTTCCACCCTGCCCCCTCTTCAAAATGGTGGCATCCTGCCCAACGTTGACCCCTGAACTTTGTCGGCCCTTCCTTTGTTCTTGTCATTCTAGGTTTTGAAGCCTGAAGAGGTGAAATTGACACCAGAAAGACTTTTGAGTGTGTGAATGCATACACATACACATACGCACACACACGCACACACAGTCCATTGACAGTTTCAGGATTCACTTGCAGAGAGTTAATAGAGTCACAAGCGCAGCATCCTGCTCAGTGTTAAAGCTGTCAACCCCACTGACTTGTGCTACATATCGGGACATTTACATGATATTGGGTGTCCTGTGCCAGCATCCCCTGCTCATACTGAAACCCATAACACTTGTTTGCTTTGCCCGTTGCTATGAAGATGCAATAGAGGTGATTTTCACGGCAGGTTAAGCAAGGGGCATGCATTGGGCGGGGAGGACATACAGACATAGGGTGACTTCTCTTAAGCACCTGTTTAGGGTATACACTTGATATTTCTGTGTTGTTGTTTTTTACATTGATCAGTAGAGCTCTTTCATTGTTGCATAACAAATACTCAAGCTTTTAGTTGGTTTATAATAAAAGTTGAATGCATGACTACCTTGGCTGATTGTTCATTTTGGCCCCAGTGTAGAAGACAAAAGGGAGGAAGTCTTTATGCGGGAGAAGAAGCAGAGGGATACCTGATAGTATTACAGGAGGAGGAGTGCCAGCCCCACCTGTAGGGCCCTCCCAGCTGCTCCGCTGTAACCGGATCCCGATTCCTCTCTCCTCAAGGCTACAAGCCCTCTTTGAAGTTATTTGTAGTGCTGGGAAAAAGAGCCAGGGAGCAATCAAGAAGGGGGTAAAGAGTGACTGAAGAGTGATATTGGAAGGCGTGCATGTACAGTGGCTTGCAAAAGTATTCGGCCCCCTTGAATTTTTCCACATTTTGTCACATTACAGCCACAAACATGTATCAATTTTATTGGAATTCCAGGTGAAAGACCAATACAAAGTGGTGTACACGTGAGAAGTGGAACGAAAATCATACATTATACCAAACATTTTTTACAAATAAATAACTGAAAAGTGGGGTGTGCGTAATTATTCAGCCCCCTGAGTCAATCTGTTGCAGAACCACCTTTTGTTGCAATTACAGCTGCCAGTCTTTTAGGGTATGTCTCTACCAGCTTTGCACATCTAGAGACTGAAATTCTTGCCCATTCTTCTTTGCAAAACAGCTCCAGCTCAGTCAGATTAGATGGACAGTGTTTGTGAACAGCAGCTTTCAGATCTTGCCACAGATTCTCCATTAGATTTAGATCTGGACTTTGACTGGGCCATTCTAACACATAGATATATTTTGTTTTAAACCATTCCATTGTTACCCTGGCTTTATGTTTAGGGTCATTGTCCTGCTGGAAGGTGAACCTCGGCCCCAGTCTCAAGTCTTTTGCAGACTCCAAGAGGTTTTCTTCCAAGATTGCCCTGTATTTGGCTCCATCCATCTTCCCATCAACTCTGACCAGCTTCCCTGTCCCTGCTGAAGAGAAGCACCCCCAGAGCATAATGCTGCCACCACCA
Organism: Valencia hispanica; assembly: GCA_963556495.2. Taxonomy (NCBI): domain Eukaryota; kingdom Metazoa; phylum Chordata; class Actinopteri; order Cyprinodontiformes; family Valenciidae; genus Valencia; species Valencia hispanica. The sequence continues at coordinate 50,318,114 of OY747704.1, forward strand.
TATTTGACAGTGGGGATGGTGTGTTCAGAGTGATGTGCAGTGTTAGTTTTCCGCCACACATAGCATTTTGCAAACTGCAAACGGGACTTCTTATGGTTTTCCTTTAACAATGGCTTTCTTCTTGCCACTCTTCCATAAAGGCCAACTTTGTGCAGTGTACGACTAATAGTTGTCCTATGGACAGATTCTCCCACCTGAGCTGTAGATCTCTGCAGCTCATCCAGAGTCACCATGGGCCTCTTGGCTGCATTTCTGATCAGCGCTCTCCTTGTTCGGCCTGTGAGTTTAGATGGACGGCCTTGTCTTGGTAGGTTTACAGTTGTGCCATACTCCTTCCATTTCTGAATGATCACTTGAACAGTGCTCCGTGGGATGTTCAAGGCTTGGGAAATCTTTTTGTAGCCTAAGCCTGCTTTAAATTTCTCCATAACTTTATCCCTGACCTGTCTGGTGTGTTCTTTGGACTTCATGGTGTTGTTGCTCCCAACATTCTCTTGGACAACCTCTGAGGCCGTCACAGGGCAGCTGTATTTGTACTGACATTAGATTACACACACGTGCACTCTATTTAGTCATTAGCACTCATCAGGCAATGTCTATGGGCAACTGACTGCACTCAGACCAAAGGGGGCTGAATAATTACGCACACCCCACTTTTCAGTTATTTATTTGTAAAAAATGTTTGGAATCATGTGTGATTTTCGTTCCACTTCTCACGTGTACACCACTTTGTATTGGTCTTTCACGTGGAATTCCAATAAAATTGATTCATGTTTGTGGCTGTAATGTGACAAAATGTGGAAAAGTTCAAGGGGGCCGAATACTTTTGCAAGCCACTGTATATGTACCATGCAAATGCATGCTTTTTGCTTGTAAAGAACCATAAAGGTTTTTTGCTTGTTCTGTTTGCTGTGTGAATCTTTTTGGGAAGATAAGTAGGTTGGAATGAGTTTAGAAATTGCATTGAAACATCATTCTAACCCACAATCAGCAACAGTTAACAAGTTGAGTGTCTGTATCCTCATTCGCTTCCTTTAGATCCCTTTTGCTGTTGTCTGAGACATATTCCTAGTCAATGATGGCTTCACAGATTACATGCTTTTTGGGTTATTTTTTGGATTAGTGCTCAAACATCCTTTCTTGACAACATCCTGATGTCTGAGCTACTTCGGGTTCACACAGCTTGATTGAGCCAAAGGCAAATGAACAAATAGTCAGGAAATAAAACATAGATCTCCTGATTAGTTTTTGTAAGGTTGTAAAATCTGGAGCATACAGTTGACACTTTTTAAACCCCATCCCTTTGAGGATGTAAAGTTCGAGGATCTAAACTGAAATTCATTTGTATTCATCTTGCCATGACGTAGTGTCTGTGTGGAGGTACACTCACAGAAGAGGTTCTGGGTTAAGCACTAGCAGTTCTGTTATTGGATAAAGCATCTTTCCATGCCAACTCTTCATGGCAAAGGGGAGTCGGTCATGTCCTGGTGACACCGCAGCTTGTTGCTGGACTTAGATTGTGATGGGTTGTGTAGTTTGGGTCACTGTTTTTATACTGCTAACCTACAGCATTCATTGTAATGCAATCCATATGTTCTGAGTTAAAAAACAAACATTTTTTACTCTTATCTAGAGGATGGCGAGTTTATATCAGACCAAATCGGAAATAAATTGGCTCCTCATCAAATCCTGTCTCAGCAGCACACTCCTCTGAAAAGATAACACTGGATGACAATGTAAACATTTTTAGGAGGGGTGTAGCGATGTGTCCAGCTCACAAGAGGTGATGATCTACGTAATTCCCCAGAATAAATAGCACATTGTTTTTGAGAATAGCACATTGTTTTTGGACAAAATAAGAAATTGTAATCTCATGATCAGTAAGTGAGCAAATATTGAAATATGCAATAGATTACATTAGTGGCTCTCAGTCATTTCTTGTCTTTTTTTTCTGGGTCTCTTAGCTGCTGTCACACAGATTATTTAAAATGGTAGAGATGATCTCAGACAGACTAGCAGAGTCTAATAGTTGACTCCATCAACATGACAGGGTAATTCAAGAACTGCTTCCTTCTCATTTCAAAACAAAAGCCTCAAAATTAGCTATGCTATCTGAAACATAAAGCACTCACCTTTTTATGTTCAGGGCTAATAATATGAACTTACTTCACAAGACAAAGTTACAGTAATTTGGAAGAGCTTCAGGGACAGACTTCACTTCGACATCTCAATATCTGACACCTTGTGACACCCCCACTCCTTCCTCATATCATAACCTTTAAAGTAGTTTTAAGCTATACTTTGAATTTCCTATGGTTATTTACATTTTCACCCAGGATTTGGCTGGTTTTTTCGACTCCTACTGTTCAGTAATCCATGCTCATGTACAAGGAATGGACAGAAAATTGGTGGGAAAAGCCCTTAGATTCATAGAAAAACCTCTGAGAGTCCATAAAGCAAATATACATTTGTTAAGGGTGGCTCAAAAAATTCCTCAGTAGTAATGAAAAGTGTTGCACTTTGTACTCAGCTATTTCTCATTGGTCCACAGAATCTGTTGCTTCACAGTGAATTTCAAGTGAACTTCATGTCCGCATACATTCCTTAAACATCCATGGTTCTTATACCTTTTTTTTTATTATTCCTTTAAACAGCAGGACAAGTAACATTTCTCTGGCTTTCACAATGATGGCCAAATCAACTCTCCCTTTACTTTTATTTCATTTGAACATGGCTTTGGTGTAGAAACAGTAAGGATTAGGTTTGAGGAGCTCATAATGAGCCTAAAGTGACAGCTTGACAACACTGATTTTATCCCAGGAAGTTTACAAAACTTCCCCAATAATTGCTCAGAGATGGTTGTTGCGCAGCACTGGGGAGGAGCACCAGAGAAGGACTGGAAATGGGGCTGAGGGTGACTGAGTTCAGGATGAGAGGACGGTCAGGGAGAAATGCCACCGGGTTACCCCTCGGTCAGCCATCCTGCATTTCAGGCTGAACACGCTAACCTCTTAAACATGCCTGTGCTCAGAGAGATGTGTAAACACATGCGTGGCACCGGGGAAGCAGGTGGGTGTGAGCTATGGCTGCTTGCCCAGGTTTTTCTTCTTCTAGATGTTGTGTGCATGTGAAATAGGTGCCAGCAATGCTCCCAAAATGTTGAAAGGATGCAAACAAGCAGGAGATTTGTAATGTTAATTATTTGCAGCAACTTTACAAAGATCTAAATGCAAAAATTATCTGCAAAAAACAAACAAGGTTTTACTAAGACTATAGCCTCTGCTTTGTGCATCTGGTTTAAATGTTAAATGTATACAATTTAGTACTTCAAACATCTCTTATAGGTCCACTCATTTCATCCCCTCGCTTTCCTTTGATGTTCCATTTTAAGGTCTTGCCTAGCTAAAAAAGACGAGTTGCCAAAAAATGCAGAAACATCATTTATCAGGTTTATCCAAGTGTTTGGCCTTAAAAAGGCATGCAATTCAGCAAATTTGCACGTTCATGGGCTTTCCTGGTTGCTTCTGCTGGAAGCAAAACAGAACTGTAATCTTTTTGAAATAACTGCTTTGTCACAAAAAAGTTTCTTTGGTCGGGGGGATTTTCATGCACTTGTAAAGATGCTCACAGAAGCTGCAAAACAAATGGATATTCTAATCATTTCTGCTCACATTGTGGTGAGAGCAGCAAAGGTTTGCTGGTATGGACACCTTGAAGAGGGCGAATATTATGGGAAATGAGAGGGTAAAAATGGGTTATCCAGGGGAAAAGGAAAGCAGTAGAAGTGACAACTGATCATTAGTTTAGTAGATTGTTTCACAAGAGGACGAAGAAGGGAGTGAGATGATGTGGCTTGCATTTGGATCTCCTTTTGAGAAGGGGAATAGGGGTTCATAAAAGATGGTGGGGTCCATGTTTTTAGTTGATATCACTGCCAAAATGATGACTCGAGTTCTGTCATCAGAGCTGTTTTTTCCTTTGCTAAATCCAGTTGATCTAAAGTTTTATGCTCCTCTATTTACAGGCTTGTGGAGTGTCAGAAATTGTGGAAAAAGAAGCCAAAGTAGATGGGAAAACCGGGGGAAATTTTGAATTCTTTAAAACATTGCAAAATCTGACTCATTGGAATACAAACCTAAAGAAGTTAACAGTGATTTAAGACAATTGCACAACAGTGTGGAGGTCTAGTATAGGAGAGCAGTATCACAAGGACTTTTACCACAGGTGGATGGTTGGAGGAGAGTGGTGGACTTCATTGACAGGTGGAGGTTAAATCCCTGCCAAGGATTCATTGAGAGTGTGGTCTGTGTAACAAGATATTCATGTGAAAGGCAGCTTCCCCCAGAGGTTGGACAGACTGGGGCAGAAAAAGAGCCACCTCCTCGTGGCATTTAGGGGGCGCCAGATACCCTCACCCATCAAGCCCTGGGTACTGAGACGTGGAGAAACTGGAGCTTTCTGACTAGAATGACTGAGCTTGATTTGGAGTCGTCTGTTAAGGACAGGTTTACAAATGCTCTGGTGTATCTGTTGAAGCTGTGACCCACTTCAACTCCCCACTTCAACTCATCGCCATCCTCTCCTCCGAACCGAGCTCCTTCCCATCCCCACATCCATCAACGCCTATGTCAACATCGGAGGACAAGGAAAAAATCCCCGCGTGGTCAGAGATAATGGCGCAATGGCCAGCCTCTAAAATAACAACATGGTCCACAACAAAAACACTGTCCCATTTGGAGTGAAAGAGCCCCCTGCACAATGACCTAGTGTTCAGGGCCCAGGGGTGCAGGCGGGGCTCCCCGCTGCCATCCAAACTGTTAGCCAAGCAGGAGAGAGAGGTCACAATCACACAGCGAACAGCTCTCCGCTTCCTAGTCCTTGTTTTAACGGAGACGCTGGCGGACAGAAGCATAGGGAAACACTTGCAGGGATTTTTTCAGTCCAAAGTTTTGACATCCCTTTAAAGCCAAAAGTGAAAAGAGACAATCTTTAAAAATATTTTAACAATCCTGCATGTAGTGTTTTAGTTTAGCAGCATACTAGTTCAGGGAACCTAAGCAGTCTAGAAGTTGTTTTGGTATTCTCTATGATTAGACAGCTATCTGGCTATGTTTGCTGTTTGCCAGTTTTGCATTTCCAATTTGACCTTGATAAAAAAATCTGCACTTTATTTATGTTTGGTTCATTAATTTTAGCTTGAATTCACAGCTCTTTACAAAAAAAACCTGTCAGTTCAATCCAAACACACAGACAGATTCTAAGTCTATTACATACATTCCAATTTGATCCTTGTTATCAAACAATGTAAACAAGTTCAATTTTTTTATTTAAGTTGGGGAGAGTAGAAAATTCTGCAGATTGCATCAAATCATTGACTTGCAGCATTCACCTCTCCTTGACAAGCATGTAAGATCAGCTGACTCTCTGCCATAGTTTATAGTGCACTTTCAGATTTCTACTTTAAACAGAACAAGAACAGCTCAGGATATTTTTATGTGGAAAAGTGCGGAATTTTGCCTTTGGAAATGTTGGAATATATGCGTTTCTTTTTTCTAGATATAAAGCAGCTTTGAAAATGATCTGAAAATCTATGTAAGGCTGCATCCTGTGGATTTGTGAAAAATGTGTTTTTGTTGTTTTTGCGAGGGCAGCCTGGATTTTGAAAAAGCTTTCATGTTTTTCTCTGTGCTGCTGAAAGACGGATCTGTTTGTCTCAAAGGTTTGTAACTGAACATCTGAGCGTATTCTTTCATGTTTCATCACAGTCCATCTAGGCTGTGTGTGGGAGGTCTAAAGAGTAGGAGGATTCAAGAATTACTTTTTTTTTATTATGGTGCAATTTAAGATTAAACAAAACACATCAGACTTGTATTCCTTCATCCTTTTAAGAAAAGATGCTACCTGTGGGAGCTCACGACACCCTCTGCCCACATTGCCTCCCCATGCTTACCCGTTGACCATCTGATTTGCATTCAACCCCCTTTTATATTTGGGTAAGCCCTCCCCAAAGCACTTCAGGTCAGGGACCTGACCCCCTTAGCCCTGTTTTTAGCCTCTTTTTCCAGTTGGGCTACTGCACAACCAACCTGCTCTAAGCGCCGTAAAGTGGGGTTTAAAGGTCAGGGGTCACCTGCAAGAGAAGGGTATCTTGGGTCATCGGCAGTGGCCCAGGGGCCGCAGTAGCTGGGAGCTCCCTGATTGGAGAGCCCTGGTCTTTAGGTTAATAGGATAAGTAGCCTGCGGGTCAGCTTGGCCCAGTTCTAATGCTAATACTTGAGCCTGTCTTTGCACTGTTGCCAGGTCGGGTAAAGGATTCCAGGATTTAGGGACTCCGCTTGGTTACAGTTTTAATCCAGGCATGTTTAAACTCATCATTATTTCATCCTCGTGAATGGCTGTCAGCCACAGTTGACCTCTGTTCTACTTGAATTTCTTTCTTGTGTTGTCTTTCTGCCTTTCATAGTGAGTTGTAAAAATTTTTTTTTTTTTTTTTTTTACTGTGTCCGACAAACAAAATTGAAGTAAGGGAGGGGGGGGGATGTATTTCATTTTACTCGCTATTGGCTATTATCATATACCTCATCTGTCTGCCTGCTCTCTGTTGCTTATAAACATCCTTGTCTGACATGCTCTCCATCGTCTGTGGTTGTATGTAACCAAGAATTTAAAGTCCAAGTAATTACTTTATATTTCAGACATCCATTAATGAAGTTATATTAACAATTACATTTTAAATTCCACAATAAATTCCTCTTTGGAGTAAATTCTAACACATCCACAGGAACGGAGATTAGACAAGTTGCTATCGCTCTATATGAAAACTACATGTGAATTTTTATTTTATTTCAAATTATTATTCTGGCAATTCTAAAAGAAAACCTGTTAAAGGCTGGAGGTTTACCTAACTTCAGGATGATAACTCCACCAATACAGCAAGAACTTCAATAGACTTTTAGATAATGGCATATTTAAGTTATAAAATGGCCAATTTAAAGTCCATGTCTAAATACAATATAGAATCAGTGGCAAGGATTAAAAATTACTTTTCCGAGACACTGTCTCTACATTATTGACCTACTTAATGTCACAGTTAACTCAAACAGTGCGTTCATGTTTGAATTCTATTATAGACTTCCCTTGGGAGGGATCTAGCAGATCCACTGGAAGAGAGAGAAGTTGTTAGCTGTCTCTAAATGTGAAAAAGTCTTATTTTACATTATTCTGTTTTAACCTATATCAACCATCCTTGGGCTGTTAAACAACCCGTATAAAGTATTACAGAGCCTTGGAGTGAATGCTTTCATTTCTTTGAAAATCTAGAGGCCACCTACATTTCTGTTGTAGGCCCTACTGAAGGAGTCGGTGTTTGTGATGTCTGCCACCCTCTTACCTTTTAATCCGCCGCTCAGACGCTGTGTTGGTGCTGGCTCTAAAGAGCTTTCTGATTGAGAAGTGGGCCAATTTAGCAGCCTAAAACCTAATAAGACAACATCTGAGATAAGTTTGATAGTCTGCGTTCGGCTTGCTTTGCTTTAAGACTTCGCTGTGCTTTTTCCAAAATAATAATGCAGAGTATTCTCTACAGTCTTTGCACATATGCATGAGTACAATGGAAATGACAGCAACATTAATCTTTTTAGCAGTAATGGGGACGAATATTTTGAATTTTAGCAAAAATCTGCATCCTTGGCAGCTCTGCAAGGGTGCATAAACTCTTGTTTTGCTTATTAGCTCCGATAAAACACCCTGGTGTACCTTTTTAGAACTGGTGAGTAGTTTAAGAGATGTGAAATGCTATTAAGGTCTTGTGTTTCATTAGGGAAACAGTTGATTATGAATTGCCAAGTTAGTATATTCTCTCAAAATGTGCAAGTATCCAACAGAGAACAGTGCAGTTCTAAGCAAGTACTTTATCTCAGTCTCGTTGCTTTACAGTCTCATAAACCTGTGATGCAAAGACCCTTAAGCCTAAAAGGCAATACTAAGATTGGTTAGATTTTTACACAAAAGGTTACAAAACAAGAATGTTGCTGGTTACTTTTTGGGATTCAGAGAATGTTACACTTCTTACCCATTTCTGTCGTCTTTTTCAGATGCATCCTTTGGGACTATGCAATAACAATGACGAGGAGGACCTTTATGAGTACGGCTGGGTCGGAGTTGTGAAGCTGGAGCAACCGGAGCTGGACCCCAGCTGCCTCACGGTCCTGGGAAAGGTAAAGATCAGGCTGTTTCTACCTTTGCATCAGTAGCTGTAGTGACTGAACTTGAACAGAGCATAGCTGTGGAATCTCATTTCAGGAGAGAATAAAATCCCCTGTCACCACATAGGTCAAAGATAAAGATGTGGAGTGGTGTAAAGTAAATGGACTGAACTTATATAGCACTTTTCTCATCATATTGGCCACTCAAAGCGCTTCACACTGGAGCAACATTCACCTATTTGCACCCACATACGCGCACACGTTTATACAATGTATACATGTTGATGTGCGTAGGGGCACATCAACATGTGACAGGAGGAAGCTGGAATTGAATTTACGACCCTCCGATTGCAAGACAACTACTCTACCTACTGAGCGACAGTCACCCACTGTATATCTGACTGGAGGACTCTTCACCCCATCATTCTAGAATGGAAATGGAGCATAGCACCACTGTACACCTACCAGGAAAGGGTCATCTACCTAAACAGACGGATCAGATAACATCAATGTGCAACTTTTTGGCCCACATGCAGAAAGCAATCATGATGAACACTATATTTCTACAGTGAATCCTAGCTGTGGTAGAATCATGCTGTGGGGATGGTTTTCTTCAGCAAGGACAAGGTAGCTGGTTAGAGTTGATGGGATGATTAATGGCAATACTGAAAGAAAACCTAAGGGGGAGGTTTACCTTCCAGCAAAAAAGTCCCCCTATACACATAGCCACAGCTACAATAGGTTAGTTTAGATCTAAGTATTTTAACTCACTTTGTGCTATTTAACAAAGAAGAATTCCTTAGATGTGCCAAGGTAGAAGAGATAAACTCCAAAAGACTTGCAGCCGTATTTGTTGCAAGAGGTGGTTTTGCAAAGTATGAGTAAAGGCAGAGAAGTACTGTACAAATGCATGACACACTTTTCGGATTTCCTTTGTAAAGGAAAAATGCTGTTTCATCAAAAAAATTTAATATTGTTACATTTTATACATATTTGGAGTTTTAATGTGACAAAATGTGAAACAATCTGTATGGATATACGATTGCGAGCAGCTATAAATACTAATTTACTTTGAAGGAGGATATAGACTGAAACGGATACCTTAAAGTGTATTTGTTTGTTTGGCCTTTTTTTTGGGGTTTTCCAAATGAAAACCTCTAATTAACTTAGCTTTGATCTTCTATAGATAATCCTCATCTTTATTTTGTTGCTTGCTTTCCGTTACTAGGAGAATATGAACAAAATCTCTTGCCACACCCATCCCCAGATTCCCTCCTCCCCTTCCTCCTCACTGTCCTCAGACCCCTCTGGAGTCTCGAAGCAATATTTTATCTTGGTCTAATTAAATGTTTTCCTTAATGGAATGTACCAACATATCCCCCGAGGATGGCGATGAGGTGGGAATGACTACAGTCTCATTTATCCTGTGCTTTCCCACTGACAGAAAGGGAGCAGCCATTCATGATTTAAGGAGCCCTTATGCTGTCTAGACATGCTAATGCACTTTCCTGCTACCGAGATGAAACCGAGACTCAGAAACGGAGAATTCTCTCTCAGCTGTAACAGAGAAATCCTCTCGCTGGTAAATCACCTATATTAAGATGACGGTCATGTTTTAAGGAGCTATCAAAACAAACAAAAAAAAGGGCTGAATTAGCTTTAAGTTCAGTGCTAGGAATTGGGATTTAAACACTATTTCAGCTGAACAGTGAGGGGTTTAGAGAGCATTTGTCGTTACATACATATAAACAAGCCATTTTGTATTTAAGCGTGATGCTGCATGAGTTATTTTTCCATAAATAATCATAAAAATACTGAAATCTAGAATGATTAAAATGTTATATTGTACTCAGTTTTCATTGATTCTGGGCCAATTGACTCATGTTAAAGAAGAATAAACTAAAGTAACTTCCCTAAAAAAAACTTTAGGGAAGACGTACTTCGATATGTTCCATGTCTGCTGCTAGATATCTTCACCACTTTTTTGGGGGGGAAATTACGGTGCTGTTGACGAATTTAAAGGAAGTTTGCGTGGTGACCAATCACAGGCTCGAGCTCTACGTAGCTTTCGACAGACATTTAGAAAATTTAAAATGTCTCAGTCACCGTCTACGGGCCTCCAGCAGAGCGCTTGCGTCGACCGATGATAGCTCTGCGTGTCTTTGCTCCCCAGTGACGGAGAAGTATAAACTAGGCTTAAGGCTCAATGTTGTTACATCTGATGCTCTCAGAGTTGAGGGTTGGGTTAGAGGTTAAGGTGTTGTTGTATTTGTGTGTTTGCATATTGGTTACCCACGAAAGATGCACCTGTGGCAATTCAAGACTTAGTGCCCCTAGATCTGGTCCAAAGAATATAATTTCAGGGCTCCTAAATGCGGTTTCCATGTGAGCTCAAAGTAGGACAGATAAGGCTTTTGTAAACACACATACAACAACTTCAAGGTCAACAGCACCTCTTTGACTGTTGAATTAACTTGTTGTTGAAAGTGTGCTACACTTATAAAATTGCCTTGGCTTGTTGTGGTGGACAGGAATGAGCCCTCTCTCCTGGTCAACAGCAGCCTGGCTAAAGAAGTGGAGGAATTTCTTTTTTCCATCGCCAGTTAATGTTCAAGTGGTGCACATTGTCAGTGTGTCAAAATAGATCTGGGCCAACAAAATTTACGTCACTAGTCTTTCGGTCAGGTGGACAATGAAGGATACTGGGAATTCTTCTGAATTTAATCTAAGACCAGGATCTTAAACTCCATTCTTTGAAGTTTTAGAGTGACCCAACTTTTGGATGCGTCTTTGGTCCACATAGTCTCCTCTTCAACTCATTTTGGGGACTGGTGCAGTAAAAAAGCGCTGAACATCACAAAAAAAAGCAAAGAAAAATCCGCTATCAGTAGAACTTCCACAAAAAAAAAGATGTACAAGTTCCAGATTAAGATTCCAATTAGTTTATAGTACAGTACTTGGTGTGTGCCAAACAGAATCACAAGGTCACTCCAAGGATAAGAAATCCACACCTTCTACTCAATGAACTCAATCAAAGCAGGCTGCTAATGAGCTGGCCATTTTTAGACCTTCTCTTTTGAAGTTTTGCTAAGAGACAGGATGGCAGGAATCTTGCCCTGTGACTTTTTGGCCTCCAGCCAGCCTTCCCAACTCCTAGACCACTCAGTTTCCTCTTTGTTTATTGAGCCAAAACTATAATTAGAGAAGGGAAAGTCCATTGTTGCATCTTGACAATCCCTCGCCCCCGGGCCCAAACACAGCTGGGTGTTTTGCGATTGGCACCGGCATGATTGCCAGGCCAGACAGGGCCCTGTTTACCCCCTGCTAGTCTGCTTACTCTTCCCGGCCAGCTAGCCCACAATGCCCAGGCCTATTCTGGAGACTCTGCCCTCCATTACACTCACCCTGTTCAGTCTGGCCCTGTGATCTGCAACCCCCGCCCTCCTGCCCTGCCCAACTGGCCTCTGACTGAACCCACATTGCTGCCACTTTGCCACCAGTGGTGCTGGTATTTACATTTTTTTCTGATAAACATACATTAACCAGAGTTACAATAAAATGGGGGGGAAAAATCTGTTGTATAGGACATTATAAGAAAAGATGGAACACCTCCAGCTGCTTTAGAGATAATTTAGCATCTGTGGAAGGAACACTATTTATCTTTGAGTATTTAATCTTTCTTAGATGATTTATACATTTTGTACATTTCCACAGGTGCTGGTGTGAAGAAGCTAGCTTCATATGAAATGCTATTTCTAATGGTGTCTTTCTAGCCTTTAGTTGGTTATCTAGCTGAGAGAATCAGGAGTTTTCCACTGCTTTTGTTGTGACTGTGAAATGCTCCAACATCTAAAATATTTACAGTAGAGGAAGACGTGGAAACGAGGTCGGTCACACCACCCTCTGAAGTCTGGTTGCAAACCAAACTAAAGTGCTGCTGTGTCATATATATGTACACAGTTTTTTCCCGTTCTTCCTGTGTGGTTCCTGTGAGAGCTGCAGGACTGTTAAACCTCTGACCTTGGTGTGCCACAGCAGCAGCTCCTCCCCTCAGAGCAGAAAAAAAGCTACGAGAAATCGGATACCCCTGGAACTAATTTATTACACATTTTGTCAATGTTTGTTGAATGAGACCCATGGTGGAAAAGAGCTGGTGGTCGATCAAGTACATTCACCATTTACACATAACCATAACTTTACATATAGAAGCTAAAAACATATATTTTGGACTTCCCTGATCAGAGAACCCTTTTCTGAATTTGTGCTGCGTGCGTCCCCCACATGATTTTTGGTGAACCGCAAACTTGACTTCTTATGGGTTTCTTTAACAAATGCTCTTCTTCTTGCCACCCCTCTATAAAGACCAGATTTCATAAGTATGCAACTAGCTGTCTTGTCAACAAAACAGCTATTAGTCTTGGCGACCATCAGCGCTTTTACTCTATGGGTCTCATTCACCCTTATGCACTAACAATTGCTTGCGCTTGTTGAAACTTGAGCGGTGGATCTTTGCAGCTCCTCCAGAGTTACTATGGGTCTTTTTGTTCTTTTTCTTAATAATCTCCTTGCCGAAGACAACTGGTTGCACTGGGTTTTATATAGGAACGTCGGAGAAAAGTGGGGAAAAGTAAGAAGTGTGTTTATTATTAAGATTATTGTTATTAAGCTTATCAAACCATATCATTTTCTTTACATTTCATTAGTGCACACTTGGTTTTGGTTTGTCACAAAAAAAAGAAAATATATCGAAATTTGTGGCTGTAAAGGAAAAGAAGGGCAAAAGTTCAAGCGTATGGTTGCACTTGAAAGGCCCTGTATTCCCAGAGCTCCACTCATAACAAAGACCTCTGGTGTTCCATGTTGACTTTCTTCAGCTGCAGCTTATCAAGTCCTTTCCTTCTCTGAGCTGTTTGTAAATGTTGTAAATCATGCTCACACCTCTGCACGCATGTATCCGTTCTCCGGTTGGAGTATTGATTACATTCGGTAACATGTTCTTAGTAGTCATTTCCTTCCTACTGGTTGACTTTCTCAGAACTGACCTTCGTCCCTGCTCTGCATGCTTGCCTTGCACACATACTCTGCAGTCTTTGGCAGCTCCTTTGGAACATAAAGTCATGCCACTGGCTTTCGGACTGGTCGGGGGGGGGGGGGCTTTGACATGGTGCCAGTCCCAAAGCTCTTCTTTCAAGGACCGCGGTGTAAGTCCAGCAGGCCAAACAGGGCCCCTCTGTCTTTCATCCTGCCGGGGGCCCTCTTAACATAGAGGAGAAGAAAGACATTGTGTATTGGAAAATAAAAAAAACAATATGACCCATCCTCCCACAGAGTTATGCAGCTTGCGGCTGGCATCACATGTAAAACTCCCTGGTATGCGATTGTTGCGTGGCCTTGTCCTGCCTTTAACCAGTTTGTCTCAAAGTTGTGATCATTTCCACCTTAAACTCCAGCCAAACACGACAGTCACAGCTGGCCTAGGTCCGGCTGCTAAAAAAGCATTTAAGAATAGCTGGAGCAACAAGAAAAGTTCTGAACTCTTTATTGACATCCTCCCCGAAATAAACCTCACTGCTTTAAAGTATTTTTTTGCCAAAGGCACACTACCATAAAAAGTGCATCCTGTGTGGGAAGCGCCGTCTTTGACACAGACACAAATATGATCCCAAAACCGCAGTTGCCATGGAACAATGCGAACGAGCGTGTCTTTTCGTACGAAGCTGGCACTGCGGGACAGCGGGCCAGAGCAAACAGCTGCTGCATCTTAGTGCTAAGTGGCTTTTGGACTCTTAACTGTGTCTGGCATGTCGGCTTTAGCTGCCAAAGTGCGTATGTATGTTTGCAGAGGAGCGGGAGAGAGGGGGAAGACTGGGGTGCAGAAGGCACACAAGACCAGCTAGGAAGGGAGAGACACATTTGAAAAAAAAAGAAGAGGAAAAATGGCAACAGACAGATAAGTGTGATGTTACTGGCGACTGGTTTTCCACCCTTTGGCCAGGTTGGCTGTTCTACACACTCAGGTGTGTGTTAGAGGTCGTCCTGAGGCCATGGCGATGCCAGTAGGGTGTCATATGGCTTGTTGTAAAGAAGTTTCACTGAAGAGGCCTGTTCTTGACCTTGTTTTCAGTCCCAACTACTATAAAGATTGTGAATCAGCCCGATGAGTGGGATAATTAGTTACTTTGAATTAAAACAATGTATACTCTCAGAGTGTTGACTGGTGTGAAAACGACGAGCAGAAGGCTGGCTGCTCATCTTGTTTTGGTGCAGACAGCTGAATATGACTCACCGTCTCTGTCTCATCACGATCCCTTTTTTTGTGCCTTTTTCTTCTCTAACTGGAGAAAAACTTGATGAAGAATGGAGCCTAAAAGAAAAGAAAGAAGAATCTATATAGCTCTTCTTTCTGCGAAATGCAGAGCCTGTGTCTAAACTACTGTGAAGCCAGAGTAGTTATCGATTAACAAGAGCCTCTTTTGTTCGATACAGAAGAACTTTGATTATGCTCCGACTTTGTGAAAGAAATCTTTTCATGGCGCATCGTATTGATGAGACAATTGTTCCCTTTGCTTGTGCAAAATTGATGGGGCTTACTTCCTTTCAGCTGGGAGCTGAAAACTGAAAATCAATATCTTTTTGTTGTGTAAAACACTGTGGTTAACTCAGGCAGCTGTTCCATGAACTAGAACTGAGGCTAATTATTGGTAACTTCACAAATCTCTCTTTAAAATATTGCAGAAAGTTTGAAACAGAAGCTGCTGCACTCATCAGGTTAATTTCAAGGCAGATGTGTTGTTCAAATAGTCTAGTTTAGATCAGTCAATAATGACAGCAGGAATTGCTCATGTTTATTCCCTAAAAATTGAAATGACTGTTGGTATCTGGATAAATCTTGGATCTAGTTTGCTTCAAGAGGGATTTTGTTTTAGCCTCCAGTGACCTTCATGGAAATGGTTAAAGCTGTTTCACCCGAATTTAAAAAGAATTGAATAATGTTCACTTGGTTCTGCGTGGTAATCAGCAGGTTAACTACTGAAGACCCAAGAGAGTGTAGCACACCTACAGCGGCGCAAAAAAGTATTTGGCAGCCACCAATTAGTTTTATTTGAAAAATGACTGTCATTATTAATGGTTCCATTCAAATTCTTTTAAAAAATGGAAAAAATTTGATACATTGCTTTTGAATATTGATACAATATTGTGACATTATGTAAATATCGCGATATATCGGTGTATTGATATTTTCTTACATCCCTAGTTCTCAAGATCATGTATACCTGATTTGGTGTGATCTTGCATGGAGCCCCAAGTTGAGGGAGATTCTCATTTCTCTATTTTCTATGAATTGCTCCAACAGTTGATCTCTTCTCACCAAGCTCCTTGCCTATTGTGGATTGGATCATCCCAGTCTTGTGCAGGTGTACAATCTTGTCCCTGGTGTCCACGGCTGGTGTGAATGCACCCTTAGAGACAGCTCTCTGGTCTTGGCCATGGTGGAGTTTGGAGTCTGACTGTTTGAAGGTGTGGACATGTGTCTTTTATACAGATATGGGTAATGAGTGGAGGGTAGAAGAGCTTCCTAAAGGAGGAACTGCTCTGTTAGAGCCAGAATTATTGCTTGGTTGTAGGTGCTAAATTCTTATTTTCTGCACCATTATACAAATAAATTCTTAAAATATAATACAATGGGATTTTCTGGATTTTTCTTTTACATTCTGTCTTTCACAGTTGAAGTGTAGCAATGATGACAATTACAGACCTCATCTTTTTAAGTAGGACAACTTGCACAATTGGTGGCTGCCAAATACTTTTTTGCCCCACTGTAATATGGTTTGTGATGGCAGGACAAAAAAAGGCTTACTTCTATTATCACTCTGAAACAATGGTTGGTACTGGTACATAGACATGTTGTCCCCAAGATGTCCCCCTACAGTGAGTTTTGGAGATTGGGGGTGGGGGCAACATAACTCTGGTCACTGTTCTGCCTTGTTTTTCACAGTACCAGTTGTTTTGGGAAAGTTCAAGCCTGTAGCTATTGCTTGACTAATGAAGGCACCTCATCATGTCTTACCTGAATGGCATGTCCTCCTGTGTTTCGCAGTTTTATGAATGGCCAGGAGAAATGGGTCTCTATGCCTCTGTCTCTCTGCATGCTTTTATTGTTCAGTAAGTCCTTTAATTGAGAAAATATGCAACTGCAAGAAAAGATTATTGTAATTTCCTAATTTCCAGGCTTTTTACACATGCCTGTAATTGTGGAGGGTGATGTAGATTACTTCTCGAGAATACTGTTTTGTTTCCTCAGATTATTTTAAGACTAATGACCATGCGTTGAAATCCAATCAAGAAGTTATTAAATGAACTTTACGACCAAATCCAGCTGAACAACCCAGCTGCTTCTTTATCTGGGCTTGCAGGGTAAAGTGTGCTCTCTAACAGCTTAGCCATCTCTCCCCCTGCTCTGCGCTCCAAAGCAACTGCACAAACACAGCAGCGTGGCGGGAGGGATAGAAAGAGAAACTGCAAAAGAGAGGAGGAGTACCAGGGAGAACACAGAGGGGGAAAAAAAGGTTAGGGAAGTGGGAAAAAAAACTTGTGAAGCATGGAGCACTCAGGGGCCTGCCTCCCAGGCTCTGCTTTCATGTTTGTGTACCCTCAACTTGCTGATATTATCTTGGCCGCTCTTCCTGGCGGGGTGTCGGGAGAGGTTTCCACACTGACCAGCCTGTGTTGGAGCGCTCACGTTCCTTCCTATTTCAATCTCAAATCACACCCCCCCCTCCTCCTCCTCTTAAATCACTGCTTCACCATGTTTCACAGGAGTTGGAGGCACCCGGGATCCCACTGCGCTTGTTTCCATGGTCACTGGGAAGCTCCTTGTGTCATGTGGCTCAAAGTGAGCCGTTCCTGGGCCGAATTACCCGCCTTTCAATAGGAGGCCAAATGACCATTATTAGACTTCACAGCTCAGGCCTCTATTTAAAGAGAGAAGAAAGGAGCCCCGGGGACCTGAGATGAGGGAGAGATTGGGGGAGAGAAAGTGGAAGGTGATGGGAGACGACAGATGGAAAGAGAGACTAGGAAATGGTCGAAAGGAAGAAAGTTTGATCAGCATCGCTGAAAAGTTGCTTTTCCTCAAACCATTATGTTGTTTCTTAATCACAATTATTTGAAATGTCAGACAGCAGCCTAAGCTCAAACCCTCATCTTAGAGGAGAAACGCCTTAAAGATGGTTCTGCATTAGATCAAAAGATGAGCTTTGGAAGGAGTAAATCTCAGAAAAGACAGACATCCGCCCACGCCAAACAAAGCTCTGTCTTTTCTCTCCACTACTCCCTCTAAGCCCACACTTGTGTGGATGACGATTTCTCCTCTTCTGGCTGTGTGAATCAGAAGGGAAGTTGTCTGAAACCCGGGCACATGGCCTGGCAGGGCAGCTGGAAACTAAGGCTTCCTGGTCCCACACAGATAATCTGATGCACACACAAATCCTCCGGTGGAGGGTTAGCAGGGGTGAAAACTATCCTGCTCTGGCGGTTCGAATGTTCTTTTAAGTCATGCCAGGGCGGCAAAGTTGGAAACGGCTGAGGGAGACAGACTATGTGTGTGCGTATATATGGGGGCAACTTCGGAGCTGGCTGCACTTTAAGACGGTGAGGTAATGGAAGGGGAGAAATGAAATGTGTAAATAGGAAGAGGACAGAGTGGCAATGCATCTGGCAGAGTGAGGATTTTATTCATTAGAATCTTTATGATATGATAAATCTTGCTTCAGATCATTGTCTTACTCTTAAGGTACATTTGGGGACAATGAGAGACAAAACTCATACATTTACGCTTACCAGTCACTTTATTAAATGCGCTTTTCTACTACCACGATGCACCCTCTTTTGCCTCTAGAGCGGCCTTTTTTCTTTGTGGCATACATTCAACAAGGTGTCAGACGTTTCTCAGCGATTTATGGTTAATTTTGATATGATGGCATCACAAAGTTGATGATTTGTCATCCACACATCCATGATGCAAATCTACCATTCCACTGCATCCCGACGGTGCTCCGTTGTAGGGCTGGACGATATAGAAAAAGAGCATATCAATAAAGAGAAAAGTCAATTTGATCTATATCGATAATTATTGACAACTATAAAAAAAAATTAAGTGCAGCCCTGGCAATTTTATGCTATTCTTTAATGAACTCATTTTAATAAAGAAGACACAAATGCTGAATTCAATTCAACCTTTTATTTAAACACCTTTTTTTACCATAACTGAAAGTTTGTAAGAAACATATCAAGTTGAGACCTGAGTGACATTGGTAAATACTGACAAACATACTGCCTACCACTCTTCGTATCGGTGTATAAATGTGTGTGCAGTGGTGTATTTTAAAATGGATCCAGAGAGCCTCTTTGCTTGTTTAGAAAACAGTGTATCAGGGTTCAGCTGCTGCGCTCTTGTTCTCTTACTGGACCACTTCAGAATTTGGTTAAGACTGTTCTTATTTTTAAGAGACAAATTTCCAAACCAAGACAGCAAGCAGAAGGACAAAAACCGATTCAATAATAGCTCGATAAAACAAGGTCAACAGTGTTTTATCTATGTTAAAAGATGACAGTTTTCTCAGACAAAAGACACTGGTTCCCCTTTTTATAGATCGCCTCACAGTTTGCCTCAAATTACAACTTACTCTTGATCTCTGTACCAAGATATTTGCTTGTGTTAACACATTCCACTCTCTTTTTGTCAATTCTTGTGTTGAGGGGATTTTTCTAAAATCAATAAGCATATCTTTGGTTTTAAAAATGTTAATCTGCAGGAAGGATTCATCACACCAGTCCTGTATGATTTGACAGTATGGGCAGGTTTCATTTTCCCTCAGCAGACTAACAACCACAGCGTTATCTGTGACACATGTTTGTATCAAGGATGAAGAGAGCTGACATAACTGAGGAGTGAGGAGAGCCAGTGGGTGAACACACCTGGTCAGACCTGTTGTTCACTCTGTGTTCTGTTTGATCAAAACTATAAAATGCAGCCCACTAGATTAAGACTTAGGTAAAGTTTTTCTAAAAGCACTCAATTAAAATGTGGGGTCGAACGGTCTTAAAAGCAGATGAAAAAAACAACAAATAAAAAGTATATGTGTTATTTTCCCTCTAACAAGTAAATTAGTTAAATTGACTGTGGCATCTTTTTTTATCCCACTTTTTTTCCCCATTATTTATCACCCCAGTGCTCCTACCTTAGTCCTGGGGTTCCGCTCTCCCTCTGCCAGCCCCGGGAGGGCCCTGCACTGAAACCCAAGCTTCCTTCATGCATGGGGAGTGAGCAGGCCCTTCTTTTCACCTGACGGGGCGGGGTTTCCCCAGCTGGACGTAGCGCGTGAAAGGATCACTTTATTCCAGCCAGCTCCCCAACCCTTCAGGCACCCCAGCCGGCCAGGAGGAGGCAGTCTATAGCCCCAGGACTAGTGCATGTTTTTGTGGGAGTAGCTCACATTAGCTGGAACACGGGGAGAACATGCAAACTCCACACAGAAAGGCCCGTTCGCCAACCCCACCCAGGGTGTTGGTGCCGATGATGCGGGAGAACATACACACCCTCAGCACCCACAGTGTCCCCGGTGTTAATTGAACCCGGGACCTTCTAGCTGTGAGGTGAGCCGCTCTACCAGCTGTGCCACCGTGCACCCTGACCGTGGGATCTTTAACTAAATGAAGTGCTCTGTAGCCAAACTGCAGCGAATCCAAGTTATTTTCTTCCTTATGATTTCAGACCTCACCCTTTTTTTCAAATGTTGTCATTACAATTGATGTTAAAGCAATGGGTCTAAAGTTATTCAAAAATGCAGTCCAGTCCTACTCTGTTGGATTGAGATCTGGCTGTGGAGTCCATTGGAGTACAGTGAACTCAATGTCATGTTCAAGAAACCAGTTTGAGGAGATTTTAACTTTTTCACGTAATGCATTATCCTCCTGCGAGTAGCCATGAGAAGGGGTGGGTGAAATGTGCTAAAGGGGTGGAGATCAGCCTGAACTATTTACACGAGGGAGGATAGATCCATACTTTTTATGTCGTTCACACCTGACTCTAAATTTGCAGCTAAAATCAAGACTCCTGTTGTTTTCTAGTTGGGGAGCATGCACATATTGTAGTTTTGATTTACTGTACTTGGCTGACAGAAGTGACACCAAGCTGCTTTGAGGTTCAGAAACTGTTCTGTCCATTCCTTGGTTTTGAGTGGTTATTTTATCTGTTGCCTGGTGATAATCTTTTTAAAATCTTAAACCAGTCTGCCCATTTTTCTGTGACCTCTAAAATCAACAAAGCATTTCTGTCCCAGAACTGCCAATCACTAGATATTTTCTCCTTTTCAAACCGTTACCTGTAAAACTGAGATTAGGTTGTGTGTGATCAGCAGGTCAGCGGTTTCTGACATACTCAGATCAGTGCATTTGCCTGGTTCAGCATGTGGCCTTCACCACTTCTACTGTATACATTTAAATCCATTGAGTTGCTTCTATTATTGTATGATTTGCTGTTTTGCTTACTAGCAACTGAACAGGAGTGCCTTATAAAGTGGCTAGGTAGTTGTCCTAATGTGTTGACCAATCCGCTGAACAGTTTTCAAAAGATGAGACGCCAACATACTAGATTTAGACAAGCACAACCACAGGGATTTTTTAAATATTGATATCTCCACATGAATCCAACAAAAAATGCTTTTGTCGTGCTTTGTGAGGAGTTAGATTTTGAATTAAGCTGTCAAACATTTTCTTTTCTAAGCCCTACTTGATCCAGCAAACAAATGGCTTCATTTTCTTTTGTCACTTTTTGTCACGATTAAAGGTAGCCTTTGACATATAAATGATAGTAGATCGTATGATCAGAATCTTCATGACCAAATGCTGAAAAAGCAGCAGAATGGCCGATCTGAAAAATGTAGATGGCACAAAATGTGGAGTACATAGAGACGAAAGCTGGTCCACAGAGGCCAGCTGGCTTAGACTCTCCTCTGTGGGAAACATCCACACCACTGCTTTTCCTACTAATAGGTGTGTTTCCACTATCGGAACGTCAGGGTAATTTTACCGGACCTTCACAGTAGGTGCGTGCCTCTACTACATCGGGCTGCCCCAACGGGGCCGTTTTCGGGGCCATTTCAGGATAATGGAGTACCAGTCTGGGGATATGTACTTGGAAATGCCCCGGTAGAGTCGCTGGGCGAGATCTTTGGTTAATTCGTGCTGATTGGTTGTAAATCAGAGGGGAATGAGCAGACGTCGCCAAACAACCAGCATTGTACAATAAAAAAACTTACTGGCTAAGCAGTTTATAACAACATAGCAAACAGAGGCAACAGGAATCCCTGCTTCTTTATCAGTCTCTTGTAATTTATGCTGCTGTGGGTGCCTTTTGGCGCCGATAAGTGATGCTTTTAACTGCTAATAATCGTGATATGCGGACTCTTTAAAAGGCACGAGACACGATGGCTGAGAGAAGCGGGCCAAACAGATTTACCCCGATGAGGAAAGCCCGATCAAATCACCCTGGAGTTCCGATACTGGAAACGCGCCTAATGTTTTACTGAATTTCTTAGAATAGCTTTTGAAGCCTATAACTCCTATATTAAGAGGAGATATTCAAATTTTTCACTATCATGTCGTACAGCGGTTTAAGAGACATTAAATTGGAGCACAAAAAGATGGATTTGAGGGTGAGCAGAGCGCATTTGTCAGACTTTAATTTTTTTTCCTTACATGCGAGGATAGAGATTTGAAGAAGAACAAGGAACTCTTACATTTAAAAATCTTTGCTTTTGTGTTTTGAGATGGAAACTTTTTTGATTACATAATAGAATATTTACAGCTGGAAATATGTTTGTTGTGTTGCAAGTAAGATACTGCTCTAGAACCAGTCAAACAAAAAAACTAGCACTGTGTTTGAATCCAGCTGGATATACCAGTAGGCGAATAGCTAAGAAATCTATATCCTGATGCTGTGCTGCATATGTGTAAAAACCCAAAGTAATCCAAGTCCTGGAGAGTTAACTGACTATGTAGTAATGGACTCAGACCTAAACCTCCAGGGTCACATAAGGCAATAACAAGGTCAGCCTTCTATCACCTGAAGAACATTCCTAGGATTAAAGGACTGATGTCAACAGAAATTCGAAAAACTCATCCATGCATTTATCTTTAGTCTGATTGATAACTGCAACGGTGTCCTCACAGGTCTGCCTAAAAAGTCAATCAGACAGCTGCAGCTGATCCAAAATGCTGCCTCTCGTGTCCTCATTAGAACCAGGAAAGTAGAGCACATCACCCCAGTTCTAAAGTCCTTACACTGGCTCCCTATAGCTTAGAGAATAGACTTCAAAATACTTTTACTAGTTTATAAATCATCGAATGGGTTAGCACCAAAGTATGTTGAAGAACTACTGTTACTATACCAACCCACTAGACCACTCAGGTCCTCTAATTCCAGTCTACTCAACATCCCTACAATTCGAACCAAACATGAAGAAGCAGCTTTCAGTTCCTATGCTCCTCTAATCTGGAACACACTTTGAGATAACTGCAAAGCTGCTGAAACACTGAGTTCTTTTAAATCACCACTAAAAACGTATCTGTTTAGAGCTGCCTTTGAATAATGTTTTCATGTATCGTATGTTTTATCTGTGCTTCTTGCTTTATTGCTGTTTTTACTTAATATGTTTTGTCTGTGTTTTACTGCTATTTTTATTTTAACCCTTAATCATGTAAAGCACCTTGAATTGCCTTGTTGTTGAAAGTGTGCTAAAATTGCCTTGCCTTGCCTTTAGCTAATGGTTGGTAAACTTGGAGACTAAATGTAGGCTGGTGATATCTGATCGATATCCTGTAGACAAGATAAAATGTAAATATGTGACATAAATATGAATAAAATGCAAATACATTTGACTAACAAAAATAGTTTTTCTCTGCATTTTGATGCCCTCATTTCTGCTGTGGTCCATTAAATTTGTCCCTGGGAGACTCATTGATTACTAAAAGCAGAAAAATAGCAATACACTTTCCATTAGTGTCTGTTTACATACCAATAAAGGCTTCTGTGCATGTTCTGGTATGTAATATATCTTTGAGGGGTGAGCTATATTACATTTGTAGTAGTCTCTACTAAATTAGCCTTAGTCTTGAATTGTGACAAATGTAGATGCCAGTTCTGGATTTGAAAAATTTATGAACTCAAGACAAATTTTCTAGCTTCAATTTTTGAGGGGTGTATGAGAAGAAAGGTGGTCCTGAGCTCCTGCCTGCACCTACCTGTGCTTAATTTCTTGTTGTGTTGAATACACAGTCAAAGGTTTGGTTGATCTCAATCACTGGAACTCTTCTAGGTGCTTTGTGGAGTGGGAATCAAAATGTAAAGTGGAAAATGTGGCGAAGTGGGGGAAGCGTTACGGGGCTGAGTCCTGACCTGCTCTGCTGTTTGCCCAGGCGTAGACGACAACAGGCAGCAGCATCACCCCTGCTCCAGCAGCAGCAGCTGGACGAGTATTTGGAGAGAGAGAGAGGCACCAGCGGCAGCTTCTTCTTCAAGCAAGCAGGGACACGGTTTCCCAGAGCAGCTTCAAGGCAGAGGGAGATTAGTGAAAATCGTCTGACTTCAGACGAATTAGGAGTGAAGGAAAGGTGGCAGTTTGTGGAGATAACTTGGCTTGACTGAGACCTGTGTTTGGGTTGGGTTGTGTAGTGTATGTTCACAATATGGCGTCCAGGGAAAAGAGAAATGCAAAAAGACAGTGGTGAACTTTGCAGCAAAGTCTAAAAATTTAATCACTTCTGATTATCTTGTTTTTTTGAAGGCATTGCTTCCTATTGGGCCTGCATAGTGGCACAGTTGGAAGGACTGTTCCATTGCAGTAAGAAGGCCCAGGCATGCATGCTTGTGTGTCTCTGTGTTGCCCTGCGATGGGCTGGCAACCTGTCCAGGGTGTACCCTTGCTCTCGTCTGATGAATGTTGGAGATGGGCAACAGCCCCCCGCAACCTTGCAGAGGATGGACAGGTATAGATAATGGATGGATGGATGGATGCTTCCCATTCCCTTGTCTCCTAGAATCAAATAACTTTGAGGAGCACAGAACGTCAGACCTTTCTCCTGTTTAATGAGACAAATCTTTTTCATTTCAATTAGCATCTACATTGGTCATTGGTTTTGTAAAGAAAAATCTGCACTGCAGGCTCCCCTATAAAGGAAATGTATAATGAGGTGCCTAATCTTTAACATTCCATAAAACTGTGCCTCTGCTTACACATGGAAGTTTAGTTTTTTGTTACGTGGGGATCTGTTAGCTCTGTTTACATTGATTTTGAATTGATTCATGCCAGTTAGATGATAAAAAGAAAAAGAAAAAAGTTGGGTGCTGGTGGCTTACTTAGTTATGGCAGGTGCACTGTGTGCATTGGCTATAGTCCTCAATGTTCTTCATTGCTGACTTTATCTTTTAATATCTAAAAAGGCATGCTTGCAATTGAAAGAATAATGCAATAAATATAAGCTGTTACATAAAGATACTTTCACAGGAATTCTGAACTGATTGCTCTTATTGATCTATAAAATGCGACCAAAAAGGAAGGAAAAAATGAGTTGCATGTACCTTGATAAAGTAGTTGGGAATCTGACAGAAAATGAAAGGATTACATGATTATCCTTATTTCCGCATGAAATTGTCTGTCACTAACCTCCATCTGATTTTATTAAGTACCAAACTGCTGTTTTTCTATCTGTTTACATACTGAAAGAAGTTGGATTTCTTAGTTTTTATTCATTTAAATTATATTGAGTGCTAACTACACTGTTTTTGCACTAAAGATTACATTTTTAATTTTTATTTATTTACAGTAAAAACTTTACAGATTCTTGTACCATGATCTGGTGTTTGACCTGCTGGTCACTGGTCAGAGAAGAACAAACTTTTTTTTGACCACTTTTGCAACCCCAATTTGCTATTGCAGTATTCTTTCAAAGCGTCTGATTTTGTTTTCTACCTTCTTAATCTGACACTTGTCATTGTTTGAAAAATATAACTGAAAAACATTCTGTAATAGGGAAAGTTCTTCCAACTTTCAAATATTATTCCCGGTTTAGAAATATAAACTTTAAAAATAAAATCCTAAAACTGAGCTCAGCAGAACTCCTTCAAAGGAAAGTTATGTGTTCTAGGAATTACTATAAAGTGGTGGGTAACCGCACATAATTGAAAAAGATGATCCAATCAACAACGAACACTGTGCTCCACAAAAACTGCTCAAGAAAAGGGGAAAAAAACTGTTCATCTGTCATCATTTCATATACTTATGCAACCTTTATCCAAACAAGTCCTGTTTAGACACGAGAAGGAGAAAAAAGCACTTAAAGAGTAGTGTTCCTGGGCCTTGCCGGAAACCATGTTTGTTTTTCCTGTGAATCACAAAAGACCAGAGACCAAAACCGGTAACAAAACAACATGGAAGGGGACAGGGAGGTAAAGAGGAGGAAATTTAATTAGCGGTTGTCCGCTCCTCCCGGCTCGGTGTTTGTTCTCAGCAGGACGGACCGATGAGGAGCGGGAGAGGCAAGACTAAAGGGCTTGTTGATTAGTGGCGGTCTGAGTCTGTGAATTTACATCTGCGTTCTTGTTTTGTGTGCAAAAGATTCTGCAAGACATCAAGCCACTTTGAGAAAGGCAGGAAACGCTGCCTGTGGTGCACTAAGCAAAAGAAAAGCTGATGGTTAGAGATGTAAACTGCTCTGTTCCTAAAGAAGGTTGAATCAAGGGATTGAGACTCCAATTGTTTATCCAATCTCATTAGTTCGTAAAGAACTAACATCACGTTTCATTTGTCACCCCAGAAAATTGGTTCTAGAAAGTAAAAATGGTTCAAAAGAAAATGTGAGGCAAACTTGAACATGTGTCACTTTTTTCAGTCTTTCACATGAAATAAATTAAGCATTAAAATCCATCTATACATTAACTGACATCTAAGTTAAGGGCAATAAGGAGTGACTGCAGAGTGGCTAAGATACATGTATCCAGAGACAACCTATGCATGTATGGGGAAACATGAAAACAATACCTTCTTGCTGTTGCCATAATGTTTACCAAAAAATCCAACATGTAGCCCTGATTCAGATGCTTTCTTTCTCACATAATTCATGATTAAAGCTCTGTGCCAAATTATTTGATGTTGAAACTTTGTGAACGTTGTTCACCCATCAGTTTTTTGGTCTCAAGCTCCAAAACATTTACTTTGGCAAGGTTGGCTTTCACATCAATGCTATTTAGAATAGTTTATTTGTATGCTAAATAACAATTAGGATATATTTTATTCCCCAAAATATCATTAAAGTACACAACATACTTTTGATTTTTCTTTCATACCAAAACCAACATATTTCTTTATGTGCAGAAAATGGTAACAATATTTATTTATTTTTTTTATTCAGCCACAGAGTCAGCATGTTTGTAAAGGCCAGTATTATCAAGCGAATGAGCAAAGAAATAAGAGTTTATGAGAAAAATCTACCCCAACACTCAAAACTTTTTCATTAGGAATGCCCATGCCCAAGTATTTAAGTTCATTTATTTCTATCCAGCACATTTATTCTAAATTTTGTGTATTTGTCCCTTTCATCAAGATATGGGACTTGTTTTCTTTTTTTTAAGTCTGTACAGAGAACTCCTACCGTTTCGCTGTTCAGTATTTTCAGATTCACCTATTCGTGGACTTTTCTGTGGAACATAACTCTGAATTATTAAGCAGAAAATGTGTCTATTTGTGGATTTTTTGTGTGAAACGATCTAAAATATTTGAAAGAAAACACAGCTTGAGACACTGAAATACCAAGGGGCAATGCTACCTGACAAGTTATTGGCTGGTGTTTGCAAAGCAGCCAATCCAGGAATGCTATTCAATTTCTTTGGCGCTGATTGACTGTACCCTCAAGAGCGGATATTAGGAAAACTGTGGAAGTTGGCCTCTGCGGTTGTGCCAAATTGGTTACTGCTGTGGATATTTATCCATATTAAGATATATTTTGTGTTAAAATAAGCACTTCTAAACTCTATTAGAGGAGGGCTCAAGTGTTCATGGATTTCAGCTATTCACATTTAGTTGTGGTCCCTAACCCAATGATGGCAATTTTGCTCAAAATTATTGGGGGGGGAGAATAAGCCCTCTTTGAACACTTTACCCGACTATACTGGCATTTCAATAGCTTTAACGTTTTTTTCATCCAACCATTATTGTTCAGCTTCTTCTTCCTAAAATTAATAATCCATCATTAAAGTGGTTTTAATTTAACAATATGGCTATAGTAGAAAGTTGATGTATTTAGGAATTTTAGGCAGTAGCTCCATCAGCACTCATTAATTTCTTTTTTTGATTTCTAATGTACAATGTTTATTCTAGTGATTATAGCTGCCATGGCAATAAGCTGAGGGAAACTGGCTTCTATAAGGACATGTGACAGGAAGTTATGCTTGGCAAACATTTGATTTGCTCATGTAATTATAATTGGTAGTGGCAGTCACATGCTGAGAATTACCCAGTGCACTCTGCTCTATATACTCTGTAGGGATTGAGCATGTGATTTATCTTTTAATGGACTTTTTCTGTGTAAATACCATCTAAGAGTTTTAATTAGATTAGCAACAATTAACTTATAGTAAAATGTAGTTAACATTGCCCAGTTCAAACATTTTGTACAAAAGACACAATTTAGCTAAATCTGGTTGAATAGCTTTGATTCTATAACCACCTTGTAATTTCAAGACTTAATTTTGCTCATAAGTTTCACTGTAACATAAGTACCAAACGCATGTCTTATGATGAGAGAAAGCACCTCTCAGTACACCTCTCTCCCTCCCCGAACTCCTTAATGGGGCCGGCCGGTTGCCAAGTTACACTGGCAGGCCTCCTAAGAGGTGCCTCCACGCACACATTCATGCGCTCCCACACAAAAACACATTTTGATCACATAGTTCACTTGTATAATTGATGTTATGCAATAGTGGGTGAATAGCCACCCTATATTGTGCGCTGAGGCAGATGTAGAACAGGAGAGGGGTTAGATGGGGTTGTTTTAAGTTTTTAACTGGGTTTTGAAGAAAGTCTGAATTAGAAATTAATAAAGGCAAAAGCAATGTGTAGAAAGTGATCTTTAGCTTTAGCACCTAGTGGATTTGGTGAAGTGGACAAAGGTTCTAAGGTTGATTTGGTGATTGCGCTGCTGCTCCCCATTACATAGAACTACTTAAGAGTGTTTTTGAACTCTGCTCCTCAAAACACACGGCCCTGTATGTCTTAGCCGTTTATATAATTCAGCACACCTGATTTCAGTTGTTGGTTGCTGAAGCAGGTGTGTTAAATATTCTGGGCAGCATGCCTCGAGGCCCAGGGTTGGGGAAACAATCTATCTGTAAGGGCTCTTTGAGGAAAAATACTTAATTAAGTTGGCGGAAGTGACCAAGACCGATTTTAAGAATGTAGTCCCACCACCTAAAACAATTAAAACTTGAAATTTCTCAAACTTTTACATCATGATACTTGTAAGATGTTTTTGTTAACATTTTTGCTATTTTTCCACCTAAACAACTTTCATTTAGCAGTGCAAGCCACACACACTTTGGCTGCTGTTTGATAGATTCATTTGTGGTGCAATTTGCTGATCAGCTGTGAGACTTTTTTAACACTTTAATTCTTTGTGTTTCACATATTTTTTCTTGGCGTGGTAAGGTCTCGCTAGCTTAGTTAGCTTAGCTTCGTTGCGGCTATGGCTACTCCTCTTCTCTCTCCTTCTGTCTCTCAATCTGCCTAAATCGGCTCCTCTCTCTTGCTCTGTGTCCGATGTTTAGTTACATCCCTGCCTCCTTTAGTGATAATGGTAAGTGTAATAAATGTAGCATTTTTGTAGCTTTGGAGGCAAGGGTGTTGGAATTAGAGGCCCAGCTCCGCACTTTTGAAAAACCAGCAGGTAGCCGAGGCCCATTAGCCAGCTCGGAGCCAACAAGGACAGAACCCCCTTGCCATCCTCCAACAGATCCCACGCAGCTGGGACCTCAGGCTGGCTGGGTGATGGTACGTAGGAAGCCTAGTTCCAGAACTCAGCCCATGGGCCACCACCAACCAGTCCGCGTTTCTAACAGATTTTCCCTACTCAGTTACACACCCGCTGAGAAGCCAACCCTAGTAATTGGCAGCTCCATAGTCAGAAATGTAACATTAGAGAAACCATTGACAATAGTCAAATGCTTGCCAGGTGCCAGAACGGGCAACCTCAAATCCTACCTGAAACTGCAGGCTAAGGATAAGTGTAAATACAGTAAGATTGTTTTTCACGCTGGCGGTAATGACAACCGGTTACACCAATCGGAGGTCACTAAAAGGAGTGTTATTTCAGTGTAAGTTTGCCAAAACAATGCTGGAATCTGTGATCTTTTCTGGTCCCCTGTCCGATCGGACCAGTGACGACATGTTTAGCCGCATGCTGTCATTCCACCAATGGTTGTCTGGGTGGTGTCCTGAAAACAATGTGGGCTACACTGATAACTGGTGCACATTTTGGGGAAAACCATGGAGAGACTGCATCTATCATCCATGCCACTTTAGATGGAGCAGCTCTTCTTTCTAGGAATCTTGCCCGATTTATTAGTCCTCCTAAACACTGACAACCCAGGGCCCAGACCAAGGGGCAAACTCTGCCGGCAAAATTTGAAGCCTACCCAGAAGTCACAAAAATAGCAGTCCCCCACCACCACCTTATCCGCTAGCGGCTGGCTCCAGAAAGGAGCAAGTTCTCATTGACTCCCATGTTAAACTTCACTCTTTACAGCCTGGTTGAAAAAAACATTTTTAAGTGTAACACATCATGTTTACCGTCATGAGAACTCTGAGGGGTATGAATTGTCTCATAACTCATCTGTTTAGATGTAATTTAAGCTTGGTATTATAAATGGTAAGGGGCCTGTCCTTTTGATTGACAGGTCATAGATGAGCTGTCAGCCCTCGTGGCTTACAGCTTGCTCCCCTCTGCTTGCACTTGGGATGGGTGCAGCCTTGAACTCTGCTATTTTGTTTCTCTGAACTTGACAATCAGTTGCATCCGCAATGTTTATTCGTGTTCGGATGTTAATCGTGCATTTATTGAACAAAGATGGCTTGCTGTGGTATTGATTGCACTAACAGACTGTCCAAGAAGTCTCTGCTCCATATTTTTCGATAAGTAAAATTAGATTTCTGCTGTGCATGTGTCACAGAAACCTGACTGCAGCAGGAGGATTATGTCAGTATAAATGAGTCAACTCCTTCCAATTATTCAAATTTTCACATTCCTTGAAGATCTAAAAAAAAATAAAAAATAGGCGAGGAGGAGGAGTTGAAACTATTTTTCATTCAGATGTATTAATTAATCCCAGACCAATTAATAGGTACAGTTCTTTTGAACATCTAATCCTTAGTTTACCTCATCCAAGTTGCAAAACATTAAAAGCACTTTTGTTTGTGGTTTTGTATCAAGCACCAGGCCCTTACTCTCAATTCTTAGATCAGATGTGTTTAGTGTTAAAAACTGATAAGGTCATTATATTGGGGAATTTCAATATTCATGTGGACACTGAAATTGATAGCCTATTTCCATACTAGGAAGTTGGGGAGAAAATGGCGCTCTACACACCTAGAGGATTCCTATTTAACCTGGAATAACAGTCTACTGCTGTATAAAAAGACCCTTCGACAAGCTAGAACAGCATATTTTTCATCATTAATAGAGGGGAATAAAAACAATCCTAGGTTTCTTTTTAGTACAGTTGCCAAACTTACACAGAGTCATAGCTCTGTTGAGCCAACTATTCCCCCAGCTCTTAGCAGTGAGGATTTTATGGGATTCTTCTTAAATAAAATTAATTATATTAAAGATTAAATCATTGTGATCCTCCCAAACATGACTACTTCTCTCTCAGTAAGTGAGGCAGCATCGGAGAGAACTGTAGAACCTCATTTGTGTTTGGAGTGCTTTAATTCAGTCGAGCTTTTGGAATTATGAAAAATATTAGCCTCATCTAAACCTTCAACTTGTATGTTGGACCCAATTCCAACCAAATTATTTAGGGAAGTGTTCCATTTGGTTCTTGGCCACATTTTAAATATGATGAATTTATGCTTAGTAAATGGATACGTACCACAGGAATTTAAGATTGCTCTAATCTAGGGCGTAGAATTGGGTAGGGACGGTAGGGACACGTCCCTACCAATATTCAGCAGCTACTGTGTCGTCACTATCAATACAACCGCTATCCGTAGTGTTTAGACAATGATTATGGCACACAAAGGGTTAAATGTCGCTGGTCTCTGTTAGAAATCCCGCCTCTAACCCAAATATCGCTTCCTGATTGGCAGCCGGGTTCTTGCTAAGTTACATGTGATTGGCTGTCCCCGCTGTCATTCCATCTTCTAATCCCAGAGCGGTAAAGCTTGTCGAACTGTTAACGTCTCAAGCTACAACTGCTAGTTGGGCCGGATGAGAGGCATCTGTAAAGTGTAAGTTGTCAACACGTTTGGCATTTGTTCTGCCCGTGTCACGTCGGCTAGATGTATTTTACTGGTGTCATTTACATTTTGTGTTTGTGTCTGTTTGTTTGTGCGTGGGTGCGTGCGTGTGTGTGCTGTAGGATTTGAAGGATGTCAAAGAAAAGAAAACTGGATATAAGAGACTTCTTTAGGAGTCAAAGTGTAAATTACTTAAAATTAGAATTAAATTAAAATAGAATATGCCAAAGAGATACACTTTTTAAAAGTTATTTTAAGAGACCAGAGGAGGTAGAGGAAGAGAGGCAGGAGCAGATGAAGGGAGAGAGGCTGGAGGAGGTAGAGAAGGAGAGCCTGGAGCAGATGAAATGATAGAGGCTGGAGGAGGTAGAGGAGAAGGAGAAGCTGAAAAAGAGGCTGGAAATTCACAGGTGAGGTTAAATAATGCTGGATGTGTTAGTCATGAGATTCAGCAATGTGACAGATCAAATCAAATGTATTTATAAAGCGCTTTTCATGCAAACAGCAACAGAAAGTGCTTAACATGATAAAAACAGTTTAAACATTAGAATAAACATACACACACATAATATAACATAGCGGTTAAAAAATTTTAGTATGTTGATGATCTTAATAACAATGATTCACCCATGTGGCTTTAAAACCAGAGCCTTATATCTAAGAGGCCTCATCATGTATTACTAGTGTGTGTTTACAGTAGTTGCTATACAGTTGTCAAATTTATATTGTGATTCATTCCTAAGGAATCTGATCCACCTGGAGAGAGCAGCAGGGAGAGTGGCAGTAATCAGGTGGATATTCTGGACAGGCCCAACCAACCTGACCCAAATAACATTCCAGCTCAACAGCTATCAAACAGGACCCTCCATTTCCAAGCGAGTTGGTACAAGCAGTATCCATGGCTGCACTATAGCACCTCCATCAAGTGTGTTCTGTGTTTTCACTGTGTTAAAACATACACCATAAAGAAAAGTGACCTGTCCAAAAAGGTAGAGCCTGCCTTTTCATCAAAGGGATTCAATAATTGGAAGAATGCACTTGCCAGTTTTCAGCGGCATCAAAATAGCAAATCCCACCATCATGCCGTGACATTTAGTGCTCAAGAGAGAAGCCCGATTGATTCACAACCTTGGAGCACTTTTGTGTCCCCACCAATCTCAAAATCAAACCTACTCCCTTGGCTGTAATTAAACCTTTACCAAAGAATCCTTCCCTTGATCAAGATGACCTAGTTAATTACAGACCTATATCTAACCTTCCTTTCTTATATAAAATCCTTGAGAAAATAGTTGCTAATCAAGTATGTAAGCATCTAAACACTAACGACCTTTTTGAAGAGTTTCAGTCAGGTTTTAGAGTTCATCATAGCACTGTAACAGCAGATGTGAAGGTTACTAATGATATTCTAATGGCCTTGTGACTGTTCTGGTCTTGTGGTCTGCTTTTGACACAGTTGATCATAATTTATCTTAGAAAGGCCTGAACATGTTGCAGGGATCAAAGAAACAGCACTAGGCTGGTTTAGATCATATTTGTTTGACAGATTCCAGTTTGTTCATGTAAATGATAAATCTTCTTCACACTCAAGGGTTACTTGTGGAGTACCACAGGGTTCTGTGCTTGGGCCAATCCTTTTTACTCTATATATACCAATTGGTAAAATCTTTAGAGAGCTTGGGATACATTTTCACACCTATGCCGATGATACACAACTATATTTATCCATAAATCCTGATGAATCCAATCAGTTAAAGTGCCCATGGCATGAAATTTGCATTTTTTGAGTTTTTTAGTCATATTTTTGAGTTTCCCCAGCCTGCCTATGTCCCCTAAGGGGTTAAAATTACTGATTAGTGTTTCCTTTGTCCCCAGGTATGTCTCCCTACATAGTGAAATTAGCACTCAGAAACAGGCTGTTTTGCGGTTCGGCATATGTCCTCACTGAGTTCCAGCCAATTACCCCTTTCTCTGAACTACACTCTCCAAGTCCCTCCCCCCACGGTGCGTATTACAACCTAAACAACGAGAGCTACGGTAAAAAGCAAACACTCTGTCACTCACGTCACTCTCGCACATACACACACACACATACACACAGCCTCTCCCCTCCATGCACAGGTTGTCTGTCTGGATCAACTGTGGAAGACATCCTCTACCTTTCTGGTTCCTCCTCAGGTGCCTCGCCGTCCGGATCAAATTGAAACGCCATTACATAGTTATAGTAGCCGATAACTGAGCCATTACTGTCGTGGTGAAGCTTGAGACGTAATGAGGACGGATGGATGTGTGGATGGATGATCATATATTTTATTAGGCCTGTAATTTGTAAACAAATTATTGTTCAACACACAATATAATTAGGCCTAAACCTAATTACATTTCATACATAATTTTGGAATTTGGGCAATTTGTGGTGCGCAAAGCATGTCTGTCAATATTT
Organism: Valencia hispanica; assembly: GCA_963556495.2. NCBI lineage: Eukaryota > Metazoa > Chordata > Actinopteri > Cyprinodontiformes > Valenciidae > Valencia > Valencia hispanica. The sequence continues at coordinate 50,352,325 of OY747704.1, forward strand.
AATCAGGTGCGGACGTCAGATACTCAATTGACAATAGAGGCGCATGGCCTGGGCCCCGCCCACCAAAACTCGGTCGTACTCTGCTAATGCTAACAGAAGGGCCACCCAGCAGGGGCTGCAATAATACAACAAGGCTGAGCTACGGCCAACGATCCTTTGATACAGTATCAAGGTACTTGGAGTGTGACTAAAAAGGACCCAAACGTTGCGGGGAATTTCATGCCAGGGGCACTTTAAGTAGATTACAGGCATGTCTTACAGACATAAAAACATGGATGATGCTAAACTTTCTGCTCTTCAATTCTGACAAGACAGAATTTGCTATCTTTGGACCAGAAGCTATAAAAAAGAAACTGCTTAGTCAATCACTTCATCTGGATGGTATTAAATTGGCATCCAGTAATAATGTAAAGAAAATCGAAGACATTCAACTCCCATATTAAAAAGGTTTCTAGAATTTCCTTCTTTCCCCTCTGGAATATTGCTAGAATTAGAAATATCCTGTCCAGGAGTGATGCTGAGAAACTAGTCCATGCATTTGTTACTTCATGGCTGGATGACTCTAATTCTTTACAGGTAGTCCACAAAAAGCAGTTAAAAACCTTCAGTTGATCCGAACTGCTGCAGCAAGAGTTCTGCTGAATATTAAAAAGAGATCACATTTCCCTTGTTTTAGCTTCCCTTTATTGGCTCCCTGTTAAATCGAGAATAGAATTTAAAATCTCTTTTCTTACATATAAATCCCTTAATAATCAAGCTCCATCATACATCAGAGATTTGATTGTTCCATATGTTTCCAACAGAGCACTTCGCTCTCAGGTTTCTCAGGTTTACTGGTGGTTCCTAGGATTTCTAAGGGTGTATTTAGACCTGCACTGTTTGGTCCACTTTAAACGGACCAGGGTTCGTTTCGAACGCTGGTCCGGACCTTTTATGCAGGTGTGAATACACTCAAACAAATCCTGGTGCAGATCAGAGAACCGGACTGAGACCCACTTTTTTAGGTGGTCTCGGTCTGCTTCCAAACGGACTCTGGTGCGGTTCGCTTCAGGTGTGAATACAAACCTGTGTCGATCCGAACCAACTCCAGGATACATGTGCCTTTTGGGGCTTAACAAGCCACTGTAGCAAGGTAAGTTCATACCTGATCCTCCATCTTTAGCCACAGTGCTGCCAGCATATTGTGGGTCAGAGCATGCAGAGCACATCGCCTCCTTCTGGTTACTGCACTCATTTGCCGACGCTATTCCAAAATTTGAAATTGAGTGTTGCGGCACCTGCGTTGAATGAGCTGCTCTTGACACTCAACATGATTTTGCAGCTCCAATAACAGCACAAATATGCAGGGCAGGAATGCAGCACGTAGGGCTTCCATGTTTTCCTCCATTTCCGGGTCTGTGTTCTGTGTGCCACCCTAGTCATTGCTGTCCAATGGCTGCACCGATCGTCACACACTTGGATGTGTTTACAAAATAGAGTTCACTTGCAAATAGTAGATTGTGAATGCAAACCGCACCAAACGGAAAAAAATTTAGTCCGCTTTTGGTCCGGATCAAACAAGCGGACCAAAAGACTTTCCTGGTCTGAATACACCCTAAAAACACAATGGAAAGCAGATCTTTTAGTTATCAGGCTTCTCTCCTGTGGAACACGCTGCTAGTTTTAGTTGTTGAGGCAGACACTGTCTACTTTTTAAGACCAGGCTTAAAACTCCTTTTTGACAAAACTTATAGAGTGGCTTAGGTCCGGCTAGCTATCTCTGTAGCTATGCTGCTATAGGCTTAGCAGATGGCCGCTTGTACTGAGCCTGGTTCTTCTATTTAAAAGGGAGTTTTTCCTCTCCACTGTCACTACATACTTGCTCAGTATGAGGGATTGCTGTGGTTGGAGTCTGCATGAACGGGGCACAATATCAAGTCAATGACTCAATGGGATTCCTTAAATAGAAAACCTTTGAACTGATTGGAATGTTTGTATGACTGTATTGAAATGACTTTTCTTTTAAAGTGCCTTGATATGAATATACTATATAAATAAACTGAATTGAAAACACTCGATAATGTTATATATTTTGCCTTTTTTTGTGAATAATTATGTGCAATCTTTACCAGAACAGTCAAGTAACTGCTGATTTGTGGTGACATTTTATTGGTCCCTGGGAATGAAAGTTGAAGTATTTTTAGTCTATTTTAAATCAAGCATCCCTGCCTGCTGAAAGCAGTGGCAATCAGTTATTCCTTCACTTTCTCTCCCAACCTCTTGTGTGCATCTTTGATATAAGAATGATGGTGAACTGGTTACCGGAGTGGTTTAAGAGATTTTGTTTCTTGGGTTTCTTTCTCTTTTTTTTTTACAAACCTTTCTTTTTATACGAGTATATCAGTCTTCTAGGGATTGCTTTAAAATGCTCCAACTGAAGAAAGGAAGTTCAAAAGTTTGGGAATATGCCAAAAGAATTGTTAAAAACCACAGTCAGAAGGACGTTTCAGTGAGTTTGGCCTCCCTTAAGATTCCATATTTGCATATTTCTCATCAGCTGTGAGTAAAAATGGATGAATAAAAAAATAAGTATTATCAGGTTTGATGCCAAAGTTATTTGACTCCACAAAGCCAGCTGCAGAGTACTGTTTAAGTGCATGCAAGAACAGGATAGTCCTAATACTGCAGTTGTTATAAAACAAGTGAGCAGATCCAGATGAACAAGTGTCAAACCTGTTGATTAAATGATCTGCAGCCAATATAAATTATATAAAAAAACATGCCATGACAAATCAATGTTATGTATCCAGATCAAACAGTGATACAGAGTGATTAATGCTTCCTGTGACTGGGTGTTTGACTTAAAATTTCAATTTAAACAGATGACTTCATAAGCACAATAGGAGCATAAAAGACAAAAGTCCTCCCTCTGAACATACAGTAGCTCCCATTTATTTCTTGCTCGTTTGAAAAGTAGGATTTTATTTTAGCTGAATGGAAATAATGGCTTCACATACTCGCCTGCTGCGACATGGATAGAGGGGAAAAGGAGGAGGAGAGACCACATATGAGAAAATCCATGGGAGAAAAGTATGCCTTTATCTTTTAATAAACCGTAAAGCCAGGAGGCAACATGAAATTACAGCATAATAGCAGTGGAGAGTCTTCTGAAGACTTAATTGCCTTAATTATAGCACTGCAGAGAGAGGGAAGGGAAAGCATGAAGAGGTGGAAGAAAGAGAAAAGCGGATGAAAAGAAAGCAGGGAAGACGGAGGGAGTAATGTGATAGAGGAACAAGCATGTCAGCCATGTTTTGCAGGTGTATCTCTGTTTATTTGTCTGCATCTGAGCAGGTGTGTTGTTCCTGAATTCATAGGTAAATGCAATATTTTGCAGGTGTGTGAAATCTGAGAAGTCTCTGTCCGTGTGAGTGATGGATTGAGCGCTAGGCTGAGAAAAGTCTCTTTCTAGACGAGAGAAAATGTCTCTCCTTCAGATCTTACAAGCTGGCGGGCTTACTTAGGGGTGCTAAACATAGCTTTCATTTTTTTCTGTGTCTAGACTGGGTTCTTAGTACTTTCTGCTGTGGTTTCTTTTGCTCACTCTGGGATGATCGTTCCCTAATTCTCATGCCTTAGGGCCGGCGGGCAGTTTGCTAAGCCGGCAGCTTTTTAAAGTGCCTGAGAAGCCCACCACCCCCACTCTCCATGTCACACAGTTTAGATTGAGAATTAACCTTATACCAAAGACCCAAGATCATGTTTCATCTTCACTTTTTTTCTTATTGAAATGTCATCCAAATTGTTTCCAGTTTATTTGCCCTAAAATGTTCTTCTCTTTACTGAGCACATCTCTCCCTAATGTCACTGAACAGCACTCCATCATAAAATGAATAAAAGATGTAAAGGGAGATTTTTTTGGGGGGAAAACTTAAAGTGTAACTGAACCCCCTGAAAAATCATAACCCCGCCCCCAGACAAAATTTAAAAAAATTCTACAAAGTGGGCGGTGCCAGGAAGAACGGAGGGGTATAACCAAGTGTTGAGGAAAAGCGGAGGGGGGAACGTGCGGGTGTGTTCCGGAGGACAATGACAGCTTAATGTGACACTGAAACATGGACAGTGACAGTTGGCAGTTTTGCGACTGATCGATCTGATCAACATTCATCTGTTTTGAACGTTAGCCTATGTTAGCATTACCACTCAGAGACTGGACTCCTCCTGTCTCCCTCTGCCTCAGCAGCACCGGGCTCGGGCGGCGCAGGCTCGGCGCCCTGAACCAGCGGATGTCCTCCGTCGTCACCGGAGATAGAGGAGTAGAGGGAGGCTTTATGGAGCCCAGCGGCCCCGAGCCGTATCAATTCGAGCCGCTGGCTTGGGGCGCTGGGTCGGCGCTGTCCGAGGCTGGTGCTGCTGCTGAGGGAGAGAGAGACAGGATGGGTCCAGTCTCTGAATGGAAATGCTAACATAGGCTAACCTTCAAAACGGATGTTTCTCAATGCCAAGGAACCTTGCCTTGATGCCTTGGTCCCGCCCCGTTTGCCTAGGAGATACGTCATCAGGGACCGCCAAGCCGTGTTCCAATGTTCATGTGCTACCGAGGCATCTGTCCTCCGTTTGTCTGCCGTTTAGCTAACTGACCAAGGATACATGGGAGGTGCCTTGATGCCTTCCCTCGGTCAAAAATTTCCCAGAATACATCGCGGTATTTTCGAAGTTGCAGCTTTGGTTGCTAGCAGATACTAACTAGCTTTCACATATGATTTAACCAATACATACACAATTAAAAAAGTAAAACTCTCGCTATACATCTAAATTGAAACTTATACGTATAAAGTATAACGATGGGCGAGACGTAAACAGAGCGCGTAAGCAAACGGCGAGCCCTGGGCAGCCGCGGTGACGTGAGTCTGTTCCATTTAACTTTTCTTTTTTCTTTGATCAAGGAAGGACAGTGTCCTCCTAAGCAAGGCGCCTTGCCTACCGAGGTATTGACTTGGTAGGCAAGGCGCCTTGACATTGAGAAACACCCAGCTATGCTAACTAAGTGCTAATGTGATAATAATGGTAACCTGAAAAACGCAATCCCACTCCAAACTCGCCACGAGGGGGGGGGGGGGGTGGTGGTGGTATGTCTGATAGTTTTTTACCCAAACCCACGGGGCGTGTCTGTGAGACCATGGCTGCTGTGACACAGTCTAAGTCTGTGATGTAAAATCAAATGCAGTAACCACCCTTCAACCCTAAGGCAGCACTAAGACGTTTTTAGACCAAAAAGTGTAGAATTAAACAAGTTTACACCAAAGTGTAAAAAAATCCCCAGAAACTGAAAGACTGCATTGGTAAAGACCCATTTATACAGTTTAGAAGCAAAAAAAAGTTGTTTTGGGGTTTAGTTACTCTTTAAGCTTTTATATGCAGATAAGAGCCTCAATATTTACCTTTAAAGGTAAAGGCTTTGTGAATGCTGCGTTTTTGTGAATGTCTGTATGAGCCGCTGCCCACATCTTTCTATGGAGACCTGTTATTGAAAATGGATTTGTACATTACATTCCTCATGGCTTTAAACATAATATAAACAGAAAAGTCATACACTTACCTTCTACATTGTATCCATTTTCTGCTCTGCATTAATTTGTTTAGTGGAAGTTTGATGCGAACAGGGTCAGAGTTTGCAGGTGCAGCAAAGACAGAGGAATGACTTGATCTATGCATTTTTTAAAGACTTTGTTTCATCCAACGGCTGATAAATGATTAGGAACCAGTGTATAATTCAAGTATAAAATTATTTCAGAATGTTTAGGTGCTGTGAGCATGAATGTATTCCGTTTTAATGGTGTAAACTGAATTGGCATAACACTGCGGTTATATTAACTCTGTGATTTTTTTTTTTTTGTTGTTGTTGTATTTTTGATTGTTTATGAATCGGTGATAATTTTTCAGCTTTGGTTTGTAGCATTTTAGTTTTTTACTGTCTTTTATTTGTATCATTGGCAACCAATAATACCTTTCATGACCTTTTGATTCTTACAAGATTGCAGATATGCAAGGATCCATACAGGCTTTGAGCACCGCACTATACATACAGCCCTGGTTATTGTAAATTACAACTGGGCATCAGGTAGGTTTCTTTATCACCTGGTTTAAAGCAAATAAAGCAGACTACAAGAGTTTAGCAGGAGGTGGCGATATAGATAATTTTACAAAGTATATAAGAAAACCAACACAGAAAATGTAAACAAATGAGAACAGAAACAAAGGAGAAACAGATTTTCTGTTCTTTCTAAATAAACATTTATCATCCTTTCTCTTGAAGCAGAAACTAGTCATAAAATGTGTTTTTAGGTAATTGAAAACCTTTGAAGCATTAGAGCAGCATTTATTTCAATGCTGATTTTGTTTTTTAATCATAGTTGGAGACATTTATTTACCTAAATGGGTATTTTTGGAGGTATCTACCCTTCTCCAAGGTTTGAAGAACCTTGCAGGAATTTAGTGAAACGACACCTGGAACATCATATCCTGAGTTTAAATCCCACTGAAGTGAATGGAAAGAAGTATTTTCAGTATTATGTATAAAAAAAGAACGTCTGTGCTTTTCTAAGAAGTGCATTTCACTTCAGAAAAATGAATGAAGTAACCTTCCCTCATGCTCATCTTTCTAAACAAAAATCAGTAGACTGATGCTAAAGTTGTATACAAGTTACGGTTTCTTTTGTTTTTGTCTTTTTTACTCTGTTAATGAGCCTAATTCATTGTTAGGGACGCTGATCTGTCTCATCCTCTTTCTCGACTCTTTTTGCCAAATGTAACACAAAACTATCAGCGCTATAAGTATTATTTTTTTTATTAAGTTATTGTTTATCAGGACTTTTTTTTTAAAACTTTTTTAGAGAAGAAAAAAAATGTGAGCGTCAGTTGTGTTAATGAGTACCGTCTTTTAGCTGTCGGCTCCGCTGCTTATAGCGCATATTTTCTATGTGCAATTACCGTGAATTAATTCTGTTTAACTGCCACAAGAGGTGTCCCACTTGTAATGAAGATCTCAATGAGGAAACACGCTATTTTTCTATTCTCACTGCATTTTAATATAGCCTATGAACACTGAATTTTAATATGAACATATCAATGATTAATCGAAAATCGATCATTAATTCTCCCGATGATCGATGAAGACAGTTTAATCGAATGCCCATCCCCAATGGCAACACCAGTCATTTTCTTTTTTCTGTCTTTTCTGTGTAAATTTACTGCTGTTTTGGGGTTCATTGTCCCATTGATGACCCAGTTATTTCAGTTTTTGGAAAGCTGGCCTTAAATTTAATCTTAAATGCTTTGGCACATGGAGCAGTCCTTGGGGTAAAAATGCTGGACGTCCACTTATGGGATGATAGGAAACTCTCTTATGTTGTTTCCACTTATAAATAATCTTTATAACGGTAGGATGACCATCACCACATCTAAGATCATTGCTGATGTCTTTCCTTTTTGGCTTTGTGCTAATACACACATGTATGCTTTTATAGAGTTGGTCTCATTAATGATAAGCTCATAAGGTAATTTTAATTAGCAGCTCCTGGCCGCTTCATTTCCACTTAGATTATGTGAAAGTAGCAAGGTTGCACTTTGTGTTTCAATCTCTACTTTTTCATTTCAGTTTTCCAATGATATTAGGAAAGTGTGATATATGATAACATTGGTGAATATCACAATATCATTTGCGCTAAATATTGAACATTATTGAACTGAATTAAACAACAAGCAACAACTATAGACTATGAATACATGATTGACACTTAGCTAATTCATGCAATTACCATCCATTAATTAGCTAAGTATCTAACATTTTTTGCAGTCCAAGCAGTTCCTTGAGATTTTGATAATGGAATTATGTTGTGATAACGCTGCATTTATGATATACATTGTACAGATGTAGTTTTGAGTCTTTTATTACCAACAAGGGGTTTGTATGGACCATGGTAAAGAGCAGGTGATGACTATTTTCAGTTGCTAATGTCCTGATCTATATGACTGTGAAAAACGCTTTTGGCAAAAAAAGAACTGGGGAAGGAGTCCCCTCTTTTCAGAACTAAATCTATAAACCTGGGTTTTATTACTAAATTCTTCAGTTTATGAAGCATTCATCTCTCTTGTCCCAGTGTCATTTTCAAGCCGACTCCCCTGATCACATTAATGACTGTACTTCCTAAAAACAACAAAAATTCTCATTGGGTCTCAATGAAAAGTGTATGAATGAAAGCTTACATTTGTTGTTCGAGTCCTCTTTTTAAAAAGTTTTTCATAGAGGACTGAAAGCCGTCTCAAATTGCCTGAACAATATCTCCTTACACGGGAGCTCTGCCACTTGAAATTCTATAGCCGGTTTGAGGCTGTGAAGTAAACAGCATTTGCTCATTGAAGCGTTCGGGTTTTTAGCAATCTTTTAGCGGTGTTTATCCTTCCTACAGTGTGTGAGGCTGTAGTTTGTGTCATGTTTTTAAGGAGAGGGTTTGCCTTTGGGTGCATTTTTTTGTTGTCGTCAGGCAAGTCCCTACACTGCAGCGCGGGCCTGTCCAAGTGGAGATTCTTCAGGAGAGGGATCTCTTTCTTCTCAAAGCGTCTTACCAAGAGCTATTAATTATTAACTGCGAGAGCTAACATCAAAGGAGCAGACTTGTGCTGAATTAAATGTGGGGTGGGGCTGGGGGGCAGCATCAGTGTGGAGCTCAGAGAAAACTGGGTGAGAGGGAAACAGCCGAGCTGAGATTCCACTCTGCTCGCTTTTGAACTTTCTAAGTACAAAAGTGAAGAAAAGAATGAAAAGAGGGGTATTAGTTTATATAGAGGAGGCAGGGCAAAGGAGAAGGTGGCTTGTATTTATGGCCTGTCGCTAATGTAACATTGCTGTTCTCTCTTTCTCTAGTGGGAAAGATGGAATTGGCTTCCTGGGTTAATTGGCCTTTAATGAGATCTGGAAGGCGGATTCATAAGAATCTTCTCTGTGGATTAAACCAAGGGGAAATCTAATTGAGTCAGAGGGTCATGATGTGTTTACATTTAAAATTAAATCAACAGATGCATTTGCATCTCAGGATCAGAAGACCCTGTTAGTTTGGTTATGTAACTTTTCTATTCAGCCCAAAAGGATTTTGGCGAGCAGATTAATTCATAACTGACTGACTGAATAAAACTGATAATAAATTGGTAATTCACACTCAATAAATATATTTTTTAAAGTAAACACTGCCGATGTGTGTATCCAACCGCATAATACTTCATAACACTGTCTGTGTTTCTCCTTTGAATTAGCTTTACACCATTTCATTCTTATCTTTCCAAATGAGTCTTTGCCCGTTTTAAAAGTTTTTTGTTTTTTTTCTTCATGTCACATGAAGTTCAGGTCATAACCAAAATGGTTTTAAGAGATGATGTGGCTCAAGGGTAAATTTGTTTTTAGGTACCAAAACAGAAACTCTTAAGTGAATGAATTATGTATTCATTTTAGTTAGGAAATAAGTAAGACAGTTCAAAGGTCAAAAAGTCGCAACATTTTTTACAATAAAAACGGGCATAAAAAAACACAGAGGATGAAACCGAACTGCATAAAAGTAGAGATAACACAGCAGACTTATAAGAAAAATCATACAGGCGAAACAGATGAAAAACAAAGCTTAATTAGTCTTCAGCTGCTTCTTAAAAGAATCGACAGAATCAACACAGCATAAAGATGGAGGCAATGCGCTCCACTACCTTGGGGACACCACTCTAAAGGATTTTCTTAAAATGTGTTTGTTGAACCATTTACGGGCTTAGACTAGAAGATCTCTTGGATGTCGAGCAAAGGTGTCACACTCAGTCAGTGTAGTTCACGCTACATATGATAAAGTTATCTAGACTATTGTGTAATGTAACTGATGACACATTGTATTTTATGTATTTTAGACTGTTTAAAACTTGCAAAGTTCATGTTGTTCAGAAATCTCAGATGGTGTTCGAGTTGGTGAGATGGCTTGCAATTTGAAACCTCTCTTCTTCAATGTTTCGTATTTAACTGTATTTTCTTAAGACTTTATCTTGCATTGTAATTCCATTCCATTTGGCCATTTAACTCTAATGAAGTATGACTGATTATAACTCATGATCTAGCCAAAATAACTCTAGGCAGTAATTATAACCTCATTTTCTTGTAGTAGACTATGACTAGATTATAAAACGTTTTTTGTCCCAGTATGAAACGTCCCCTAGGCGGGTACGAGTTGTCCCAGAGTCGACAAAACGTCTGCTCTTCTTCCTAGGCAAAAAAAGTGAAATGGCAGCTGGCTGAAATGACCAGCTCTGTTAAATCTTACAATCCGAATATTGGTTCAAAATTACCACCTAAAAGCTGATTTTTGCCTAGATTTACCTGACGCTTATGAGATCAAATTCTGCCTTTCATTGAAAACTTCCTTAACGAACTTGAAAAGGAGATCATAGCTGCTCTTTATGGGGGTAAAATAATAAATATCTGATGATTAACGATGCTATTTTTCAGGCTCTCTGTGTTCTTATAAGTCACTGAAGTTTCTTTTTGTTTTAATTCGTCTCCCTTAACTTATTCCTCTCTGGGACAAATTGTCCAGAAACTTGCTCCGCATCACATTGCTGAAAACGTCACCTCAGGATTCAACGTGAACGCCTCCCCCACACATACCACCACGCGCCCCCCTCTTCTCCTTGCTGTCCTTGCCTGCAGCTTGGCGTGGTGACACTCTCCAGCCAGCCAGCAGCCGAGTCGCAATACTGTGCGTTGTCACTTTGATCCTCATCCCCCCAACCCCCCCACCACCCCTCTTCCCGCCAGTTATTAAGAGTGCTGGCAGGAACCCAAGGGCACTTGATAATACCAGGATATGATCATAGCTGCGCTCCGATTTTTGTGAGAGCTGACATCAAAACGTTGTCTAAATAGGGCAGCACGAATCAGTAGGGTTGAGGAAGGATGGCTGAGGAAGGCAGGAGTTGAGATAAAACAACAGCTTTCCTTCGTTTTGACGAGGGAATGCCAATTTGGATTCTGCAAGTAGATACCTTGGGTTCTGCAAATGCAAGCATTTCTTTTATCTCTCGCCTGTAGCAGAACTCTTCAAAAGGGCCTCTGCGCTGTAACTTTTCCTGCCTCTCACATGAAAGACGCTCACATTTTCTAACAGCTGGAAACCCCTGATAACTTTGTTCAACTTTTTCCAAGCACACTCTGCAGACTTCAGTTCAAATTCCACTCTCGTAGTGCAGGATTGCATCACATGAAAATTGGTGTGTTAGTCCTAGCTTCGGGGGGGCTGCTTTTGGTTTCTGTCACATGGGTTTCCCTTAATGTGCAGATTTACATGGGATGACATCACGGGACTTTGGAAAAATTAACCAAAAGGCCACATGTGCATCCCAGCAAATGTAATCACTGGCTTGTTTACTTCTCCCTGTTGGTTCCATCTTTGATTTCTCCCTTTTCTCATGGCATGTGTGTGGAGGCTAACCTCGGGGAGATGGCTCCCTCTAGTGGCTGTGGGTTTAACAGGCACGATGGGTGCAGCTGATCATGCAACTTGTTGTGCACATGTTTGCACGTTTGTTGATCATGTCTGAATATTCCTGTGCTCTGTATTGGCAGGCGAAGAGAGCAGTGCAGCGCGGAGCCACGGCCGTCATCTTTGATGTATCCGAGAATCCGGATGCCATCGATCAGGTTTGTACACACCTAGAATTACCCAGGCGTTCACCCTCTCTGCATAATCCTTCTCAGTTTGCCTTTTCATCTTTTGCTTTCTGAAAGTGGCTTGGCCACATGCCCTGCCCTTCTCACTGCCGTTTGTTTGTGTTTTTCTGTCCGAACAATGATCTTTCTATCTTTGGTGCTGTTCAACTCCACAACTGGCATTTTGGAGAAGGGCTCTAAAATTGGATATTCAAGCCTAGCTTCTATTAAACCATAACCAAAATAACTCATAATTGCACAGGTACAGAACATTACCTCACCTCTCGGGACCTGTACAGTGCAGTAAATCTGCTGTCACACACATCCACATGCTCGCCTTTTTCAGTCTTTCTGATTCCCGTGTATTTGCTGCATAATGTCTCAGTTGCTCCCTTGAGCGCCTTTGTCACGAGAATTCTCCTGTGGTATTCAGCCCTGCAATGCCAGGCCTGGACTTGCAGAGAGAGAGAGAGAGTTGGGTTTTTTTCTTCTTTCCTCTTCTTCTGTGCTGCCTGGTTGTAAAGTGCGTAGCTGAGAAATAAAAGGGATTGCGCGCAGACCACATGAAAGGCAGCGCTGGGCGGCTGTGTTAATTCCCCCGAGAGGCTTTTCCAGTCGGAGCAGAGCGATCAGCAGAGACAGGAGCCGGAAGGCTGAGGGGCAGGGAGGAGGAGCCCGGGGAGAATTAAGGTCCCTGGGCCAAAATTAGATGAAGTCTTGTAGTTAATACACTTGACCTTGTTATTTTTCCCCCCTCCAAATTTGTACAGTAATGCAAAGTGGAGGCCTGCTTTGCTAGAATCTAAAAAGTTAGAAACTCCCTTAAACGACACGCAAACTGAAGAAATGAACGAAACCTGCTGAGGAGAGGGAGGACATATACAACTGGACTTAAGTCTTCACTGACTCTTCCTAGTCTGTCTAGCAAACTGTTGCTATGGTTTCCATGCCTTTTGCCTTTACATAGTTGAGAGCCTGATAGCTGAGAGGAGACATTACTCACAGTTCATTTCACCTGATAAATGAAGGCCACGTCAGACTCAGTGCTGTGACACACCTCTGTGTCATGATTGCATATGTTTCACATAGCTGAAGTTTTAGCATGTTTACTTATGTTTAGAAATAATAATATATAGATTCATCTTTTTGTGTAAGTAGTGGTTTTGTAGCAAAGCATTAATGTGGTCAAGTTTGAGGTAAATCAATTGAGAAATACTTTATGTATACTAGAGGTAAATTAAATGTTGTCGTAACTCCTGTTATCCAAGTATCTTCAAAGTGTTGTTGTACTGTATGACAGTCTGTCTGTCATACATGATAACAGCTCAATATCTGGGCAATGGAGATGCAATGGAGGGCAGTGGAGATTAGCAGGCAAGCACTGCTAATCCATCTCATTTGCTTTTGCGGCTTCTCTTTAAATCTCTGTCTGTCCGTATGGTTAGAAATCCAGGCAGATAAAATCTAAGTAAAACGACTTTAGTGTAACTGCACTGTAGCTGGTCATCCTGTTGTCATAGTAATATTTTGGGTGAGTCCCACTCTCATGCTCATCCCACCCTGGGCGGTGAGCCGTATTGGCCATATAAAAAACTGCAGGTGGTTTCTTGTCATACTGAGGGCAAATGGTTCTTTTTACAACACCATACGGGTGTTACTTCACCACCTGACATTGATAAGTCATAATTTCATGATTTCAATTGGTGCTAGATAAATATAATTTTAGAAAGCATTTTTCAGCATTAGGTTTTATTATCCATATTTTTTTTAATCTTCCTCTCACTGTACACATTCCAACAAGATTAGCAGTATATTATGTCTAAGAAGAATTTTTATCTGTCTCCAGCTCAACCAGGTTGCTGAGGATCCTCTGAAACGGCCGGTGGTTTATGTGAAGGGCAACGATGCCGTCAAGCTCATGAACATCGTCAACAAGCAGAAAGTGGCCCGAGCTCGGATCCAACACAGGCCGCCGAGGGTAAGGGTTCACATTAATGTTTCGAACTCCACAGAAAAGAGGCAGAAAACGCGCGTGAGACAGATCTGAAGCGCATGTTGGATCAAGTGGAAAATGTTTGTGAGGTTATATTGGTGGTGAGAAGTTTTAGATGTAGGGAACCCGTGTAAATTCCAGCTGTGAAATCAGACTGTGTCTTTCTTCTGAGTTCCTTGGTGCCCTGAGGCTGAGGGCTTTTTTCGCAGCTCTGTGACAGATTAATATCAGCCGGTCAAAGGGCTGTTTGTTTTCTTGGCTATTTGATAAAAGCCCAGCACGCTTTGAGGTCAAATAACTCAACATAACGAAATTCTGGCATAAAAGGCTATTTGAAAAAAGATTTCTTTCTAGTTAGGAATAAAATGAACTTGGCTCTCATGAGTTTTTTGAAGTATTAGTGCTTGCCTTTTATTCTAGATCTTAAGACTCAAATAAGAACAAAGCAGCTATTTTTACGCGTTTTGTCCCAAGTATTGAGATACCAGCCAGAAGGACAGAAAAAAATTTAAATCTAGATTATACAGTGGAGCTCATACCACATTTCAAAAATGTCTTTCTTTCTAACGTGACTGTTAGAAAATAAATCTGTTGGAGGGAAATACCGTTGTAGCACTTAGACAAGATTTCAGCATTCAGTCCTTCTGCCTTTACATCTATTACCCTAAAATAATGTTTTTACATTCTTTAGATAAAGCCATAGTGTGCAGAGAACAGGTCATTACTTAACGGTACTGTATCTGTTAGGAGAAGGGTACAAAGAAATCTAGTGCATTGCACTATAGGTGCGGTCATGAATAATTACCTCTGCCAGGAGGTAATGTTTTCGTGCCCGTCTGTTGGCAACATAACTCAAAACGTTATGGACGGATATCAGTGAAATTTACAGGAAATGTCCGCAATGAGACCAGGAATAACTTATTTACATTTTGGGGTCGATCCGACATGAAGCGTATCCACCCACCGACCAGCAGTGGTAACCTCCACTCCTCTCCCGTGTCAGAGAGCTCACAAGCGGCTGACCACCCGGAGCAGCCTTGCTACGGTTGGAGCATATACACAGCAAATTAATCACGCATGCACAAATCTCCCCTCTCTGCTGGAAGAGCACAGCGACAGCACTAACACAGCCATGAATCTCATTAAGACATTTTATTAGAAAAGTACTGAAAGTAAGAATTAAATAACATGGGGATTGGGCGGGGAATGAGTGGCCCTGGCGTAGGTCTGCGCTCTCTGGGTTCTTTATAGTTGTAGATAATATTGGACAACAGTGACATCTGAAATTGAGGAAAAGAAAAAGCTGGTCAGGGAGGTTGCAAAGAGGGCGACAGGAATTTTAGTCATCTTCTACATGAGAGCATATTCACCGTTATTCTCCCCATTTTTGGCCTAAGGAGTATGGTTAGAATAAAGAGGCCTTTTCCTCCAAAGAAAGCATCTAAAGCTCAGTTAAAATCTCCCAATCTTTTTGGAAAGTGAATTATTCCTAAACACAGTAAACTTTCACCCAAAACATTCCGGTTTCTGCTTGAAAGCTGTAGATAATAATAAAAAAAAAGATAAACAATTTCTCAGGATCATAATGAGTTCAAGCACAGATCTAAATAAAGATAATAACTTTGGGTAAGCCAGCTCAGATCCTTTATTTTCTTCAGAGTCCGAAACTAAATATGCCAGAAAATCTCTAGGGTCTCCCAAAAAGAAATTTTCAAAAAATGTGACAATTTGTGGGCAAATATGAACAAATCACTTCTACCAAAGCAGAACAAACACTGAAACTGAATCAAAAGAGGCTTCAGGAAAAATATATTAGTGCACATTTTAAAACGTGTTTCTTTTTTTTTCTACGAATTTGTTTGATCAGTTGTGCTGGATTCGGTCGCATTAAAAGTGGTTGAACTGTAACCAGAGTTAAATTATTGTCACAGAGCACTGAAAAGGAAGCTGTGACTTCTACCAGTAAACACTCTTTAATCTGCATTATAGAACCACAAGGTAATATGTGAAAGTCACATTTTTATTACAAGAAATCGTGAACAAGCACTTAGTACTAGTATGCCACTAACAGAAAGTGATAAATACAGAAAACTTTGAGTGAATAGAAATTGAGACATGTCTTCACAGACAATGTGGAAATTTCTTGAAATGCTGAATTTTTTATTTTTTTCCACAGCAGCCTACAGAATATTTCGACATGGGCATCTTCCTCGCTTTCTTCGTTGTGGTGTCGCTGGTTTGTCTCATCCTCCTCATCAAGATCAAACTAAAGCAAAGGAGAAGTCAGGTCAGTGAGTCACACAGCGACAAACTCGTGAGCAGCAACGCACACGTGCCTTTTTTTTCCCCCCCAGTCTGCAAAGTCTTCACTCCTGGCATTGAGTCTGGCGACAGCTCTGCAGCTGATTGATTCCTCTTGTGTGTTGACAAAAAGCCCTCAGTGGAGGCTTATGTCTAGATGCATGAACTGGAATTAGCATTTAATTACTGCTAATGAAAAGCCGGCTGACAGAGCCAAACACACAAAGATGTCATGACAGGGCAGAAAACCTGCAGCGGCATCCGTTAAGATGGATGTAATCCAGCCAGGATGGATGAGCTGTGTGGTTTTGATTTGTAATTTTCCTCAGAGTGAGCTGATGGGCTTTGTGATTGGTGTATGTCCGACACAGTATTTATCTTTTCCCTCCCTAAATGTGAAAAAAATCTCATAGCTTTGTCTTAGAATGTTGTTTTGTCCCAAATTCACTGTTGTTGTTGATCTGTTGTCTTGATCTTAACCGTTTGCAATTATCTAGACACAATGGAGCATAAAGGAAGAAACACCCTGAGATGCAGCTTAGTTGATTGTCAACATAAATATTTCTTTCTTTAGTCACAATCTGCTTTAAATCGCCAAGTCTGTTGAACATGACTCATGAATTGACCTCCAAGGACTTATTTATCTAACCTTTAATTGCTACAGGAAGCAAATTAGAGACAAAGAGGATAATTGGATCCCTGGCTTCTAATGCATCCTTTATGGATATTTTATTATGTCACCAGAGAAAGTCTTAAATCATGACTTCATCCCTCATACACTTCCGAACTGTGATCTACAAACACTTTAGGGAATGTTTGCAGCTATTGCGTAGATTCTGCAAAGCTTTCTTGGTTTTGTGTGGTTAGTTTGAAACGTCCTAATTTTCTCTTTTCCCTGGGTACCGTAGAGCTCCATGAACAGAATGGCCATCCAGGCGCTGGAAAAGATGGAGACGCGCAAGTTCAAGGCGAAAGGGAAGGGGCTGCGCGAGAGCAGCTGTGGAGCCTCCGATTCTCTGAGCAGCAGCTCCACCTCCGACTGCGCCATATGTCTGGAGAAGTACATTGACGGCGAGGTAAGAAAAGACACCTACGAGTCTATTTCATAGAGGTTATGGCATAAAACTTGATTTTAAAAAATGTGAATTAAAATTAGCATAGTGGTTGGTGCGGGCGCCCAATGTGTAGAGGCCTCAGCCCTCGATCAGAGTTTGAGTTCTGTCTTTGTGGACCTTTGCCGCATGTCATCCCCCACTTCTCTCCCCCTTTCTGTGCCATCCACTTTCAAAAAAGGCCACTGTGGCCACAAAACCTTACAACAAAAAAAGTGTTTTAGAGGCTGCAAAAGACTTGAAACTAAGGTGCAGTTTCACCTTTCAGAAGGACAACTCTAAACCCACCACCATGGCAACATTGGATCAAAGCGCACTCCTGCGTTAGTGACCTATTCAAAGTCCAGACATAATTTAAGAAGAGAATCTGTGGCAAGCTTAGAAATTGGCCGTCTCCTGATGGTTTCCAACCAATACGACAGAGCTTGAGCTGTTTTGCATGGAATGTTAGGCAAAAAGGGACGTCTCTAGATGTTCAAAGCTGTTAGATTAAAAAAAAAAGTGGTTCTAACAAGTATCAACTCAGAGGGGCTAAAATCTTTGAAGCATTAGGCAAACTGTAGATGGGTTTTCTAGGATTTTTTTATTTTTTTTACACAATCACTCTTTTTGTCATCAGATCTGACTAAAATACACTGAAGTTCAAGGGGTATCAAAGGTTTTTCAAGGCGCGTTTAATGGGAACATATAAAGCAAAATGACCTGCGTGTTTATGGAGCCACTGAATTTGTTTTCCCTTCATGACATATTCTGCAGACATGAAACAAAAAGTGCAGTGGACAATAGAATGGAAGTCCCCCCAGATGTGCCTGGGGACCGCAGCCTTGAGTCTTTGAGTTTTTTTGCTTTTGTTTTTTGCTGACATTCTTTCCGCCACTTTTTTAGATGTTTAGATTCAGTCTTTACAGCACCTGGAGAGATGAGGGGTACCTATAGTGCACCAGGCATGGCCTTCTTTAGTCCTCCATGCAGTCACTGTCAAAATATGTATCCCAGTCTTGGACTTTATGGTTTTACTGTAACTGCATTGCTCATCCTTTATTCATGGATGCTGGAGGGAACAAACCCCGTTGCCCCAGGAGGACAGAGTCTGTGAGTGTGTGTGTTCTGTGGTTATGGGTCTTTTTGGTGAGAAGAAAACACAACAAAGCGTGGCGCCAGGATTGCACAGAAGGAAGTGGCGATATAAAAGGCTGAATGGCATCAAAGCGGTTTTTGAGAAGTGAACTAAGCAACAAAGGCTTTGGTGGAAAAGAGCTTGAAGATGAGTCATGTATGAGAGACGTCTCACTGGAGAACATCATCAGCGCTCCGGCTTTTGTCTCGAAATTCCTTTTCGCCAATATGGCAACTAGATCCAATAATGCTCATATCACTACTTTAGGGTGACCTTGCTGTTTTGTTCAGAGTAAACAGGTAAAATCGAGCGGAAAGGCTATTTTTGTACTATTATACGAATTTAGTTTGAAGAATGGTGTTGAATTTTATTCTTCAGAGTTATAGGCTGTTTAAAACCCACAATTGTGTGGCTCTGCTGCCACCTTGTGGACAGCTCAACATAACAGGTTTCCACGTCCAAATGAATTTCTACAGGTTTAATCAAGCAAATAACACATTTAAACCAAAACCTTGAATAGAATCAGCACTAACATGTTCAGTAAAAAAAATATACATATATATATTGAGCTGGTCTTTTTTCAATTGCAGTCAACATCCCGATTTACTTCATTAGATAATATTTTGGGGGATTTAATTATTGACTATTCAGACTATTCACGAGAGATTGACGCAAAGTCAAGGACTTGAGAAAACATTTCTCTAACTAGCCATCTAATCTGATCATGATTGGTTTATATTATAATCAGGATAAAATTTAAATCTTTCAATATGAATGCACTGTCTTAGGTTACTTGATTACATACTTCTGTACATTAATTAGAGCTGTCTCTTTTGTAAAGTGCTTTGAGATGACATTTGTTGTTGTTGGTCAGAAGAAATTATTCATTTTTTTATTATTTTCCTCTACAGGAGCTGCGGGTGATCCCGTGTGCTCACAGGTTTCATAAGAAGTGCGTTGACCCCTGGCTGCTTCAGCATCACACCTGTCCCCACTGTAGACACAACATTATTGGTGAGTTTGTACAGAATTTACAACTTTTAAAAGTTTTTTTTTTTTTTTTTTTCCTGAATGAATACTTAAAGATCTACTACAAATGATTTAACTGTTTATTATTTTTTGTTTCTCTGACGCAGAACAAAAGAAGGGAAATCCAGGACCAGCATGCATGGACCCTGGCAACCCGATCCACGGCAGGCAGCGAGTGGTGCTCCCGGTCCATTATCCTGGCAGGGTGCATCGTGCTGGCCAGGTGACTGCATACCCAACTAGAACCAGCATGGACCCCCATGGGAACCCCATCACCGTTCTGACAGTGGACCAGCACCCAGATCCTCAAGGTCTGTACACACCCCAGTCGACGTCAGCTTTCCTCCGGAGTTATCACCCCGCCCTCCATCTGGAACATTCACTCAACCCCCACCACTGCAGGCTGGAGCACCGTGGACCCCCCGCCTACTCAGCACAGCAGCATCACACTACTTTTAAACGGCCCAAGTTTCACGGTCGCAGTTTCTCCCGAGCAGCTTGCTTTTCGCAGTATGAAACCATGTACCAGCACTACTATTTCCAGGGCTTGTCTTTCCCTCAGCAGCCAGAGGGGGGGCAGGGGCCTATGGCTGGTCATCTTGGAGGAGGGGCAGGAGCCCACAAGGGACACCACAGTAGAGCCTTTCAGCAAGGACTCCTGTACCCCACCGTGGTACACATGGCTCCTCCTTCTTCTTCACGGGTAGGGGACAGTGGCAGCACTTCTGGCCTGAGCTGTTACCATGGCCACCGCTCTGTGTGCAGCGGCTACCTCGCTGACTGTCCGGGGAGTGACAGCAGTAGCAGCAGCTCAGGCCAGTGCCACTGCTCCTCCAGTGACTCCATGTTGGACTGTACTGAGGTCAGCAACCAGGGGGTTTATGGAAGCTGCTCCACTTTTCGCAGCTCGTTGAGCAGCGACTACGATCCTTGCGTGTACAGGAGCAAAAGTCCCTGCAGGGGCTCCACGGGGGAACCGGGGGCTGCGGGTTTCACTGCAGCACCCGCCGAGGATTCCTCAGTCCCTACCCCATTGGGACATGACTACCTCCAGCTTTCAGCTGGAGCATCGGGATACAACTCGGGGGACCATCACTCCAACTGCAGTTTGGAGCCCATCTACAGCAGTCATTCATCACTGGAACCCAGGGAGAACATAAACACGAGCACTACCTCAGCCAGGGCCCCAGAGGCTGCCACAGCCGATAGGGGAACGAGGGCTCAGGAGGAGTCGGGGGAACTTGGGGCTGCGGCCTGTAGCTGCTGTTTTGAGGTAATTCCTCCCAGTGCAGAAAGCAAAGGGCAGGACTTGGACCAAGCAGGGCCTGCGGCCTCAGGACGCTGTCAAAGGGGTGTAGACTTTCAGAGTTCCTCCCCCAAGAACTACTTTACACCCGAACACCTGTATCCTCCTTCTGAGCAGGTGAGCTATGAAGGGCTGCCCTGCTGCTTCTACCAAGAGATGAAGGTGCACAGGGCTGCGGCGGGACATTACGCGGAAGACTACGCCGTCAACGTGCAGTACGCACACTCAGACTCGGATGCCTGCTCAGGACAGGGCTGCTGCGAACTTAACCACAGAATACCCATAATTCCCGAGGACACAGACTGTGAAATGGGTTTGGGGGCAGAGACCCAGAGCAGTTTCTTACCTGTGAGCATAACCATGGAGGCAGAGCTGCAGACAGGGGAGCACCGTGAGCATAAGGAGAGGTACTTCCCCTCAGGACAGCTTAAATGTCAGGCAGAGGAGACCAGGGCTTTATTCCACCCTCAGCTCTCTGCAAGCCAGACTGTACAGGGAACTAGTACTTCAACAAATGAGGGCGATCTGGTAATATGAGCACGAGTCCGGAAAGAAGAGTAAAAAAAAAAAAAAAAGCAAAAAGTGGTACGCTGTCAGCAAGTTGTTAAAACCTTTAGTTGCCTTGCCTCTAAACTTGCTCTCTGAGCGCTGAATGTTATCATCTAAGATTGTGTGGATTTCTACTGAAATAGCGTCTTTTTTTCCCCTAAGTTAAGCAATGCATCATGTTCATTCCTGTGGCCACAAATGTCTCAAAGCTGCTTTGGCTAATTTTGGCATCAATTCAAAGGGTTTATAATCAGGGCCCTAATGTTAAATAAAATCAAAATTTAAACCATTGGTAGGTGCAAGCGGAAGGAATTTTTCCATACGGCAGCATGGTGGACCCCCTGCCTATTCGCAGATTCACCTGCTGGTGGATTTTTCTGTGGAACATGACTTCAGATTTATTTTATTTCATTTGGTGCTGATTGGCTGTACCACCAAGAGCAGAGTTAAGGAAGACCATGGATGTTAGCTTCTGTTGTAGTGCCAAGACTGTTTCCACTGTGCGTATTAATCCATATTAAGGTATATTTGGTGTTTGATCTAATAAAATAGGCAGGTATAAGAATTTTTAGAAGGGGTCTCATGTATTCACAGGTTTCAGCTATTTGTGGGCGGCTTTGGTCCCTAACCACTGCGAATACCAGGGGTCCACTATACCATTAACAGAAACATGTCTGCATATCTTTATTTTGTATTTGTGCAGATAAATGACAGCCTATAAAGCTAAACGATTATATATGGACATAGCTATACCAAAAGAGAAAGACATGATTGTTGCTTTTTTTTTTTTTTGAAGAGCAGAAAAAATGGGTCTCTACTTTTGAGCTCACATGATGAAATACAGAAGAGCAAAGAAATGTGAATGCAAGGCTGACACTGGTTTATATTATAGTCACTATAAAGAATTGGTTCATGCATTTCGTTTCTTTCCATTGTGGCCTACCTGTATGACATAAGCAACATTAGAGCCTTATTCTAGTGAGATATTAATAGCAATATTAAACACGCGTAGGTTTTGGTCAAAATTCAGACCCTATTTGTCGGGTGTTTTGGAAGCCCGTAAGAAATGTCATTTCGCTGTCAAGCATTTTCCTCTATGAGGCGTGCTCTAATACCAGTAAAAGGTTCTAGTTTGTATATTAAGGCCAAAGGAAAGTAGCTAAAGTTGTATTTTCATAAGGGTTCCTTATTTTACTGTGACTTTTTCTTTTTAAATTATGCAGTTCTACATACCACAGTATCAGTCTGGATCATAATGTGCCATGCATAATACATTCATGCAATATCAATGCTCGTCATTCATGCCTTTCTGTTTGTACTGCAGACTGTTTTGTTTTTATACTGTTTCTATGAAATATACATGTTCTCTACACAGAGGAAAACCTGAAATAACCCTATTTATGAAAGTTAACCCAGTGCTGTAATCAAGTGAGAATCTAATCTTTGCCTTTGCAATAGAAATATGTACCTAAGGCAAATATAACATTTTGGGGTACTTGAGACACTATTTAATTTCTGTTATTGTTTCTAGCACTTAAGATTTAAAAAAATGTGTAAAATATTAATATTTTTTAATTTTCTAAGAATAATTATTTTCTGTCATACAATTACAAATGTGTAAAAAAGAAAAAAGAAAAAAAAGGTTAGAAATCGATCTGTGTATATTCTGTACCTGTATAGCAAACACATTTCATAAATGGAACTATGTTCTCTGAATATTTATTTGCTAATATATTTATCTTTAAGCCATGTCTTATGTTCAGAGCGTATGAGCGTTTGAGTTATTTGGTTGCTTTTGTTTTCTTTGAGAGAAAAATCACTAGCATGAGACTTTGTATATACATGGTAATTGCACACAAGACGATTAAATCTTCTCTGACCAAAAAAACTGATTTTAAAAACTTTAGTACTATACAGTTTTGTAATTAAAATGTACAAAGATCTGTAAAATATACAGTTTAATTCAATTAACTGTCTTTATTCTGTTTTTTTATTCAGATCGCTGGGGCCCATATTGAAGTATACAGAGGTTTTTCTGTCATACTTTTCCCATGGGCTAAAGTCCACCTAATGAGATGCCAGAGAGTTTCTGCTGGCTATATAGAGCATAATAGTGATAACATTACAGGCCCTCCTACACCTGTAGCTGCACTCTGCTGACTGAAAGAAATTATCCTACACATTTCCAACACAACAATACGTTTTCCTGTTTGGAAATATTCCTGGCCAAAAGAAACTGTTAAGGCATGAATACTAAAGTAGTGCTACTGCTCTGATTAAGGTAACAGTGTTTTACAACAAAAGTTGGCAAGCTACAAGCAGCTGACTGCAACTTGAGCAGATGGCAAGACTAACCAGGCTAGGGAAACCAAAAGGCATACAAATCTGCAGAATGACTTAAAAGGGCACTATTCTATATTTTTGCAGCAACAGGAATACATTTTTGCCTACAGAAACATCCCAATAAATATATGGAATTGTATTCAATTCTAAAAGTGAAACCTGTACAGATGTATTACATGCAGTAATTAAATTCAGGAGATCAGCCTGTGGTGCTAAGAAAGCCCGGGTTGCTTCATTAGTGCCATGTCTCCCCAAATCCTCGCCAACCGGAAACTACCCAAAAGACCCAAAACTTGGATTCTGTGCCTTGTTGCTCTTTCCAGACTCTTTGACTTTGAATTCCAAATTAAACTTTCATACTGAAAAGAGGACTTTGGATCACCAACAACCCAGTCCTGTTTCTCTCTAGGCCAACCAAGACATTTGAGGTGTCTCTGGGTCATTTGTGGTTTTAAACACTGACCGTCCACGTCATGGATACATCTGTGAGTGGTGGATCTTGAAACTGGATGGGCTTTGCTTCCAAATGTTCTCTAAGTTATTATTATTACTCAGGCACCTTTTTCTATAATAATCATTTAATGCAACTTGAGTGGAAGAAAAAAGTAAGAACAGCCAGCTTCTTTAAAAATGCCCTTCTTTAGCTATTTGTGCAAGATGTTAGTAGGGAACAGTCTTCCCTTTTGCCTCGTTTCCACTGAGCGATCCGACTGGGTCTGGTCGGTCCGCCTTTGTCTGTATTCATTGTAAAAGCGGCCCATACAGCAGGCCCGTACCGGTCAATTAATAGTCTCGTTCAGGTGTAGGTCCACAGGACAATGGTCAGATACAGTTAGGGTGGAGCTACTGGCATCACATAACACAGTCCTTTGACTGGGTGAACTCAAACACTGCAGTAAGTTTAAACGTCACACCTGCGACTACTTTACACGCCGGTCCTCTGTTCCGCACAGAGACTTAATAAACTCAGTGGTCGTATTTGTGTAAAGAAAAAAGCAAGAAATGACAACCATGAGCTGCTGGATGCAGCGTTCTGGATCAGCTGCAGCTGTCTGACTTTTTAGGCAGACCTGTGAAGATGCTGTTGCCGTAATCAATCCGACTAAAGATAAACGCATGGATGAGTTTTTTTCTAGGTCCTGTTGCAACATCAGTCCTTTAATTCTAGAAATGTTCTTCAGGTGATAGAAGGCTGACCTTGTTATTGCCTTTATGTGACCCTGGAGGTTCAGGTCTAATTCCATTACTACACCTAGGTTTCGTGCCTGAACAGTAGTTTCTAGCTGTATTGACTGAAGCTGTGTGCTGAGTCTTGATCGTTCCTCTTTGGTTACAAAAATAATTACTTCAGTTTTGTTTCTATTCAGCTGGAGAAAGTTATGGCACATCCAACCATTTATTTGGTCAATGCATTGATTTAGGGTTTGAATGGGTTCAGAATCACCTGGTGACATTGTAATGTAAAGCTGAGTGTCATCCACGTAGTTATGCTAGCTAATGTTATTGGTCGCTATAATCTTGCTTAGTGGGAGCATGTAGATATTAAATAAGAGGGGCCCCAGGATGGAGCCCTGGGGCACCCCACATGTGATTTCTGTTCATTCTGATGAAAAGTTTCCTATTGAAACATAGAAGTCCCTGTTCTGTAGGTAAGCCTCAAACCAGCCAAGTAGTGTACCAGAATGTACGACCCAGCTTTACAGTTGTTCCAATAAAATATCATGATCAACAGTGTCAAATGCTGCACTGAGGTACAACAGAACCAGCACTGTTGTTCTTCCAAAGTCTGTATTTGTGCGGATGTTATTGAATACTTTGACGAGGGCAGTCTCAGTGCTGTGGTGAGCACGGAAACCAGACTGAAAAACATCAAAACGGTTTGTCATTGTTATGAAGCTATTTAACTCCTGAAACACCGCTTTTTCAATAATCTTACTGTTGAATGGAAGATTAGAGATTGGCCTGTAGTTCTGCATTAACGTGTTGTCCAGATTCTTCTTCTTTAGCAGTGGGAAGACACCTGACAGGAGGGATGAGTTCACTATTTGAACAAGATCAGACCCAATAACAGGAAGAACTTTCTTTAGAAAAGCTGTGGGTAGGATATCAAGACAGCAAGAGGAGGAGCTTAATTGGATAATGATTTTTTTTCCAAGGCTGTTCTGGTTTAATTCGTGGAATTGAGACATTTTCTCTACATTGTTGTTGATTGGGGATAGCACTGGTTGTGGGTTCGATATTGAGGTACAGATTGACCATCTAATTGTTAGAATCTTTTCAGTGAAAAAGCTGGCAAATTCATTGCAGGCCCTGGTAGAGTTTAGTTCTGGGGCTACTGTCACTAAAGGATTAGTTAGTCTTTCCAATAGAGTCCGTGCATTATTAATGTTTCTGTTGATGATTTCAGAAAAGAACGATTCCCTAGCTTCTTTTATAGTTAGCTGATATCTATTCAGTCTCTCTTTGTAGATCTCACAGTGAACCTGGAGTCGAGTTTTCCGCCATTTTCTCTCGGCTCGCCGACACTTTTTTTTCACGTACCAGTGGATTACTTGTCCACGGAGACTTCTTTCTAGCTGAGACTACTTCCACTTTAGTTGGAGCAATGGAATCCATGATGTCTGAGATTTTCGCAAGGAAATTATCTACCAGCTTATTTACTGAGTTTGAGTTGGGAGATGAGGGGGATGCGATGGAAGGGTAAATAAGTTTAAAGGTTTCTACTGAAGATGCCTAGAAATCCTCTTATTGGTCAAATGCATTATTCTAATTTTCTATCAAACTGAATCTGGGTTTTTTACTTGCGAGTTAAAAACA
Organism: Valencia hispanica; assembly: GCA_963556495.2. Lineage (NCBI taxonomy): Eukaryota > Metazoa > Chordata > Actinopteri > Cyprinodontiformes > Valenciidae > Valencia > Valencia hispanica. The sequence goes on from OY747704.1 coordinate 50,378,605, forward strand.
AACCTCTGTGAATTTAATCAATTCAAATTTCACTTTTGGAGCTTATTTACTTATAAAAAACTTTAATCATATTCTACATAATCAAGATGCACTTGTGAATGTAAACATATTTTTACTCAGTTATGAGTTAGAACAGTTAGAATCTCATGTCTAAATTGGAACAAAATAAAATATTAGTTTTTGAATTGGTCCTTCATAAATGAGATAGGGTATTTAGATTTTTATTTATTCAGATGAGACTAATACAAAAAAACTTTTTACAGCAGAGGCAGTGAAAACTATTTTAGTGTGGAGTTATTTGTCCAACTAAAAGTGCAAACACAAAGACCACTTTCCAAATTATTCAATAAATAACATCCACTGACCTCTGTCTTACTGTTAATATGCAGTGCCGTCTGCTGAGAGCCTCTCTGAGGCTTCGTGTCTGAAATCAGTCCGTGACACATCAGCCCGACAGTTATTTTTTTTTCTGTCCTCCTACGGGAGACATTTAGAGTGCAGCTCACAGCTTGAAACCTGAATGAAGAGCCACCACTCCACCTGTGAAGTTGAAGTACTGCACACAGCAGAAACCTGCATCCTCCATCATTCCTTTGAACTCCTCCTGCAGAAGAGAAGGAGCAAAGGGAAGGATTAAAAGAGAATCCACAAAGTGACAAGTTGTAAAGTTTCTGAGCTTAGCCTAAGTTAAACCTAACTTTGCAATTCCTACACAAGCAGCAGTCATTCAAGAAAGTTTTCAGATTTCATATAAGCAAACATTTACAGCATAACGTTTCTTCTTAATTTGTGAGGAAGCCCTTTCAGAGAGCAAATTCGGATTTTCAAATGTGCCAGTGGGAATGTGGCCATGATGGTGCTTCCAGCGTACACGACAGGACAAAATAGAAAAAGAAAAATGTCCTGCAATCAACGTGTCCAAACCAAGACTATATTTTACCAAATGAGAGTAAATCTGGAGGTTTGCTCACTTCACTGTTGCCACAACAGCAATAGAATTATTGCTGAAACTTACATAGAGCTGCGCCTCTGAAGTTTCAGAGGCAAGGACATCATTCCAGGCTTTCCCTCATACTTTAAAATAGACAGTAATCATTCAGTATGTAAAGTTCTAATTTTGAAAGGAATCATTAATAAATCCGTTACATATGTGCTCTCTCATTACTGTGGCATTCAGCAAATAGAAATAATTCTGGTAATTCTAACTGACGTAAAACAAGAGAAGCTTGGTCTGATTTAACTTTTGATAAAAAGGGGGGTATTTTTTTTATTTTTTATTCACTGTATGTAAACCTGATCCTGTAAAGGTGAACTGTTCCTTCAGCTTTTGGGTTTTTATTAACAGAATAGCAAATGTATCAACACAAAGCTTTAAAAAAAACATTATCATATATGAACAATTTTATTGAAATAATCTATAAATTCACTTTTATTTCAAATCTTGTTATTTTGCAAACTTGGATTAAGTAGGGGGTTTAATAAAATGCCTTCATAATACTCAAATATTTACCTTAGCCTTTACTGATTGGTCACAACACTACAGGCTCACACTGTTTAAAACATCTTAAAAATTAGTATGAGCAGCAAAACGTTAACATTCGCAAAATAAAAGGATTATCTTTTTAAAATTGTTGATGAAAGGAAAATCTCTTCACCCAAATACCAAAAGATAGGCCAATGAGAAATAATCTAAGAGAAAAGGACATAAATCTGCTTTACCTGATCAGGAAACTTCCGGATGCTCTCAACCAAATACTGATATGACTTCCAGTCTCCAGCAATTACCTCTCCTAAAACTGGGATCACTTGGAAGCTGTATGCATCGTAAAGGCTGAAAAGTGGACAAAAGATAAAAGTTATCATTTCGGCTGATACCAGCTCTCTAAAGAAACTACACCCTAAATTTGTCAAATGTCCAGCTCCAGCCAATCATTAACGATGTTACTATTTAAAAAATCCTACTTGCCTAGCAAGAACAGGATTGGTCACTTTGCTGAACTCCAAGCACATGAATCTGCCACCGGGCTTCAGGACACGAAGAGCCTCTTGAAGGGCCTAAAAAGATGAATCAATTATTAAAATGTTTTTTTACTAGGATAAACAAACATCACTTGTTGTAATTTGCTGTTTTTTAAAATATGTCACCATACGAAATCATCATACAGGACTGTGGGGGACGTTATTACTTTTAGTATCTAAACCAGACCCAGTTTAAGAAAAATCAAGTTGGAAATTTAAAAATTTCCAACTTTTATTTCCAAAAATAAAAGCTAAAGTTTTGAATTGGTTAATCACAGTTAGAGAAATATCAATAAGTTATTAAAAAACATTTTAGATAAGGGAATAGGGCATTTAATGTGTCAAACAAACATTTTTCTCTACCATTTCCTCTACACTTTTACAAACATCCAAGCAATTTCTGCTCTTTTTCAGAATGTGTAGACCTTAAGTTATAGACAGCACTTATTCAATAAAGCTCTAAAAAGCAGATTTTTTACATTTAAGGCATCTGATATACAGTTTAGCACATAAAATTAGTTTTCAGTTAATGCTTTAGCTTAAGATAGGCTCACAAGATATATGGCTTTAGTATAAAGGTGTTTTTAAGCATTCAAACTGTTTTAAGTAACAGCTGTAAAACTCTATAGATCAGATAAGATCAGCCTTTCCAGGAATTTGTTATGTCAATTTTCAAGATAAAATTTCAACAGATAAAAAAATGTCATGAAGACAAAAAAGGTTGAATGAATCTAAAACCTTCTAACTAATATACTGAACCCTTATGCAGAGGTTGCGCTAGACATTTTTTTATGTCGTTTTGACCAACAGGGTTAAAAAAATCTATTTTCAATCTATTTTCCCCCGTAAATTTTTTTAATTATAACAGTGGATAGCATTTCTTTTTTTTAAATCTGAGTAAGTTGAACAGAGAACCACATATAAAAAATGAAACTAAACGACTGCACTTAAAATACGAATACGATAGTTCACCTGCTGTGCCCTAAACAGTCTCTCATCTTCCTCCTGCTCCACATGGAACTGAAATGCGCACCCGTTGTGCGCATTCAAATAGTGGGATCGCAGCAGAGGTTATTGTCATGAGGCTTTGGATTTTTTGCTTCTCACACATGATTTCTCATGGTTGTTTAGATGTTGTTCTGGAGGCTGAATCCGCACTCCGCTCCCATACTGGAGACTGGAATTAAGCGTTACTTCAGCCAAAGTTCTAAAAGAAGGGAACATTTCTCCAACTGAAGTGATCGGAGGTTGGAAAGACTCTCTGAACTAGCCATTTCCTGACCCACAAGCTATCAGGCACAAGCTTCAGCGGAAGGAAATCGTGCAGCATGCACAAGTGGCTGGCACACAGGGCTCTTGGGAGCGTCGCGCTCCAAACCTTCAGTAACTCTTCAACACGCTGTCAGCTCCTGGTTAGCCAGATGGATTGGGTACAAAATGGTGTCCAGGTGATGATGCTAAGATGATGCTCTCATGGGAATTTAGAAATGTATGTGCATTTGCATTGAACCAAGTGGTCAGAGGTGTGAATGCTCAATGTCAAACTAAAATTGGACGTCAAAATGACTGAAAGCCTTCAGATTTTTCTGTCATGGTTTTTTTTTTTTTTTTTACTGTCAGGAAAAATTTTGGGTTAACGCGGTTAGCTGCCTTTGATTAAGTTATTATAATAATATAATATATAATAATAGCTGGAAGGTCATAACTGTAGTATGTTTTAAAGTTCTTTTTGTTTCTGATGTTGTGTTTTCTGTTTTTATTGATGTTTTATAACTGCTTTTATTTTATCCCCTAATCACCTAAAGCACCTTGAATTGCATTGTTGATAAAAGTGTGCAATAGAAATACATTTTCCTTACCCTTATGCGTTTAGTTTAAAGTTAAATGCTATTTCTTCAGATTTTTCCGAGACTACAATCCCATGTTGCTAAACACTAAAGGATATGCTGTGGCAGAAACAGTCTTTGTGGAACCATGTGTGTTTGCTGCAACCATTTTCTCAGTTACCTGATCGATATGAGTGACGTTTCGAATGCCAAAGGCGATGGAGTAAATATCAAACTGTTCGTCATCAAAGGGCAGCTCCTCTGCATCTCCCACCACCCATGACAGACCTGGTGCACAGCGACAATCAACAAACAGCAGCTTTTGATCACAGTTGCTCCTACAACGTATGTTCAACCCAACTTAAAGAGCATATTGCAGGTTAAATATTTTCTAAAATACATATAAAATCAAATTACTATTTGAAATGTTTATTGAGAATATTTTGTGTTTTTACATAACATAACACTACAAATTTTAGTAAAAAAGTTTCATAATCTAGACGCGTGACGTAAGCGAAGGGAGTCATATGCTTTGCACTGCCTCAGCTCAGTGTAGCTAGTACGTAGTTATCGGGTAGAGCGGTGGTGTTATCGAGAGTCAGTGTATTCACTGCTTTTGTATTGCGTGAATTTGTCTAAAAAATTTTAAATTATTGCGTTTGTGGAGGCTGTACAAACAGCAGGCTGTTTTGTGCACCTGAAAAGACGAGATTTCACTTCTGCTTCAGCTCACTTCAAACCAGAGGATTACCATTCCAGTGATGTGATGGAGTTCAACATGGGATTGCAGAATTAAAGATCAGGTGAGACTGACACAAGACGCAGTTCCTTCAGTGCACACAACTTTATCGGCACCGCTGTCAGTGGCTGTTGCTGGGGCTGCAGCAGGCGGGAGACGCAGTCACGGACCCATCAGAGGCTCAGCTATATGCAGACAGGATCCTTGTATTGTAAGTCTTGTTGTCTACGCTGCTAATTACCAACTTTGTTGAAAGAACAATATCAAAAATTAGATGTGATGTGGGTTGTCAAATAAGCAGTACAAAAGGGGTATCAGGGTATTGGGAAGGATCAATGCTATATTAGCTGACAAATACTAGTGTGTTTTTATTCTCTGATACATTATAGTCATCTGTATGAAATTGTGATGTCAGCACACGAGTTTATGCCAACATCGGTCTCTTTTCCACTGATTGTCCTGACACCACATCTCTATCTCTCTTCTTTGGCCATTAATCCTTCCCCTGATCTCTCTCTGCTCTCTGGGGCGCGCAGCAGGCTCATAGCTGTATGGTTGTGGTCCATCATATGTGTAATTGTAAACATTTAAGGTTTCTCCAGTGTCGGATCCAGCATTAAAATCCATTGATTTCTATTGATGGAGCTGACGGGTCTCCCTTCATCTGCGTCACTTCCGGTCTGGCGAAGGTTACATTTTCTCACAAAAACAACTCCAGAAGTCTAAATAATTTATCAACGAGTAATTTCTTTATTTAGAACCAGTTCCTAATATATTTCTCTAAACAGTGGTTTAAGGTGGGGGTTTAACCTGCAATATGCTCTTTAAGTGAGTCTTTCACAGTGACAGCTTTACATGCACATTAACAGACATGTGGAGTGCTTAAATTCTTATCTGCATTCATGTAAATCATGCTAACTAAACACCGTCAGTGGTTTGAAGCCTACCTGATGGGATGCCCATGCTGTCCGCTCTCTGTTTGCCCACTTTCAGCATCTCCTTGCTGATGTCACAAACGACAGCCCTGGACTCTTGAGGTCTGTCCCCAGCAGGGTATTTGTCAGAAATGTCCTGCCACGATAGGCTCTGGCTGGACCCCGCTGCTCGCCGCTTCTGTCTCTCTTGCTGATAATAAACATAGTCCAGGAAGCGAAAAGAAATGTCACCTGAAGGTGAAAGTAGGCACAGAATGCAAATGAGATACCAGTGAAGGATTCAGCTGGATGATCACCAAACTTATTTCTACCTGTTCCCCCGGCCACATCAAGGAGCCGAGCGCCAGGCTGCGGGTGCATGACGTGCAGCAGCATATCCTTCCACAGCCGATGAACGCCAAGGCTCATGGCGTCATTCATGATGTCATATTTCTGCGCCACATTCTCAAACACCTTGTACACTGGAAAGGACGAACACTGAAAATCAGCTGCGTTCAGGTTTTAATGAATGATGTACAATAATTTAAATTCCAAGCTGCCAGGTGGATCAGAAAGACTGAACAAAGAATAATGCCCCTCACTTCCCACCTGTTGCTGAGCACTGCCAGACAGGTGGCTGAGAAAGACTACTATACTTTACACTGACTTAAGAAATTACAAATTCAACAGTTTGAAAACATTTCTAGTTGCAATAAACAAAAAGTCATGGTGTGGAAAGTAAAAGAGTGATCCCCATCATTTTTACTATCGTAACAGTAGGAATAATCGTTGCTTTTTAGTTTTAAATAAAGGCGATTAGATCAGGTCATGACCCAAAGTTCACTGAACATGTTCTTTTTATCTCCTGAGATGTAACACTAACATCTTTTATTGTTCTTACATCATATTTGTGTATTTTCTTTTAATTCAATTGAGTTTAATTCAAAAATACTTTATTTATCCCAAAGGGAAATTAAATGTCTTAACTCATCATCCAAGTATCTTTAAAGAGTTGTTTTAGATGGGGATGCTGTGAGCAGGAAGGATCCCCAGTAGCAGTCAGCCTTGAAACGAACCTGAAGAGGCCTCTGACCGAAGACTAGTGCTGTATGACAACCTTAAAACTGTCATGACATGCTAACAGCTCAATATCCGGGCAGCAGAAATGGTAACATGTCCTGGATGACACAATCAGATGTTGGCAAGCACTGCTAATCCATTTTATTTGCTTTTGTAAATGAAGTGTATGTATGATCATAGTTTGCAGTTATTTGCAGGACTTTGTTCAGCTGTGGTTGTTTAAAAGCACTTTATGAATGAAGTTGGTATGGTATTTCTCTTCTACCCTTCTTCCCTTATTATATTTAAAATAGTTTTGTTTGCTTAGGTAATTTTCAATAAGCATAACCAGAGTCAGACAGTCAATTGTAAATTGAAATAATTAAGTGATTTTTATAGCAAGTACTTAGTAAATACGAGCAATTTATCTAGTAAGGTAAACTTTGTTGTTATGTATTTCATGAATATGATGGTAGAGTACAGAAGCAATGATTCGCAATGGTGTGTACATATAAAACTGCGTCCCTGGGTGTGTTAGTCCTGCATTCGTTTAGGTACTGGACTGAAAGTAAGAAAACTGAGCACCAGAGCAGTATCAGGTTTAAAGTTGTTAAAATTATTAGCGAATATAATCATAATGATAATTTTGTAGCCGAATTTTGTAGCAAATCCTCAAGAGTCTAAAAACACCACTAAACTCTTTATGAAGGTTTACTACGAGTGAAAAACGGTGTGACCATTTAGAAACAGCGGGATCTTTAACGTAATTCTGTGAGCCACCTTCCTGACTTCACTCACTTGACTTACCTCTCTTTGCCTTTTCTGCCTCGGTCACCGTCTCAAAACCGAAGTGTGTGCTTCTGTCCTCCGCTGTGTCACTAACGCAGCGAGAGCGGCATGAAACATTGGCGGCAGCAGCAGAGGTAGTGTTTCTGTGGGAAAGGCGAGCCAGCCGACGGACCAACAAACTTACGGATGCAGCCATATTGCCAGGTTGCGCAACTCTTCTTCCTGTGATGAACATGCTGCATGTGAAAAAGGATTACTGCTGCTCTCTACAGGCCATCTATAGAACTGCAGTGAATTAGTCAAATTTTCATCAGGGGGTTAAGCACTGTTGTTTCACCAATATCTTGACCTTGATTTAATCATAATATAAATAAATAAATATTTAAGTAGTATCAAAATTACTTCTGAGTACACTCAAGTAGATTATTTACATTTTAGGGTAAAAAGATGTATTAAGTTATACAGTAAACCCTCTAAATTTCCAAAAATATTTTTATCCGCATTTTTTTGCCGTCTGTATTAATTAAATATATTGTTGTTTTTATTCATTTTAATGTTGTAATACATCCAATAGTGGTCTATATCAGGGGTCTGCAACCTTTGCAATTCAACGAGCCATTTATGATTTCAGACTAGCTAAATAAAACTAGTTTAGAGCTGCAAAAGTAACCTTTTGAAAAAAGAAATATCTACTATAGAAAAATATTTGATATTTATAAACAACAATCTTTTTTATATCTTTAGGTTCTAAAACAACAAAAAATATAAAACTTTTAGAAAAAGATGATGGATAATTTTTTTCTGTGGGATGTTGAAATTTGGGGCAAACAATGTAAAAGGAGTTCTATGCAATGACAAGAAAAATAGATGGAAGAAACGGGTTATGTGCCTGGACCAATTCTTTTATATAAATATACAGGATATATATATATATATATATATATATATGCTTTCAATTGGTAGAATCATTAGACACCACTGACACCAAAGCTATGCCGATGATACACCAATATATTTATCCATAAATCCATGAGTCCAGTCTAGAAGACATAAAAACATGGATGACTCTAAAACTTTTTGCTCCTAAATTATGACAAAACAGAAGTTGCTGTCTTTGGACCAGAAGCTCTAAAAAGGAACTGCTTAGTCAATCACTTCATCTGGATGGCATTAAATTGGCCCCCAGTAATAATTTAATTAACCTCGGCATTATTTTTTACCAAGACATGACATTCAAACCCCATATTAAACAGTTTTCTAGGATTTTATACTTTCATCTCAGGAATATTGCTAAAATTAGAAACATCCTGTCCAGGAGTGATGCTGAGAAACTAGTCTATGCATTTGTTACCTCAAGGCTGGACTACTGTAACTCTTTACTATCAGGAAGTCAACAAAATGCCATTAAAAGCCTTTAGTTGATCCAAAATGCGGCAGCAAGAGTTCTGATGAATATTAAAAAGAGAGATCACATTTCTCCTGTTTTAGCTTCCCTTCATTGGCTCCCTGTTAAATCCAGAATAGAATTTAAGATCCTTATTCTTAAATACAAAGCCCTTAATAATCAAGCTCCATCATACATCAGAGATCTGATTGTTCCATATGTTCCTAACAGAGCACTTCGCTCTCAGACTGCAGGTTTACATGTAGTTCCTAGGATTTCTAAAAGTAGAATGGGAGGCAGATCTTTTAGTTATCAGGCTCCTCTCCTGTGTAACTAGCTCCCAGCTTTAGTCCATGAGGCAGATACTCTGTTTACTTTTAAGGCCAGGCTTAAAACTTTCCTTTTTGATAAAGCTTATAGTTAAAGTGGCTTAGGTCATCCTGAGCTATCTCTGTAGTTATGCTGCTATAGGTTTAGACTGCTGAAGGACAGACTGACCACTTTTCTCCACTCTGCTACTTTCTTTTCTACTACTCTCCAGTTGTATTATTTCCTGTTATTTCGACTGTTAACTTTGTTTTCTCTCAGTGTTTTTCTCTCCATAGAAGATTTACCTGGTCTGGTATCCTGCTTAGCTACATTGCCCTGTTGGACAGGGGGGCATCGACTGGGATGATGGTCTTGGCGGCTGAACATCTCCCATGTCCTGTTATCAAGTTTTTACTTTCTTAAATATAAAGTACTCTTATATCAGATCTTTTGTTCTTTCTGTGTCTCTGCTCGGTCTTCTCAAACCCCCAGACGGTTGCTGCAGATGGCCGCTCGTACTGAGCCTGGTTCTGCTGGAGGTTTCTTCCTGTTAAAGGGGAGTTTTTCCTCTCCACTGTCGCTACATGCCTGCTAAGTATGAGTGACTGCTGAGTGATTGCTGTGGTTGGAAGTCTGCATCAACGGGACGCAACCTCAAGTCAATGACTTGATGCAATCTGCTGGGATTCCTTAAATAGGAAACCAACTAAAACTTTAAACTAATTGGAATCTTTGTATGATTATGTTGAAATGACTTTTCTTGTGAAGTGCCTTGAGATTACATCTGTTGTGAATCGGCGCTGTATAAATAAACTGAATTGAATTGAAAATTACTGCCACTTTTGGTGTCCTTGTGTTGTATTTAAATGTATGGCAGTTATTCCTTGAAGAACTTAAAAAACCTGCATTTGTATTATATTCATATTTAAAGCATTTGTTGATTATTGATCCTTTTTAGCTATAAGGACCCATTGCAGGTGCTCCAAAGAGTCTCCGGATCCGTAAGTTGCAGACCCCTGGTCTACATTAGCTGTAACTCCCCTTGCATGGTTACAGCTGTGTTCATTGGGCAAGAGGTGGGCTTGACCCTTTATTTTTTGCCACTCCATCCACTAAAGAAATGTATGTAAACTTCTGATTTTTTTTTCCTTTCTTTTTTTTTTTCTAGAAAACACACACACACCTACCCCCCCCCCCAACAATGTCACAGAGAAACTCATGGTACCGATTAATCAAGCTCTAGTAATGATAACCTCAGCCCAAGAATATATCCTTAAACACCAGAGACCCCACATCTATGTGTGTGTGAGCATGCTGGTGCATATAAGGTTTCTCCATAAGAGTGTTCGATAGCTGGTGTGAGCAGGCATCAATCCGTCTCCCAGGAATCGATGCAGACATGAAGGAGATCGGAGCAAAGACGTCCAAAGGACCCCCAGAGCCCCAGGCGGACCCGGGCGGGGCCGACCGCATCCCCCAAGAGAGGAGAAAAGGAGAACCCCAGGGGAACATCCAGCGGCCACTATGCAGGGGCCCGGGGGGAAGCAGTGACGAGCCCACGGGCTCCGCCGGCAACCGGCCGCGCCGGGGCGGGCCGGTCAACGGACCGGGGGAGCCGGGGCCCAGGGGCACCCCACCGCCCAGCAGGGACCCGACAAGGGACCGGCCGACGAGGGGCCCCCGGCACTGCAGGGGCCGCGGCCGGCCGCTTGCCGCCACGCGACGCCTCCACCCTAGGCCAATCCCCACCGCCAACATCCCAGCGCCCCACCAATAGCCGCAGGGGACGGACAGCATCCCCATGCCGGGCTCAGTCAGCATCTGGACGCCAAGTTGTACCAGCTCCCGGGTCCTGATCCCGCGCAACGCAGGGCGCCGAGACCAGGCATCCAACGAGGGCCAGGGCCGGTCCAACCCGCCAATGAACCGGCCACGCACGGTGCGCACAGAACAGGTGATCAAACGAGCAGAGACGCCGGATCCGCATCCCGCCGAGCCACCGAGCAGGCACCACCCAGCAATCCCAAACCTGGGAACCAAAGGAAGATATCGGCCCAGCGCATCGGCCGACCGACACACCGCCCCCCCAGGCCAAAAACTTCTGATTTTGAAAACACACACACACCTACCCACACACACACAAAACAACAACAGTAAAAAACACTGACATATTCTTCTTGACTAGATCAGTTTGAATTAGTGAAATAATTTTTATTTGCAAAATGTCACAATCAAGAAAGAAAGAAGTTTGGTATGATTTAACTTCAGACAGTGGGAAAAAAAGATGTTTTTATCCTGTGTAAGTTAACTTCTGGTTTCAAATGTATGTACAAAAACCCACTAGTACTAGCTTACATGCATGTGGATAAATCTGTTGCACACGTAAATTTATACCAAATGAAGGAGAATATTTTCGTGACTAAAAGTATAAGAGAAAATCCCTGTGTTGTTTAATTACATTAATGAGGGAAAAACAAAATATTATCTAGAAGACATAAACATGAGGAATAATTTGATTCCTGCTCAAGCAGAAAATCTTGGACCTTATGTTCAAATGTTTTATTATTCAAAGGAAGCATATTTGAGAAGCTTAAATAAATAAAAACTCTATTTATTTCCAAAGAGTTCAGAAGTATTTATAGCACAAAATCTATACCCCGAAGGCAAAGATGCAATCTGATGTACTTTAACCCCTTCTTGCGGAATGAACATATTTAATGGAAATAAAATCTCTTTTATTAATCATATATGAACTCACAAACCACTGAAGAGCATGATTACCTTAGTTGTAACAAGGTCATGGACAATATCTAAAAGCAAGACAGATCGAAACAGGCAAGTTGCTGCGCAGCCTGTAAACATTTATTTTCCCCAAAGATATTTTACTGATCCATCAGAGAAGAGGAACTCCTGTAAATCTGCCTGACTCCAGTTCTCTGAGTGCAAAAAGGGACAGCTTTTGTCCCCCTTTCTTCTCACTTTCCCATCCCTGCTGTAACCAGACACTGTCTCCTTTTGTCTCATTGTTCCCTAAATTACTTGTCGGCTTGAATTCAGAGGGATCCACTTACAACGGAGTCTTTTCCCCGGCTTTGGGAAGGCTGACCACAGGGGAGCTGCAGGCTCTGGCTTTTTACAAGGACACAGGGGAGTGATGAGAAAGCTCTGCTTAAAATTTCTAAATCAAAGGCTGCAGTCGGAATAGATTCTGGCTGTTTTAGCAACGAATGGAAACAACTGTTTTATTGTGAGCCTAGTAACAAAGTTAGTTCATATACTCTGCCACCATTAGAGGGAGTAAGAGGATTTTTTTCTCCACCAGATGACCATTTCTGCAGACGTTTCAGAATGTAAGGCAAAAGACAAAACCTTCTTCGTTTAAGGACTTGGGTGTTGAATGAGCTCCAGAACTCTTTTAGTGACTTCTGAATATTTGAACATGGATTTTGAAGAAATTGAGTTGGGTCAACTGTGCCTGTTTGAATTAAAGTTTGACTCCAACGACCTTCAAGCCATGATGGATCCTGCTGTGGATAACGAAGTTGAAGCAAAGTAAAGTGTGATTTTCTCCTATGCTCTCTTCTCTGGAGCTCTCCATACAAGGTTCCAATAGAATGTAGGTCTGTGAACTGATACGGTTATGAAACAAGGTGGATTTTGTTTCTGCTGAACCATTTCCTAACTGATTTAGCTATATGTTTTGCATCTTTGGTTAGATAACAAGATAACCTTTTTTCATCTTATGTGGTAGCAAGGCTGACAGTACCTTTAGAAGAGAAAGAGCCCACAGGATCATAGATCCACCACCATGCTTAACAGTGGTGATGAGGTGCTTTTGCACATGTTTTTGTTTTACTACAAACCGACTCAATCTATTGGTGCGATCCCTTTGTACTTGGACATCGGACTTCACAAGAAGAACGACCCCCTGCTGTGCATACAGCACGTTGTGAAAGTTGCCAGTATAAATCATTTGTTAGCAGTTCTGACAATGTTGTAACATATCTCTTTGTGACCAAGATCTTTTGGAATTTTAAGACATGAAATGGAAAGAAATATATTATTGGCTTCTGATGCTATTAGTAAAATCTTTTAGCAAATCCCACAGTTTTCTGACTCTCCTTGGGTGTGACATCATTCCCAGCTCAAAGCTCCAACTTTTGAGACTAACTGAACAGAAAATTTGTCTAATCTGACCAAAGCACCCTACACGTAGATCAGATTTAAAGTTTTTTAAAAATAACAACCTGTAGGCAGCTCTTAAGCCTACTTTTCTTCATAAAAAATGTATTTTTTTTGTCTGATAAATGTAGTTTCATTAGCGGTAAGTGGAAAATTATCATTACTAACATAAATAAAAGCTTGAACACATCAGTCTGTATGTAATCAATCTATATGAGGTGTTTAACTAATTTATTAAGATGACTGGCCTTCTATGTTACATTCATGTTGACAGCAAATACTTTCCCCTGATTTGCTCCCTAAACATCTAGTTGGCCTGTAGGACCCATCTAATGGTTGCTATGGTGACTTGAAGATGCACATTTTTGCTGCAGTTCTCCATGAGTGAGTTCTAGAGATGTTTTACCTCCCTTTCATCCTCATGACTGAATAAAGCAGTGAGTTTAATATAGGTCCTTGTCCAGCTAGAGACCAGCGGATAAAAGAAATCGGCTTCTGTTTCAGATCATATTTATTTCCCAGGGAAACATACAAACAAACAAACAAAAAACATTTATAACTAATTAAAAGTTTCTGGCAAGTCTGAATAATTTTTGAAACGAAAAGTTAAAATGTTAGTGTTACTGCTGTTACATCTATTACTACATTTTTTTAAACTTTAATATGAGTAGAGTTCGAATCATTCCCTTATTGCAATTTTATTCTTTATTAATGACTTAATTGATACAATGATTTTGTAATGTTTTACTGTAGTATTTAGTTTATAGCTTTTTTTTTTATTTAACCAGGAAAAGCATCATTGAGATTAAAAAGTCTTCTAGCCAAGACAGTAGAACAACAAAGCAACAAAAAACAGACATCAACAAATACATTCAAACGGACAGATAAATGAAATTCAGCTCTGAAAATTAGGCAAAACATCTGGAAATTGATGTGTCTGACCAAAGGTCATCCAGCATTTTCTTAAAAGCCTCTAATGAGATCATGTCAAAGTTTTAAGCCTTTTTGCACTTTGGTCCAGACATAAAAGCTTTCTCCCCATCTCAGTTCCTACCATAACTGAGAATATAATATAGTTCTGATAACATATATGCCCCTGGACTCCTCCGATGGAGGAAGCTAGAGAAGTAAGACGGAAGTAGACCAAGAAAAGCAACATACTGTGTCTGACTTACAAAGCACCTTTCTGCAATGTTTCTTTTAAAGGGCTATCTAAGTAAAGGTGATATGGGCCTTTTTTTTAAACAATGAATTGGTGTGGGTACCAATAATTTTGTCACTGAAAATGTGGTTAAAAACAGTTTTGGATTGTCACAGAGTTGCATAAAGCACCCCAGAAAATAGTATGCAACAAACAGATGTTCAAAGATGAATCCAACCCTCTAAATTAGTTAAGTGAGCAAAGATGAAAAACAATCACATGCAGGGACACCAAATATAAATTTGGAAATCATCTCTAAATACACCCCAGGAGTTCCTGTGTATCTTTTTTTTTTTTTTTTTTTTTTTTGCTGTTCCAAGTCGTGAAGCTGGTTTCCTGCTGTTTCCTCCATAACATGCAGGTTGCATGCTTGACCACATCCCAGACGGAATAGGTTCTCCAAATCCTCCATGGACTATGTGTGTATGATCATCTTTACACAAATTGCAAATCATTGCATATATCTAATAAGTATTTGGCTTCATGACCTCCCTCCCTGATAAAACTAGAGAAGGTGGAGCAAATGTCCAAACATGCAAGCAATGAAGCCTTGATCTATTAAAGGAAAACAGATTTTTTTTTTTCACACAAAAGCCTTTAAACGGATTGCGAGGGAATGGGATTTGCTTGATCAGATTTTTGTGTCCCATATGCTTCTCAGTGACTGTAACACTGAGTTCAGTGATGATGTGAAGCCTGTTTTATCATCGGTATGGAGCAAGAAAACAAACAAAAAAAGAACGAAAGACAAGTCTGCCTTAAGAAACATGCATACAGTGTTTATTTGCAACCAGGACACATTAAATAAAACTACAAAGATACTTCACTTATACAAAAGATAGATTATATCCCATTCACATACAAAATAACAATAATTTACTGTATAAATTAACATTTCACTATATTTCATTATTTACAATTAGATGAAAACAACATTTTGGCCCCTTGTGACCATTTCCCA
Organism: Valencia hispanica; assembly: GCA_963556495.2. NCBI lineage: Eukaryota > Metazoa > Chordata > Actinopteri > Cyprinodontiformes > Valenciidae > Valencia > Valencia hispanica. The sequence goes on from OY747704.1 coordinate 50,393,988, forward strand.
CAGGGCCTATGGTATTGTTTTCATGTCAACGAGCACTTCGGGACATTTGCAACAATCAGAGGGGGAGGGGGGACAATTCTGACTACCCTGAAAGAAACATAGCGTGGAATTTTCCGACCGACTGAAGGACGGGAGAGAAGACGGGAGTTTGCATAATTCACCAGGCTAGCCAAACAAATATACCCTTGTTAGATACTGACTGTCATATTTGGTTAGCTTGTGTTTGATTTGAAAGCGCATTAATTTCCCCGTCCCTCTTTCACTCCTACTCCTCTCTACGCATGGTTTGCTCTGAACATCACAGACCCAGGGGCATCCGCTCACGTCCTGCAATAATTAACATGAGTTACAGTTGAGCAGATGAGCAGAAGATAGCATTAAGTAACTTTTTTTTTTACTTCTAATTTGGAGACAAAAATGCATAATTATTTTTTTGTTGATTCGGATCCTGCATTAATCTCCTCTTTGTTTCAAGTGCTCAGGTTGCTGATCAGATCGTTTTGGTTCATTTTCACCAAAAGCTAAATGCAAGCCCGGATAAGTACTGTTTTGTTTTGTAAGTACGAGCAAAATTAAGTGCACTGAATGAGGGAAGATTTCAAGAAACTACATGAAGCGTTCAGCCCCAAGCAAGACAGACCAACTGCTATGCTGATGGCACAAAAGTAGAATTTGATTTTTCTCAAGTAGTTAAAATGTCACAGCTGCAAATTGTTGGCTTGTGGGTGGCACCGCTGAGCACTTTCTGGGTGTATCATTTGCATTCAACCTTTTGGGCCTGAAATCTACTTGACAAGTCCACAAACTCGAGAGTCTGTTGATTCTCAAGACACTTTAACGCTGCCTAAGCGTTCCAATTTTGAGCTCGCTTAATGAGAAAGCTTAAAATAAAAGCAGATGGGTCTCTTGAATGGTTTGCCGAGACAATAAAATCAAAGAGTGGTCATAAATATCTCTGTTCCCACAATGAATTACAGAATATACAACAATATTCACCCTCTTTCTTCTACAATCAAAAGACTGAGAGTTAATGTGAACAATATGTTCAGTAAATGTCCAAGACTACAAGTAAGAGCACACAAATTAAACATAATATATGTTTCAAAGCCTCGTTTGGCTTATATGAAGAGTTGCTTTTCTGATGGCTATGGATCTACTTCCCCCACACACACGATCTGGCATTTTTTGATGATAGAAATTCTGTCTTGGGAATTTCACTCCTCATATCTGCATTGATTCTGAAGTCTATGAGGGATTCTGGTCGATATAAAGACAGAAACAGATGTGTGGAATCTGAAGGAGGGGAAGAGGATATCCTTAAGGCACTTGAACACCATGAAACCGGAAAGACTCCCACCCACAGCTCAAGCGGAGGGAAAAAAGCCCCAAGATCTTCCTTAGTCTCCCTAAATGGCAGTTTGTCAGCAAACACCAATTCCAAACACTTGAGTAAGTCTTCTCTCCACCCAAACATTGGAGCAAAAGGTGGGCGAGGGAGCTCTCCTTCACTCTGATCTTTGAATTTTGCACGCAAAGTGCTGTGATATCTCAGTGTACTATTGAGTCCCTCTCTTCTAAAACCTTAGTTATCATGTAAAACACATCAAAAAAACTGAAGATTAGCATTAACAGACAGGAAAAGACAAACACATACAACTCTTTGGAGGGAAAGGTTTCCGGCTTTTGACAGCAAATGTTCTTCTATATGAGGCAGTTAGGAGTTTATGTGAAACTGTTAAGCTTTGACTGCAGGTGTTTAGGTTTTCTGCCGTCGCCATGTGAACTCTCACTGATGAAGCTGCAGTCTGGAGGGATTTTAGAGGTATGCTGAACGCTAAGGACGGCTGCAATGAATGACAATGTGTGTCTGTCAGAGCTGTAGATCTTCTTCCATCCACTCTTTTAGCTCTCCTCTCTGTCACTGTGGTCCCTCATACCCTTGTGTGACCCTCTCTCTTTGGTGCTGAGAGGAATGAGAATGCCTTGCCTCTTTTTTTGGGCCAACAGGCCATTTAAGCTGCAGTCACTGAGTCAGTTGTCATTAGTCACTCAGTCGTTTGCTTATTAGTGAAGCGCCTCATTAAATTTCACTGTCTGAGGGCCATGTCATCTGATGGCCCTCGAACAGAGTATTTGTGGATGGCAATAAAGGTGGAGAGCAGCAGCAGCAGCATCAGCAGCAGCACTAGTGGCCCACCAGAGGGCTGAGGTCCCCATGATGGTTCTTAAGCTTCTTCTTGAAGAGGGAGATGGTGGAGGGCTGGTACAGGATGATCCACGGCTCAGAAGACACCGTGCTCTGGCTGCAGCTGTCTGAGCCACTGACTGTGGGGATGTTCTGGGTCCTAGAGGTGGAAATAAGAGGGAGATGAAACAAAGAGCAAAAAAGATAACGGAACTTTGAGAAAGAGGAGGATAAAGACGATCTTACAAATAGCACTGTAGTACCTATTATTATTTATCAATTAATTTTTGACAGTTTGTTTTCATCTTTAACCAATATTTAGAGACTTCACCTGGTTGGAGTTTGCAATTTAGGCCACTAGATGTCACTACATCCCTCAGACAGGAGCTTTAATCTTCCACCTTTTGTAATTTTTTAAAATGATTATTATTATTATTATTATTACAATTGTTGGCACCTTAATATTTAGCACTCCTAAATTTGTATATTTTTATATTTAATATTACCATTTAATTTCAATTGAAGTTACTTATTTTAATTACATAGGATGCCTTTATTTTTTACTTTCATTACTTATTACTGAACCTACTTATTTTATCATGTTTCTGCAATTGACCTCCCCTACTGTGTGTGACTATTGAAGCTTTGAGATCAATAAAGTTTTAAGGTTTTGTCTTATCTTAGTGAAAATGTATTTAACAGCTTGCAGATTCATTCACTTTTGTGTCTTTGTCCATTTTCAATGTTTCAGATTATAAAACAGCAAACGGCATTTTAATAATTTATTTATCTATTAATTTTATTAATCCGTAACCAGACAGAATTTCAAAGAACCTCTTATCCATGTATCATCATACAGTTCAGATTTGACCAGTTAAAACGAAAAACTTTGAGCTAGACACAATTAAATGAGGCCCAGATTCCTAAACTCGTTACAATAGGAATCTGAGAATCACATACCCAACTCAATATATTTAACCAGTCAAAGTCCAGGACCGTATTTTCATTTCTGTTTAAACTGTTTACAACACAGGAATCAATCATCTGAAAAGTCCCCATTGACTGGAGACACAATAAGCAATCGAAATCTTGTGACAAGCAAAATCTTTATAAATTTCTTTAGTGCTCCTGCTCCCCCGCCTGACAGAATGTCGCCCTGGATCGTGAGCTATATCTCACGCATTTAAACTCTACTGGTTTTTGGAAAACCTGATTTTGAGTGCTACCTATGGTAGATTACTTGCTTTTCTTTAAAAAAAAAAAAGGGGAAAACAAACATTTATTATTATTATAGAGCCACATAATACAAGCAACAGGTGAGTCAGATCACTTTGTAAATTTGCTCATAGGGAGGGATTTACTTAGAAACTTCCACTAACAATGGCCCTGATCCAGGATGCACATTATTTTAAGCTACTAATTATGCTGTCATGACCTACTAAACTTTTTTTGTTTGGTAAAAGGAACCCACTTATGAGGTTTGAACCAACAGAATGCTTAATCTTTTCTGGAGCTACTACTTTTTTCACAAATATAACATTTTACAATGAGAATTGAAATCTGCAAATGTCATGTCAGGAATGCAGTGCAATACCACGGATGAAAGGTTTAACATTTGTTGCTTGGTGGCTCTCGTTTCTAATATCGTCATACTTACTTGACCGTGACGTGGAGCAGCAGCTTGGCCACCATTGCCACCACCGTCAGTATAAGGAGAGCAGCCAGAGCATAGATGGTCCACACTGCAGAAAAAGAGAGCGACTCAGTAAGAAGACATCAAACATCCTGTCGCAGTAACGAAGACAAACCCGAGCATGCTGGAAAGATTAGCAAGCAAAGAGCTATTCGAGCACTGATGAAACACCTGTTTGCAGTGTTCAGCCAGCAAATTGTCAAGAAATTGTGACACATTATCAGCACACATCTGTTCTCTTCTGGCTGAGGAAAACACAAGGTGGTTGGATGAGGCAAAACATGTGGGACTCTGGGAGAGGAATGTTTGCAGGAATCAGCAAAGCACAGGACGCGTCAGCCCACCGTGCACTGCTTTGACAAAACGTCTGGTTGTGATCATCAGGGAGATTCAAAGTTACTTCACTTCTTAGTGATTGTCAGGTAGAAAAAGCACTTATAGTGCTTCACTCATATATGGAGTCACACTTGGTTTGAACATGTAGAAGCATTTCTGCAGATAAAGTTGATCTGAACAGTTCGGAGTAAAGAGTTCATGCTTAGATGCGACTATCAGGGGTGTTAACATACTAGCGCTGTGGCCGGTGGTCTCGCCGCGTCCAGCCCACTGACCTGGCATGTTGTGCTCGGGTTTGCCGGGGCTGGACGTGATCACGTAGAGGATGTGTGAGGCCCGTCCGTTGGTGGTGCTGTTGGATCCCTCTGTGACGCTGCTGGACAGCTGTGGTCCCAACGTGCTGGAGGCGTCTTTGCCTTTGTTTTCATTAGAGCCTCTGGGAATTGTGGTTCTGGTGTCCTGCCTTCTGAGCGCTGCACAGAAACAAATGTGAAAATTAACATACTGATTTGAACATGAAGAATTTTGAAACCATTTACTGACATTTTTTTAATTTTAAAATTTTAAGTTCTCTTCTTGAGAATGAACTAATCTGGAAATGAATTGATAACGTGGAGGATGATGTTAAAATGTACAGCAAAGGCGGGAGTGAATATTTCATGCAACTGAGATTTGTTTGCAGAGACACTAATTAAGAGCTGTATTAATGCTGCGAGGCTGAAAGTTTGCCCAAAATTGGTAGCTGCCCACATGGACAAATCAAACAACTTCTAGAAATACATAAACAAATCTTCGGCTTAGTTAACTGATAACCCAGCTGTATGCTTAGTGGATTCAATATGAAGCTTTAAGCCTTATTCGACCCACAGTCAAACATGGTGGTGGTGGTATTATGCAAAAAAGAAGGGCACTCTACTTCAAATAATCAGGTAGATGGATTTGCACTCGATAAACCTACATTAAGCTTCTACTGCAAACAAAATAATTTGGGATATATGTATATCTATGCTTCAGACAGCAAGAATAGATTTTGAGCACCTGGTTATTTAAAAAAATGGTCAAGTAGTTTTTTCATTATCATTCCATCCTGTAAAAGCAACAGTTCAAATAGTAACCTCCGCCAAGAAGGTAATGTTTTTTCCAGGGTTTGTTTGTTAGTTTGTCTGTAAGCAACATAACTCGAAACGTTATTGACAGATTTTGATGAAAAATTCAGAAATGTCTGCAGAGGGACGAGGGACACGTGATTAGATTTGGTCCGTGCTCTCCGAGTGCTTTTCTTTTTAAGATTCAGAAATTAATAATGAGTGTATGTAAAGTTCTGACTGCAACTGTAGACACTGATTTAGAAAAGTTAGGGGAAAAAAGCTTTTAATAGGCTTAGAATGACAAATTAAATGTTATATTTTTAGCCATGGTTAGTATTTAAAAGTGGAATAATAATATGTAATTAAAACAAACAAAAATATTTTCATATATTAAATGGTGCGAAAAGGAATATAGTGTTTACCCAGTTTCTGGCTACATATATTTAGATTTTTTTAAAGAAAAAATATTATTAATAATAATAAAAAATGATTAATTCTGACTGACCCCCTCCAGCACCATTATCTGGTAATTTTATTAGATTTATGTTTGGTCTACATTTCTGCTTTTTAATACCAGATGTTAGATTGTTTTACATTTGATACAGTATTTGTTTTTCATTTTAGAAAGCCTTCGAATTAAAGCTGTTTATTCTATTTTTATAATGCGTGTCAGTATTTAACAATGGCATTGCACAGAACTGTACCCAAGACTGGTCATTTGTTGATAATGATGAAGCTACCCTCATGAAACCAACAGCTTACCAAATAGTCTTAATCAAAGACCCAGAACCACAATTAAAGACTGCTCCATCCAGGCTTGTTTCTCTCCGCCATGAATGGTGGTGGAATTTGAAAACAGCGTGGGATATTTTTCCTACTTTTCGCATAATCGCTAGACCTGACTGTGATGTTCCCGGAACGTCCCACATGTTTCCCATTTGCAGGCAAAATGGCATGCTTCAGACCCAGTCACAGCTGAAATGCACCACCATCCTCATCTGAGAGCGTTTACCCTGAAATTACAGCTCAGCCTAGCAGCCTTCCACCATGGAGATACAGAAAGGATTTAGTGGCGATAATCAGACTCGGTAATCTTTTCTTCTCTCTCGGCTTGGCTCCTTGTTTTGTGCACCTACTGTATTGGAGTAAAGTTTTCTTTCTGTTCAAAAACAAACAACTTTGTGACCTTTTCTTGTATTGTGTCTCCATTTCTTGGCTTCATGAAGCCTCAAACAAAACAAGAACCACGCCTGTGAAGAGGTCGGGAGATTCTGACCTTTTGATATTGTTTTAGCGTAACTCCACCGAGCCAGAAAAATGACAGGAATATAAATGGCAGCAGAGAAAGAGGGGCAAGAACAGACTGCATCTCTCAGTGTCATCCTGTAAGATTAAATGTCACCTGCACGGAGTTATATCATCACACGATTTACTCGTACTTTCAGAAATTAACCTATTACATCAGTTTTTTGTTTTTTTTAAAGAGAGAACTTTGTGTAAAACACAGCTTGGCAGTCTGGGATAAAACTGTGTGGAGCAATGACTTTAAATACCTCACAGTTTTCCCATCTGTGCTTCACAGTAAAATTGGACTATAACAAGACGTACTGACACTACTTTGTATGTAGTTGTCCAACATATCTGCTTTGCAGTTCAGCAGGGAGCAAACTCTGCAAAAGCAAAGTGCCTGCTGCAGCTTGACAACAGAGCGAGTTCCTTGAAAAGCAAATCTATCTAGATATGGAGGATCATCCGCAGATGTGACAAGAGAACAGGGCCTGAGATCTACAGTGCCTGGCGAAAAGTCTCATACAACTTGAACTTTTTCTCCTTGTGTCATGTTACAACTACAAACGTCGATGTGTTTTATTATAACTTTATGTCTTAGACCAGTCCAAGATAGTACATAACTGCAAACGGACAGGAAAAAAAACATGGTTTTCAACATTTTTATAAATAGAAAACTGTGGAATGCATTCTTATTTAGCCCCTGTCAGTCAATACAGGTCAGGTTTAGCAATTTCCTTGTATCCCTGTCCCTACTGAGAAGTGATGCAATTCTAGTTTTTCTCCATGCAGTGTTTTGCATGTAGGCCAAAGGTTTTATTGCTGTATTCAACTGACCTGAGTATTTTTTTCATCATGTTTGCACTCCTTGCCTGCCCTTTTAAAGTAGATAGCCATGTCTTGGTAGATTTGCTGATGTAACATAGTCATCCTTGTATGATGGACTGAACAGTGCTCTGTAAATGTTCAAAGTTTGAAATATTGTTAATGTAAAAATGTTTGAAGTATATTTATACTTTTCAAGGCTCTGTACCTCACCAGGCCTAACAGGAGGTAAGTGGACTAACAATGCAGGAGAAAACAGAATAAAGCACGCACACACAGTCCAGTAAGCTTACAGGATGCAGTAGTAGCATTATTGTCCATTAATCTTACCTTGGTACAAAAGAGCAAAACCATGAGCCTGATTGGTGCGATCTGAGAAGAAGTACAGTATAACAAAGTCCCCTGTGATGTTCACTAGCCCCCGTGGCGGGCTGCGCCAGTCAAAGCGGGCAACTACGTTCCTGGTGTAGCCATCCAGAAGCTCCACCATGTCGGTCTGGTCGGAGATGTCAAAGAAGGTGAAGTTGAAGAGGATCGCGTAGGATCCGGGGACCTGGATGGTCCAGTAGCAAACGCGACTGGCCGCATATTTGTCAGGAAAGTCGGGGGAGTAGATCACTCCAGTTGGGGACGTGTAGTTCCCACCACAGGCGCCAACTCGCACTGAAGGCAGGAGGAGACAAAGCATGGTCAGAGATGTGTACTTTTCTGAAGTTGGTGTGATTCTAAAATTAAGCTTGGGCATGAACTGATAAAGTTTCTCAGGGATACTGAGAAGACAACACAGCATGGGGCTTTAAAACGTCAATCATTTAAATAGTCATAGTAGCTTTAATCATGATGAAAACATATTTTATTACCACATACATTTGCTCATGCTTCGGCTGGTAGCTAAAGCTGGTGGCAGAAGTTTCCATACACACATCATGAGTTGCCTTTCATTGTAATTGCAGACTTTTAATGATTTATTTGAGCAATTCTATTTTTCAGGTCGGAATGAACATATAACAAACAACTAAGCTAATTTTAAGAAACACTTTGTTATGGATATTCTCAATACCACGTATGTTCAAAATTATACATCTGGCTCAAAATATTTACATGAATTCACTTGAATACTATAACAGAAGGTCTTTTAACTGGACAACACCAGGGCCCTTGGCAAAATATCGCAGGGGGTTTGTTTTTGCCAGCATCAAAAGATGTTTGACAGCAACCATCAGAATTAATACTGTTAACATCGGAAAAGTTCAAGGACATCAGAGAAGATCTTAGAAGGAGAATTTTTTTATTTGTCCATGCTGTCATTGTCATATAAAAGGAAACTGGTAAGGAATAACTCAAGAACCAACCATACTCAGGTCTGCCATGATTTGGAAACCTTTAAACTCAACTGAAATGTACAGGAGTCCACAGATACAAAGCCAAATGTCTCCTGGATAAAGGTTTTATGCTCACACTGAAAATAATTATGTTTGGAGGAGTCAAGGTAAGCCTTTCAACGAGGTAAGCCGTATTGCGTCATTTCCTGTTGTCACTGTTGTGCTCCTTGTAAGCTGTTTGGTGTTCAGACTCTCTTGAATTGATCTGTGCTGAGGCCTCTCTAAGTTATTTTAACACACAAGCACACTAAAACACTCGTTTTGTGGTTGTGTACTCTACGTTTTGGGAACTCCTTGTGTTTCACACAGTTTTTCTTGGGGTGGTAAGGTCTCGCTAGCTCAGTTAGCTTAGCTTCATTGCGGCTATGGCTACTCTTCTCTCTTCTCTCTCCTGTCTCTAACTCTTCTCTTCTCTCTTGCTCTCTCTGTCAGATGTTTAGTTAATTCCCTGCCTCCTTTAGTGATAATGGTAACTGTACTAAATGTAATATTTTTGTAGCTTTGGAGGCAAGGGTATCAGAATTTGAAGCACGGCTCTGCGCTGTTGAAAAACTAGCAGATAGCCGAAGCCCATTAGCCAGCGCGGAGCCAACAAGGATAAAACCCCCTAGCTGTCCTCCGGTAGAGCCCGCGCAGCCGGGACCTCAGGCTGGCTGGGTGACGGTACGTAGGAAGCATAGTTCTAGGACCCAGCCCACGGGCCACCACCAACCCATCTGCGTTTCTAACAGATTTTCCCCGCTCAGCCACACTCCCGCTGAGAAGCTGACCCTGGTAATTGGCAGCTCCATAGTCAGAAACGTGGCATTAGAGACACCATTGACCATAGTCAAATGCTTGCCAGGGGCCAGAACGGGCAACATCAAATCCTACCTGAAACTGCTGGCTAAAGATAAGCGTAAATACAGTAAGATTGTTATTCACGCTGGTGGTAATGACACCTGGTTACGCCAATCGGAGGTCACTAAAATTAGTGTTGCTTCGGTGTGTAAGTTTGCCAAAACAATGTCAGACTCGGTAATCTTTTCTGGTCCCCTGCCTGATCGGACCAGTGACGACATGTTTAGCCGCATGCTGTCATTCCATCAATGGTTGAATAGGTGGTGTCCTGCAAACGATGTGGGCTACATTGATAACTGGCGAACTTTTGGGGGAAAACCTGGTCTGATCCGGAGAGTCGGCATCCATCCCACTTTGGATGGAGCAGGTCTTCTTTCTAGGAATATGGCCGAATTTAATAGTCCTCCAAAACACTGATAACCCAGGGTCCAGACCAGGAAGCAGAGTCTTAGTTTAACCCACCTCTCTGCTGCTTCTGTACTGTTACCCACCCATTACCCTATAGAAACAGTGTCTTGCCCACGGCCAAAATTAAATGGATTAGGCCAACAAAAGCAAATTATGGAAATCTCATAAAGATAAATACTACTTTGACTGAACAGAAAAATAAATCTATTAAATGTGGTTCATTAAACATAAGAGGTCTCTTCTCAAAGACTTTGTTAGTAAATGACTTGATTTGTGATAATCACATTGATTTGCTTTGTCTCACAGAAACCTAGTTGCAGCAGGAGGATTATGTCAGTATAAATAAGTCAACTCCTTCCAGTAATTTTAAATTTTCACATTCCTAGAAGTACTGGGCGAGGAGGAGGAGTTGCAACCATTTTTCGTTCTGATTTACTAATTAGTCCCAGACCAATTGATAGCTACAGTTCTTTTGAACATCTAACCCTTAATTTTCCTCATCCAAGTTGCAAAACATTAAGACCATTATTGTTTGTGGTTTTGTATAGTCCACCAGGCCCTTACTCTCAATTCTTGGATCAGATCTCACATTTTTTATCTGATTTAGCATTACATACTGATAGGGTCATTATAGTGGGGGACTTCAATGTTCATGTGGATACTGAAAGTGATAGCCTAAATGCAGCCTTTAATGCTATTTTAGACTCAATTGGCTTTACTCAAAAAGTACAGGGATCGACCCAGTCAGGTAAACACACTTTGGACCTTGTACTGATATACGGTAGTGTGAGGAAATAACAGTCCACCCACATAACCCGGTCCTGTCTGACCACTTCTTGATAACTTTTGAATTTACTTTAACTGACCATCTTAAATCTGAAAGAAAATTTCATTATAGTAGAGCTTTATCAGACAATGCTGTAACAATTTTTAAAGAATCTTCCATTCTTACTTTCCTCAGTATCTCAGAGTAACACAGTGGATGGCAGCAATTCTATCTCTAACCCTTCAGAAATTGATGGTCTGGTTCACAGCGTTACTTCCTCATTGCGTTTGGCATTAGATAGTGTAGCCCCCTTAAAAAAGAAAGTGGCTAGCCATTTGAGGCTGACTCCTTGGTTTCATGCAGAGTTGCGTACTTTAAAGTAGAATACTAGGAAGTTGGAGAGAAAATGGCGCTCTACACATCTAGAGGATTCCTATTTAACCTGGAATAACAGTCTACTGCTGTATAAAAAGGCCCTTCGACAAGCTAGAACAGCATATTTTTCATCATTAATAGAGGCGAATAAAAACAATCCTAGGTTTCTTTTTAGTACAGTTGCCAAACTTACACAGAGTCATAGCTCTGTTGAGCCAACTATTCCCCCAGCTCTTAGCAGTGATGATTTTATGGGATTCTTCATAAATAGAATCAATTCTATTAAAAATAAAATCATTGGCATCCTCCCAGACATGATTACCTCTTCCTCAGTAAACGAGGCAGCATCGGAAAAAACTGTAGAACCTCATTTGTGCTTAGGCTGTTTTGATTCAGTCGAGCTTTCGGAATTATCAAAAATATTAGCCTCATCTAAACCTTCGACTTGTATGTTGGACCCAATCCCATACAAATTATTTAAAGAAGTTTTCCATTTGGTTCCTGGCCCCATTTTGGATATGATGAATCTATCCTTAGTAAACGGATACGTACCACAAGAATTTAAAATAGATGTAATTAAACCTTTACTCAAGAAACCTTCCCTTGATCAAGATGACTTAGTGATTTACAGACCTATATCTAACCTTCCTTTCTTATCCAAAATCCTTGAGAAAATTGTTGCTAATCAAGTCTGTGAGCATCTAAACAGTAACGAGCTGTTTGAAGAGTTTCAGTCAGGTTTTAGAGCTCATCATAGCACTGAAACAGCACTGATGAAGGTTACTAATGATATTCTCATGGCCTCAGATGATGGACTGGTGTCTGTCATGGTTTTGTTAGATCTCAGTGCTGCTTTTGACACAGTCGATCATAATATTCTCTTAGAAAGGCTTGAACATGTTGCAGGGATCAAAGGAACAGGACTAGGCTGGTTTAAATCAGATTTGTCTGATAGATTCCAGTTTGTTCTTCTAAATGATCAATCTTCTTCACTCTCAAGGGTTACTTGTGGAGTTCCACAGGGTTCTGTGCTTGGACCAATTCTTTTCACCATATAAATGCTTCCAATTGGTAGAATAATTAGACAGCTTGGGATAAATTTCCACAGCTATGCCGATGATACACAACTATATTTATCCATAAATCCTGATGAACCCAGTCAGGTAGGTAGATTACAGGGATGTCTGGAAGACATAAAAACATGGATGAATCTAAACTTTTTGCTTTTAAATTCTGACAAGACAGAAGTTGCTGTCTTTGGACCAGAAGTTCTAAAAAAGAAACTGATTAGTCAATCACTTCATCTGGATGGCATTAAATTGGCCCCCAGTAATAATATAAAGAACCTTGGCGTTATTTTTGACCAAGACTTGACATTTAAATCCCATATTAAACAGGTTTCTAGGATTTCCTTCTTTCACCTCCGGAATATTGCTAAAATCAGAAACATCCTGTCCAGGAGTGATGCTGAGAAACTAGTCCATGCATTTGTTACCTCAAGGCTGGACTACTGTAATTCTTTACTATCAGGTAGTCCACAAAGTGCCATTAAAAGCCTTCAGTTGATCCAAAATGCGGCAGCAAGAGTTCTGATGAATATTAAAAAGAGAGATCACATTTCTCCTGTTTTAGCTTCCCTTCATTGGCTCCCTGTTAAATCCAGAATAGAATTTAAGATCCTTCTTCTTACATACAAAGCCCCTTAATAATAAAGCTCCATCATACATCAGAGATCTAATTGTTTCATATGTTCCTAACAGAGCACTTCGCTCTCAGACTGCAGGTTTACATGTAGTTCCTAGGATTTCTAAAAGTAGAATGGGAGGCAGATCTTTTAGTTAACAGGCTCCTCTCCTGTGGAACCAGCTCCCAGTTTTAGTCCATGAGGCAGACACTCTGTCTACTTTTAAGGCCAGGCTTAAAACTTTCCTTTTTGATAAAGCTTATAGTTAAAGTGGCTTAGGTCATCCTGAGCTATCTCTGTAGTTATGCTGCTATAGGTTTAGACTGCTGGAGGACAGACTTAGCAATTTTCTTCACTCTGCTACTTCCTTTTCTCCTACTACTCTCCAGTTGTATTACAGTACATTCTGTTATTTCGACTGTTAACTTTGTGTTCTCTCAGTGTTTTTCTCTACATAGAAGCTCCACCTAGTCTGGTATCCTGCTTGGCTACAATGCCCTGTTGGACGGGGGGCATCGACTGGGATGGTGCTCCCAGTGGCTGAACATCCACTGTGTCCTGTTATCAACGTTTTACTTTCTGTAACAGAAAGTTCTCTTATATCGGATCTTCTGTTCCTTCTGTGTCTCTGCTCTGTCTCCTCAAACCCCCAGACGGTTGTGGCAGATGGCCGCTCCTACTGAGCCTGGTTCTGTTGGAGGTTTCTTCCTGTTAAAGGGGAGTTTTTCCTCTCCACCGTCGCTACATGCTTGCTCAGTATGAGGGATTGCTGAAGGATTGCTGTGGTTGGAAAGTCTTCCCAACCTCACCCCAATGACTGACGCAATCTGCTGGGATTCCTTAAATAGTGTATTGTACACTATTGTGTAAATGTATTGAAATGACTTCTTGTTAAGTGCCTTGAGATGACATCTGTTGTGAATTGGCGCTACATAAATAAACTGAATTGAATTGAAATTGAAAAATGGTGCACCAACTGTACTACATGGCAGTGGTTGCATCATGCTATGGTGCTGTTTCACTGCTGGTGGTATAAAAAAATTTCACAAATTAGATGTGGTAATAAAGAATGATGAGAAGCTAAATGGAAATAGACAGAGTTGTGTGTCTGAACAGGCCAAAGCAAAACATCCAGAACACAGCTCAGAATTGGTTTTGAAATCGATAAAGTCTTGATGAAATGAAAGTTCTGGAAAGGCCTGGAACTCATCCCTGAGAAAATTTGTTGGCCATGTTAAAAAGCTGGTTTCTGTTCCAGACAATCAACTATCAAGCCAGGATCATACCTGAAGCTAGTTGATGGCTATATAAATATGTGATCAAGGTGCAACTTCCTGAGGGAATTATGAGTCAATATTTTATATTATTTTTGCAGCAGTTTTAATTAGTAATGGGCTATATAAATGGTATACGGTAGAAATGATATTATTTAGCCATTGGTAGAGATTTTTTGTGTTTCTATTTACATTTTGTAAGTTTAAAATTGGTTGTTTTCTTTTTAACAGCAAAGAAACCTGTTAACCTGAATAACTTTTAGCTCAAATAGGGGCAGCTTTATATTTGTGCAATATTAAATCTATAAATAAATAATCAGGAAAGCAAAAAAATTGTTTATTTTTTCTTTTTAAATTATGTACTTTAGTTTAAACAATTTTGAACTTTGTGTTTTCATAACATTTAGCTTTAATTTTATTTAAAATATATATTTTTTATGTTATATTTTGGAAAAAGATTTAAATATTTTTAAAATGCATTCTGCACAGTAAATGTTCTTTAAATGGCATTCTATACTTTTTTGAAGTTGTTATGCTGCAGTGTATCTGGAATGTGAGAATGCTCAAAAACAGTCATTTTTACATATATAAACAGAAGAAAAGAATATATTGCAATAAATATCGGTATTGCATATGCTTTAGATTATATCACAATATACTTTAAAGGGGCATATCGCCCAGCCCTAGTAGGAATAGTTGTTACTTCTCAGCTTTAAATGAAAGCAGTTAGATAATTTTTGGCATTTTTGTTTTAAATCTTTGTGTAAATACTGTGATACACTGAAACTGAGGTGTTTTAATTAAAGCTATCATACTGTGAGAATCAAAAACCACCTATACCTCTTGTCATTGTACAAGTAGAACAAAATTGTTTGCACTTATCGTTAAGGCAGCCAAATCCAATAAAATAAAAAGCTAGTTAGTATGTATAAGATTAAAATAAACAAACAAATACATAAATAAATAAACAAACATGAATATTTATGGTATACTGCAACTGTGACAAGTGGAAAATCAAAATATAATAAATATAATATCATGCAGGTACTGTATGACATTTATAGGGCTCACGGAAACTGATGCAAAGTTTTCACCACACACTTTTGTCACACTTTCCCCCAAGAACTGTTTAGTTTTTCTGCCAAACTGCAGCAGAGGCATGAGAAAAATGCCTCAGCATTTACCGTCAAAGATGATGATCCAGCCATCTCCTCCGCAGGGCTGAGTGTGATCGCCGAAGCAAACGTGGTTACACTCCATGTTGGACGACTCGGCATGGTCTTGCAGGTCTGCTTCGTTGCCACAGAAGCAGGCATATCCTGACTCCATGCCGGCAAGCTGCGAAGCACAAAGTTTGGAACAAACTCCAGTCAGTGATTTTCATTTGAAATCAATTTGGCAAGCCAGACAAGGAGACAAACCCCTCAGGGAAAATACAACATAAGATATTCTGAGCTACTGGAAAAATGCTTAAAATATACCAACATACATAACAAACAATTGACTTTCTGTGGTCATTTAAATATCAAACATCACATCATATGAGTTTATTTCTGTTTGCATTTAATTTGAATGGCTTAGTCAGCAGTAACCACACCCCATTTTCCCATTTTGCCACTTTACACCCACAAACATCAAAGCACTCTATTGGGATTTTATGTGATAGAGTAACATACTTGTAAAAAAATAAATAATAATAATAATAATAATGTTTGCACAAAACAAATATGGCCTTTATGGAAGTGTGAAAGCAAGAAAGCCATTGTTAAAAGAAAGCCGTAAGAAGTGGCATTTAAAGTTGCCACAAGACATGTTGTGGACAAAGGTACTCAGGTTAAATGAGACCAAAAGTTAAACTTAGTTATCTGAATGGAAAACACTTGTGGTGAAAAAACAAATCTGCACTTTGCTGTCCACTGTGAAACATGAAGATCAGAGCATCATGCAAAAGACTTGTGACTGAGGCTGACGTTCACTTTCAGGAGGACAAAGAGCTTCAAACATACAGCCAGAGCTACAACAGAATGGTTTTTATCACAACATTTTCATGTTAGAATAGTCCAGGTGAAAGCCAGGCCTAAATCAAATTTGGAATCAGATGCAAGCCTCTAAAATTGCTTTTCACGGATGTTCTTTATTTGGATAGCATATTATATCATCAATATATATCGCAGTCACAATGTCAGACTACACAATATTAGAATTGCAAAGGACACTTTGGAATGCAATAACTGTTGGTGAAGGTATTACAAGTATCATGAATTTATTTTTTGCATTCCAATTAGGTTATTGGTTCTATTTGATGAAGTCTAGGTACAGCTGACAAAGATTACTGGGTCCAAGATGCCAAAAGTCACATGTGTTGGAAGCAGGAGTAAGGAAAATGTGGACCTATATTGGTATTTTAATATTAACAAATAAAATCAGCATTGCATGATTTAATGTAAAGAAAATAATTCATACAAGAATACAAGCTGTTTTTATTTAAACCAAAGTTTTTAATAATTAGCTCCTTAGAGAGTTGGAACAGAAAAGTGGAAAACCTAAACACTTCACCCCTAAATGTCCTCTCCAACACAGGGCGCTTGTTCTCAAAAGATCCATTGTCTTTCATTCAAAAAAGACACCATTGTTCCAATTTCTGCGCTGAGATGAATTTGGTGAATTGAAGGTGCGGGCAACATTTTCCACTCTCCCGTTTTTTGTGTCATGTATCAGGAATTCATTCGGCCTCTGCTCTCCACACAAGCCGTAAAATGACGTTCTATTGTTGCATCAACAGTGACATGAAACTGAGTGGAGCCAGGGAGAGACAGACTTCTGCCTCACTCATCAGTCAAGCTCTTAGTCAAAAAGTCATGTGGGATCTAGATTTTCAAGCACATATGGTTCATGAAGGACAGTAGTGGTAAAAAGCAAAACAAGTCATACACCATTAATCCTGTAGCCTTTTCCGGCAATACATGCACAGCTAACAGATGAAAAGAAGCCGTTGGTGTATGTCATTGTGGACAGAGCTGAGGCGGATCTGCTGGGACAGAAAATCAACACCTGGCAGAGTCTGTGGTGGCAACAATGGCCGTGATGGAAAAATTAAAAAAGGATTGCAGAGGAGGTGGCCAATTTGCTAACAGCCATTCATTTCCAGCTGTCAGGCCTGATTATTAGGATGGTTTGTCATTTACAGACTGGTTTAATACAGGAAGTTTGATGGCTGAATAGGAAGGGCATTCAAATGACAATAAAACTAACCATGATTTACATGAAAACAAAACTGAGCTGAAGTCTAATTTAAGAGCAATATGGACAGTTTACTGAATGATGTTTAATCCAACAAGTAGGTAAAAAAAACTATCAGTATACCCTTCATTTTTTTGCCTTTTACGATACATGTTTTGCTTTTATTCAGCATATTATGACTTTATCGTAAATCTCACCGAGTATTTCTGACTCCGACAGAAGTTGATGCAGGTCTGAATCGTGAGTTTGTTCGAGATCTCATGGGTACCGGGAAGGGTTGGTGGATGACCAGTGTCTTTGAAGCAGCCCAAATTCCCGGGCACTGCAGAGAGACAAGGGAGGAGGAAAAAAAGGACATCAGGCAATTGGGATTATTTTTCATTGATTCAGACTTCAAATATTTCTGCCACAAGGAAAATGCTGTTAGGCCAACTTTTGATAGATTACTAATAGACAAGACTCTAAAGGGAGGAGGTGCTCGATCTAACTCTACCATGTTTCCACTTCAAGTTCAATAACCATTAAGATTAGAAAATAGTTTTTCTTAGTGAGAACAATTCAAAATAGTAACAGTGATAGGTGTGGCTTTAGTAAGATATAAGTTGCGATTATCAACAACTAAGTAACATGTTCACAAAAAGATGTGTGTGTTTGGCTGATATATACATCAGAGGTGTAAATAAACTGTTTGCACTTTTAGCTTTTACCATTCTGGATAAAAATGGAAAAAGAGAGGGCATCAGGAAAGATACAAATATGTTTGCATTGTTTTATTTCCAGACATTGTTCTCTTTCCTATTCTCTAAAAGTTGTATCCATCTATCCATCCATCCATCCATCATATGCCACTGACCAAGCAGATGTAGATGGAAAATCACACTTTTTCAGATCACATATCTGTAGTTGGACAGTCTTCCCCCTTTAATCCGCAGTGTATTTATCAAATACAGTCCCCTCTCAAATACAATCTCTATAAATCTAGCAAAGTGATTACACACTCCAAAGCCTTTAAATTCAGTATAATAGCTTAGGAAGAGCCAATAAAGCATCTGGCAGACCATGTCCCATTTATGATTTATTTTTTCATATAAATTGGCTTTCTTGTGTTTCATTGCAGCATTGTGAAGTGCAATACTGTTAACAAACAGTAATACATTCACAAATTGAAAGCTATTTACATGGGAAGCAAGAAAATAAAGCCAATTTTCCCCAGGAAGGGTATAATCCGGCTACAGGGGACAGAAGACCTCATTAAAAAATGATGGACAAGACATGAGCAAAGATTGTCAATCATACTTTAGGACAGAATTGGAATACTAAATTGAAAACCATGATATATTCCTGTTACATATCAAGGGATTTATTTGATCATAAGTTGCATACCAAGCACAGGAACATTTGTTTTTGGTATAACAACATCTTGGTCTCTGGATGCAAAGTTTGACAAGTCCGGAGACTGCAGGGCTGTTTGTCCCTCGATGCTGCATGCCGGCACCATCCCAGAACTGAGACTCTCTGCAGCAATCATCAAACTGACAAACAGAGCTGCTGATGGCAGCTACCACCAGTGAGAGACATTTTCACCATGCTGTCCCGGTTCTATTTTGGAACGTAAAGATAATATGCAAACAACAAAAACAAAAACAAAAAACACGGGCGGACGGTGGATTTGCATGTAACATGGATTAAATATTTACAACCTTACTGAAGTCAAAACATCTTGCATCGGACGAAAGTAACCTTGATAAAGACCACACATGCGGTCGCAGAGTTTGGGTCTGGGTGCTGATACCAATGTTAACTTTTCAGCTGGCACAAGAGCTCATTTCCATACCCAGTGAGATTCTGCAAATTCTTTCTGTTTATGAAGAAATGAAGCACAAAGCCTTTTCAGAAAGAAAGTGTGACATGTTTAAGATTCCACCACAGACTGGTGGGCAGAAGGAGAAACAACACGAAATAGACACATTCTCGATTGTTGACCGTAAAGTGACCGTTATTTGGTCTTCCACCGCACTGTGTTTGACAAATGACTCAGCAGCTGAAGACAAAGTCGTCTAACTCTGTCGAACAAGCAGTAAATCATGTGCAGTATTCTTGCTTTTTCAGCCCCAGCCAAGCCACAGCTTCAGAAGAGGATAAATATGGTTGTTTGGGTCATTTACTGGGACACGAACGCCAACACTGGCTAAGTCAGGAGCTGGATTTTATGACAGGAAATATGACAGTAATGAGAATGTTTGAGGTTCTTACTGTTTTCATACAGAGAGCAGAGAGAGCTGGGAAAGCAGTTTCTTTATTATCTGTTGCTCAGGTATGCACTGGATCGACCCCTGAGGAGTGTGCACCCTGGGAGCATAGAAGGGAGGAGAGATAAACACCTGGTTGGAAACCAGCAATCTCCCTCCAAGCAAGGCAGGTAACACATAAGTGAGAAAGGGAAAAAAAACTGCTACTGCAGGGTTCAGCAGCTCAGATTAAAGGCAGAAAATATCTTTTTTTTCACTTTGCTTTGACAAGAAGATTTCAGACTGCAGTCAATTTATCGTTCTTTGTCCTCGTCTCATCTCACTTCTCGCTATTGAGCAGCAGGAGGGATCGTATCACACCGGAGCAGCTTTGGATTTTATACGGAGCTTAAGACGGAGAAGACGTTTTGCAAACTTCCAACATCTTTATCCCAAAAAAGTTCCCTGAATTCTTTGGGCCTTAAAACTCCTGGCGAAAACAACTATTACTAAACATCTGTGCTGCAGACTCAACAAGCACAAATATCCACTCAGAAAAAAACAACACAAAAATGTTTAACACACTTCAAAGCTGCTGGTGGAATTTTGGCTTTAATGAGCCAAAGGGGAGAAATGGAGGAAACACAAGGAGCTCCAATCCAGACCTATGAAAACCTTTGGAGATCGCTGCAGTAAGGGGGCTCAGTCGAACCCTAACTTTCACAGCTTCGTTTGTTTACCTTCCTATAAAGAAACGCAGTACGCCTAACATCACCTTATGTGCTAAGTCCAACCAAAAACACACAAGAGAGGTAAAGAGAAGAACAAAATAGGCAGGGATGAGGTGGAGAACATCAAACAAATGCAGCAGACTTTGGCAGCGAGTTCCTGCAAGCAGGTTGACGAGCAAACATGTGATTATGGAAAGAAAATCTGAAATTCCTACAACATCTGGAGGGTTAAAAGCAAAGAAAGAAAACCCCAGAAACACATTTAGAGGTTGCATCTCTCTAATTATTTTAAATTGACTTAGTTATGACTTTTTGCTTGATCCTGATAACACAGTGTTCTAGATGAGGCAAGACAGGGAACATGAGGTCAAATATTAGGGTCCATGGAGTGCTTCAGGGATTCACTTCAAAGGCCAAGATCACAATTTGTTCCAGCCAAAAAGAGTGAAATAGAGAAAAATAACGATGTTTAAAAAACAATCCTTGCTTGTCTTTGTACTCTTTTTGGCTGATGAACAACTTGATTACTTGAAATCATCTTACTTGTGCTTTACTGAATGCAATAAATCAAGAAACTGTCCTTAGAGTATAAACCTAAATGTTAACAGTTCTAAGAAAAAAAGGCTTTAATGTTGTTAAAGGGTATGTTTTCTCCACTTTAAGCAATAGCTGGAACAAGTCTTTCTGTTTAATTGGAATGGTTTATGATGTATTTACTTGAAAAAGAAAAATTACACACAAGTTTGCAATAAGCATTTTCTAAATCCCTTTGTCTAAAGTAATTAGATGAGTACGTTTAACACTGGGGTCAAGAGAATAAGATGAGATTCAAAGACTACTTTTGGAAATGTCCCCCCCCCAAAAAATAAAAATATATTTTTGTGTTTACAAATAGAGCTGAGGTTTTTATCAATTTAAAATCAAAGCCAGGTTTAAAGAGGCTATGTGCAACTTTTCCCCCAAAAATAAACGTAACAATAGCCTTTTTATTTGACCATTTATGACTCAAACATCTCCTGATGAGCATACTGACACCTTGTCACCTCACAGTGGGTGCACCTATAAGCCTGTATCCAGTTTTTTCTGTTTTCTGTCGGGTCGGATTTTCCCGCGCTGTCTGCGGATGTGACGTCAAGGTGATTCCAGGTATTGCATTAGGAGCTGGAAGCTACACTGGAAACAATGGGAGTGGCCAAATCCACAGTTTGGCACATTCTGAGAAAAGAAGGCACATACAGTATCAGCAGGATGATAAGTCCTGGATCCCCACATAATAAAAGAAGTGAATAATAAAAATGGACACACCTTAAGTAAAATAAGCTGCTTAAGTTTAGAATCAAATCAGCGTAACAGTAGTTTGAGTTGCACTAAACAAACATTAAAAAGTCCAGTTAATTTTCTTTCTTTTCATGTTTGTCTTTGTCATTACGTAGGTCGCTGACATATTTCCCAACAGGTGATTTATTTTATTTTTTTCCCTGCACCTTCTGGTTTTTCGGTGAGGAAACACTGACACTGACACAATTCTGGGTGTGGGAATCTAACAGGTCAGTTTAAGGGGGCTGATTGACATCACCCACGCAGATCAGAAATGAAATCTCCCTCTGGGGCTTTAATGTGTTGGTGATGGTTTGCACATTAAATAATTACTATCACAAAATAATGAATGAGCATTTTCCAGATTAGATTTCTTCTCCTCTCTTAACATGATTTGGTAATTATATTTTGTTGCTTCAGCCCATCTAAGTATGTCAGATTTTAACGGCTTCAATTCAATTAAATCCAAATGAGTGGTATAATTTAACATATCTTTACCTCCGCCAAGGAGGTTATGTTTTCGCTAGGGTTTGTCTGTCTGTTTGTCTGTGTATTAACAACATAACTAAAAAAGTTATAGACAGATTTTGATGAAATAAGATTGTGTGCAGAAGCAAGGAATTTAACTTCAGTTTTCAAGCACTAACAGAATAAACACATAAACATATAGAATACAGACTTAAGAGGAAATAAAATAGGGATAAAGGAACAATATGTACATATATTTGGAGCAAAATTCTTCAAATATTATTACAAGAAAAATGAAGAAGGAATGTGATAGTGCAGAAATGGTTTTGTTTCATACTAGAGTAGCTGACTTTTCAGGCTGTAAGGTGTTTGCTCCGTTCATCTGAGACACAGGGTAAAGGAAGAAACTGTCTCTGTGGCAGCTGGTTTTCGAACAACGCTCTATAGAGCTGACTGGAAGGTAAAGGTCAAAACAGTTTGTGTCCAGGATGTGTGGGGTCTTTTTCTGACCCTGGATCTGTAAAAGTCCTTGATGCAGGCAAAGTCAGCCCTGATGATCCTCTCTGCAGACCTAAATGCTCGTTGCAGTTTGCACCTGTCCTCTTTTGTGGATGATACAAACCACACAGTTATGGATGTGCACAGGACAGACTGAACAATGGCCATGCAGAAGATAACCAGCAGCTCCTTGAGTTGCTGCCAGAAGTAGAGTCTCTGCTGGAGCTTCTTCTGAACAGGATCTAAGTATGACAACCATCTCAGGTCCCAAAATAGTGATCAACTGTAGACACTGTTATTGGAGGCGGTGAAGGGAGGCAGGGAGGTTTTCCAGAAGTCAACTGTCTTTTAATATAGTGACACAATTTTTACTTTTCAATGTGATGCTTTTGAGATGAGTTCACCAAAAGGCTGGCGAGTTTCAACGGACGGGATCCCAGTTTGTTTCCGGCTAAGTGATTTACAAGAGTGTTTTTATTTCTTTCCATTTAAAGAATACGGAAAACATTTATTTTTTTTAAGAAATCTTTTTTTCATCCTGAAAACAGGGAAGCTGTCACAAAATCAAAGTGGCCTTAACTTATTACAACTTAAAGTACATTTTAAACTCCTTAATTTCTTTCAGTTTGTAAAATATTTTCTTGTTGCTGCCTGTACACAGTTTGCATGTAACAGATCTGTTAAGAGTTACCAGGCAGGTTAACAACTATCACGATGAGGCTAAATTTTAAAACAAATCACAATGATGTATTCCTAACAAAGACAAGTGGTTCAGTTTCTATTAATTTCAAAAACACACTAATAGATGAGCAGCACAGCCTTAGGAGAAGTACAACACCTGGAGATTTTGCAATCGCTGAGGTTGCCAGAGACAAAACCTCAAGAGAAAATAAACGTAGGCATGATGAGACAAAGCAAATAACTACTTTTCTGTGTGTTGGTTCACATGCTTTACATTCTGACAGCTTTGCAAAGCAAAACACATTTATTTTATTTCATTTGCAGCTGCCTTTAACTTTCAAATGTATTTTTTATAGAAATCAGTGTAGTTTAACAGAATCTCATTTAGCTTTTGTTTGATTTTAGGGTGAAAAGAAAGCAAACTGTCAAAATAGACTAAAAGAACCAGTGAAGAATTTAAATTAAAAAAATGATCATTTTAGTTGCATCACTGCTTCATTAACATTCAATCCAAAAGTAATTAGTGCTTCCACGTCAGAATGGCAGTGAGGTTGAAGGAGTTTATGCAGAATTTTAAAAGCTCATGCCTCAAGTGCTTAAAGGATGATTGCAAGTAATTGAAAACAAAGGTAAACTGAGATCTTGGGAAGTCTTCCAGCAGCTCATTAATCCACCACTAGCAGGTTAAATGTTTACATTTGATGCATATACACCTCTGCTTTGTGTTTCTCTGCCTTTATTCCCTGCTTTGTCTCATTTTCTGTTGTGCTTTGGCCTCGTTTATTACCGCTTTTGTATTACAGTATATTCAATACGTAAACAAATACAGCTGCTGCATTTCATCAAGCCTGTGATTACTCTAGTCGACTGCACCGCAGCCCACCAGAACATAAGGAAAAATGGAGAAATAACCCACAAAGCTCCCCCAGGAGTTTCTGGAAACTCTATTATTTTGTCAAGAACTGAGAGTTGCTGTTGCGTGTTTTAGCTGCTTTGTTTTTCTATGGAGATCATAAATTCTCCAGCCTCTAAATGGAAGTAGATTGCAATTTAAAGTATTCGGATTTAATATTGGGCAGAATGAGTCACAGAATTAGATCTAACATACAGTTTCACCGAGGCACATTTTGCTGTTCGCATAAGAGGCTTTAGTCTATATTACACAGGTAATGCATTTAGAAGTGTCCGAGTGATTCCTCTTTGTTTATGTGTTGGTTGGAGATTGTTACAACGAGACTGAGAGAGAGCAGATCAATGTCCCCGTTTGGGGCCTTGGGGTAGTGACTAACCATCTAATTAGAGGGAAGGGAGAAGAAGCTGCGCTTTAAAAGAATAATTAGTGTCTTCTCTGAGTCCGAACAATGCAGAAAAGACATGAAAAATGGCCATTGCACTGCAACGCTGCCTCTGCTGACAAACTAAATAGGCCGTGTCCCGAGGAGAGCCAGGAGACTTGATACTGGGTAGATTTGGAGATGAAAAGATGAGCAGATACTTTGTGGCCACCTTAGGTGAAAGATAAGCACTTCATTTATCATCACAGACTTTCAAAGACACTAAAGTCTCATTCGTCCGCAGCGACAGGTTCCACTGCTTATCTGGGCACCAGACAAGAACTTCAAAGTCTCTCACTTTCTTTTTGGAGCTTTTGAAATTGATGTAAATAAACTTTATTTCAAATGCTGGGGTAGAAGTCGCATTGAAGAGTAAAAGCTCTGAATTCTTACATCATTCTGCGGGCAAAAAAACAGCATTTCTGATGTAGTGATACCACAAAGGAGCTGAAGACAACAACAGAGGAAAAACATGAAGACCTGTTTTGTAAAGAGTACAACACAAGAAAACAACACAAACATTGGAAATTCCCCAGTTAGGCTCAGTAACAGCGGCGTTAGTCTTGCCAACAAAATGAAGAAAAGGAGAAAATATAATTTTTTTTCATTGGAGCCTGAATTGTTGCTTATTTAGAGGACACAATGTTTTTACTGTGAGTTCAGGTGACAAATTTAGGACTAAAATGAAATCCCGATTTACAATCAGAACAATTTAGCTTATTAATTAAGAAAAAATAGTGACCTTATCTTGTTAATTTCCAATCACTGAAAAGCATAGTAAACAGTTCAGTCATAAGCATTGCACATTTACTTGGTTACTCAAGTTTGAATATATATTCGGAAATAAATAATTAATCCATTATCTATACCGTCTATCCTATGCAGGGTGGAAACATGCTTCACACTGGATGAACCTTCTCTGGTCCCATTGTGGACATTTCCTGAAAATTTAATCAAAATCCACCCTTAACGTTTTGAGTTATGTTGCTAACAGACAGACAGATGGGCACAAAAACAATGCTCCTAAAGACCATGATATCTGGAATGCATTAATATATATATATCTTTTTAATATGTATGTCAATGAGTTGTCTTTCTTATTCAAGCAATACAGGATGCAGGATTGGTGACACACTAATCAATCATCTCATGTATGCAGATGATCTGGTCATCTTTAGTCCATATAGTGCTGGTCTCCAACATCTACTGAGAATATGCAGTCAGTATGGAGCAGACTTTGATATAACATATAATGCTAAAAAGGGTAAGATCATGATCCTCAGAAGCAGAGAAGACAGGAGGTTAACATTTCCTGAATTTTATCTGTCAAACGCAGCACTTAGTGTGTGTGATGGGCCATGTTATTGTTGATGACCTGTCTGATGATAAGGATATTTAAGAAGCTGTATGCCCGGGCAAATATACTGGTAAGGAAGTTCAGTTTGTGCTCCTTACCAGTAAAGATTTCACTCTTTAGAGCGTATTGTACATCATTGTATACTGCCTACCTTTGGTGTCGATATAAACAAAGTAGTATTAAAAAATTGACGGTGGCTTATAATAACAGCATGAGACTCATGATGAGAGCGTCAAGGAGCTCTAGTGCTAGCCACATGTTTGTCACCATCGGAGTGCCTACCTGTTTTGCTGTCTTGCGTAATATGATGTACAAATTCGTGTATAGGGTTACTGGGTCAGAAAATAGCCTAATTGAATTAATTAGCTAATCCTGTGCGCAGTTCTGTCAGATTCTCATCAACTCTATGGAATCACTGGCGGAATTGCCTGTATGTTAGACATTGAATGTGTAGTGGGTGATTATATGTATGTATGTGGGAGTGTGGGTATGTACATATTGTATTGCAGTATTGTAGTTGTATTTTATTGTTTGTACTGTGTTTTTAGTTGATATTGATCCCCCATGGTCTGAAATAAATAAATAAATCAAAAATCAGATCAAATATCAATTCACCTTGGCCCCGCTCAGACTACCTATTAGCTTCATCCTCCAGGACCAACAAATCTGTTTTAACTGAGCTTCACTACAAAACTGTAGAAAAGTTTGGTCTTTGTTTAATGCTAACACCTAAAGCAGTGAAGATTCAGCTCACCAAAATTCAACAGAGGTGTAACAAGGAGCTTCAGGAGCAACAGGAAAACAAACTGAATTACAAAAAGTATGCATGATATATTTACACTCTGGATACAGAGCGGTTCTGTTCCAAAAGAAATTGGGAAGGACTGCTGTGCGACGACTGGACTAAATGCAAGCCCTTAAGAAGGGAGGAGGGGTTAACGACTGTGCTTGCTGCTTGTCAAGAAGAGTAAGAACTACACATACTTTCATTTTAGGGTCTTCAAAAATATAGTGACATACAGTGGCTTGCAAAATTTTTCGGCCCCCTTGAATTTTTCCCCATTTTGTCACATTACAGCCACAAACATGAATCAATTTTATTGGAATTCCATGTGAAAGACCAATACAAAGTGGTGTACACGTGAGAAGTGGAACGAAAATCATACATGATTCCAAACATTTTTTACTAATAAATAACTGAAAAGTGGGGTGTGCGTAATTATTCAGTATTTTACACTAAATGCTTAAAATGAAATGTCTTTCTTTGACTTTAAGTACCTCTATATACCCACACAAAAAAATGCTTGCATAGCTATGCAGTTTAAATTTGACAACACTATTTAGTCAAGTTAAGTAAAACATGTGCTAAATGAAAAACAAAGATCACACACCTACTTAAGAGATAAAATAACATCATTTTTAAAATATCCATTAAAAATTTCATTTTACTTAAATAAAGCCATGTTGATGTGCGTTTGACTGTTAGCTATCATAGTGAACCCCTAAGTGCTTGACCTGCTGTGAGTCTCCTCTTTGCACAAAACAATGGGGAGTCTACTTGTTCTTATTGGCAAACATTCTACAAAACCTGCTCCCCACGTAATCAATAGCTTTAATCCCCTAATGGCCCGGATGATTTAAGTGGTCCGTGTCTGAAGAATCAGAAGCCAGACGAGGGAGGAAATCTCTGTGATGTCCTTCTGGTTGTATGTGGAGGAGTTTTCTCTGCTTCCTGAATGAAAAGTTTCCTCACATCTTTATTTCTTTCTTAAGAGCAGGTGTGGACAGACCTTTGAAGAGGTTAGATGCCACTGAGTGTTTTCAAAGCTTTAAAATCCGCTTTATAAAGTAAAAACATTATTAACTGTTTAATTTTGTCAATGTAAAACCAATTTTATTTTGCTAACTTACAAATAAAAACACAGAGCCCTCCATACCTTTTGGCACTCTTGGTGAAGATGTAGAGAAATCCATGTTCCAAAAATCCAATTCGTTAATCTTTTATTGAAATTGCATGATATCACAACAAAAGTACTGGAAAAATCGAGATATTTAGGAACCAACAGTAACTTTGCCAGTGATCTCATATAACTTTTCACAAATTTGGAGCATATAGAAGGAGATATTTTAACCATTCCTATTTGCACAATCTCATCTTGGTTCCTTTCTTACGCACTCTTCATTTTAAGCTATCCCACAGATTTTCTGCAGGATTTTGGTTTGGGGGCTGAGATGGTCATAGAAGATGGTTGACATTTTGTCTGTTTTTAATGTAGATTTGTGGTAAATGAAGGATAAATCAATTAGACAAATCCCTAAAAAAATCAGCTAGAATCAGCTATTTCTTATATAGAGAGTATGCCAAATTTGTAATCACTATAGAATAATTCAGTCCAGTTATGACCAGTGTTATGGGAAGAAAATATAATCTTCCTTCCATATGGATGAGGCTGGAGCATTGGCGTTTCTCATATTTTATTACGGCCAGTCTTGTACATGAGCTTGTCTGGGACAACGCTTGAATTCTCTCTTAAGACTTTTTATAGTGCAATGTTCTCAGAGGAACACTACTCCCATGAGTTGACATGTATATATGCAAGAAGAAAAGTTATTTGACAACTAACCACTTTTTCCCTCTTTCCACCCCCTTGCAGTGTGATCATAAGACCCTATGACCATATAACCCTAATCAAAAAAATACCACAGTTTGCAATAATTATGGCACACCTGATTTTGTTAAAAACAATTATTTTTTTACATGAGAATTTTCCCCACTGAACAAATGTAGGTTGGATTTCCAACATTTTCCATTTTGGGGTTATTTTCTAACAGCTGAAGGTTAATTTATTTAAAAGTTCTTAACACATTTTTAACAGCTGATAAGTTTTTAGGGCATTCTATCTGTCACAACCCCACAACCTTACCAGCAGAATAAATGTCTAATTGCAATAAAAAATTTCCATATAATCAAGAGCAAGGTTTTCACTAGGCACATAATTATTTTACAATACTTGTAAAACTAAACAAGCTATATATTGAAGAATGTGCTTTTTTACACATTGGGACAGTAAGTCATATTTTAACAGGCTAGAAACATATTACACAGTTGACATCCTCATGATAGGCTTTCATTTACAATTAGCACCGGTTTCTACATTTTTCCTCCGAAGGGAGCCACATGACAAGCCTCTTGGGGTTTTCTGCTTTGCTGAAATGGCCTGTAATAAATCCATCTTTGTCTCCTAAAAAGTCACAATTTTCATGTTTTACCCACTACTAATATAAGTGGAAATAAACAGCAAACCTCTTACACCAAAACAGCAATTTGGACAGCATGACTGACCTCAGTTCGACATCGGATCACATACTGTATAATTTATTTATGGTAGCCTTTTACCAAACAATATTAGCCCAGTGTACCAAGGTGTTCGCTGTCTCAAGGTTTAAGGTTCAAAGTTACTTTATTCATATCCATAGGTAAATCTGGTTTACAGAGAAATGACACCATTTGACATCCTTTCACACACCCATTAATACCTAACAAGCATGCGTTGGTAATAAGACAAGTAATATAAACAATATAAATAAGATTAGGATCAATCAAGTGAACTCTTATTGAGCTCAGTGACAGCAACTGGGACAAAGCTGTCTTGTAAAACTTTGTCCTACATCTTGGGACTAAAAGCCTCTGTCCGGAGGGAAGAAGCTGAAATTCTGAAAGTCTCAGAGTCTGGATATCAGACTTGATTAACACTGTTGCATCTTGAGCAACAAATGAATTCAAGCACACACCCTTCTCTTCATAGTGGTGTCTGAACCTGCTTCAGTGCGCAGGCAAAAAGTGCCGGTTGTGGTGATAGCTGGCATCAGACCACCTGGGGAAAGTATTCTGTCTTTAAAAAGTATAAAGAGTGAGATAAGTTATGTAATCACAGAAACCCAAAAGCATCACACGGTCAACCACAACCGCCACGAGGCAAGGCTGAAACTGAACTTCAGTCTGGGCTTGATTTCCAAACCACATGAGCGACTTTGTTTCAACAACATGTCTTTTTTTAATTCAATCTTTTCTTCTTAAGGCAATTAACTATTAATTTTGTTTTATTAAAGCTGCTTCCCTCTAAGCTGATTCCCATCACAAACTTTTGCGTCATTTGGCATATCTATAAGAATCACTGTGAAAGACTGACATCAATAAATTACCCTTATTATTTTCTACTAAATTTTATGTCACACTGTTTTGTGTCTTGTGTACACTAGTATATCAAAAAAATGTGTTGTGCAGATCTAAAAGTGTGGAAATTAAGGAGATTTTGTGGAACATCACTCCTGTCACGTCTTAAAACCACCAAACAGCTTTGCCTCTTGAAAACCAATGTTCAGGAAATGCTTTCACATGTTGGGTTGAGGAAAAGTCCATTAAATTACCCTGGCCCCTCTAATGTCAGGAGCAAACAGCGTGTGTATACTCAACAGGGTGGGGAAGAGTGGGGCACCAACTCCTCACTGACAAAACCAAGTTCTATACAAACTCATTTAAGGCACCTCTAAGAAATAAAAAAGGTCCAAAAGGTTTTTTTATTTAGTTAGTCCTCATTCACCTCTTTCTAATACCGGCTTGGGCATCTGCCCATCTTAGTCAAGTTACTTAGATGTGAAGAGAACCCATAAGATTTACCTCTAGTTTCAAGTATCCCTGATCCCCAAATGAGTAAACTATCTTCATAGTATAGCATGACAATCTGTAATGTTTTGAGTCCTATTTGTGTTGACTCTATAGCAACGGTGCACATGTGCAGGATGCATTATGCGCCTGAGCTATGGCACTCATGGGGTGGGGTTGTTCTACATGTTCAAAAAGATCAATGGCAGGTTGGTTTATGTGGCGATCAAATTGTCTATGTTACAGCGTAAAATGCGTTACAGGGTTTTCCTATGGCATCATGTTATCTAATGGCATGAAAATGAAAGCCAGATGCTCAATAGCGTAACAGGGGTATAAGCAGCACACACCGGCGGCATCCACTCTAAATCACAAAGGTTCAGAGATCTTTTATGAAGCTGTTCTATTCAGAAATGTTAATACTTCTGATAAGGAAAACTTTTTGCTGCCAAGCAGATGCTAAATTAGACAGCGATTGCTTGTTTGAATACAGCATCCATCCATCCATTATCTGTACCCGTCAATCCTATGCAAGGTCACGGAGGGGGGGATGTTGCCTATCTCCAGCAGTCACGGGGCGAGAGGCGGGGTACACCCTGGACAGGTCGCCAGTTCATCGCAGGAATACAGCGTGAATGATAAACATACATTCAAATAGTTCATGAAATTAGTAAACTTAACAATAATTGGTTGGTTTGAGGCCAAATTGAGGCAATGGTTAACCTGACCTACATCAATTGATGTGACACACTGCAGTGTTCCTAATATGTGTCCCCCCTTAGAGTTTTTATTACCCCCAACAAACATGATTTTGGACTGCAGGAAGAAGGAAGAGAAACCCACACAATAACCAGGACAACAGGCAAACTCTTATAACGTAGAAACCTGAGGAAACTATTGTTTATATATAAAATAGTTAATAGATCAACTGAAGTAAAAACTTAAACAAAAAAAGCAATCCTTAACAGCTAGTCTGTACATCTGTACCACAAGCATTGTTTCCATGTCCTCAAACTTTATCTGCTTGTACTCCATCAGAACAGATGGACATTTACTACCGTTGGGATCAGAAAGGTCAAGAAGGTCTTTGTCTTGTAAACTCATTGATGGACACGGAACAGAATTCCCAGCATGTGCATGTAGAGAACACCTGGTGGCACTCATGAGTTCTTCAGATGTTACACAGGTGTCAATTGAACTTCAAAAGGCCAAGTGACGGCATCATAAATCTGTCCTAATTAAGCAACATCTCAACACTGCATACTTTTCTGAAGGTTTTGCAATAAAAAAGCCCCGCCCTAACACATTACTTGGTTTTAATGTGTTCAAGGTGAGGCTGCTTCACCAGATGGATGGGATGTTGCTGGCGTTGAGTCTTTTGTTACATGATGACAGATGGTTAATCAGCCCTTCCTTTTGATTGTCCGTAAAGACAAAAGCGCAGTGTCCTGGTAGTTAAATGTTCAGATGCAAACTCTCTGACAGCTTGATAACAAAGACGCATTTTAAAATAACCCAAAACAGGTGGGAGCTGTGGCATTTTGATAATAAGACTCATTACCTACCACGGCATGTAATGTCAGCCACATTAACAATGCGTGATGCAAAAAAAGCAAACAAACATGGCGTCACACTCCTTGAAAATATATACAATTAAAGTTGTGTGTGAAATTGGCAGTTTGACAGTTTAAACAGGGTTTATTATTACAGGAATTTATGATTGTCTTTACAATGGAGAGACATCATTCAGACTGTCTTTTTACCTAGAAAAACACTTTTTTTGTTTGACATATTAGAAAAATTCACAGCTGCTGCACATCTCTGTAGCTAAGAAAAAGCGCTGCGGCATAACAAGTTTTTCCTGGTTATTTGCTGTTGACAGATGAACTCCCAATGTGGAGATCAAAGCTACTTTGTCTTGGCAGACGCTTGAGGACTTCACCCTGAGAGTTTCCCTCTGTCAGTCAGATTCAGTTAGGGCATATTGTTAATGCATGTCAGCTAAGAAGAGCCACACCAAAACAGAATGCCTTTCCAGCGTTGAACGCTCCGGGGAAAAGACATCATCAGACTGTCACAAAAACAAGTATTTCAGCACATCACAGCACAGAGTCAGAGGCATGCAGCAGAGTTGTGCTTGATATCATCCACAAAGGGTTGCTTTAGCAGCTAGCTAGCGATTGGAAGATGATCATTTTCTCTTTTTTTTCTGTATCCACTCTCAGTCTGTGTGTTAGTCGTACTGTAAAGGATGAAGAAAGCGCACCTTTGAGAGAGATACCACGTGAACATGTTTAGGAGGAGTTTCAGCAGTGCAAACCTAATCATTTATGCATGAACTGCACTCCAAAAACAATAAAAGAAAAAGAAAAGAAAAAAAGCCTGGCTGTTCATTTTATGGTTTGACATAAAACTCGCAGGGCATGGAAAGATGATTTGTAAAACTGACAATGAGAACAACATTTGAATGGGAGGAATCACATAAGAATATTGGATCCAAATCAAAAACGGATGCTTATATTAAAAGACGGTAAAAGACAGTGAAGCATATGGAGATAAAAAAACATTAATTAAAGCTCAAACGTACCTGATAAGGAAATTCTTACATGTAGCTGATACAAATATACTGTAGCAACATGCGATTTAGAAAAAACAAAACACTTGTATGTGAAACCTTTTCAGACTTTCCTCTATCTGCTCCCTTGTCTCAAAAGTGCGATAGATATATGCACAGTGCACCTTAGTTGATATACACCATCCTCCTGTACAGAGATTCGTTTTGAGTTCAATAATCTCTGCATGTCTAGCATAGGACGTTTCACAATTTGATCGCAATTTAAACCAGTTGATTAAAAGGATTATTTGCAATCATATTAGACAGACTTTTTTTTGGAAATCCAACTGCCTAGTAGGTTACTCTTTTACCGATTTCTTTTCCTACCAAAACATACCTCCAGACAGATTTTTTTCACTGCAATCCACATAATTCCAACAGCTCTGATCTTAAAAGTACCAAGCAATTTGCTTGAACTATTTCTAATATAAAAAACTATCCTTTATTTAAATGTGGGTAAATTGAATCAGCACTAAAACACACCATTTGCTCAGTGAAGCTATTATGAGAGCAGCTCTGGATTTGGGTCTCATTTCAGAATGAAACACCTGTTTCAACAGGCCCCGGTGTGCTTCTGGCTAGGGGTGCAGCGATCCCACTTTTTCAGTCCCGATACCGATGCCTGAGCTTTGTGTATCTGTCGATACCCGATACTGATCCGATACTATTGTTGACTTATTAATAAACTGTATACCCTCCATCTTATACCTTACTTGAAGAGACTGAAGGTACCAGACTTTACTAACTAAACATAACTAAGACTTCTTTTTTCCTTTTTGACCCCGCTCCTTTTGTTTTGCTGAGGTGCAGGAATTCAGCGTGCTCCTAAGCACAGTGTTTCTGGAAGTGCTTGATTAAAGTTGTAGTGTTGTACTTTGCAGTAATACCACCTACCCTCGAAACATTTACTTTGCAGACATTGCAAATAGCCGACAAACTAGTTGAAGTGGCAGGCGTGAAATATCTCCACACAGCCGACCCTCTGGTTCGCTCCATGTTGCTTCCAGCATGTGACACACGTGAAGCTGACGCATGAAATACGTTCTGCTGTGATGAAACACACCCCCCCCCAAAAAAAAAACCTGGACCGGCCAGTGGATCTGTTCATTTTTCCGATCCCCGATCCAGCTATTTTGTCAGTATTCCAGCTATATCCGATCCTAACATCGGATCGGTGCACCCCTACTTCTGTTACCTTTTTTTTTTCTTGGCATCCAGCAGGATTTCTTTTTTTTGTTACTTGCCAGGCTCAGACAGAGTACACTAAAACTGAGAGATCACAGGAGTTCTTTCCCTTGGCAGCCAAAGCTGTTAAATTAAGAAGATTGAGAATAAGAAACACCAGAAGGTGAGGCACCACGTGGCGATTGTGGTTTCACAAAAGAGGAGACAAAGCAATCGTGTCTGAGAGCTGCTTAAAGGGAGAAACCATCTCTGCTGGGCGAGATTCTGGATGCACCGCTCACAGCAAACTCAGCTCATGTTCTTACTAAAAGGACCTGGATAGAAAAGGTGTGACATGTCAAACACCATTCGATATGGGGAAAATTTTCATTGGAAAGTGTACACATTTTATAAGACATGGCAACATGCTTGCCAGCAGTGTTAATTTTGATATTAAATTTTTATTTCGTTTTAGTTTTAGTCTTTTGACTAAAATTAATTTTAGTTTTAGTCAGACTTAAGCCATTTGATTTTTTTTTTTGTTTTAGTCCTATTTTAGTCGACTAAAATAAAAACTCA
Source organism: Valencia hispanica (assembly GCA_963556495.2). Lineage (NCBI taxonomy): Eukaryota > Metazoa > Chordata > Actinopteri > Cyprinodontiformes > Valenciidae > Valencia > Valencia hispanica. Next base: position 50,429,005 of record OY747704.1, read on the forward strand.
AGTAAATTTTTGACGGGCTACTTTTTACTTTTACTTGAGTAATAATTTGTTGAAGTTGTGCTACTCTTACTTGGTACAATATTTGGGTACCCACCTCTGCTCATAAGTTGAACATATCTAAGATAGACGAAGGTGACACCGTTATGTCATTTGCCTAGAAAGTACTTTTCGGGTCGCCACGTGTGCTACTACAATAATGTTAGCGCTTTCTTGTCTTCAGCTTTGTTTATCTCGAATAAAACAAAACAACATATTAGCGAATTTACCTTTGAAAAGATGTCCAAGGGGCCATTCTGTAGATGCCTCTACAGGTTTGTTGTGTTCTTTTTCTACGAAACACTGCTCCACATTCTTTGCATATGGTTTTGCTCTTGCCGTCGTCATAACTGAAATAATAACTCTTCTCTACGTCTTCTTCCGCCTGTGGACATTTTCTGCTCTTTCTCACATCGTCTTGTGGAGCTTCCCGGGAGCTCGTTTAAACAAGCTGCGAGCTTTGTGTCACCACTCAACAACACAGACTCTGATTGGTTCACTTCTCCGCTAATCCTGTCTGTTCCATTTGTTCAGTGGTTCTTTTGTCTGTTCCTTGCATCTTTCCTGCCTTTTGATTGGATTCTCGTCATTGTGGATTTTCGTCTTGTCTTTTATTCGTCAAAGAAAATCTCAATCAATGTAGTCATTGTCTTCATCTTTATACAAGCATTTTTATTATTATTTTCGTTTGGTTTTCGTCTGCAAAAATATATTTGGGATGAAATATAATGACGAAAATATTTCGTCAACAAAATTAACACATGGTTGACAGTACTGGACTGCAGACGCACCGGTAAACTGTAGAGTATCTTGGAACAAAACCGTTCTATGGGGCTTCACATTATATCTTAAATATATTGTCATTGCAATGTCAGTGTGTGCAATATTCATATTGCAAAGTATTGCTTGGAGAGCAATAATTGTTGGAAAATATATTCCAAGTGTTATGAACTTGCATTTTACACGTTAATGAAATATTTAGCCAGATGGACATAGTCTCATAGCCGTAAATGCTCAAGCTAGATACAAATAACATCACCCAAAAATGCTGAAAGAAGAACATGGGCATATATCGTAACTGATATTGTTGTCTCAATATTCACCATTATTATTGACATCGCAAGATTTTTTTATATCATGCTGCTCTACTGTAACAGTGTCACTTAAAATACAGAACAGACCCAACGAGCATCTTCAGGCTGAAAAGATGTTTGCAAATGTCAATACAGACAAACTGATCATCTGTAAGTATGACAACCTCTGCTGGTCTGGAGCAGGTGTGTTAACACAATGCCCGGAGGAAAGACAACAGCAATTGATGGTGCTAATCGAGCCAGGAAGGAAGTTGCAAGCCAATTTTCAAACAATTTAAAAAAGTTCAAGAAAGCTAATATTCTGTCCCTATAAATACACAACAAGGTCAGGATTTGCAACGCTCAGCAACCTCAGCTGCTATTAGCATGTCAATGCTAACTTTCATGACTGTATAACTTGAAAAAAGTTTCAAGTATATAATATTTGGACAGAAGGAAGTATTTTATCTCTAAAAATAATTTCTCAGCGCAACTTTAACTTGAAAAGCTGCATATGAATGAATCGCAAGACCTCAGGAACGGTGTTCCTTGAACAGCTGAAATGTTTCACCATGATGCACAGTCCCATGTTTGGAGAAAACCAAACAAAGCACGTTAGTAAAAACACCTCATAAAAAAAAAACAGTCTTGGGCTTGTTTTGCTGCTACAGGATCTCGGCACCTTGCAGTTACTGGGTTGATCATGATCTCTTTTGTTTAACGAAATATTCTGGAGTTAAGTGTGAAGCCATCTGTCTGAGAGCTGCAACTCTGCCAACGTTGGGTCATCAACAGGACAATGATCCCATCTAAAGCAGCAAATCTACAGCAAAATGTTTACAAGAGAAAAGAACCAAGGTGTTGCAATGGACAATGACAGATTCAAAGTTCACACCTCAGACTTTTTGAAAGGCAGTGGTGGAACCTTGACAGATATGTGCAGAAGCAAACAGCTAAAATAAACTCAATGAAAAGAAGCAATGCCATGAGAAAGAGGGACCAGAACACTTCCAGAATTGTGTGAAAGACTATCTGTATTTCTATTTCTTTAGACCTAATCCAAGATTTCTACTTCTCACTTTTTGCTATTCAGTTCAGTCAATCACCCATGGATTAAGAGAAGCCTTATTATGTCAAGAGATTGTGCGTATTTGTGCAACATTTTGTCTCAGTTGAATGCCATTTTATCTGAACTACGCCCTTCAATATGTCCCTGAAGCACCTGGTTGTGAGCACACAACCAGTTTAGTTTGAAGTGTTATATGACACAATAAATGAAATTACATCTTGTTTCATCTGCTAATCTGCTAGTGAAACCATGAGGAAAACTAACATTATTATTCACCACATGGGTTGACTTTTTGATAATATTACAATCATACTTTCAGCAATAAAAATAGGGTTAAAAATAGAGAATTGAGAAACAACCTTTTAAATCTGCCTTTGATTCTCTAATTGTGCTCTCTGGCATTTTTTTAATTGTTACTATATTTATTGTAATGAGAGATGCCTGTAATTTTTCTGATCAAAAAGGAAAATTGTTTTTTAAATTTAAATAATTCTATATCTAATCCTACTAGAAGTAGGGATTCTTTTGGTTTTAACTGTAGCCTATGTCTCATCTGTGTTTTTACATGGTTTGTTGGGGACATATAAAGAAAGAAATAGGAGCTAAACCACTTGGGCTAATTGCTTACTCTGGAGAAACAGATTAAACAAATCAATGAGAACCCTTTATAACTTAACTTTATAACTTCGATCTTAACTCACACATATGAGGTTTGCTATCTTTGACACACTAAACTAAATGAACAGTCATGTGAAAAAAGCCACTCAAATTCCAGTACACATAATGACTCAAAATGTACCCTGGACAGATTCCCCCTGCAGACACACCGAGGCAATTTAGCCAACAGGCACTGTTAGATGGTCCTAATGGGTCCTGAGCCATTCAAACAGCAAACCTTAGTCACGTATGCTGCTCAGACAGGAAAATAGTGGGACAGCTGCAGGGGCTGAGAGACATTTTTCAAGCCCACTGGTACCAATCACAACAAACAGTCTAGTCTCAGGGTTGTCAGTCAACTTATTACCACTGTTCATCAGTTGATCTCAAGTTTAAACATGTCAACACAGCATTATCTAAACGCTGCTGCTTACTTAAACTGTAATGTATGAATGACAAAACAGGCCTGGGGCCCATTTTTATATAAATGGTGTTATTCATTGTTAGGTTTAATGACATTACTCTTTAAAAAAACAGATAATCAAATATTACTTTCATGATCGGCTTATTATTTTAAAAGGAATTGTATTTATTTATTTTTGACTTTGTCTTATTAATGCAGTTATGTTTTGTTTGTTCTTTGAGGTCTATGATCCTTTTTCTTGTTTTTATTTTTTAACTGTTCTACTAGATTGTCATCTGTATTTTACAAGGACATATATTCCTGACTTTCTGTAATTTAGCTTCAGTTCCTCTCCAGCACCCTTCATCAGCTTTTATCTTTAATTCCAACAAGACCTTTCAGGGTCTCTTTATGTACTTACTTTATGCATATACCCAAACCCATGTCACTTTTGTGGGGGGTTTCATCTTTAAATAACACAGTTTTTCTTTTTGCAACAAAATGAAAAATTCCTGCTTTCTGCAATAGCTCAGCTGATCCCTTCAGGGACACAGGAGGCCTTGAGGGAATTTCAGCTGATATGAGGCGAACAATACGGTTGGTGTTTTCCATTCACTTGCATTTCGGAGTTGTTAGTAAAATGAACTCATATTTGCTTATTAAGGTTAAAGCTTCCTCTATAGCAATGAGATAAAAAAAAAACATAATTCATACTTTTATTCTAACTGGCTTAATAACTATAATAAATGCTTTGTAGAAATAGTAAAGCAAGCATTAAATTAACTTTGGTTATGAACGCAGCTGAGACAAGACGAATACCTAATTTAACAATGTATATTTTATTGTTGTTATTACATTAAATGCTCAGGATCCTATGTTGAAATACTAATTTAATACACTGCTGAAAGCAGGACATTGGGGTTAATTGTTTATTACATTTTCATTATGTCTGTCTATGGATATTTACGTCTTTATACATCTTTTAATTTGTATCTGTGGGAATATTTAGTTTATAATTCCCATATAAAAGGTGGAGTTTAAATAAAAGTAAGACGAGATGTAAAATGAGGCGCTTTGCAACAGAGGCTACAAGCTGTGACAAAACAGCACAAACTGCCACCATAAATCAACAACTGCACATAAAATATCATTGATTGTAAATGGGGAAAATTACTAATGGAGGTGAAGAAGATCAGAAGACAAAGAAGGAAAACGTAAACTCAGGAATAACAGTAAGTTGGAGAGGCTGATTATGCAGAAATAGAGATTAAATGTTGTTTATGGTCGGAAAGAAAAGATAAATATTTAGTTTAGATTAAGAGTTATGGTGGGATCTTCTTCTTCAGATAGTATTAACTAAAAAGAGTGCAACAACACTGACGTGATCCAACCAGTTTAGGTCTTTTATGTCAATAAATACAGCAGCTTGAGAAAGTATTTATCACCTTACTGGTTTCTACTTTTTGTCACAGTTAGATGGTTCAGATCTGCAAACAAGTTTTATTTTTTTTTATCAGGCAGAACATAACCTTTGCAAATTAGTTTTCGGATGATGATTTGGTTACAGAATAACTGGCTGTGCCACCCTTGAGTGGTATGAGCGTTTAAGCATCTATTAAGATCGCTATGGAGACATTTTGGCCCACTCTTTGAAGAACTGATTTAATTCAACCACATTAAAGGTTTTTGAGCATAAACAGCCTGCTTAGGAAAAAGCCACAGCATTTCAATCGGATTTCAGTCTTGACTCCACTCCACACTTTTGTTTTAGCTATTCAGAGTTGGACTTGCTGATTTAGTATTACTGTCCTAGAGCAAGTGTGCTTGAGCTTAAAGTCACAAACTTCCATTAAGAACAGCAAGACTCTCAGGTCAAGAAGCACCAAAGCCGCCCCAAACCATCACACAACCAACACAATGTTTGACTATCAATAAGATTGTATTTTTCTTAAAAGCTGTGTTACTTTTATGCTAGTTGTACCCTTAAAAAGTTCCACTTTACTTTTTAAAAACTATTTACCAAAGTCTTCTGGATACTTTAAATGTATTTTTCGTAACTGTGATATTATATTTAGATATGGGATGATGTCCTATCATTTTAAATCATCGTACCTACTTCATATTGTCAGTAAGGTTCTATGTAAGGACGAAGTAAAGCTACTTCAGAAACAGACTGCTGCATCCTAGGTGCACAAAGGAGCGCTACTCCCAGCAGCTGTAAGACTTATTACCATCACAGCTCCCAACAAACTCAAACTCCACGTGTTTACATCCCTAATGGTATTTCCACAGATTTTCTCATTTCAAATAAAATCCCTACTGATCTTTGATATTTGCACAATCTTTTTTATTTCTTGGAAATAGTCTGTCATTGCTTTCTATGCACAAATATACAAATACAGATTTTTTTTTTATAGCCTTACACAATTACAGATTTCTGTGGATCTGAATATGCAAATATTAATAACACTACAGGATTTTTTCTTATGTTGTAAATTTGTCCTTACTGTAAAGCCTCTGATTTCTTTTTTGTCTGTTTGTTTGTTTACCTGTAACTTGGTACTGGTACACCCAAATTTCCCCACAGTGGGACAATAAAGGATATTTTTATTCTATTTCCCTTGTGATTGTTTATTCTATAGATTAGGTAGTAATCGGGCCTGGATAGGAGTAGTGAAACTGAACCTGAAAATGAAGCTAACATGGGGTAAGGGGGGGCTAAGTTGGTTGGGATAGCTCTTTTTCCTAAATGCATGACATCATCATTTAAAAACAGTTTTTGGAATTTATCAGATTATATTTTTTTCATGATCAGAAACACTTAAGCGTGAACAAATAGTTAAAAAGATAAATATTTTTTCATTGCACTCTACTACAAAATGTATTGTAAATGCAAAAAAACCTTAAATGTAAAGCATTATTAAATGTACAACAATTGCAGCAAATCACTGAAACCTGCTGTGCAAGAATTTTGATCTTTGGCATGAAAAGCTCAATACGATTATCCATCCAAGTCTTCTTTTTCAACAGGAGAGATTAAAAAGGTGAAAAGAATGAAAGTAAAGATACTAAAGACGGCCTGCTCTGTGTGTGTTTGTGCCAAAACTGCTAAGACGCACAGAGCCACAAAATCTCCAAGTACAAGCAGTCCATCACACATATTAATCTGAGACTTACTGGACAGAGAAAGTCTCACACCCACATATGCGAGCAAAACACATAAGTGCATCCACAAACTGGCAGGCAACAAGAAGCATGTCAAAACAAGCTACAAAGCCAAAGGCAAAATGTATCAGTGCAGAAAAACACGTGTCGAGGATTCTGGGTCATCTAAGTCATTGCAATCCTTTGTTCTTAAACAAAAGGCAACTGGACAACTTAGTTCTTGAATATGTTCTATCATCCATCTGTAGTCTTCGGGAACCAATAAAGAAAGTCCAGTTGCCTTCTGTTCAACCATTTATGACACATGCAAACACAAGCAGTAGCTGACAGTTTGCATTAAATTAAAAGCAAGCCCAGACATGGCTGCAGGAGGGGCGATGGGAGGCAATTAGAGACATTTTTGCGATGATAATAGCTGTGTACAACCACTGCAGACCACGAAGCTATTCATGGCAGGTTGGGAAGATGAGCTCAGAGATAAGAACGACTGGTCTTCATGCCCACAGTATGTCCCCAAGGACAGATGAGAGAGATGAGAAAGGAGTGGCAGCCTCTTACTCTGGCACGTAGGGATGTCGCAATATTTCCAATAGGTCCCGTCTTCATGATCGGCAATGTAGCACCACGGCTGGACATCCCCATCAGGATTCCTGCAGCCACAGAGGGGTAAAAATAGAACACAAATAAGCTGGTGAACAGAAAAACAGTCACCTTTACAGCCCTTCTTCTCTTCTTTTTCATAAAATATTGGGCATGAAAATGAAAAGGGTAATAAACTCAAGTTCTTCAATTTTTAACGGTAATTTTCCACCAAAGACTAAGCATCAGCCAATAATTTATGATGCTGATTAACTGCTAATAAAAATGGTCATTAATTGCTCATGGGTATAAAACAGTGTAGCTTTGCAACATTAAGTCTGTGCCATTCTTCAGCAGATGTTTGCCGTGATGCAGAATTTGCAAGTTTTTCTTGTGCTACAAAAAGTTAACATTGGTACCGATGGAGCTGTTTAGAACGACCACAGCACTTTGAAAATGGTAAATGGCAAAGGGCCTGTACTTGTACAGCGCTTTATTTAGTCCTTGAGGACCCCAAAGTGCTTCACACTACATTCAGTCATTCACCCATTCACACACACATTCACACACTGGTGATGGCAAGCTACATGTTTTAATATGTCTTAAACTTTCACGTTCCAACTATTTTATTAGGATTTTATGTGATAGACCAAAAGACATTAGAGCATAATTGTAAAAGGAAAGCAGTAGGATTCATTGTTTCCAAAACTGTTTCCAAAAGAAACTCATAAAGGTTTGGCGCAGGATTACATAGCGAGCCTCCTGTGAACAACCACTTTCAAAGCTTGCCACAGACCGTTGGATTTAGGTACTTTGACTCTAACACATTGATATGCTTTGATCTAAACAATTTGCCTGTTGCTCTTGCTCTACATTTAGGGTTGCTGTCCTGCTTGAAAGTGACCCCCCACCACAGTTTCGAGTATTTAGCGGCCCCTAAAAGGTTTTCATCCAGGATTGCCCTGTAATTAGCTCCATCCACCCATCAACTCTGTATGATTTCCCTCACAATGTTGAAGATGATTATTCCCCACAGCATGATGCTGGCCACACTATGGTTCACAGTAGTGATTTTCTGTTAAAAGTGACCAGTGTACCTTTTTTCACTTGCGCAAGATTTGATTGAAGCATAGCTAATAACTGTCCTGTCTTCTGCTCTTCCAGAGTGACCATTGGTATTTTTGCTTTTTCTCTGATAATTGCTTTCCTTGCACTGCTGGTCTGTTAACGGTGAAGGACATTTTTGCTATGTTTCTAGTTGTGACATGCTCTTCCCATATTCAGATGATAACCTGAACAGTTCCCTGACCTGTCTGCTGTGTTTCGTTGTCTCCATGAAGCTGTATGTTGTCAAAGGTTCTCCAAGAAACCTCTGAGGCCCTAGTAGAAAAGCTGTATTTTTACTGAGATTAAATTACTTGCAGTAGAACGGCATTTACTAATCCGATGTAGGTCTGAGAAATTATTAGGGTCAAAAAAGAAAGAAAATAACAAATCAGAAAAGGAGGAATAGATTAGCGCGGGATATACTGTTGCAAAAATAACGTTATAAAGTAAAAAACCCCTCTACTTAGAGCTGAATACTCAACAGTGTTTCCGAGGGAAATTATTTCACCTGTCAATCACCATGGGTTGCAACTATTGGCACTTGTCTGCTCAGCCTCCTTCTTCAAAATCTGGAGGCTTAATGCATGCCAGTTAAGTCCAGACCAAACAGTCTTCTGGAGGTCAGGGGGAGGCTCTTTGTTCTGGGCCAGACAGACAGAGACCCAAAAAGAAAAAAAAGAAAGGGGTGATGGGGCCAAGCTTTTGTCCAAGTCTGCAGCCTCTTTTGAAATTCATCAAGACATTTTTAACCCATTATAATAACCCAGAAAGGCCCCTTGGTGCTTTTCCTTTTTAGTTTCACTTACAAAGCCATGAGGAGTAGGATGGGATGGGATGGGAGGCTCAACATCTCCAGGGTAATCATCCAGCTCTGTAAACCAGGACCCTTGTGGCAATTTCCGAATTGTTGGGAAATAAAGTAAGGCCAGCCCATGCTATGAACTGGAAGCTCATCTTAATGCTGTTTCAGCGCTTAAAGCTCCTTTTTGGGGATTAACTGCAGACTGTAAAAGTACACTGCTTGCTTAAAAACAGCCTTCTAAAGTGACTTTTTTTATCCCGGACTATGAATGCCACAAACCTTTTCTCTCATGACACAGCTCATTGTAGCATGCTGAAAAAGCCCTGCAGCGCTGCACTATCCTGTTTCACTTTTTTTGTCTGCAAAGTTGTGAAGGGCGTTTCCATTTCTTTTTTTTAATCCGATAAAAAACACTATCCGGAGTATCTTCTTCTTTTTATGCTCAGAATGAACAACAAACACTAATGTTGTTTTGCAAGACATTTTGCTCTCAAGATCCAATCATCTCTGCTCCCTTGAAGCTTCTCAACAGCAGTTCATCTCCCAACTTCTTCTTTAAGGCTCACAAGCTCGATTTCCATCGTATCGTGTGCTTAGATCTATTTGTTGCCTCACTCCGATGGGAAGAAGAGACCTGTTTGTTTGGTTCGAGGATGCTCTTCAAACAGCAAAAACTGGGCCAAACAATAATAAAAAGTCACTGTACTACAAATCTATTCTTTATATCGTTCGCCTCCTCATTCTTTAACACCTGTCAACACAGTATAATCATTTCTGAAATATGAATCCAAAGAATGCATAAAAGCCAATTATGCAGTTTAATGTGGTTACTTAATCACCCCGAAGGAGGTATTCGAAGCATTCAAATTTAAAAAGAAAAATCCTCAGCAGACCACCCACCTCATGTGTGATTCCACAATTTCTTTGATGTATGATTAATTTTCTGTCTTCCTTAACTCCGAGCTTTTTTCCATATCCGTCTTACCCAATCATTCTACAGCTGTAAGAGGTATGGGTTGGTTTGTCAGTTAGATCTTTGTTTAAGTATTTTCTTTCTTTCTTTCTTTTTTTTTTACATCTCGTTTCAATGGTGCAAAGTCCTAATGAAATGAGTGACCTGAGATTTTTCCACCTGTATGGAGCATGGATTAATGCAGTGGTGCTATTTCTCTGCCTGCTGCTGCACACTGCCAGTAAGCTGGCTTTGAGGAGGCCACACCTTTCCCTCATTCCCAAAAGGACAATTCTATTTGTTAGGAAATATTTTCCCCTATTTGCTTTATTTCTGTACAGGATTCGTGAACTTCATAGCACAAAATCCTGTTGTGGAATTCTTTAATAAAAGGATGGGACCAGATTCTTTTTTTGGTTGAGAATTTATTACAGCTTGTTAACAAGGAGGTTCAGTGAACACATAAGCAATTGTGTGTCAGAAGCTAACCGTACCCAACCCGGAAGAGGAAAGTCTTTTATTCTGCTAGAGTACTCTGCAGCTCCCCCTCCTTGTCTGCCTGCATGAGGACTGGTTTGAACCAGCCAGATAGCTTACAGAAGCAACTTCAGGGTCCGTCACTGTCTCCCAAATAAAATATGTTTTTACATCTATGGTCTGTAATCCAATATCACTGACTTCTGCCCCTCAAACAGCCCTTACAGTCAACCCTTGAAATATTACGTTACAATCCCTTGACAATTTTTTTAGTTTTTTTTCTTCTTTTTCTTGTATTGTAACTTTACCTCTCTTCTAGCAAACTGGATTAAATTTGGCCAGTGTGTAGATTTTTGAAAACATTTTTTATTTATTTTGCTTTTTATTCAAGTTTTATGAACGCCTTTTAAACTACAAAAAACAATATTTCCTTTTGCATTTCTTGTGTCATTGATGCCCAATCAAAGAATCAGACACTTCTATACATATTTGATTTCTATTTTCAAGCTTGATGTCATTCGCTGGGGTTGAAGTCTTTTCCTAATTTTACATCTTATTGTGTTCCATGTTTTCACATTAACTGATTTTATAAGTGGGTCTTTAATAACTAAAAGTCACGTGGGGCAACCGTGGCTCAATTTGTAGAGCAGTTGGCTTGTAATCGGAGGGTTGTAGGTTTAATTCCAGTCTGCCTGTTACATGTCGATGTGCCCCTGAACAAGGCACTTAAAGCTGTGGTCCCTAGTGTGACATCATCAAGGAGAGGGGTAGGGGATTTTGAGATATAAACAGCTATAGCTCCCACCCCTCCTCCCCTTCCCCTTCTGGAAGGAGCTGAAAGCCACGCCTCATATGGCGCACGCGTAGAGAAAGCAGAGTCAACAGAGAGCAAATGATTTGTTTTGCTGTAGAGGCCAGGGGAGGGACTTAGAGGAAATATAAATTCTGAAATATTACCAACTTTATATCATAGAACAGGGTCAGATAGTCAAATGTAAACATTTTTTAAGTTCTTTTCAAAAGATTTAAAATACATACCCCAGCTTTAACCCCAAGTTGCCTACCGATCTGCATATCGGTGTATAAATGTGTACGCGTTTGTGAGTGCGAATGGGTGACTGTGGCTCCAGTGTAAAGTGCTTTTTGAGCGGTCAGTATGACGACAAAAGCATTTACATCGGAGGTTTTGAAATTTTAGACATTTTGTGTACAGACAGAAAAATATGGCAAATCTGATATTTCCATTGCAATATTCAAAAGAGGCCTGGGTGCCTTTAACAAACTCAGCACACAAGGCATCTTGTGGAAACTTCCCTAATCATCGGGTTTGTGAGCTAAATGTTAAAGAAATGACAAAATGATTTTAAAAACACATGAATACAGAATTGTTTCAAAAAACATCAGACAGACATTCAAGACAGGATCAATTCCCAGTTTAGGTTTTGTCTTTTGTTTTTGCAATTGCAGCAGCAAATTGTGTTACCACCATGTTTATTCAGCTCCCTTTTGTTCCAAACCAATTTGCATAACACAAACAGTTTCACTTTTAAAGACAGCTCTGGCTTTCATTTACAGGAACATACATAAATATGGGTGGGATGTTCCTTAAATGCATGCCCATCTTATTTAAAGTTAGGAAACTGCATCAGTGGAGAGAGAATGCTGTTTGCTTGTGAAAGCAATGTTTGGAGCAGATCTACATTTATGTCTAATTTTTAAATTAGAAAGCATGTGCAAACTTATATTTGCAAACATTTAGCACCCACTAATGACTTTGTCCATCTGCCCCAGAGTGTATCATTTGTGTGTTTGCGTGTAAGAGGTCAAACAGAAGGTAAACTGCCAACAATGTCTGATTAGCAGATAAAAGTAGACTTAGATGGATGGCGATGCGTCCATTTTTCCCTGCAGCAAAGAGAAAAAGATGTTATCCCTGAAGATATTTATAAATGTCACTCCCACTGTTGTGTGTGTGTCCCTGTGTAAGGGAATTATGGGGGGAGTAACATTCCCTTTCCTGTATGTCAGTGAAGGGCGGCTTTGGCTCTGATCAGGAGAGCTTGCTGAAACACTCCCATACCCGGAGGAAGACCACTGAATATGTTTGGACTCTTAATTGGCACAATTACGTTGATTGAGTCATTTTGTTCAGAGTGAGCCACACATTTCGGTACACAGCCAATTATAGCCACAGTGCCTCATAGGATCTCCCTAGCTGCACACTTGAAAGCAGGAGCGGTGTCCATCAGAGCACAGCCGGAAAAACAGCTGTTCTTAGCTGGCCGCCGCTCACATGTTTTCCTTCACCCAAAAATTTATGATCAGTTTTAAGAACGCCTGGCGCCGTGAAGTTAGATATAAAAATCCAGAAAAGTCTTTAACATCATGCTATTTGTGGAAAGATTGCACATAACAGGTAATAAAAATGTTGAGAACGCAAACATTTAGTCAGATTCTAGGTTGACTTTTGTTTAGTTTTACTTGTAGACATGGAAAAAGAAGATGAAAGCTCAACCTCTCTTATTTTGCAGGATTGGTGGGAGGAGAAATGCTGATTGCAAAGTAGTGATGAGAGGCTTGTCTGGGTTGGGATTTGAGGTCAAAAGCAGATCAGAGTCTGGTAATTTACTGCATTAGAGAAGACTCTTTAATTGACTTGGATGATTTAGCATGCAAACTGCTCTCTGATGCTGTGCATGTGGAAAAAAAACCTATAGATGGGGAGGGCTTCCTGGCTGTCTATTGTCTATTTCTGTAGCATGAAGACATGCTAAACTCAAAATTATGTTAAAATGCCATGAGTTACTGCCCTTGACTAATCAGACATCAGATCATATTAAGTAGAAAAAAAGAATGCAATTGTTCTGTGAAGTATTTAGACAGCAGAAACAGACAGTTGTTAGGTAGACCCAGCCATGAAAAACATCATGATTCCTTTAAGGGGAGGCTATTTTGGAATATCCAGCTGCTGTAAACTGTTTTGATAGAAAGTACTCATAGGCCAGTGCTTCTGTGTCTCTTTCCTAGACGTAATCACGCACATACAAATCACTCCATTTGTGGACTGTCCTTGGTCTGTTTTACAATAGAAAGTACTCCTGGTCTAGTGCTTCTATGTTTCTCTGTGTCTCCTTCCTGTCATCTTCACCACTAGTCAGTCATGGCATATGGCCGCTCATACAAAGCCGGATTTTGCGGGAGGTTTCTTCCTGTTAAAAGGGGAGTTATTCCTCTACACTGTCACCACATGCCTGATCAGAAGGAGGAATTGCTGCAAAGTCATTGAGTCAATGCAATTGGCTCACTATTCTTTCTTTCTTACCATCTTCTTCAGGGGTTGGGTCGCGGAGCAGCAGCTTAAGCAGAGAGACCCAGACTTCCCTCTCCCCAGCGGCACTTGGGCCAGCTCCTCGGGAGGATTCCCGAGGCGTTCCCAGTTCAGCCGAGAAACATAGTCCCTCCAGCGTGTCCTGGGTCTTTCCCTGGGCCTCTTCCCGGTGGAACGTGCCTGGAACACATCACCAAGGAGGAGTCCAGGAGGCATCATGACCAGATGCCCGAGCCACCTCAACTGACTCCTCTCGATGTGGAGGAGCAGCGGATCTATTCTGAGCCCCTCCCGGATGATCGAGCTTCTCACCCTATCTGTTATCTCTAAGTGAGAGCCCAGACACTCTGCGGGGGAAATTTATTTCAGTGGCTTGTATCTGTGATCTCGTTCTTTCGGTCACTACCCAGAGTTCATGACCATAGATTAGGGTAGGAATGTAGATCGACCGGTAAATCGAAAGCCTTTCGGCTCAGCTCTTTCTTCACCACGACAGATAAGTACAGCGCCCGCATCACTGCAGACGCCTTACCAATCCGCCTATCGATCTCCCGCTCCATTTTTCCCTCATTCCTGAACAAGATATTTAAACCCCTCCACTTGGGGAAGGACGCTATCCCCGACCTGGAGAAGGCACTCTACCCTTTTCCGGCACAAGACCATGGTCTCACATTTTTTCTTACTAGTGGTAAAAAATTTTTTAACTGAATTCAATCATGTTGTTAAAAATATAAAAATAAAAACAAGTAGGTTTCAAGACAAATCAAAGCTGTAAGCAGGTTCGAACGGCCCTCGTGCCTTAGCGCCATTTCGGCCTGTGCCGCATCCACGGGTCTAATAGACCGCCGCCTCAATGTCACCTCAAGGCTTCCACTGAGCCTGAAGATCAAATCTGCATGCCAATGTGTTCAAAAGGCACAAAATGGCAGCTTACGACCAAAATACACTACCTGTGGGGTATGGACACTGGCTTTAGACTTTTGTAGAGGTCTTTAGAAACTACAAATATGTACTGAATTTCACAATCCTTGTTGAAAGCATTGGTTGATGGCTGAGTGCCTTAATGCTTCTTGGGGGTGCTGTGCAGGTATTACGCCACACCTATCAAATATTTGGATTCATATCTGTTAAGGGTTGGACTAATATCCATGTTGTTGAATTATGTTCAGATCAAATGATGTACATTGAAATTAGAGCCAAACGTGATATGAGGCTTGACGATGCTGCCGCAGCCACACCCTCTTTCTAAACCTCTCAAATTACACCAACTTGTTTTCAGTCACTGTCTACAGCCAGATGTTGATTAGGTAAAAGGAGGCAAATACAGACCTTTCTAAGTAAAACATTGCACTTCTTGTTCTCAGGTGGTGGGGCTTAGGTATTGTCAACATTTTACCAATGAAATTTGTTGGGGACCAGATGGTTACCAATCACAATTGGCTTCATGTCTCTGTGACTTTCTTAGTAGGAGATCAAAGTTTTTTTTACATTTTTTAGCGAGTAGTACAAGTTTGTTGAAGGCCCCTTCAACATGCACGAAAAGTTATGATTTTGATAACTTAAGATACCCCAAACCTGAAGGCCATCCTGACCAATTTTCAAGCCGATTGGTCAAAATCCCTGGGAGGGGTTTGATCAAAAGCAGAAACAAAAGCAGGCAAAAAAACTGAGCAAAAATGGGTCAAAATTGCATGTTCAATGCACAATGGTGGACTTCCTGTTCGTTAGGGACTATTTTAGGTAGGTCTTGGGAAGTTCTATAAGTGTGCTAGATTTCATAGCTCTATGTTAAAAAAGGTAATTGGGGAGTGGGGGGTGTTGAGCTATATCTGTTGTGACTTTTGCAAAACCCTTAAAATGCATAAATTTCAAGCACGAGTCATGCATTCGCAAAATTTGCTGAGTTTTTTAATATGTTAAAGCCTCAAAATAGCCATTTCATTTTTGGAAAGAATAATAGGAAACAATACAGATGCAACAGGCCTTCGCAGTGCTTAGCTGCTTGGGCCTAATGAATATTGGATCTCTGAACACTGCAAATATGATAGCCTCTAAACATGTCTTCGGCAAGCTTCTCTTATTTGTCTACTGATAGTTTCTGCAACTGTTTCACTACTGTGAGCTGGCACTGATTCAGCTTTGGAAAAGTCAATTTTGTAATAGCTGACTGCAGCTCTTTCCAGGACTGCCCACAGGGATTTTGGTAAAGACTGATTTCTGGCCATCCATCTTTCACTTTTCCTTTGTACTGTTGGACACAGGTTGCTGAAGATGCAATATTCTTGCTTAAACTGTAGTTCTAGAAAAAAACATAAAAATAAAAGATTTACTTTTATATGTCCTAGGTCAGCTTTTCCTTTATTTGATTAATTTCAAAATGCAACAAAGCCAGCAAAGCAACTTTACCATACAATAACATAATTGGATTAAATTGGTATCAAATGAATTGGCTTGATTTGAAATGCACAGAAGTTGAAGAGAAGCTGAATCTAACCATGCCTTATTTTTCAAATAATTGTGCTGAACTAAATTGCAATGAAAGGAGTTGGACTGGAATGGACTGAATATGGTTGAATATAAATGTCATTAATTTAATTATATTTTCCATAAAGCAACTTCATATAAGTGTTGTTCTAAAGTGAACTATGCACGGTAAATAAACTGAACTGAAATGATTTGTTGATTGGTATCACAATACTAGCTTCATCACTTTAACTGTACATTATCAAACTGATTGCTGTCTGAAAATTGAGTTATTAATAACCCTAATTAAACACTGACTTTCTCCTGAGCAGTGTGTTGCCTTGCCCTAACACATGTATATCTTATGTATAATTTTTCTTATTTTAGCCAAATAAAAGAAATTGTAAAATAAAAAAAACTGTGTTTATAGGGCAAAAATAAAAAAACCCCACTTAAGCTTATATACTGTCATGTCACCCATGCTGCTGGATCTAAAATATTCTACAAAGTGCAAGTACAGTGGGAGGAAGGGTGAAAAAATCAACATATGCAGCTATGTGTGCATTTCTTTTCTTATTTAATGATAGCCAGAACAAGTAAGGTTAAAAGTTTGACGCTCTACACACAGTTTATGAGTTCCCTCAACTGGTCAAACAACTATTTAGGACAAAATAGGTTGGATTTGGGGTAATTCTGAGCATTTGGCATGCCGAAGTGAGTCAACCTTCATCTAAATAGAATGGCATGAGATTAAAAAGGGAGATGCACAACAGGGATTTTATTTGTGGTATTATATACAAATTTATAATTTTACAAAGCACTGTAAACAGGATTTTTGTTACCAAGCTGACCCACAGCACATTACACAGAGATGGAATGATCAAACCATAATAGAAAGCAGTGTATGCTTTATATAGACATAAATACAGAGTAATATTCAATAAGGAATGTTAGTGAGAAGTAAATTTATTTCAGTAAGACAGTTCACTAAGTGAAACACATTGGATAGAATAATTACAGACAGAATGATGTTTTCGGGCCTTTTCTTCCAATAATTAGGATTTTATGCTAACAGCTATTGAAAACACAACATTGAGGTATACAGTTGTGGCCAAAAGTTTTGAGAATGACACAAATATTAGTATTCACAAAGTTTGCTGCAAAACTACTTTTAGATCTTTGTTTTAGTTGTTTCTGTGATGTACTGAAATATAATTACAAGCACTTTATCCGTTTCAAAGGCTTTTATTGACAATTACATGACATTTATGGAAAGAGTCAGTATTTGCAGTGTTGGCCCTTCGTTTTCAGGACCTCTGCAATTCGACTGGGCATGCTCTCAATCAACTTCTGGCCCAAATCCTGACTGATAGCAACCCATTCTTTCATAATCACTTCTTGGAGTTTGTCAGAATTAGTGGGTTTTTGTTTGTCCACCCGCCTCTTGAGTAATCAAATCAAGTCAAATCAAATCAAACTTTATTTATAAAGCGCTTTTCATACAAGAAGTTGCATCATAAAGTGCTTTACAGATTAAAATGACCCCACATAAAACCACCTTCCCTTCCCTCCCCCACAGATTTAAAAGCATGGTCACAGTTATACCCCCCTCCCCCCAACCCATCTCCCATGCACACACACAGTTAAAAGAAAATGACCACAAGTTCTCAATGGGATTAAGATCTGGGGAGTTTCCAGGCCATGGACCCACAATTTCAACTTTTTGGTCCCCGAGCCCCTTAGTTATCACTTTTGCCTTATGGCCCGGTGCTCCATCGTGCTGGAAAATGCATTGTTCTTCACCAAACGGTTGTTGGATTGTTGGAAGAAGTTGCTGTTGGAGGGTTTTTTTCGTACCATTCTTTATTCATGGCTGTGTTTTTTTTCTGTCCCTTATGTTTATTTTGGAGAGAAGTGGCTTCTTTGCTGCCCTTCTTGACAGCAGGCCATCTTTTAAAAGTCTTCGCCTCACTGTGCGTGCAGATACGCTCACACCTGCCTGCTGCCATTCCTGAGCAAGCTCTGCACTGGTGGCACTCCGATCCCGCAGCTGAATCCTCTTTAGTAGACGATCCTGGCGTTCGCTGGACTTTCTTGGACTCCTTGAAGCCTTCTTAACAAGAATTGAACCTCTTTCCTTGAAGTTCTTGATAATCCTATAAATTGTTGATTTAGGTGCAATTTTAGTAGCCACAATATCTTTGCCTGTGAAGCCATTTTTATGCAACGGAATGATGGCTGCACGCGTTTCTTTGCAGGTCACCATGGTTAACAATGGAAGAACAATGATTTCAAGCATCACCCTCCTTTTAACATGTCAAGTCTGCCATTCTAACCCAATCAGCCTGACATAATGATCTCCAGCCTTGTGCTCATCAACATTCTCACCTTAGTTAAAAAACTTAAGCAGCAACTTTTCCAATTTCCGATATTTATGTAATTCTCAAAACTTTTGGCCATGACTGTAAAATATTACATCAGACCATTAAAAAAAATGTATACAGAAATCTGGGCTTACTAAAAAGTAACTGCTTAAAAGTTCCTATTTTCAAAAATTACTTTTAATCTGACAATCAAGCCTCACATACATATATACTCCAACAACCAGTGAACAACTGGTCTGCAACCACCTGACTCAGACATGAACCTCAGGTCATGGAGACTCACTTACGATCAACTTGGAGAACACTATTCACTCTGGCATTTCCATTATCTAATCCATGTAAGGGAAAAGCATTAGAAGCCATGGTGAACACTCATAAATTCTGCAGAACACACACCTGCATATAAATAGCGGTCAAATGACAGACAAAGCTATTCAGCCTCTTACTGAGCCATCATGTGCTTCATACGCTCCAACTAATGCAGCAGGAGGAGAGACTGTAGCCACTGGAGATTGGACTGAATGTTAAAAGGAACATAAATCTGAACTTTGATTTGTGGGATGGTCTTATGAATGTCACAAAATGTGACGAAAAGGTAAAAGAAGTGCTTGACAAATTAAAAAAAACAGTAATTTATATTTTTCCTGACTTAAAATCAGAACTTCTACCAAGTATGTCAATGATTATTGATTACATATTCACTCATTATATTAATCTTGATATGTTTCAGGTTGAAAAACATACCTTTTTCGCTGTCTGCTGAAGGAGGAGCAGCTGCTCTCTGTCTCTCTCCAGATCCGTTCACTTATTTTCTTTTCTGTTTGCTTTTCTTGTTTTCTTTCTTAACCTTTTCTTAGTTACTTTATTTTCCCAGCCCCTGGAGTTACTGTATTGGACCAGATCTCTTCTTGGATTACTTTTCTATGGACTTATCAACATGGCTTTTTGCTCAGCTGAGGATTTTGAAAAACTGCTCCACAGAATTGAGGGCATTGAAACGAAGCTACGTCGTCTGGAAATTAATTTTGATCTCCACGCTGATTATGGACAAAATGAAACAACTTTACCTTTACCTTTGAATACAAACAGCCCTGTGTTACATATTTCTAACCGTGTCACAGAGACTCCCTACAGGCGTCTGAGCGGCAGAACTCCGCACTACAATGAAAACTGGCCAGCTTTAAAACGCATGAAATCAACCCCAGCCTGTTCTCCGAGGAAGAAAAAACAAAAGAAACTCCGACACAGAGAAACCTCTGAACCCAGAACTGCCGCTTCTGCTAAAAGTAAACAAAAGAGGTTTCAGCCAAAAACAAGAGATATTTCTCCACCTGGAATCCCGCTGAAAAACAGATTCGCAGCCTTGAGTTCCCCGAAAGATGACGCATCCCCCGGGACCAGTCAAAGCCACCAGGAGAAACCCAGCCGCATCAAACGGACACATAAAGTAAGAGCGCCCCCAGCAAAGACTGTTATCATACAAGACGGATCAATTAATGGAATTGAGGCTTTTTGTAGCAAGAATACCAACGTTTATAGCTGCTACAAAAATACAGTGAGAGAAATATCAGAAAAAATCCCTAAAATCTTGGACCAACATCCTGCTTTGGAAAAGCTCGTCATTCACGCTGGATCAGCAGATATCGCGATGAGACAATCAGAGATTCTGAAGAGAGACTTTTTTGATCTCCTACAGAGACTAGATGGACTTAACGTAAACATCCTCATCAGCGGACCAGTCCCTGAAGGGAATGATGAAAGATTTAGCAGACTCCGCATGCTCCATAAATGGTTGAAGAAACAATCAGCTGAGAAGTCGTTCACATTTATTAATAATTTCAAAGTATTTGGAAGTGGTAATCATCTGTTCAAAGCAGGAATGCGCTATTTGAACAGGTCCGGAGTAAGGCTGTTAGCAGCCAAAATTTTTTCTTATCAACATCAGAAAGCAAAACGCTTGCTCCCAAAAGCTGACCTTGAGGCGCCCATGGATATCAGAGAACAAAAACAGCAAGTCATGATGACACCACAGGACCGAACAGATAAACAACCATCAGAGATTAAGTCTTCATCTTCCTGTGACTCAGCCACATCAAATGAGTCTCCATTTAGAAACTTTACAGACAGACTGAATGAGCAAATCAAATTGGGGACACAATTAACACCTAAACTTAGACTACACCAAACGCCTGGGACTAGTGTCCATAAGCCTGGGAGCTTCCCCCCACTGATTATTACAGATATCTGATATTTGAGGGAACCGGGCAATAAATCCACCCCTACCGTCTCCCAGAATTCACCCGGCACCCCTGAGGCTATATCAGTGATTATCAGCAGCAGGAAACATAAACCGTTAACCACACGCTCTCATATTAAACAAAATCTCAAATTGATAACCTGTCAGAAGGTTCAGCTGCCCATCATCACAATACTTAAGTTAGCTTTATTAAACATTAGATCTCTATCCGGGAAGTCTTTTCTTATCAATGACTTCATCACTGAGCATAATTTACACGCCCTTTTTTTATCAGAAACTTGGCTAGATGAAAATAACGAAACAACTTCATTAATAGAATCTAGTCCTCCAAATTATAATTTCTTAAGCGAGAACAGAAAACACAAACGAGGCGGAGGTGTAGCCACCATCTTTCACAACTCAATGAACTTTAAAAAGGTAAACCTGGGCACGTTTGATTCTTTTGAATACCTAGCCACCCAGAGAAATGAGCCTAACAAAGCGTTATTTCTAAGTTTATATAAACCACCAAAACTTAACTCTAACTTCTTTAATGATTTCAATGACCTTCTTTCTGTAATATGTATCGACTATGACCAACTAATCATCGTGGGGGACTTTAACATCCATACCGACAACCCCCAAGATAGACAAGCAAAAACGTTAGATGATACTCTCCACAACTTCGGACTGATCCAGCATGTCAAACAACCAACACACAATAGAGGACACACTCTGGACTTAATTATCAGCAAAGGTTTAAATATTTCTGACATCTCTGTAATTAATATTGCATTATCTGACCATTTCTGTATTTTCTTTCAAAGTACCATCTCTGCTAAATTATCCAGCCACAGTAAGAGCACTATAAAAAACCATTTTCTAGGGGACAGTTCAGTAGAAACCTTTAAATGTATTTATCCTTCCACCACATCCCCCTCATCTCCCAACTCAAACTCAGTAAATAAGTTGGTAGATAATTTCCTTGCGAAAATCTCAGACATCATGGATTCCATTGCTCCAACTAAAGTGAAAGTAGTCTCAGGTAGACAGAAGTCTCCGTGGACACGTAATCCACTGGTACGTAGTGAAAAAAGAGAGTGTCGACGAGCCGAGAGAAAATGGCGAAAAACTCGACTCCAGGTTCACTGTGAGATCTACAAAGAGAGACTGAATAGATATCAGCTAACTATAAAAGATGCTAGGGAATCGTTCTTTTCTGAAATCATCAACAGAAACATTAATAAGGCACGGACTCTATTTGCAACAGTGGAAAGACTAACTAATCCTTTAGTGACAGTAGCCCCTGAACTAAACTCTACCAGGGCCTGCAATGAATTTGCCAGCTTTTTCACTGAAAAGATTCTAACAATTAGACGGTCAATCTGTACCTCAATATCGAACCCACAACCAGTGCCATCCCCAATCAACAACAATGTAGAGAAAATGTCTGAATTCCACGAATTAAACCAGAATAGCCTTGAAAAAATAATTATCCAATTAAGCTCCTCCTCCTGCTGTCTTGATATCCTACCCACAGCTTTTCTAAAGAAGGTTCTTCCTGTTATTGGTTCTGATCTTGTTCAAATAGTAAACTCATCACTGCTATCAGGTGTCTTCCCTCAGGCTTTAAAAACAGCAGTTATTAAACCACTGCTAAAGAAGAAAAATCTGGACAACACGTTAATGCAGAACTACAGGCCAATCTCTAATCTCCCATTCATCAGTAAGATTATTGAAAAAGCTGTGTTTCAGCAGTTAAATGGCTTCATAACAATGACAAACCGTTTTGATGCTTTTCAGTCTGGTTTCCGCGCTCACCACAGCACCGAGACTGTCCTCGTCAAAGTATTTAATGACATCCGCATAAATACAGACTGTGGAAGAACCACAGTGCTGGTTCTGTTGGACCTCAGTGCAGCATTTGACACTGTTGATCATGATATTTTATTGGAACGACTGGAGAGCTGGGTCGGACTCTCTGGTACAGTACTTGGCTGGTTCGAGTCTTACCTAAAGAACAGGGACTTCTATGTTTCAATAGGAAACTTTTCATCAGAACGAACAGAAATCACATGTGGGGTGCCCCAGGGCTCCATCCTGGGGCCCCTCTTATTTAATATCTACATGCTCCCACTAGGCAAGATTATTGCGACCAATAACATAAGCTACAATAACTACGCAGATGACACTCAGCTCTACATTACAATGTCACCAGGTGACTCTGAACCCATTCAAACCCTAAATCAATGCATTGACCAAATAAATGGATGGATGTGCCATAACTTTCTCCAGCTGAATAGAAACAAAACTGAAGTGATTATTTTTGGACCCAAGGAGGAACGATCAAGAGTCAGCACACACCTTCAATTAATACAGCTAGAAACTACTGATCAGGTTCGTAACCTAGGTGTAGTAATGGACTCAGACCTGAACCTCCAGGGTCACATAAAGGCAATAACAAGGTCAGCCTTCTATCACCTGAAGAACATCTCTAGGATTAAAGGACTGATTTTGCAACACGACCTAGAAAAACTCATCCATGCGTTTATCTTTAGTCGGATTGATTACTGCAACAGCATCTTCACAGGTCTGCCTAAAAAGTCAATCAGACAGCTGCAGCTGATCCAGAACGCTGCCGCTCGCGTCCTCACTAGAACCAGGAAAGTAGAGCACATCACCCCAGTTCTAAAGTCCTTACACTGGCTCCCTGTAGCTCAGAGAATAGACTTCAAAATACTCCTACTAGTTTATAAATCATTACATGGCTTAGCACCAAAATATGTTGAAGACCTGTTGTCATGGTACCAACCACCAAGACCACTCAGGTCCTCCAACTCTAGCCTACTAAACATCCCTAGACTCAGAACTAAACATGGAGAAGCAGCTTTCAGTTTCTATGCTCCCCTTATCTGGAACAGACTTCCTGACGAGTGTAGAGCTGCTGAAACTCTGAACTGCTTTAAATCGAGACTAAAAACCCATCTGTTTAGAATTGCCTTTGAGTAAATGCTTGATGTTATATGTATGAAATGTGTTCATGCTCTCTTGCTTTTTTTTTTTTTTCTCTTGCTTTATTGTGTATCATGTGTAATGTGTGTTTCTTTTATGTGTTTCTTTTAAATCACCAAATCATGTAAAGCACCTTGAATTACCCTGCTGTTGAAAGTGTGCTATACAAATAAAATTGCCTTGCCTTGCCTTGCCTTGCCTTGAACACTAGAGCTCTTGACTTTTTCCTCTGGGTTTCTGTTAATTTCTTTTGAAAGGGAACTAATGCAACATTCTCCCTCCATGTAGTATTTCCCTGTTTTCACTGGAGTGTTTTACTGCCGCCTGTAAAAATAAAATAATCTAAACGTGGCATTTCCTGGCCTGTGATACAAACTCAGAGCTGTTTGTTAAAGTTGAGACACATAATGACCAAAGACGCAGTGAGAAATCAGTTAAAGACGAAAATTCTGCTGATTTATTTATTTATTTATTTTTGAATGACCGAAATCCAACTAGGTGGAAACTAAAACATCAGACGGCCAAAATTCCTCCAAAGTGGTGAAAACACCCATTGTCAGTTATCACAAACGCTTAATGGGAGTTTTAAGTCCGAAGGGTAGTGAGTTCTTATGGAGGGCCAGGTTGATTTAGATAGCTTTTCCCCTTAATGGATGAGATCATTAATCATAAACATAGAAACATTTTTTTTTTCATGGACCAGAACATCGTAAAGAAAATTTTGAACTGACTAAAATTGCTGTTAGCAGGAGAAAAGCCTAAAAACTACAGTCGTTGCATCTGAACTATCCGTCTCTGCTATGCATTCCCTAAGCTTTCATCTCTTCAGCATTAACTGACCTTAGAGAGCAAGACCTGCTAAAACTACCCCTCCCTCGTGCTTTCCTTTTACTACCTGTCTCGTTTTGCTTGTGGATTTCCATCTACTGTGGAGCTCATGAAAAAGCTAAACCTCAAGTCAGGAAGACATACAAATCAGGTGGAGAGATGTGAAAGACTTCGAAGGTTGCAGGGGTTTAAAGAAATATGAATTGATTTGAATTGCAGTCGGCGCCTTATGTAAATCAGGCCATTTGCAATCCAAATCGGATGACGAGGTACAAGACATGACTGCAAAAGTCCACCTCACAGGCAAGCTTTCTCTGATCAAGCAAATCAAATACAACATATCTTTCAGTGAACTGGGGTAGCACTCTTTTTATCAAGCGATGCGTATATGTGGGTAAAGGAATGGACAAATATTTGACCTTGTGCAGACATGTCACACATGCCAGCCCTCCTCCACTTACAATGAAGTGTCCTCTTTGTTCCAGCATGAACAGTCTGAGATTAGCTGCAGCTTTAACCCAGAGGAACAGAAATTATTGGTTTTTTTTGTTTGTTTTTATTTGGGGGGGGGGGGGGGGGGTTGTGGGTTAAAATGTGAGCTGTCAGTAAGCTGCCAAAGTTGATGACTTTACAGGAGGCCAAGACAGCACCCAAATGCAAACAATGAAACTATACTTTCAGGACATAATGAGCTCCTAATGTGCATGGAATGCTTACATTCATGCTCTGCCTAAATCCAGCTCATAAATCTTCCACAATCCCATCCTGTCCAAGTAAAACCAAATTTGCCTTACTCCACTTCAAAGCACGGCTGCATTATATTTCTACAGCCATAACTGTTCTGGAAGGCTTGGGTTAAGAAGGAAGGGGGAGCGTTGTTCTGTTTCCAACAGCCTGGTAATGTCAGTCAGGCCACAGTTCTGTACGTCGCCGCTATTTTCAGATGACTCACAAAACGCCGTGACCCCCTTAAACCCCCAGGAAATGCACAACTTTGACATGTATGCCTGTAGTGCTGACAGCTGCTCTTGGGAGTGTGACCGATGAACCAAAATGGCTTTCTGGACACCCACAGCCACTCTTCTCATTGCAGGGATGGAGGATGGATATTTGCTTACACTGACTCCGCTCTGTGTTTGCACGCTTGTGACAGCGGTGCTAAATGCTGTCTTTAAAATATTCAGAAGCTAAATATCTGTGCAGGCCCTCAGAGAACAAAAACACTTTGAAAGATGACAAAAAAAACCAGGCTCTAAATTATTCAGAAAGTTAGACGCTGGGTAAGCCAACAATCAGAGCATCTGAATGTCTTAGAAGGCAGATTTTTGAAGTAATTTACAACTGGCTTGAACAAAAGATGAAAACAAGGAGATGATGAAATAAACGGATAAAGGAGGAAATGCAGAAGGAAAGAGAAAAACATTTGAATAAAGATAAAAGATGCTTAAAAGAAGCACAAAAAGAGGGTTTTTGTTAATACCAAAGAATAAGTACCAGTCATCATCAGTTCTATCTGCAGCTAAATGGGTCTTTCTGTAAAACACAGGTGCTATCAGAACAGCCCAGCTCTTATCTATTCAATATTAAATGAGACTGCATAACTTTTAAAAGAGATAAGTTAAACGTATGAGCTCATATGTTGGCCTTTTTGGTGCATCAGATACATTTTGTTTCCTTGGAAGGTGAAGAGCTACCCCTTTCCTTCTTGTTTCCAATTTTTGTGTGTTTTGTTCCCTTTGTCAACTGCTGGCATCAGTCCTAAATTATAATCTTCTCTAACCTGTATCAGACATTCCTTTTATGAAACCATGACCTGGATCTGAAGTGGGTTATGAACTGATTAATGAGATTTGAGAGAAAAAGAAAAATACACACTTGCAAAGCCAAAATATGTTTTTCATGTAGTTTTCAGACTTCTTCTAACCTGTGGTTCATTTCCTATGTAAATGTTTACTTTCTCAAGGCTTCCAAAATGTTTAGACTTCTCTGCATCAAGGAATCACAAAACACAAACACTGGGTTTCAGAGATTCACTCCTTGATTTATTTTCATATTTTATAAAATATTATTTAGGTTTAGTCTGGCCACACAAGTTTGATAAACTGTTGTACAATATGTGATAGTTTCATTTGTAAAGCCTGCACTCCTTTATAATATATACAACTGCATTTCCTCACTGATGGACAATAAAAGGTGATTTGTATTCTATTGTATCATAGTCCCAGAAAAGGCCATGTCTTCAAGTAGATTTCTCTATAAATCTGGCCCTGGAAAGCCGCTGCAATACCTGAAATATATTATAAAATCTGAAAGGCTAATGTTTTTGGTTATGTCTTTACATTACGTTACAAAATCATCAGATACATTTGTGTGCCTAAATAAAGCCCCAAAAGAGATTAAATGTCTGTATGATCCTTAAATTGGCCATTGTGTTCACCACACATACAGAAATCACCACACTTAGCGACACCCCTGGTATAAATGTGTAAAAAACGTATATAAACAGATTTTGTAATCATGTAGTCTCATAATGAAAAAAATTGGAAAGATCTAACTATTATTATGGGTAAATTTACATTACAAAAAAAATCCCCTGTTACAAATAATACTAGTGGCATTTTTATTGGTGTCCCAAAAAAGTATTAAAAATAAAAACTAATGACATATTTTATGAAAATGTACAAGTGAATTTTAAAGTGTCGATTAACTACAAATTAGTTATAAATGACTTCCTCTTCCCTTGAAGCATAAACATAACATGACAACAATCTATTTCTCTTATCCAATCTTCAAAAATGAGAAAGAATAGAGAACATACCATTCATGTAAAGCAAGTGTGTGGGTCAGGAAATGGCAACAGAAAATACTTAATCGCCTAAGTTTGCCCATATCTACAGATAAACCAATAACTAAAACGTTAAAAACACCTGGAACAGTAAAAAAAACAAGTCTGGACGATTATCCAAGTATATCTCATAACCATGCACAGTGAGGAAGATGGTAAAGGAGTTGAAAAAAAAAAACCTCACTTCTAATATATCTGAAAAAGTGACATCTTGTGGTCAATAAGAATCCATAATGAGAATTAGACATCGTCTAGATGCTACAGGTTGCTTACAGAAAAAAACAACAACATTCAGTTCAAACATCGACACACAAGATAGAACTGTGGAATTTGCTCGACCCTGCTGGGTCTTAAACTTTAATTGTCTGCTTTTGTCAGATAAGACCAAGACTGAACTTTTGGCAACAGCCCTGCAGGTGGATCTGGTGGGAAACAATGAATAAAACGTGAGAAAGCATCTAATATGGACTGTTCACCATGGTGGGCCTATTTCTCTTTCCAAGACCCTGGGAACCTGGTCAGAGTGCCTGATCCCACGATCAGCAGAATACTGAACAAAAACATGTGGCCAAATGAACACAAAGATTGTTAAAGGGACAAAATCAACTTTTGTCCATGGATATCTCCAGACCTATATACTGTAGAAAACCTATGGAGTGACCTTTAAAAAAAGAGACCATCAGCGAGGTATTGTGCAAAGACGAATGGAAAATATCCCTCTCTCTTTATCCAATTAACAGGGATGATTATAACTGTAAGTTCACTGTATTCCTGAGTTACACCATGAGGGAAATTTAATTCCTATGTTACACTAACCTGCAGTAGTTGTGGCTTCCCAGACCTCCTTCTCCATTGGGATATTTGAGGGTGTTGTAAGGGTGCTCGAAAGTCTCATTCCAGAACAGGCAGGGTTTGCCTCCATGCAGGCTGGTTTGGTTCTGGAAGCCCCTGTAGTCCTCTCCATTAGCGGTATAACACTCTAAAAGTCAAAAGAAATTTAGAAATGAAAAGAAAAAAAAGACAAAAAGAGAGAAATATAATATCACAATCACATGCCTGGCATAAGAGATGACACATCTTTCGAGATAAAAAAGGAAGCCACGTATTTGTGACCGTCTTTATTGGGCATATCTGGATTCTGTAAGATGACAATTGTGCTTTTAAAAAATGTTAATGTGTCTGGAATGATTGTAAAGGATCTTATTAGTGCACAGGCCCAATACTTTTAAGCTTTAGCCAAAAGTATGAGAGCAAAACCAATAAAAGCCCTGTTTCAATTAATACTAGCATACAAAGAGATGGGGAGAAAGCTGCAGAGCTATACAGCAAGAGCAAGGATGGCTTGAATTTAGAAGTATATAACAACCATATGTGGGTTTCCAAAAAAAAACCAATGATTGTTGGAAGGGTTCTCTTCCATGAAAAACAGGAATTCAAATAAACAAAGCCTGGTAGAGGGTTGATGAGCTATCACCGCTTGCTGTGTGAGCCCGCAGGGTTCCTCTTACAAGACTTAAAACTGGTGAAAGTAAAACTGAAGTCCTTTTTTGATGACATAAGAGAAGGAAATAAAAGTGTTATGATTACCCAGGGTGCAGGTGCTGATAATTGGTATGAATGACAGAAACGACTGACACCTCAGAAACCAACAATAACGAGGTACTAAAGGACTGAGTCGGGTAGACAGCAAGGTGTAGGAGTTTAAAAGGAGAAAAAGAAAACAAGGTATGAACCAAAGTTTCCAATATATCATATTTCTCAGCAGAAATTAGAGTTTCGAAATTCAGTTGCTGATCAACATCTACACTAAGATTCTTAGAGTTTGTTCTGACACAACCAGGTTATTTAGTATTTAGACTCTTTGGTAAAATAACCCAGACTAATAACAAAATATATACATTTCTCAGAGCTAAGATTCAAATTCAATTTAATTCAAAAAAACGTTATTGATCCCAGAGGGAAAATAATTGTTGTTGTAGCTCATAGAATTAATTCTTTAAGGAGTTGTTGTAGATCATTATGGCTGTGGGCAGGAAAGATTTCCTGTAGTGGTCTGTATTGCAGCAAAACTGAAGAAGCCTCCGACTGAAGACTCTCTGTTGTTGCAGGATAGTCTCATGAAGAGGATGCTTAGGGTTGTCCATAATTTTTGATTTTATGAAGAATCCTTCTTTGCATCATCATCTCCAGAGGTTCCACAGTCATCCCCAGAACAAAACCAGCCTTCTTTATCAGGTTGTTGAGCTTT
Source organism: Valencia hispanica (assembly GCA_963556495.2). Classification (NCBI taxonomy): domain Eukaryota; kingdom Metazoa; phylum Chordata; class Actinopteri; order Cyprinodontiformes; family Valenciidae; genus Valencia; species Valencia hispanica. Next base: position 50,458,669 of record OY747704.1, read on the forward strand.
TTTAAGTCCCTGGCTCTGATGCTGCTACCCAAATAGATGATGGCTGAAGAGATTACACTCTACACAACAGACTTGTAAAAGATTTGCAGCATCTTGCTGCAAACCTTGAAGGACCTAAGCTTCCTCAAGAAGTACAGTCTGCTCTGTCCCTTCTTGTAGACGGTTTCACTGTTGCGCCTCCAGTCCAGTCTGTTGTCCAGGTGAACTCCGAGGTATTTATACTCCTCAACCACCTCCACTTCTTCACCCATGTTGGAAACAGTGTTTGACTTATCCCTGTTTCTTCCTACAATCATCTCCTTTGTTTTGTTCACATTTAAGGTAAGATGAGACATGCTTTGAAATGTTTAATTTGGACAAGCAAAATGTATACTCAAAAATAGGTATGTTGAGCAATTGGTTGGTAAAGTAACATGTAAAGCCATGTTTCATCACTGTGCAGATAATATTAGGTATGTCAGTAAAAATGTGACAATCGATATATAAAGACAAGTGATTTTGTAAAAAAGAAATCAATAAAAGTAATTTCAAACAACACAAGGATCCTGTATGAATGTTAAAAAATAAGATTTACAGTATTTATAATTCTACATTTTAACTTACATTGATTCATGAGAAAAGTTTTGACTGAAAAGATTATATTTATTGAAAAAGAAATTGGCATAATTATCTAGATAGATATTGTCAAGAAACCTTCAGCAACAAAGAAGAATAAACATCAAGTAGGAGAAAAATGATCGCCTGGTATTTAGCCAAAAAACATTAAGTTTGTTACTATAGGTAAAGTAACCAACAATCATAGCTCTAAAACTCACAAAAAGGAACAGCATGTATTTTCTTTTTTAGTAAATATTATAGTTTAATTCTTAATTATAAAGACAACACTCTGTTGTTTTTTAGCACATGGACTAACAGTCATTTTATTAGGCACCTTGCAAGTACTGTATCAGATCATCTTTTGCCTGAGAGTTGATTGTCTTTCAATTTCCAAGTAGTTTAGCAGTTTCTGAAACACTCACAACAGACGCTTTGGTACCAACAACTATACTATCACTAAAATCTAATTCGTTTCCATTTTAGTGTCATCTTTAGAAGCCTAAGTGCAGGAGTTGCTGCTATGTGATTGGCCAATTTGCTTTTTGCATTAAACAACTGAACCAGTGCACTTAAAAAGTGGCATGTGAGTATATCAATACTGTAACATTAAGAATATGGAACAGCAAAAATGGTCAGATAAAATCCCAAGGCTGAAAAGAGGAGGAAGCTGAATTTCCCTGATAATTTCCAGTCATGAAGGCCATTGATCCTGTCAACAGATAAAGACTTTGTCACAGCTGTAAATAGAAGTAGCTTAAAACACAGTAATATGAATTCAGAGGGCTGTATTTATAAAAAAACCCTCTGAATGTGCTTGCTATTACTGATAGAATCAAAGAAGCATGCTGTTCTTGGTACTATTACTATACCAATTACCATCAGTGTCTGTCAATCAAACATTAAGAATGAAAAAAGAATACTTGCTTGTCTGGCTTGTCTCCATGGGGTCTTGTTGCTATGTATGTGGTTAGCCAATAACCGGCCTCTTTTTATCAAGTCAAGCTGAGTATGAGCTAATGCATTGCAATATGACAGTCATTATTCCCCTTGGTGAGCCAGCTGTGATCCATCGCTCTTTATCATTCTCTTTCAAACCCAAGATTTCTAAACTTCCTCTCTTGCGTCCTATCGTCTGTTCTCATTCAACATTTATCTCCTCTGAAGCTTCCGCATGCCAACATTTCAGTGCAGAGACAAACATTTTTCTTTGGGGAACCCTCGCACCTGAGAGGCTTTATTACAAACTTTGTGGTCTGCTTCTAGGTTCATTTTGATGTCCCCCCCTTTTTTCAAAATGCAGTTGAATAAAGACTAAACTAATTTATCACAGCCAAGAACAAACTAAGAAATCGACTGACAGCAAAATAAAAACCTAATAAGCAGTTTCTTCAATATGTATTCAAAATTTTCTTCTGCTTTTACTCACTTAAAAGTTCCAGATCATCAAACTAATTTGAATACCAGTAAAAAGATAATTTAGGAAATACAAAATGTAGTTTTAAAAAACATTAAATTTATTATGGTCAAAAAGCTATCCAAACCTATCTGGCACTATGTGAAAAAGTAATAACCCTCTAAGTATAACAACTGGTTATGCCACCTTTGGTAGCAACAGTTGCCATCAAGCATTTGTGATAACTGGCCATCAGTCCTTTAGTTCACAGTGGTGAAAGTTTGACATGCTCTTCTTTGCAGAATTGATTTAATAGTCACGTTGGTGGGGTTTTAAATATGAACAGTCTGTTTAACGTCATGCCACAGCATCTCAATCAGATTTAAGTCCAGACATTGATCAGGCCACTCAAAAAATGTTCTGTTACTTTTTTGTCATTCAGAGTTGGACTTGCTTAATTGTTTAGCCCAACCTAACTTAAGCTTAAAATGAAAAAACTGATGGCTTGACATTCTAATTCAAGATTTTCTAGTAGAGAGAAAAACTCTAATTACTCAGTCCACTACAGGTCCTGAAGCAGTTAAGCAGTCCCAGATCATCACACCACCACGACTATGTTTGACTGCCCTTTTTCTGGAATGATATGTTAGTTTTACACCAGATTTAACAGGACATAGGCCTTCCAAAAAGTTTAACTTCTGTCTCAGAATGTTTTTCTCAAAATATTCCAGGTCATTTAGATATTTTTTAGTGTTTTTTTATAATTAAATCATGAGCTCTGACCTAAACTAAAGCAAGTGAGGTCTACAGAGCTTTAGAGGTCGTTCTAAGTTCTTGACCTCCTTGATAAGTTGTTATTTCGTTTTATGAGTACTTCTGTGTTTTCTGAATCTTCAGATAACGGTTCTTACTATGGTATGCTGGAATCCCCAAAGCCTTTGTGTTATTTGATTTGTGTGTGTGTGTGTGTGTTTTTTTGTGTGTGAGTGATGATCTGAAATATTTCAGTGTGGAAATAAAGGAGGTATAAGCGGCCAAACACTTTCATTGCTTTGTACCTGAATGACACACTGGACAAAGTAATAGAATAAAACAGGATTGCTTTGGGAAGAAACTGCCATTGAGATTTTGGCACAATGTGAGGGAAGGACAGATGCAGAAATAATGATTTGGACAATTGACTGATAACAGATGTTACTCCATGTGTAAACAATGAAGACACGCAACATTAAAACAGAGGGAACAGTAACAAGCTATGCAAAAAGAAAAAAGAAAAATGCATAACTACTAACAAAGCAAAACAAGGGCTTTATCTAAAAAAGGAACTACAAGAAAATTTAAAAGATAAAAACAGAAGTCACAGTTTCATAGTTCTTTGATGAGTATAATATTACCTCATTAACCTGTTCCTTTGTGGTACCGCAGAAATGTGATTAAATATAAAACTACATGTTTTAAACAAAAGAAAAATGCTCTAAAATGTGTTTGCTCTGCATGCTGTGTATCATTTACAGCAGTTAGCTTGCTCTTAAACATGCATTCCAGCTTCTTGCTAGCACCGCTAAAGTACTACTAACACTTCATTCCATAGCGAATCAGAAGCCCCGACTACAACCAGTGCGACAGCCAGAGTTGCTTTTAATTAAGGTTGTTTTGGCCACGTTGCTCAGTCACGCTCGTCAGCCATCCATCGTCTGGCTGACAGGCAATCGGCGGCAGCAGAGGAGCTCTGGGGTGTCAAGTTTCTGCAGTTATGATGCCACTCTATTGTTTGTAAATGTCTCCCATCTTTCTGTGTGCAAATTAATGCTGCCTTGACATGCAAGGATATCCTCTATCAGATCGTAAATCCACCTGAGATTGGCTGACGTAGAACACGACTCCATAATGTTACAAAACCAGCTTAATGGAGAAGCGACAAAAGTCACGCACTAAAATCTAGACATAAAGGACATATAAGAGGGATGGAGGTTATGATCAGGCCCACGCCCAGAGGATATACAAGGCATAATAATAATGGCCACTTCTCCCATCTGAATAGATGCACCTGTAAGTAGATGGAACTGAACACTTACGTGTAGAAGATTTTCAAGATAAAACCGTTTTGTGATACTAAGATAACCAACAACTGTAATATGATCAGTTCAGCTGTGATGATAGCTGAAACTATGGTGGACTACATGTATTGAAATCATACAGCACTGTCAGATGCAAGATGGAAATTTACATGAATTGCTAAAGTACACATATCTCTAGAATCTTTTTGCATTTTATCATGATAAACACAAAATATAGAGAATTTTATGATAATTCGAAGGAAAATGATACATGGTCTTCAAAATGTCTTCAGAAATTTGAGCCGTGAATTTTACTTTGTAAAACCATCTTTAGCTGCAATTATTGCCGCAACCTTTTGATCGTTTGTCTCTACCACATTTTCACTGCTAGAGGTGGACATTGCTACACATTCTTCTTTGCAAAACAGCTCTGTCAGATTTGATGAAGAGGTCTAGGAACATTGATTTTCAAGTCTCAAGCAGATTTTGGGTCTGGACTTTAACTGGGCCATTTCAATACATGAATATGCTACCCTCTAAACCATTACATAGTCACTCTTTCTCTATTTTTATTAGTATTGAACTGGCTGCTGAAGGAGGAGCAGCCTCTCTTAATCTCGCCTGATTTCTCCCCTTATTTTATGTTCTCTGTTCTCTATTGCTTTTTTCTTAGTTCCTTTATATACCCAGCCTCTGGAGTTACTGTATTAGACCACATTTCTTTTTGGATTGCTTTTTGAAGGACTATGCGATAACAAAATGCAACTTTGCTCAACTGAGGACTTTGACAAACTGCTCCAGATGTTATGGATATGAAGGTTTCATCTCGAAGTGAATGTGGAAGTAAACCCTGGAAATAGAAACAAGACGACTTTACTGATGATTGCTAATAATAAGAAAGAACCTGCCAGCAGTGTTTCAATTGACCTTTGGTGCTACGGTCTCGAAAATAAGCCGTCAGCCAAAACAAGGCACTTAAGCACCAAGCAAAGATGATGCCACCAGCACAAACAGCAGCAAGCAGAGACGCACATCATTAATCACAGCATTATCCAACTTCATCTTACTTGTAATCACCAAATTAATCTCCCTTTAAAATTTTCTCTGACAGGCTGAATTCTCAAATTAGAATTGGAACACAACTAACACTGAAACTTGGACAACGCCAGGAATCTGAGAATAATACAAGATGTATCTCGTCCCTACCACAACTGGTAAAAACAGACATCTGATATGGAAGGGAACCAGACATTAATTCTAGATCCATAATCCACCAGGATGAGCCTTGCCACCCTGAAAGTAGTATTGTGGTGTTTATAACCAGGAGAAGCTATAAAATAAAACTAAACCCTGCCGTATTAAACCAAATCTCAAACTGATTACCAGTTAGAAAGATCTGCTACCCACCACCAAACCTCCTTAATTAGCATTATTAAACATTTGGTCATTGTCAGGGAAGTCATTTCTAATTAATGACTTCATCACTGAGCACAATCTACACGCTCTATTTCTTTCAGAAACCTGGTTAGACATAAATAATGAAACATCTACATTAACAGAGTCAACACCTTCTAATTACAATTTTCTAAGCGAGAGCAGAATTCACAGATGTGGTGGAGGCATAGCCACAATTTTTCATAACTTAATAAACTTTAAAAAAGGTATTCATGGGCATATTTGACTCTTTTAGTATGTAGCTTCTCAGAGCTAACAAACCTGTATTTCAAAGCTTTGTATCTGGAAGGTGAGAGTTCATAAACTCATTATGTCATATTGACATATATTAGGAAAAGAAAAGAATATATTGCAAAATATATCGTTACTGCACATACATTAAAATATATCGCAATATAGATTTGAGGCCATATTGCCCAGCCCTAGTTGAAACTCTGAGCAACAATGACCAACTGTTTTGGTATTTTTCAGTCTGGTTTCCGTGCTCACCACAGCACCGAGACTGTGCTCGTCAAAGTGTTGAATGATATCCGCATAATTGCAGAATGAGGTAGAACCACAGTGCTGGCACTTTTGGACCTCAGTGTAGCATTTGACACTGTTGACCATGATATATTATTGAAATGAATGGAGAGCTGGGTTGAACTCTGGTACAGTACTTGGCTGGTTTGAGTCTTACCTAAACAACAGGTACTTCTTTGTGTCAATAGATAATTCTTCATCAGAACAGACAGAAATCACATGTGGGGTGTCCTATGGCTCCATCTTGTGGCCCCTCCTATTTAATATGTACATGCTCCTGCTAACCCAGATTTTAAAAAAACAAAAAGATTAGTTACCATAACTATGCAGATGATACTCAGCTCTACATTACAATTTCACCAAGTGACTTTGAACCCATCCAAACCCTAAGTAAATGCATTATGCAAATATATGGATGGATGTGCCATAATTTTCTCGAACTGAACAGAATCAAACCTGAAGCAATTATTTTTGGACCTAAAGAGGAACGATCAAGAGTCAACAGACAGCTTCAGTTAATAAAGCTAGAAACTACTGATCAGACCCGAAATTTAGGTGTAGTGATGGACTCAGACCTGATCCTCCCGGGTCACATAAAGGCATTAACAAGGTCAGCCTTCTATCACCTATTGAACACTTCTAGGATTAAAGGACCAATGTCGCAATGGGACCTCGAAAAACTCATCCATGCATTTATCTTTAGTCGGATTGATTACTGCAACAGTGTCTTCACAGGTCTGCCTAAAAAGTCAATCAGACAGTTGCAGCTGATAACTGCTCGCATCCTCACTAGAACTACCAAAGTAGAGCATATCACCCCAGTTCTAAAGACCTTACACTGGCTCCCTGTAGCTCAGAGGATAGACTTGAAAATACTTTTACAAGTCTATAAATCATTGAATGGTTTAGAAGTATGTTAAAGATTTGTTTTCACTATACCAACCCCCCAGACCACTCAGGTCTTCCAACTCTGGTCAACTAATCACCCCTAGAATTAAAACCAGGCATGGAAAAGCAGCTTTCAGTTGCTTTGAGTAAACGATCAATAATAGCTGGAATGTCATATTTTAATGTGTCATATGTTTTGTGTCTCTAATGTTGTGTTTTATGTTTTCACTGTTGGTTTATTGCTGCTTTTATTTTATCCCCTAATCACCCAGAGCACATTGAATTGCCTTGTTGTTGAAAGTGTGCTGTACAAATAAAGTTGCCTTGCCTTATGTTTAAGGTTGTTGTCCTGCTGAAAGGTGAACCTCCGCCTCATCTCAATTCTTTTACAACCTTTAACACGTTGTAACCTGTTAACTCTTCCTGCCTATCCTGTTAGCTTAAGTCAGTGTTTCTCAAACTTTTTTTTATCATTCCCCACTTTGGACAAAGGAGCTTACACAAGCCCCCCATGCTTTTATCGCCCCAACAGAATGGTGACCACGCCTGATTTTTAAAGTGTTTTATTTATTTAAATAGCCGAGTTAGTCTACAAGTTTTTAACGGTATAAATTGGTTGGAAAAAGGGGTTGCACACTGGTATAAAACCGGCTCAGAAATATATGCTGTTAGTAGTTGCTACATGTAGAACTTCAGCTCACAGTTGGAGAAAATAAAAGTTGTAGTTTTATCAAATTTACAAAGCTTTCAAAAATACAAAATAAAAAAATAAAATAAAATAAATAAAGAGCAAGATACTCATCCCTGTATTTCCTCCGTGGTTGACCGTGTGACTTCTCTGACTCTGAAACGTTCCCTGATCTTTTTAGATATTTGTACATTTTGTAGATGGAATCACTGATAATGCTGCTATTTCAGCTTGTTTTGTTCTGCTGCAATATATTCTGAAGTCAAACTCCCAGCCCGATGTTCCAGGTCCCGGTTCTGTTTACAATGATGATCACAATTGGTAATTTATTTGGGTGTGTTTAATTTTGTGAGAGGGGGGAGCTGGTTGATTTAATTTACAGTGCAGTGAAACATTCACAACGACAGAATCTAGGGGGGAAAAACTATTTAAATCCCGTTGATGTCACGCCCCACCTGCAATACCTCTGCGCCCCACTAGTGGGGCTCGCCCCATAGTTTGAGAAACACTGGCTTAAGTGGACAGCAGTGTCTTGGTAGGTCTTCAGCTGTATCACAGCAATTACCATTTTTTATGAGTTGGAGAATGTTTACAGCTTTAGATATTGTTTTTGTTTTACCTAACATCTCTTTAAACTCCACCACATCTTTCTACCCAGCATGCTTAATGCGTTCCTTGGTCTTCATGATGCTTTCTTTTCAGTAATGTTCTCTAACAAAACCCTTAGGCCTTCACAGATCTGAATTTATATTAAGAGTGAACCACTGGACTCTGCTTACTACTTAGATATGTTTTGAAGGCAATTGCTGAATGGGATTTAACTTAGGGGAATCCAACTAATGTGAGGTGACTGCAAATACACACCACTCATCAGATTTCTCTTATATAGGTAAAAACATGCATCATTTTCCTTCCATCTCACAACATTTCTAAATGAAATGAATTGAAGTTTGTGGTTGTAAAATGCATAAAAGTTTAAAGGGAATAAAATGTTTGCAAGGCGAAGCATTTGAGGATTTTTTGCTATATTTACATTTTGTTCTGGATCCTGGCAGCCAGGACAGTGGAGTGAAAAGACCAGGAAACACTCCCACTAAGAGTTTGGCACTGGCACAAGCACAATAATGAGTAACTACTCCCTGAAAGCAATCATGACTTCCCGAGTCAAAGACGATGCCACAACGAAAGGGCAGCCTGTTGCATCCTAAATGAGCTCATGTCCTTCAAATACCTTCTCTTCAAAAAGAGCAGATATTAAAATGACTAAGCCTGGCTGCTCAATGTGATGTATCCAAAAGAATGAGATGATTGACATTCTAAATGTCTCCTGTCTTAATTTCTTCAAGAAACTTTCCTCCTGGGTTTCAGGAAGAAGCATGGCACGTCTACGTATGGTCTGGAAGGGGTTGCAGCTGGCAATCCCTCAACCGTGCTGCGGCCAAGCTGGGCTTCCTGGATTAGACGGTGAATATGGCAGCATTTTTGCCATTGGTAAAAAAATGTGTGGTTGCTTGTGGTGGGAATGGGAAGTGGCAGCTCTGGAAGGACCAAGAGATAAGTGAGGTCATCATAAAGATGAATAGACTATTTAAAATCCCTGCGGATAGCCACATATCTATCAAGCTAAAGAGAAAACCTCCGCTTTACCTTTGAGAGAAGCCAATGTGCGCGATTTATCCACGTCCTGCAGACATGAAGAGAACATTTGCTGATTGGACCATCACCACTTTAAGCCAACTCCCCTGAGAAGACGCCCTGCGCCCCTCATCGCACCCCTCTCCTTGTCACCAAGCAACAGTTGCACTCTCGTCACATGGGTCTTGGCTTTCTTGTGGTTTGATCCCAGACCGAGATGGGAAACAGAACCTCAACCGCATGAAACACGGGGGGGAGAAAAATGAGGGAATAAAAATCCTCCAATAAAATACACGCAGATCTAGAAATAGAAAAAATATAGGAAAGGAAAGAAAAGGACTCGCCCTCGATCGAGCCCGGCGCTCACAAACTAGAGCACCACCCCAGCAATGAGAAAAACAAAACAAAAAAACATGCGGAGGATTGCTGGAAGACAGCTAATCGCCCTGTTATTATATTTGCTGGGATATGTGGCTAATGACTTCCACATTGCAACTTCAAAATGATTCTCCCAAAAAAAAGGGGGTGAGATGGAAAGAAAAAGGGGCTTGGCTTCAGTTCATTTGATCTCAGGAAATAAACAAGTTAACAAACAAATTGTTTCTGTTAAACACGTTGTCAGGTCAGATAAGTGCCAGAGCGCTTATCTGTTGTGTTTGCTACGTGGAATGAAAAGCAGCGAAAATTACAGACAACTGCTTCCTCTCTCACAGAGGGCTGACATAAAGAGCTCCCTTCCATCTTTATTATATGCTTTGGGCTTTAGGGACAGCAAATCAGGATTTGTGCACGAGCAATATTTCCCCTCTAATAAAATTAGACAAAATAAGAGTGAGCACAGACAAAAACACATTTCTACAAGCAGAGACAGTTGCACACGGAGCACTCATGGGGTTTTTCAGACCTTCCAAAGCCTACAAACAAAGTTGACAGGAGAGGCAGATTACTTGTACACAATAATCTGCTTCCTCTCCGCGGTGCACTGGTAGCTATTACAGTTGTGTTGCTCATTAATGTCAGCGTACTAAGAACAGAGGCCAGGGCCAGGCCAAACCAGCCCAGATGTGAGCAGGTTACAGAGTTCCTTTAAAAGTAAAGGGAGGGGGGCACAGCTGGCTGCAGCACAAGTCTGGTTCCCCTTTTCCCCCCAGCAGTATCCGTTTCCACACCAAAACCACATCAGACCTCAGAGGATGGCAGGCATACAGTTTTACATTTATTATCCAGCTTTCACAGATATTTGGATGTTAAGCAGGGCATATTTAATTAAGTTGGACATTGCTTCGGAGAGAGGAGGGAGGCATTCTGCAGCTAATGGACCACACCTTTTCCCATCTACCCTTATCCATCAAAGGATTTTTAAAACCATCCTCTTGCAAGAAGGTCAAAGAAAGTGCAAAGACAAAAAGATTCACTGGAGTCTTCTCAGTACCTGAAACTCAGATGATGAAATTATAGTACTATAGGTTGTTGCCCAAAATAAAGTGAGACTTCACTGAGTCCCAAAAATAGCTGCCAACACCACAATTCTTCCTGCAGAAAACCCTCTGCTGCATCACGCTGAGTTCCTAGCACCTATAAAACGTGGCCCCATCTCGTTTTTGCGCAGCCCCTATTATTTAGCTCGGTAATGGAAAGAGTTTAATCTGCTGGAGCTGATGGTGGGTTGAAACCACAGCCGAAGTCCAATCTATTTGAAGCTGCGCTTAGCCAAAATAGAAAGTGTAAAATAATTATTTCAGAATTTTTGCGTCCCCCACGGTTTGGTCTCAAATAATTTTATAAAATAAGTAAAACAGGATTTCCTGTAGTCGCCAAAACAATATCAGACAAAACACAGAGCTGGGTTTAGTGCGGGCTCTGTAACCAGATGGGAAAATTGAAGGTTTTCCTTGGAAGTAATTCAGTGAGTAACTGATAAATGAAAAGTTTTGACAAAGGACATAAAGGTTATCAGAAGACTTGCTGACATGCTTCAGAGAAAAAGCTGCTGGCAGAATGTTGACATTTGGCACCCGCTGACCAACCTCACATAAGGGTAGATGAGGTGACGTGTCCCTTTATCTTTTTTTGGCATCACCTTAAGTAATACTCAGCACAAGCCAAAAAGAGAGTTCATGCTTTTTTTCATCAAAGCTTCAGCACTTTTTTATCTTAGGACTTTCTGTTGTTGTTCCTGTTTCTTTGTGTAGAAATTCAATAAAATTGGAAATGAAAAAAGGTGCTTCTCTTGCACATGAATCCAGATGACAAAGAGCTAAGGGCTGAATAAACAGGAAGATAAATCTGCTCTTTCTACAGGAATAGTTTGAATTCCTTCTCTTGCTTCATTCTAATTTATTGTACTACATCGCATTAGCTCTGGAAATTGTATTGGCTGCACAGCAGAAATAATCAACCTTACCTCTTACACCATCCCGTGCAGTCCCAGCTTTTCTCTGGCTGCACAGGTCTTTGTTTGCTCTGATTGTCAGAGGTTGTTTAGAGCAGGTTCAGTGGCATGTGTTACAACCACAATGAAAAATCTGCCAATGTGACAAATGTGCCTCTGAGCAGTAAACAAAGAAAATAAGAGTATGAAATATGAACAACAAACAAATTGGGTTTTTGTGGTTTCTGATATTCACAGAGCCAATTATAATGTAATTTAGGCATGGGTGGTTTATTGGTATCAAGATATACTGAAGATTTTAAAAAGCTGTGTTTTCAAAAAAACTGATATTTTCCATCGTACAGTCAGTACAGTCAGAGGCAGACTTTATTCACTAACATAATGTTCAATCAAATTAAACCAAATCATATCAAATCGTGATTGTCATTGTTACTTTTTACAAAGGAACAATGAAATAAAAAAGCCAGTGTACATGGCATTTTATTGTTGCCATCTTGGGTATTGTCAGCTTTTAGTGATGTATGCTTTACGGTGACATATGCTCATGATGTTGTCGAGTCATGCTGGAGCAAGAAGTTGGGCAGTTTGACTGATTGTAATCTTAAGCCATACAGTGTACCACTTCTCTACAGCTCACACAGTATGACATGAAGTAGTAATTTGCGCCGGCCGAAAAACGCACAGTGTGAACCGGCGTTTGAACAGCTGGTTTGTTCTGGTTTTCATTGCTCTGTAGCTCTTGTCTGGAGGCAACAGCCGGAAGAGGCAATGTCCAGGATGTGATGAGCACTGCAAAACATGCGCCGTCGTCTTATCATTAGACGCGGAGAAAGCATTTGATCGCGTGGAGTGGGGCTACCTGTTTGTTGTTTTGAGTAAATTCGGTTTTAGCCCTAACTTCATATCTTGGATTAAGCTTCTTTATGTTTCCCCCGTGGCTAGTATTAATGTTAATGGGATAAAATCTAAATCATTTTCTTTATCCCGTGGCACTCGGCAGGGATGTCCTCTTTCACCTTCCCTATTTGCACTTGCGGTTGAACCCTTAGCCCTATGGCTTCGTAATGAAGGTAAATTTGAAGGAATTTCTAGATTTGGTACCTCTCACAAATTATCTTTATATGCAGATGACCTTCTGCTATACATTACCAACCCAATCTCATCCGTCCCTACTATCCTAGATATTTTAGAACAATTTAGGAAGCTATCCGGCTATAAAATTAACTTGCACAAAAGTGAGTATCTTCCAATTAACTCTCCTGCAGAAAACCTCCAGCCCTCCCTTTTTTCTTTTAGTAAAGCAACCCAAGGATTAAAATACCTTGGCATTATCATAACAAAATCACTCCCCGAATTATTTGTTAAAAATGTTCAGCCTCTACTCGAGCGCTGTAGAACAGATTTTGCTAGGTGGTCCACGATTCCCTTATCTCTGGTAGGCCGAGTCAGTTTAGTCAAAATGACAGTACTTCCGCGTTTTCTTTATGTCTTCGACCATGCTCCAGTGTTCGTCCGCAAATCCTTTTTTTCTACTCTTGACCAGTTGATTAACTAATTTTTATGGTGCAATAAAAGAGCTCGCATACAGAGGTCAATTCTCCAACTCCTCAAATCTCTTGGAGGCCTGGCCTTACCAGACTTTCGCCGATACTATTGGGCTAGTAATATCAAGAAAATCCTTTTCTGGAATGTTAAGATTGCTCCCAATGAGCGCCCTCTGTGGGCCAGCATGGAACTAGCCTCCTCGCCTGTTGAGTTATGGTCAGTGGTTTGCTCACAGTTACCTTTACCTATTAAAAGTGTAGCACAGAATGCTATTGTCTCTGAGACCTTAAAAATGTTGAGTCAAATAAGGAAACAACTCGGCCTGCACTCCCCATCAAAATTAGCTCCAGTTTATAGGAACCCTTCATTCCTCCCATCCTGTTCTGACCTCACATTTGAATCCTGGTCGGACAGGGGCCTGCAGACCCTTGAAGACCTCTATATTGATGGTATTTTCCCCTTATTCGCAGACTTGTCAAAAAAATTCACTCTCCCTCAGTCTCATTTATTTCGTTTTTTTCAGCATTTTGTTCAAAATCAATTCCCTCACTTTCCGAATCGCCCCCCCGAAACTTTGATGGATTCCATTCTAGTTCAAAAAAACAACACAAAAATCTCTGACCTCAATTTTATACAATGCGATTTTCAAAATAAACCCCACCTCCCTGAATTCCCTGAGAACTGCCTGGGATCGTGACCTTCAAATAACTATATCTGATGAACGATGGAGTTAAGTATCCTTAATCGTGTTCACACATCCTCAATATGCGCTAGACATAAACTCCTACAGTGCAAGATTTTGCACAGGAGCCACTTCACTAATGCGAGGTTGGCTAAGATTTATCCAGACAGAGCGGACTCATGTAACGGATGTAAACTTGGACCAGCTGATTACATGCATATGTTTTGGTCGTGCCCTAAACTTTTGGAATTTTGGCGTGTTATCTTTGATACGTTGGGAACGGTCCTTGGTCATACAGTGAACCTCGATCCCCTTGTCGCTCTTTTTGGATTGCCCCCAACACTTGGTTGGTCCAAATCCTCACAACATGTTATTGCTTTCACTACCCTGCTCGCGAGGAGGCTCATTCTCCTTAAATGGACACATGTAGCCCCACCTACACATAATAGATGGATTCAGGAAATTGTGCGATGTTTGAGACTGGAGAAAATCAGGTTCTCCCTTAGTGGTTCACTGCAGGCCTTCTATAAAATCTGGCAACCCTTTCTATTGTATATAGATAGCCTGCACATTGAAGCTGAAACACAATGAACTAGGTTGTTGATTCTTTCTATCATTTTTATTAAAAATGTTTTATTGTCTTCACCAATTGTCCTGCACACTTGTGCTGTCTGTGGTGTGAATGACTGAGTGAATAGGTTAATTCTTCAGGGAGGGGAGACTTGCCCTCTAATGCACCTTGGTTTTATGGCATGTCTTACTGTTACAAATCTAGTTCATCTGAGAAGTGACCATTGTTGTGCATTTGGAATGTTTGTACCTTCCCATGGAAAAATGAAAATAAAAATATTTGAAAAAAAAAACATGCGTCGTGTTTTTACGCCATTTACTCGAACAACTGCATCTCATCACGGCCAGTGGGACAATCAAGCAGGGGCAAGGGAGAAAAGGGCACCCTCAGACAACCCTACAAGCATAAAACTTTTCATTTTTATATGAGATGTCTATGATAGGTGAGTATATTCTTCTCCATTAGGTAAAGTTTTGGTGTTGTTCATAGTGCACCTTTTTTTTTTTTTTAAGTACTAATTCTTCACATCCAACCCCCCAATACAACCAATACAAAAACAAAATATTCAGTCATCGCTTTAGGTACCCAACAGGACGTATATTAAAAACTTTCCAGCAGATAACCCTAACCATGACTCATATATATATATATATATATATATATATATATATATATATATATATATATATATATATATATATATATATATATATATATATATATATATATATATATATATATACATCACATCACAAGATGAGTAGAAAAAACAAAAAACACTGAGATGACTTAAGGTCTTTTTAGCTCAGAAGTTTTCAAGGTGCCCTAATTTGAGCATCTGGGATCTATCTATCATAAACCCGACTGCCAGTTAGAAAACAGTGCAGATTGTGAAAGACAGAGTGATTGAAGGGGGGACCAAATTTGAGCTGGATGGAAGAGAGAGGAAAACAGAGAGAGGGAAAAACAGAGGGAGTCAGGGTGGGACAGACCGGTTTTATGATGCCGCAAAGTGTTAACCCAGGCTCTAATTTTCTCCCTCTTGTACACAGCTCCGCTGAAGTGAACACTTTATTTCACATTTCCCCCCATAGTATCGACAGGGGTAACGAAGCCCAGACTTGTAAAATTAACAACAAAACAGACCCCAACGCCAGGGGCCTGAGTTTCAAGACAGATCTCATTCCAGAGGAGCTCTGTGGCGCAGCTGCGTGCTGGGGCGCTTCACCAGCAAACAATCAACTGAAGCAGTGCCTATGAGAGCAAAAACATGTCCTGCTAATGGATGTCTTCTGCAGGGAAAATAACACATACCCATATGGGTTGCTCATTGCAGGTATCCTTTCATAACTGCACGATCTAGGATTTGTGATACAAGTCATGATGGCCGACTCCTGCTAATGGCCTCGTATGAGGGTGTTTCAAGGTTACTCTTCTTTCTTTTGTTTTGCCTGTAAGTTGTAGGTAAAATGATATCTCAGCCATCTTTCCATGTCAGATTCTTAGATAAACACAAGCAGTGACAGAACATGCATTATTATTCACTCCAACCCACATCTCTTCAGGTCATTCCCTTTCCCCCCTGGTAAACTACAATAGTTCCCTACAAACGCACCCACAGTAAGAATAAAAGAGAGCAACTTTCACCAGCGCACAAGCCGCAGTGTTTTAAGACAGATCCGATATGGAGGGAAAGAAGGTCATGCACACATGCACACTGGCTTCCTTTGTTTCCCTGCTGGTAAGGCCAGTGTCGCCGCCGTGATGCCATTCTCACCCACTCATCGTTGCGCAGAAGATATCGCCCACTGAGGGTGTGTGACTGTGCTAGCTCACATGTTTGAGGGCACACGTCTATCAGTTCCCCAAACCTTCTCTTCACAAAACGCTGGTTTCGTAAAAGCAATAATCAATTTGTGGCTGCATCATGTAAACAGTGCAGCCAGCATGGTTTGCACTATAATTTCATGAAATTCCAACCAGAGCCGGCCCAAAATTGTATGAAGCATTAGCAGAATTTGATTCAGCAGCTTTTATCACTAACATTCCTTTTAGATTGATCATTTACAGATTCCACAATTAATATGACTTGTTTTATAGTTAATAACAATAAATTACTGAAGTTGGGCACACAGAACATTGTAATATTTATCTTATCAGTCGCACTAGGGAATAAATTGATTCAAGAGTGACAGCTGTAAATAAGTGGAGGAGATAAAAATATTTTTCTAACTCGTTTGTGCTGGCTGATGAGTCTAGTTTAGTTTAAGTTGAACTGGTTGCAGTTACATGCAATCATGAATTGAGATTAATTTACAAACAGATGAAGTTTGCAACATGTGGGAATCCTGCTAAGACACAAGCAGCATAAATGTCTAAACCTATGGCAATAAAACATTAAATATTGATGTAATCAAAAACAGACATGATTAAGAGATTAAGAATTTTATTTTTTTATAAAGAGTAAAGGACCTGAAAATCCCAAAATTTGGTTAAGGAAATCTGTAATTATAGTAGGAAAAAGTAATTTAAGCTTGACCAGTCCATATATTGCTGTTAATGCTTGCCTTAATCTAAGGAAGACCTAATGCCAAATGAAGGTTTTAAAAAGAGATTATGGGTTTCATAAACCTTAAATGAAATTCTGCTCAATTTAGGTGAATCGCTTTAACTTTCATCATGGTTTGGATAAGTACTTTAGATTTTCAAAATTAAGAATATCTTATTCAGTATGTATTTCTTAGAAAATAGTAAAAAGGGCTTTCTACTTGAAATCGGATTGGAAGCTATGAATCAGATAGCATTGTTAGCACCCGATTAGGTGTTTGACTGACAATACTTTCTACCAGGACAAAATGCAATGCAGTGAAAGCTTTTTAAGGTCTATGTAGCAGGCAAAAAAGAAGTATTTGCTGTGTCAACACAACAGTACATATAAAAAATACTTCTTTTTTTCTTTCAAAACAAACTAGTCTTAAATGAAATCTAGAAAAGCACTCCGAGAGCGCAGACCTCAGCCAGGGCCACTCATTTCCCCCCATCCCCATGTTGTTATCTATATTTCTGACTTTCGGTACTTTTCCAGCGCAGAGCGGAGATTCGGGGCTGCTGGGCGAGGGGAGCGGCTTGTGAGCTCTCTCGCAAGGGAGAGGAGTGGAGGTTAAGCACTGCTGGTTGGTGGGTGGATAAGCACTTCGTGTCGGATCAACCCCAAAAAATAATCAGTTATTCCTGGTCCCATTGTGGACATTTCCTGAAAGCTTCATAGAAATCCGCCCATTACTTTTTGAATTATGTTGCTAACAGACAAACAAACAAACAAACAAACAGACAGACAGAAGGGCACGAAAACATTACTTCCTGGCGGAGGTAACAAAAAAAAAACTTCCGCGTAAAGTCTTTCTGTGTAAATATTTCATGTTACAGCATGAAAATGTGCGGCTTGTATTCAGGTGCAGCCTATATATGTACAAAATTTACTTTCTTTTCAAATTTAGCTGGTGCGGCTTATATTCAGGTGCACTCACCAGTCTGAAAATGACGGTACATTCGTCATTGGTTTAAATCTTACAAAAACAAAAACCATAAAGTTTTTATATCGATATTCAGTTTGAAAACCATGCATTCATAAGGGGGCCCTGGCGGTTGGTTTGGAAGCTTAGTTCGGTTTCCTTCGGGCCGGCTCTGACTCTTCCATAGTGGATTCAGACATGGTGATGTTCATATGATTTACGCCCCTTCGCATCTCATGCTGAGTCTGAAGCTGCGCTGAACAGAACACCTAATGATCAAGGGAAGGGTTTGCCACCAAACCCACCTGTTTTTTATCATCCTGTTTGTGTTAAGGTTCACCAGCATCTGAGGAATGTAAATTATACATGGTGTAGTTTGAGGTGTAGTTCTGTGAGTTCTCTTGCAGGGGGAGTTGTGTGTGGAACCTTACAGACCCCTCCTCATCTCAGCCCCACAACAGAACCCAACCTCCCACCCACCAAACATGCCGCTCTCAGCAGGCCTGTGTGATTACAGGGTCTAGGAAAGATGAGGTAAGTAAGGAGTTCAGGTTCTGAGGAGCAGGATGGATGTGACTGAGCCTGTTAATGCTAAAATGAAATGAAAACAAACAGTCCACAAGTCCCACACCGCGGCACTATCAAAGCACACTTAACTCTTCTGTTTACTTTAACAGAGACAGTTATTAAAACAGATGGCATGAGATTCGATAAGAGAGCCAGCAGCCTCTTCAAAGCAGCACTGAACATTTTAAGGAAATGATCCTTTTTTTCCCTTTCCTCTTATTAAGGAAATATTAGCATTATCCCTGTGAACTGCACTACCCTTTGATTTTGCCTTTTTCTTCATCTTGTTTTCCTTTTTTTTGCAAGAACAAAGGGGCTTTGACTTATTTGCTTTTGATTTTGATTTGGGAAACAAGTAAATCAGTAGCAGCAAAGGAGAATGAGAATACTTCACTCCATTTAAACTTCTGGAGATTTCCCAAGAGGTTAAAGTGGTGGTTTCTTTTTTGCCTTTTCAGCATAAACAACAGCTTATTGTAACCACTACAGAATATTTAATAAATTAGAGCTCATTGGTCCTTATAGTGAACAAGCTGTCTGCTGTCGTCTGCAAAAAATGTACAATGGTTCCAGGGTTTTGAATAGTTTTGCACTGAAATGTTAGTTTAGGCAATGTAAGTTTTACCAAAACTGTCAAATTGTAACATTTATTTTGTCTCTTTGAGTCCAACATATATATTAATATAAAGACAACACAATCTAACAGAACTTTAAAAAAAATAAACATTCAAAATTGTAGACTACTTTCAATTCTGTAAAATGGTTTGTTAAAAATCAAATGTTTAAGTTAAAGCCTCATTATTGACTCATCTGTTATAAGAAAAGTTGACTTCAGTACTCTGCAAATTTACACTAAACGAAAAATCATATGTAAGTCTTCAAAATTGCTTTGGGGAATATTTACAAAGAGCTGACAGCTCCTAGTAAACCATCATTGAATTACGGTGGACTTTCATCAGCGATATGTGCACAGATACCCTATTTGTTGATCAGATTTTAAGGAGAGCTGAGATCAAATTATTTAGAAACAATTTCAATGCCACGTGTAAAAAGCAATGCTCAAAGCTGTCCACCTATGACTGAATCAGCAGAACGCATGTTAATGCCTGGTCTGAACTGGGGCAGCAGAAAAGACAAAATAAAGAAAAGCTATTTTAAATTTAGCAGGTATATGTAGTTTTATCCCATACGGGATGGTAAAGTTCTGTGTAACACAGTAAGGTTAAAAAAACAAAACAAAAGTGCACAAATTAAAGTGTGTAAAGCAATGCACCAAAGTTGTACATGAAACTGAGCTGACAATTCTATACCACAGTCGCAGCTTTAAATCCTTTTCTCAATAACTACCCTCCTTTACTTCCTGGAAATTGGGCCTAAGCTAATCAAGCGCCAAATGGAGGCTTATGCCTGCGTGTTGTGTTTAAACGTAACCAAAACACGGGAAGTCAGTTATGCTCCGTGAATCACTGTCGATACATCGAATATGGGAGTTTGCACAGGGGAAGCGAACATCAACAAAAAATGGTCCTAATGTGTTTTAAATCCGGAGGTTTCAGCAACTTTTACTTCTTGTTTGCATTGACGGATAAACATACACCCATCTGCATTCAATGACTCTCCAGCATGCTTGTTTGGAGAGCGTGGTAAACACGGGGGGGGGGGGGGGGGCCCAGTGGGTTTGTTTTGTCTATCGTTATAAACTATAGATGGAGGCACTGGCCTGTTTCCTTTGGCTCGTTGGAATGTTTACATTGATGTTTCTCCTCTTTAAACTCAGATACATAATAAATTCTACAACCCAGCAGACAAGATTTGTTTGACTAATTCTTGTTGCTTTTAGAACAATCCCCTAAGTTTTCCCCAAACATGCATCAGTTTTTCATTATGTAACCTATACTCCCTGACCTGGTGAGAGCACCACTGCTAATGTATGAAACAACAAAAGGTTGTCAGATAAACCGCAACAGAGAGCCCTTCTGCAAACACAATCCTAACAGCACAATAAGCTCCTGAAGAGGGGACCACAGTGTTCAACAGAGGAGCCCCTTCTGAAGAGCCCTGTCTCTGGTTCCCGATCCTGACTGGCGAGGCGATCGTTTTTCATCGTGGTTTGTGCGGGTCTGGGAAGAGCAGCAGAACTGGGAACCAGATGGTTGTGCTAAA
Organism: Valencia hispanica; assembly: GCA_963556495.2. Classification (NCBI taxonomy): domain Eukaryota; kingdom Metazoa; phylum Chordata; class Actinopteri; order Cyprinodontiformes; family Valenciidae; genus Valencia; species Valencia hispanica. Next base: position 50,479,336 of record OY747704.1, read on the forward strand.
AGACAGGGGGCATCTCACTGGGATCCATTACATTCAGGACATAGATTCTGTTTCATGGCATCGGCCGAGTGTGACCAACGCTCGAGTTGGTGTGGACCGTAGGCTGGTGCCACATAGGCTGTGGCAGAGACAGCTCATGTCGTGTTCACCTCCGAGAGCTGCATTCACCTTAGACACAAGACAGACAACTAAATCAGGGCCCCCTTTACGACTTGGGTTACATCCCTTTTGCCTCTTTCAAAGTGGCTTGTGTTGCAATAGGATATGACAGGCTCAACGGCTTCAGGGACAATCGCTGTTTCTGGAAATGACTGACTGAAAAGTTCCGGTGCACTCTTTAACCTCTTTTTACTACCGCCAAAGCATCACAGCTCAAGTTAATGGATGTTTATTTGCATATTATTGAAAGAAAAACCACAGGGAAACATGTTCTGTGTTCTCTGATCAGCCAAGCCTGCCCCGTCACGGCCTCTTAGCTCTGTCCACTGCTGGCTTTGTTCCTCTGTTTGCTGTCCACTTTGCCAGGCCTACCTCCTTCACTTGTCCAAATGTTTGCTCCGTCCACTTTGCCGTGTCCACTCGCTCAGCCCCATCTGCGGGCGTTTCAACAAGCAGGAAAGGCGACAATTTGCCTCTTCAGCCACAAGCTGTTGCAGCTGGATGCAAACCAGACCCTGGAGCCGAACAGCAGAATTACTCTCCATTTATTTAAAGTGGTTGACTTTCTCTGCTGCAGCTTTGGTGGGCTCCTGCCCAAGCCAAATGGTTGTATAAAAAGAAAGTAAAGTTTGTCAGATGGGTCATACCTCACACAGTAGCAATTCAATATCCTCCTGTTATGTTCTTGGTTTTGATCCGTAAAAGTCCAAACAAAAAGTGACAGCACAAAAATATATGGTTGCATTGAAACTTGATCTTCATTGGGAATGTTTACTAACCCACTCAGCCAATCACTGGTGAGATCTTTGGAATGTGGTGAATCAAAGAAAGAATACGAACTACCCCAAAGGCTATATCAATAATTTGATCGGAAAGAGAAATAGGATGCCAGGACGATTCCTAGCATAAAACTAAACACATTTAATTGTTCCTCAGTTTTCCTTGGTAGAAAACAGCAATACATCAGCCAGTGAGCACTGTTATGGAATATCAAAACTTATTTCTTTTGTACAGAAGACTATAGTTTGTGCAGTGGTTTCATACATTAGCCGCTTCCTCCTCAGTGGCCTCAAACCCCGCAAAATTGCCTTCGTCTTGTAATTAAGTTGAGTTTTTTTAAAAGAGAAAGGAAGTGCAGTCTAGATTACTTAGAAAACAGTGAAACTGTGCTAGGAAAGGTAGGAACCACTAGCCAACTACATTTAACTGAAAAGGATTTATATATTTTGACTGTCAGTCTATTCCAGGTACCTGAAATAGTACCACAAAAACGATTTAAAGTGGTGGATGGCCAAATGCTGTCAGCTGAACTGCTGAGCAATCTTTATTAGTAGGCCTATGTGAACAAAACCGGGCAGCTTATGTGTGACTTCCCTTCTTAATTCAAAATAAGAATCTCAAACATTCACATAAAAGTTTGATTTCTAACTAAAGGTGCACACATGCAGTCCAGATAGTGAAAACTGTCAAACAGCCCTATACAGTGGCTTGCAAAAGTATTCGGCCCCCTTGAACTTTTCCTCATTTTGTAACATTACAGCCACAAACATGAATCAATTTTATTGGAATTCCATGTGAAAGACCAATACAAAGCGGTGTACACGTGAGAAGTGGAATGAAAATCATACATGATTCCAAACATTTTTTACAAATAAATGACTGAAAAGTGGGGTGTGCGTAATTATTCAGCCCCCTTTGGTCTGAGTGCAGTCAGTTGCCCATAGACATTGCCTGATGAGTGCTAATGACTAAATAGAGCGCACCTGTGTGTAATCTAATGTCAGTACAAATACAGCTGCCCTGTGACGGCCTCAGAGGTTGTCTAAGAGAATGTTGGGAGGAACAACACCATGAAGTCCAAAGAACACACCAGACAGGTCAGGGATAAAGTTATGGAGAAATTTAAAGCAGGCTTAGGCTACAAAAAGATTTCCCAAGCCTTGAACAACCCACGGAGCACTGTTCAAGGGATCATTCAGAAATGGAAGGAGTATGGCACAACTGTAAACCTACCAAGACAAGGCCGTCCACCTAAACTCACAGGCCGAACAAGGAGAGCGCTGATCAGAAATGCAGCCAAGAGGCCCATGGTGACTCTGGAGGAGCTGCAGAGATCTACAGCTCAGGTGGGAGAATCTGTCCATAGGACAACTATTAGTCGTGCACTGCACAAAGTTGCCCTTTATGGAAGAGTGGCAAGAAGAAAGCCATTGTTAAAGGAAAACCATAAGAAGTCCTGTTTGCAGTTTGCCACAAGCCATGTGGGGGACATAGCAAACATGTGGAAGAAGCTGCTCTGGTCAGATGAGACCAACATGGAACTTTTTGGCCAAAATGCAAAACGCTATGTGTGGCGGAAAACTAACACTGCACATCACTCTTAACACACCATCCCCACTGTCAAATATGGTGGTGGCAGCATCATGCTCTGGGGGGGCTTCTATTCAGCAGGGACAGGGAAGCTGGTCAGAGTTGATGGGAAGATGGATGGAGCCAAATACAGGGCAATCTTGGAAGAAAACCTCTTGGAGTCTGCAAAAGACTTGAGACTGGGGCGGAGGTTCACCTTCCAGCAGGACAACAACCCTAAACATAAAGCCAGGGTAACAATGGAATGGTTTAAAACAAAACATATCCATGTGTTAGAATGGCCCAGTCAAAGTCCAGATCTAAATCCAATCGAGAATATGTGGCAAGATCTGAAAACTGCTGTTCACAAACGCTGTCCATCTAATCTGACTGAGCTGGAGCTGTTTTGCAAAGAAGAATGGGCAAGAATTTCAGTCTCTAGATGTGCAAAGGTGGTAGAGACATACCCTAAAAGACTGGCAGCTGTAATTGCAGCAAAAGGTGGTTCTGCAAAGTATTGACTCAGGGGGCTGAATAATTACGCACACCCCACTTTTCAGTTATTTATTTGTAAAAAATGTTTGGAATCATGTATGATTTTCATTCCACTTCTCACGTGTACACCACTTTGTATTGGTCTTTCACGTGGAATTCCAATAAAATTGATTCCTGTTTGTGGCTGTAATGTGACAAAATGTGGAAAAGTTCAAGGGGGCCGAATACTTTTGCAAGCCACTGTAGCACCAATTTGAAGCGCTGAAGCCAATTTACCTTTGTTTGTGACAAACTCTAAGCCAGGCCTATTCAACTAGCGGATCCCGGGCCGGATACGACCCTTTTGAATTTTTAAAAGCTGCCAGAAAATCAATTTGACTTGTATGAATACAATGCGTAAGTATCAAACCGGTATCAGAATTGGTTTGAGACTGAACTTCATAAGCCAGTAGTAGTAGTCCGCTGATTTATAAACGATCTATAGGTAACTATGGCAACGCAGAAGGGAGTAGGTAACTCTGCGTGGACATAAACGCTGATTGGCTGAACAAGTGGTTTCACCTGTGTGCAATAGCGGTAAAACTGCTTTTCTGACTGAAGAACACAGCAGAAAACCTTGGATAAGAAAAGCTGATGATAAGCTTAATAATGTCTCTTTCCAAACAATAAAGACGCAAAATAGACGGTCAAAATTGCCAATTTCTGGGCGAATGGACCTACAGTTATTTATTTACGTTGCCCACCTTAAAAACTGTTGGGTATTTGTGTAATGTTACAGCAAAGTGGTTCAAATGGAAGGATTTGTTCTTTGAACTTATGGTTAGAAATGTTTCTTAAAATTGCTTTTTAAATAAAATGATTGACTTTGGCCCACGAGCCTTCTGTAATTTTTATATTTGGCCCACCTGCAACTGAAGTTGAATAGCCCTGCTCTAAGCTATATCTTGTCTTCTCTGTCAATGTTTTTGTTTTTACTACCAAGTACCCAATATGCAGCAGCATGAAAAACTTAAAGAAGCAGACTTATTGTTAGATGGCTAGCTTATGTTAGTTGACTCTATGAACATAATTGGATGTAATCTCAAAAACTACTTCCTGTTTAACTTCAAAATAATACTCTAGAAATCTGTTTGCTAGTATACTCAGTCAACACAGTACAGTAGAGAAGCTAAAGAACTACTTGGTTTCTTTATTAAAAAATAAAAGCCTTAAAACAGAAATGGGCTGTGAGGCTTAAAGCACATCTTAACCAGGGCTCATAATAATAGCTTATGCTTATTTCACCAGATGAATTCAAAGTTTACTGTCAGCAACAAGATGGGCAACCATTTTGTGAGACACTTCACTTCCACATATTAACTTGAAAGACCTTGCTACACACTTACCATAAAAATTATGCTTACAACTGAGACATTTGTCATTTATTTACATCTTTAAAAAAATCTAATTCACTTAACGAAAACTGGCAGAAAGAATTTTAAGTCAGTGTTGATTGACAAACTAATCATTAGGGGCACACTGTTGGGTTGGGAGACTTACTGTTATTGTTTTGATTTATCAGTAAGAAAAATAAGACGCTGGGATGATTCAGAGCATCAAACAACACATCAGCCTTTGAGCGTTTTTATGGAATAGCAATGCTTAATTTTGTTTTACAGAAAGCTATTTTTGTGTGGCATGTTTTCATGCATGAGCCGCTTCCTTCCCTGGGGCGACAGACCTTGCTTAAAATTCCACTGTCTGGGATTTAAATTGAGTAATGATAATTAAAACAAGCATTTGTTTTAGAGTTAATAGCATCCAGGAAGGAAGATTAGACTTTATACTACTTCATTTTAGCTCCCTGAGAATTTGATTTACCTTCTCACCCCGGAGTCCATTTTCAGCTGATGGACTCAGACCGCTGCAGGGAGCACCAGCGAAACTGAGGAAGACAATGTCATTTGGCAGCGACTGGAGTGGGTCTCCTCATGCAAATGTCAGTGTGCACGAAAAGGCCACAGAACTACAACTCATGCATATTAGTATTCAAATGGAAAAAAAGAGAAGTGACTTGGTTTCAATACACAAGAGCAGAAAAGAGTGTGGATACTTGGGTTGTAGAGAGTTGTGAAAAGCACGGGGTGTATAAAGCAATGGATTCAACAAAACACTGTCTGACCTTAGAGCTGCAAAAACCACACAAACCAGCATTCTGACCACATGAATTGCACCCTCCCACCTAAGCATTGTTTATCTCTTTCAAGCCTTACAGTTGTGTACAGCCTGCAGCAGTTTGACAGTTTAATTCCACGTTGTCTGGCTAGGCCGCCTCAGTGGATCAGGAACCAAAGTTAAACACTTTCTACTGGGACCCTCTGTACTTTTTCCAGGCCATCACATCTGTCACGCCTTGGTATGTTCACTGCCGGTCAGAAGTTAAAATACCTAGGCACAATGCTATTTGACATGTTATCGGGTGACGTTTGCAAAGCAGCTAACTTCATTATGCGCCTTAATCATGTAAAACACCTTGAATTACCTTGTTGAAAGTGTGCAATAAAAATAAAATTGCCTTGCCTTGCCGTCCTTGGCGCTGATTGGCTTCAGCCCCAAGATCAGAGGAAAGGAGGAATGTTAGCTTCGGCTAAAATCTACAGGTGTATTGTATGCTTAAAGGCCAGGTCAGTACCAGGAAACCAACTATTTTAAATTAACTCTACAAATCTGTCAACAAAGCGGTGAAATCTCCTTTCAGAATACAGACAGACTTATTGGTAGCTATGAAAACTATAGGGTAAATGTGCACCTTCCTAAAAGCCCTTTACCCAAATATTAGAGGAGGTGAATTTATATATTTGAGCATCCCTGTATTATTTTTACCTTGAGTGAATTATAGAACATCTTTAATACATTTAAGCTTCTAGACCTATAGTTTGTGTTAGCATTCAACCTTTGAAAAAGATCAAGAAATTGATCATTTGATACTCAAAATTAGTAAGACATTTATGCCCATGATTAGAGAATGTGAGCATCTGACATGAAAGAAGGCATTGGGGACACCCATGCACCACCATCAACTCGCCTTAGTGTTTTGCATTTTGGTTTGCCCAATCAACTGCTCGAGCAGGTGGTGATTTGCAAAATAAAAATGAGGGGCTGCCCTCAGTGGAAGTTCAAAAAAAAAATCAAGAGAGGGGAAACACAGAGAGAGAGAGAGAGAGAGAGAGAGAGAGAGAGAGAGAGAGAGAGAGAGAGAGAGAGAGAGAGAGAGAGAGAGAGAGAGAGAGAGAGAGAGAGAGAGAGAGAGAGAGAGAGAGAGAGAGAGAGAGAGATACTTCAATCAAAGGACCATAAGCCCTTTGAACACGACAGGATGAGAATCACAGTGGCACCATAATGAGCATGATTGTGTTTATAATAACTAGGTCTGTTTCTGTGACTTAGTGGTTGGTGGTTTCTTTTTTTTTTGCCAGTATTTTGGCATGGGAACACCGGGGCGTTGCCCACAACCTGACCCTTGACGGGGCAACACCCAGAGGTCAACAGGAAGTTAATGGGCAGAAGTATGACACAGAGGCACACAGTTCAAACTATGAAGGGTTTTTCCCTCTGTTCTTCAACACCCAAGTATGATCCAGGCTCAACTTAGTTTTTAGACAAAGTCAAATGAGGGAATTCTTCAGAACTTCTGACCTGTCTTCACAAGTCAAGGCCTGCTGGGTATCAGGAGTGTTGAAAAGAGTAAAAAGGAAAATAATCCTCGTTGTTTGCTCCTGTTTTAGCCTTACTAATCTGGATGAGTGGCTTCTCACTGAGCGTAAATTTGTCCGTCTTTCCATCTGTCATCACTATGTAACTTTTGGTAGCTGGTATCTGAGTCTCTTGTTTCAGTTTTAAAGATTTACACATGTAAAACATGTGATGATGCTCCGAGGGTGAGCAGAAAAGATGTTGATCTTTTTAGTTAGAGATTTAAAATACATGCTTAGCCAATGACAGTTTTGTCCAAACTACCAGTCTTGACTGCATCTGGATTTCTTCATGTTCACTTTCAATAAAATCTAAATTATGTAAAGTTTCTTTAAGTGCTAAGATACCTACTTACAATGATGCAACTGTGACTTCATACAGAAAGAGGCAGCTAATTAGAATTTTTGTATGTACTTAACAATCCCAGGTTCAGATATAGTCCTTGTGTGTCGTCTGGTTTTGTTAGTGTCCTTTGTTGTCTCACTGAAGTCAACTTCTCGGGACATTCCACAGAAGATTTATGGGAGGCTCCATATGGGCTAGTGTGCGACTCATTATGCATGGATGCGACACAAAAAGGAGACATACTGACTGAGTTTGCTGTGAAAACAACCGGGATGAGCTGGCTGGATCTCCGCGTTAACCTCCAGGATTTTAAAAGGAGCCTTCGGAGAGTGCTGTAAAGGTTTTAGGGAGATTAACCCATTTGTCAGAGCACTTATCATCCCACTGAGTGATGACAGAAAAAGGACAGCAAAAGCAACCATGTGTGCCCAGAAGATTGTTCTGCCTGCTGATTAATGCAGACACTTTTGCACTGTCCTTGAAGGAAAGACAAGGGACTCGCAGAGTGTCAGCTACAGCTGGATAAGTTTAGTTTGTCCTAATAAGTGTGGAATTCTTTCATCCAAATTTTAGTGTCATGTTCGGAAATATGAAAACAAAGGCCAAACCTGGAATAGATAATAAACATCACATGCTGTGAGTTATTCACAGGAAAAAAACAACTCTTTAAAAAACAATGCCTTGAATGTCAGCAGCTCCAGAACTCTTAATAAAATCCATCCATTTTACATGTTTACCACAAACTACAACCAATTCTTATTCTCAGCACCTAGCCCTCTATAACGGATGTTTACTCTCAGAAAACAGGTTAGACTGATCATCATAATACAGATGGTTGACATCAAATGTATGAATTCCAAAATGATTGGAACTACTGATAAAATTTGAAAAAAAAACACAAAGAATTAATTGCAGAGACATCAAAGCGCACTAAAAGTTTTTTTTTTATCCAACTTTTATTTTGAGTACATTTATTCAATTTGGAAGAAATTTAACTTTAAGAAGTCATGTTTTACTAAAGCATCCCTGCTTTTGATACATTGGGCAACCCCTTTCTTTCACTAGCACAGCATTTTATCTACTAATTTTGAGCTGAGAGAGTTGAACAAATTCTCTTTGCTTTACAAAAAAGACACACCGATTAGTTTGTTTACTCTACTGCATCCTACATTGCAATTCATACCTTCGAGAAGGCGTTTGGCTCAAGCTTGCAGTGTAATAATAATAACGCATTTTATTTAGAAGCGCCTTTCTGAACACTCAACGTTGGTGTACAGAATAAAAACACAATAGAAAGTAAATACATAAATAAATAAATATAGACCTAACCTGGTACAAGTACACAGAACGCTGTAGATCTCATAGTGTGAAGGGAATTTTGAACATGTGAGTTTTGAGTTGTGTTTTTTCAATTCTGTGAGCAAGTTAATGTTCCTGATGTGCGGAGGGAAGAGAATTCCAAAGTGTGGGTGCAGAGCAACAGAAGGCTCTACTCCCTATGGTGCTGAGGCGAACGGAGGCTACAGAGAGATGGATGAAGGAGGAGGATCTGAGAGAGTGGGACGACGTGATGACGTGAAGGAGATCTGTCAGGTAAGAAGCGGTGAAGTTGGGAAGTACAGCTGGTTGAGGCTGTATCACATTCACACCGCTCTAAAACCATACCAAGACTTCACCACAGTTTCAAACAAACTCTAGAGGTCTGCACCCTTGTGCAATTTCTCCGTTCACATCCACACATATGAACTGCACGAAAGGCTGTAAACGAACCAGGGTTCATTTTAAATGGACTAAACCCCTCAGGTGTGAAAATACCCTTATGTTCTCTTTAGTTCATCCTACAGGTTTTATATAGAATTTAAAAGCCATGGAAAAAGGTTGTTTTTGTGTCTTATGAACATTTCTGTGTGGGTTTGGTCATATGTTTAGGATCATTATCATGATGCAAGACACAATAAAAACCCATTTTCAGTTTTTGAGCAGAAGCCACCATATTTTCCACCAGAAAAAAGTCCACAGGATCACAGATTCTTCACTATACTTAACAGTAAGAATGAAGTGCTTTGTCACACATTCATCTATAGTTTATCTCAGACTAGCCTGTAGTGGGTTTTTTTTACAACAAAGCTCAAACTTAGTCTCATCTGACTAAAGCACACAGTTCAGGTAAAAGTCCCTGTAAACATAGCAAACTCTGCACATTACCATTTGTTTTAAAGATTTTTTAGCCTTTCATGAACAATAATACAACAGGACAGACTGGTGGGTAGATAAAGAGAACACACGTTCCCCGAGGCCAGGAATTAAACCCAGGACGACCGAGTTGAGGATTACAGTCTCTGCACATGGTGCACCTGCTCTACCAACTGAGCCACCAGTTTACAATTTAGGATGGCAGACCAAACAAGAGTTTTTCCTGATATGCCTCATGCTGTTTTGCTTCTAGATTGTGTTTTATGGTTGTTATGGAGACTTGGTGAACCCCACTCTGATGCATTTGAGATATTTTGAACTTCATTAGAATCCTGCTGGTGTGTGGGATGACAAAAAGTTGGTTCTTGCCAGCCTTGTTTGTTACTTGTTTGTTCCCGTTGTTTAGGTTAAAGTTTAGGTGAGTAGCTAATAGCATGTTCTCTTGAATTTTTTATTTTTCTGTCATGTCATATTTACAACCAAAGAAACAGGAAGTCATGAATTGCTCATTTGTAGATAATAGATATATCAAGAGAAGTATGCATGTAGATGGAATACGTCAGTTGCATTTGCAATAGGAATTATAAGGCAACCATGTCTTAGCAAATATTTTAATGGGGAGACTGTGTGGGTAATATATGGGCTCAAAAGAAGGGACCATATGGGAATGTCTGTGGGCTTTATATAGGTTCAGTATTAATTGCCCATGTGGATTTGATGCAGGACTGAAATGTGCACTAGGTGAAACCCACAGATGTTCATGTATTGCCCATTTTGAGCTTATACATACAGTTCCCATTAGTCATTCAATCTAGGACCCACAGAAAGAGCTTAATTGGGTTCTCCCAATGTGCACAAGATACCTAATTACCAAATTAATTCCCCATGTAGTCCACCAAAATAAATCTAGGACAATAATATTGGTTCTGTCTTGTGCAGAACCTACAGAACACTGAAATCCATGTTGTTGCCTCCATAAACATATGTTTCCAGGGGCTACTGCAGAAGCAGCAATACAGTTTCCTATTAGTTGTAGATACTAATAAGTGTATGTAATTAGCAAAGAGAGCATGAGTAAATGGCACTCGAAATATGACATTATTATACCTAATATGGCATCCAAGCAGGAAAGTCTAAAACTCCTCTGGTTTCCTCACACAGACACATTCTTGATCATCACAGCTACTCACACAGCTACAGCCACTGCATTGGTCCTGTCTATTAGAGCGGTTTGTCTGGATGAGTGTCTGCTGCACAGAAGCTCACCAGGAGGAGAGGTTTCCGTCTCCCTCTACAAACCGGAAAAGCTCAGGGAACCACAGCGCCCACATCTGAGACCCAGACCCAATGCATCTTCTTCCCAGAATGCCCACTGACACCCCCAATCCAGTGCTCAGAGGGATTACCAACACACTAAATCCCTTATGTTAAAGTCTTTAAAAACCCGCTGTCTCTTTGGAGACTGACACTCCGTCACGATCACCTCAGCCAACACAAGCTTGTGTTTCTTCCACTGCCTGAAGAAGGTCTGTTATTATGCTTCTGAGGCAGACGAGTCAGAGTATCCGTCTTTTGTGTGCACACTAACAAGGATCCCTCTGTCTCTGGGGTCAAAAAGGTTGAAAGAGACAGACCATAAACTGAACTGTATCAGCTGCGTTTACAAGTTGGGAAAAAGGATTACGTCAATATAACAAGGCAGTAAATGATGGTAGGTCAGCATATTTTTGCAATCTTATAAATCAGAACAAAAACAATCCTAAAGTATTATTTAATACTGTTAATAGCATTGTATCCGTTCCAGCACACCAAGCCTCGTTATCCTCTAATGATGGTTGTAATAAGGTTCTTCACTTCATAAAGAACGGGACGGACCTGAGATCCAATACTTCCCCAAGCTCTCCTACCTTTTAAGAAGAGCCTCTGAGTGATTTACTTCCTTTGTTCCGATTACATTAAATGATCTGAGCTCTTTAATTAGTAGGATGAAACACTCAACTTGTTCAATGGAAGTATACCCCCCTCTTTATTTGTTCAGTTTTTAACCTACATCGGCCCCTGTATATTAGCAATATTTAATAACTCCCTGAGACAGGGTTAAAATGGCTGAAGTGACCCCCGTCCTAAAGAAACCTAATCAGGATGCTGGCACGCTTTGCAACTTCCATCTGAGAAAGCTGCCCTTTCTCAGTAAACTACTTTAAAAAGTAACAGAAACTCCAATCCTGGTTGTGTCGGTTACAGATCTCTGATCCCTTTCAGTCTGGCTTTCTAAAGCAGTACTCTACTGAGACTGCTCTAGAAAACGTTCATAATGACCTGTTAATAGCTGCCGATGAAAGAAAATGTTCTGTGTTGTTTCTACTGGATCTCAGCGTTGCCTTCGATACCGTTGACCATGGAATATTGTTAAACAGGCTAAAAGATTTGGCTGGCATTTCTGGCTTTGCATTGTTCTGGTTATTTTCTTATCTACATGAAAGGAAATTCTGCATCAGGACAAACATGTTCTCCTGGGACTCTGCTCCTCTAACCTATGAGGTTCCACAAGGGTCAGTGCTGGGCCTATTATTATTTTCTTTTTACATTCTTCCAGTTGTTACCATTATTCAGTTTTTTTCTGGTATTTCTCATCATACCTACGGAGATGACATTCAACTGTATTCATCTTTTAAACCACACCAGCTGAATAGGCTTTCCACCATCCTCCAGTGTTTGTCTCGGATCAGTGCACTGGCTCTCCAGCCATTTACTGGTTTTAAACACAAACAAGACAGAGACCTTGATAACAGTTTTTTTTATTGTGCTTCTTATGCTGGTTTTTAATCTTTTGTATTATTTTATTGTGATTTATGTCATTCCGCCCTTTGTGACTCTTGTGTCTGTTAAAGTGTTTTAAATAAACTTTATTTACTTACTACTTACTAACTTACTAAAGAAATGCTGAATGGGTATCTGAGAGAGTTATGGGGCCCGGTCACAGGCACAAAGAGCTGTGTGTGTGTGTGTGCGTGCGTGCGTGCGTGCGTGTGTGAGTGCGTGCGTGTGTGAGAATGGTCCAGAAGGGGAAAGAGAATGTGAGACCTTTTGACACTTGACTGGTCTCCTAAAATCTTGAGCCGGAACAATGAAGGTTCATACGGTTACAGCTGCTTGACATCTGAACTTCACTCAAAACCTCATTTCAAATCAGAGTAGAGATAAATTTACATGGATTTAAGGGATTTGTATAAAAAGAAAAGCGGTCATCTAATGATCTGGCAAGACCACTCTGATTATGTCTTTTAACATTATCAGACTAATCATATCTGCAAAACAAGTGTTGCATACAGATTTTGCATAAACAACATGAAAGCATAGAACCCTCCTGCACTGTATTAGTGGTTTAGGCTGTGAGTGGTAATGCAGTGGTGTGGTATGCTATCAAGTCAGTATAAACCAAAATGTCTAAGGAATGCTTCAGATAATTGTTGAATCCATGCCATGAAGAATTAAGGCAGTTCTGAAGGCAAAAAGTCTTTATAAATTGGCTTGTGAGTTTGTAAACCAAGTCATATTTACACCTTCTCCCCATTCCTAACCCTAATGTCATGGTTTGTTGTGTTCTTGGCAGAGGGTAGGATGAGGGGGCATGACTTTCTAGATGCAGAAAAATAGGATTTATTAGGGGTAAGGTTTAAAAAATTATGAAAAATCTTATTCTGACAAGAGTCTGTATATCTAATTTGTTTTTTCCCAGTGTGTAATCAATGTGTAGATTGATGTATCCCAAAGTATATCGCTATCATTGTCAATTGTTTTAAACATAGAAAAAAAAGATCAGTAGTATCAATTTTATCCAGTAAAAAACACAATTAGCCCTTTGAATGCAAATTTAGTCATTGCAGATAACCGATTTGTATCTTGGAAATGTGTATTTTGACCATTTTCCTCCCAATTAAAATAAAGGAAATTCAAATGTTTTGTTCCAGCCCCCTTAAAACATGTACCAGACTTACGACCATAGCTATTTTTAGCATAGTGGATGCATTATTCCTCGCTGTAAACATTGCTATAGGTATTGTGTGGTGAATTATTAATGAAACAAAAGTTTAAGGGCTCTTTTGCACGAGCACCACTGACGTCAGTTTTTGCATCACAGGCACCACTAGCTTCCCTGTTCCAAGGCTTTCTAAGCCCTTCACAAAAACTCAGTCCATACCCATTTTCTTAAGCTCGTGTTCCATCATGTCACTAAAATACGCCATGATATTGTTATTGTAGAAATGTATGGCTGCATTAGGCTTCAGCTTTGTTTGGGTGATGCAGCACTTTGCACTTCACATTCCACACACCTCTTTGAAGGCCTTGGAAGTGAGCGGCTCTTTATTCACCAGAAAGAGAGGGAAAAAAAACACCAAGGGAGACACAACACGCATGGGGTTCCAACATATGGAGCCAACTGGCAAGGCAAAGCTAAGGATCGCAAGGCGGGATGCCTTGTCCGCTAGCCACAGCCATTCCCAACCTTAGTGTGCAGAAGACAATTCGTTCCAGGAGGACAGGATTCCATTTGGAATTTGAGTTAAAAGTTGTTTAAATAATTGGCTGTATGTCATAAAACTACAGGTCTTTCACTGTCAAGTTTAATATATCATTATCTTATGTATCTTAAAGTATTGCTAACTATTGTAAAACGCATAACAAACAATGCTGTGTGCCGAAATGTGATGGGTTCTTGTAAATTTTCAAAATGTAACCCCAAATATACGTTCAAACTGACATGTTTGCATTCGCAAAAGGAATCAAAGGTGGGCTCTGGTCATTGTGGCCCTCGCTACTTCATACTTTTCCAGTTAAGCTCACTTTATAGGTGCCTGCAGCAGGGCATCTCATTCTGACAATGCATTGATTCATGCCTGCTGTAGGAATTGAGCCTTGCTGGTTTCTGAACATCCTATCCAATTTCCCAGTCAATTGAAGTGAACGGTTTGAGTGAAATAGTTTAAACCTGGACACAGTTGTGTGATCCAACATTTATCATTATTAATTGTTTGAGTTTTTGATATGTTAGTTGTTTTTCTGATACTATGGGTTCAACCTTGTCTATTTAAAAAACTGTGAAGCACTTTGGTCAACCCTGGTTGTGGAAACGTGCTATATAAATAAAGATTGATTGATTGATTGATTGATTCAACAGGGAAATAATCCTAAACAAACATTAAAACGTGTTAAAGAATAGATAAAGCAGGCTAACATTGAGCCTCAGGAATAACCATCCAAAGCGATCTGACTTCAATTCTATTAAACATTTGTGGATCCTGTTCTAAAGCCCAGTCTGTACCAGGAAACCGATCGAATTAAAGAAATTCTAAGCTGACATTCTCTTTTTATAAGCCGAAGATTCAGTGAACAAAAATGGGCCATGTTATTCCTTTTTGAAGGCTTGCTTGTATTCATGGGCACAAAAAGCAGAATAAGAACCTCAACTGTGCCTTTAATTTCTGCCACATGACTGTCAGAATCTACGTAACACCTGCTTTCAATTTCAAGTGTCAATTCTCAGAAATAGTCTGCCTTTGTCTGAATGTAACAAAAACCTGGATGAAAAATTCAAGCATAATATTGTCAAAGATTTAAATGCATTGAAGACTGATTAAAAACTAATACAATTGTCTCTGGTGCTGCTTCAGTGACAGATAGAATGCTTGGACACATCAAGAGATTGATTTTGAATTAACTGTGTGCAAACTCTTGCTATACTGGTAGTTCATGTGAATCCTTCCATCAAACACCCAGCAAGAAAGCACATGAAGTTTTCCAACAGCAACGTGTACAAACAAGACAACATTTTGCACACCTCTGCACATTAACGTGGTACACATTGCATTTGCTTCATCAAAAAAGCTGCCACAGCTTCTATTTCTTTAGATCCATGCATATTTTCTAACACATATAAGACTGACAGACACAAACTGTTTCACCACTGACCTCGACTGTTAACCCCGAGCAAGACCAGTCATGGTTACAGGGAAACATCAAGAGCAAAATAAATCTCTCCTGATTAACTAGCTTGGGCTTGTTCAGGCAACCAACATCATGAGCCACATCATTACCGGCTTAGAGAGCAACTCAATTATGGCTCATCCTGACAGCTCTGACAGGAATCGGCTTCCCCTCGTGTGTACATTTGGTGCGAAGGGCCCAAAGCAATCGCCAAGAGAGCAACCGCAGGGTTCGTTCTGACCCGAGATGCAACCAAGATCTGATCATGTGGGATTTTCTTTATGAAGCTTCTGGGAACAGCTTGGTATGTTATATTAGGAAACTTAAATGTCCATCACAGATTATTTTTATTTTATTATACAGTGCATGGCAAAAGTTTTAATCATGCATTTAAGGTTTTTCACATATTGTCACATTACAACCCCAAGTATATTATTAACATTTCATGTGACAGACAAAGACAAATTACGACAGTCAACTAGATGGAGAAGGATCCAAGGTTTGAAGTAAAACTCTGGTAACTGTGATGTGCAATTGCATTCAACACCAGTGAGTGAGATATTTTGGAGTATTTCTCAGCTTTGCACAATGACATTTTTGCCGATTCCTCTTTGCAAAATAATTCAATATCAGTCTAATTAGACGGGGAGTGTCAATGCTAAGGTTTTGCCACAGAAGCTCTATTAGATTAGCGGTCTGGATCTTGACTGCGCAAATTCTAATACACAAATAGGCTTTGATCTAATCCATTCAATGTGTTCACCATAAAATGGGATCAGCACCCCTATCTTTGCTAAAGAAACACATCCCCACAGCATGATGCTGCCACCACTATGTGTCACTGTGGGGATGATGTGTTCAGGGTGATGTGCAGCATCAGTCTTCTGGCACAAAAAGCATTTTGCTTGTAGTCCTTTAAGTCCCTACATGGCTTTTGGCAAACTATAGGCAGGGATTGTAGCCTACTTTCCACTGTGGCTTACTTCTAACCACTGTTCCATAATGGCCAAAAACTTGAAGTTGACAGCTAATAGGTCTACTTTGAAAAGACCCTTCTACCTGAGCTGTGGTTCTCTGCAGTTCCCCCAGAGTTACCTCTTGGCTGTTTCTCTGGTCTGTGCTCTTTTTGTCGGTTTTAGTGGATGGTCATTTCTTAGTAGGTTTGCAGCTTTGTTCCAGTTTCAAATGATAGCTTAAACTGTGCTGCTTGAGCTGTTGATTTTTTGTATAAATTAACCCTACTTTAATCTTCTCCACAACTTTGTGTCTGATCTGTCTGTTGTGTTCCTTGGTCTTCATGATGCCGTTCATTACTTCCCTTCCACCTTACAATTATGTGGTAAGCTACTTTGTTTTGGTCTAGCACATCAAATCTTCATAAAATGAAGCTTGTGCTTATGACTTGACAAAAAAAAGCACACAAGTTCAAGAGGCAGGAAAATCTTTGCAAGGACCTGTAGGTGGTATAAGAGTAATTTAGTGCCCCACTACTACAATCATGCTGTTGTAAAGCCTTGGATAAACGTATGCGTCTGTGTGCATGTGGGTGTGCTTCTCCCCTTGTGTGGCCGCTGCACAAACTCAGTGATGTTTCTCCCTTCTGGTGAAAAACATTTATTAGACTTCTGCTTGATGCAATTCTGCAGTCTACCGGGACACTGGAAGCTCTCCGACATAATCGTTTTAGATGCACTTTCACGAAAGCGACGACAGCTGGCTAACGCTGATAAGATGATGCACGTTTCGGCTGTACGAGTCAAAGAAAAATCACCACCCACTAAAGAATTTCTAATAAATGAACGGTCCTCCAACTTTTTGGTCTCAGTAAGATCACAGATGTTTTGTGGGATCTTGTAACAGATTTTACTGTTTGTCTTGTTCCTCAAAAGTCCCCTCATATTTAACTAACTCCGCTTGACTTGGTTGCATAGTTTCTATAAATGTACAGAAACAAATAAGTGACTTCAGTTAAAAATGAAGCATGAATAAAGCAGTTACTTTACTGTACTTCAGATGTGTTTCTTCCTTTAAATGTTGAGGTTTAAATCCTCTTTGACGTTTTATTTCCAAAGACTGAACATATTACCTCTATTTATAATACAGCAAGTCATCACCTTAGTTTGAACTGATTTATTTTACATCCAGTTAACTATTGTTTTACTGTACAGCAAATGTAGCACAGCTGACTTAAACTAAACATGAACTGTTTTTTCTCTCTCTCTCTCTCTTCACCACTTCCTAGTGTTATGAGGGGAATACCATTGCTTTAAATACTTTGTTAATACATAGGTACACATGGGAGCACTTACGCACTGGCCCAGATGGTGGACCCTCTAATTTGAAATCTGAGGCTATAATTAAGAGACAAAAAAATTAAAAAGGAAAGCACGAGGATTTGCCGCACGGACATGAAAAGCGGCGCAAATTACAGCAAAGAGGAGCGCGGTTTGTGCGGTCATCATTATTAGATATTCACATTAAGAACAAAACGCACTCTGGGAGGATCAGGCTGGCGACTTTGGAGCTCTATGCACAGACGCAAATATTTTCAGTTTTGTTTCAGTTTTTTCCCCTTTTCATGCATATTAATCTGAGCTCGCTGGCGAATTAAATGGATAATATCAGATGACTGACGTTCACTCTGTGACTGGCCGACGTCTGGATGGTTCAGCGAGATTAACAAAAGCCAGCAGCGCTGTGCGGGTTGTCATTATGGAAAGTAGAAATAATCTGTTTTCATTTTTGAACACTAAATTGAGAGAACCTAGACAGATTGCTTTGAAGTTGTTCAAGCAGAGCAGGTAAACATGGGTGCAGGATGATGGAGGAAAGTGTGCGTAAAATGTGAAGGTTTATGTCAAAATCCTTGCCTTTTGAGTTCAAACTAAAGTTATCCTTTAAATGCAATCCAACACAAATATCTACCATGTTTCAGAGTTATGTACACTAGTTTGATAGGGCTGACTGAGGTGTTTGTGACACGGATTGGGGACAAGAGATCAGCGAAACGTCCCATCAGATCAGCACAGTCACATTCGACTTTCAACTTTATCTCAACTGATCTTCGTTCGTGCTTTGACTTCACCCTGTAAACATCTTAACTAAAACGTCATTCAGTTTAAGTTGGTATTAATGCTTCATCGCGCGTAAAGGGTAACTTTGGTGCGTTTCCTCTGGCCCAAAGGGAAAGTGGGACAGCTCCACTTACCGCTGTCGAAATGACGAAAAGCCGCCGAGGTAATAAAACCAGCCAGGAAAAGCGCAGAGGTGGCGCTCCAGGAATCCATGGTGCGAGTAAAAAGTCTGCAGTGGCTCTTCCTCTCAGGTGAAGTACAGCCTGATGCGCACGCTGGCCGCCGGCTGGCTTGGCTCGCTGGTTGGTTGGTTGGTTGGTTGACAGGAGTCTAAGCAAGAGTCGCTTCAAAATAAAGTGTCTGAGAGTCACGGCAGGTACTTCAAGTACAATAGATCTCTGACAGCGCGGAGAAGAGAGCAGATAGTAGAAAACAGGGATCCTATTTCCACGCCATGTGACAGGAAATAGAGGCAATGGATTCAACCTGCAGCGCTAAAGAGACAGCAGAGTCGAAATAGGAGGAGGAGGAGGAGTAGGAGGTGGAGAGAGGAAAGAGGGTGGAGGTGCAGAGTTTGGGGAAGGGGGTTGTGGTGCAAGAAGCTGCAGGTTCAAGGGAGTTTAAAGAATATTCCTTCACAAGTAACCCGACAATGAGATTTAAAGTACTGGAAAACAAAAATCTGATAAGTAGGTCAAAGCTGTTATTAAAGTCTTTATCCTTTAGTGTCTGATGTAATATATTATGCATAGATATGATGCTCCAAGGCAGAGCTGGCTCAAGGTACAAGGTACAAGCTTAGACCCCCCCAGAGTACTAAAAAGGTCAGCTGAGTCAGTTCATGAATGTAATTAAGATTGGCAAAATGTATTATGATCCTTCATATTTAAATTGTAAACATACATTGGTGTTGTTAGACTGTAAATACCATTTGACAAAATAAAAAACGTGTATTATACACATGACCCACCTGTGTGTATGCCCACCTTACCCCTTAATACAATCACCTAAGCTGCAAAAGAATTTGCAACAAAAATAAAATAAAGTTCATGGCAGATTTACACTCACCAGCCATGTTATTAAGTATGCCAACAACCTTAGATATGTTTTGTTGTGTGTGTGAAAATCTAGTAGATCAACAGTTTCTGAAAGGTTCAAACCAGCCCATCAGTCACCAACAGCCGTGATATGTTAAAATTCCCTTTCTTACAGCTTCAGACTTAACTTTTGCAAGAAGACTGGAGTTGGCTTATTTGCTTTTTGTGTTGATCAGCAATTGAACTGGTGTATCCAGTAAAATGTCTGGTGATCGCATAACACATATACAGGTATATAAAATTGCTGGCATTTTATAGGGAAGAGAGGGAAGGGGAAAAACCACTTTTCTCTCTAAGGCATTTGAGTCTTGGTGAAGTCTCAAACTAATCAAGGTCCATTTGGAACCCCCTGCTGTGTCAGACATATGTCACTGCTCAGACAGTCAGCTAAATCACCTTAGCAACACTCAATAAAAGACACAGAAAGTAATAAGGGAAATGTATGTTAAGAATTTGCACATGATTCTCTTTTTCTTCTAATCTTCAACAGATTAGAAGAAAAACATGAGATGAGGACCAAACAGGGAACTGGCATTTCTTTGGGAGAAAAAAACATGTTTGCTCCTGCTGCTGACAAAGAATCCAGTAATCACAAAACGTGTTGTGTACTTTCATTTTTCTACCGGTTTAATAACATTTTGATCTACATCTTTAAAAACAATTATGGTTGGTACAATTTTGTGAAATCAAAAGCTGTTGCACCTTTTGGACCAGTAACATGTTAAATTTATTAATATTAATATTATTATTATTATTATTATTATTATTATTATTATTAAAATAATAATAATAATAATAATAATAATAATAATAATAATAATAATAATAATAATAATAATAAATACAATATTTTATGCATTTCTTCTTAATGTAGTTTTCTTTTTTCTTTCCCATATAAGGAATCTGATATGTGGGGGAAACAGCACCCTCTTGTGTTTAGGAAAATGACCACCCAGCGCTGGTGAATGAGTTCTTCCAAGCCAAAGGCAGCCACTTATCCTAAAAATACACACTCGACGATGATCTCACCAATCCTGGAGAGTGAAAAAATAAAAAAATAAAAGGGCTCAACATTTGTTTTGCCAAAGCCAAGTTGGTTGAAATGAGGCGCAATGGGAAAGTAATCCAGCTTGACGTGTGCCCTTTTAAGAAATGTAAGTGCATGGCCTTGAGGTATACTGGCTGGTGAAAGCTTTCCTTTTACTGAACTGAAAGACTGTCTTGAAGAGATGATGTTTCTTAAATTGAAGCAATATTTGCATGGCAGTTTACAATGATGATGCCCATCATGTCCAACATTTCTAAAATTCCACTACTGCAAAACAGTTAGTTATCACTGTGGTTACACATTACTTATTCTATCCGCGATCAAAAAAGAAAAAAAGTCTAACAATATTTTGCAGTTTATGGCCTTTTACTATATTTAGGCTTTCCAAATCTACTGCAGCCACATCCCCCTTCACACTTATTTATGCAGCTGTAGAAAAAATGTGCTGAAAACCATAAA
This sequence comes from Valencia hispanica, assembly GCA_963556495.2. Taxonomy (NCBI): domain Eukaryota; kingdom Metazoa; phylum Chordata; class Actinopteri; order Cyprinodontiformes; family Valenciidae; genus Valencia; species Valencia hispanica. The sequence goes on from OY747704.1 coordinate 50,500,272, forward strand.
ACGTAACTAATTGTTATAGTAGCAATCTTTGTTTTTACTATTAGAACCTCTAACAGTACCAGTGAAATACCTAGAATTAAATAATTTTAATATTATTATTTCACACTTAAATTTTTTATAAAGTTAATTGATGAGACTTGATGGACTTTTAAACAGTAATCAATAATAGATGTGTCATTGGGTTAGAAATGTGATGTAGCACAGAGACCCATGTTTTTTAGTCACTCCTCAAAATGGGAATGCCAAGAAAACATGACATTCAGAAAAGGTGTGTATATCTTAATGTGTCAGGAAATCACTAAACGCAAATAGCCACATATTTACCTTATTCATATAGTGTTGCTGTAGTTTTCATGGTGGTAGCAACTTGCAGTGTGATGTTGTATAAGGGCTGCCAATGGTGCAGTTTGGTAGCACTGTTGCCTTGCAGCAAGAAGGTCCTGGGTTCAAATCCCAGCCCGGGGTCTTTCTGCATGGAGTTTGCATGTTCTCCCATGCATGTTGTTCCTGGGGGCAATAGATTATTGTTTAGGAGGACCCCAGACAAATGTGAATGGAAAATCTAGATTTTGAGGCCGCTGAAAGCCCTGCAGCTGTACTCATTTCATGTCGTAAACCAAAAGTCTAAGGAGGAGGAGGACCTCGTTCCACATTGTTATTGGGCTATTTTAAGACTTCTAAAAAGAATCAACAACACTGTCGAGAGCTGATTAGGTACCATTTTGGATTTCAGAGATGAAATAGATATGTCCTATTATGATTGGCAAAAAGTTATTGATTCCTGACATATTGGTCTTTCCCTCCCTGACTGCATTGTCAACCTACAAAATAAGTGTACCATTTCAAAATAGTTAAATACCCAATTAATAAGCTCTCAGTTTTCAAAGCTTTGAGAATATCAGCTCCATATCAACATCAAATAATTATACTTGTATGTTTTTTTGCCTGTAAAAGTGGATTTGAAAAATCAAATAAAACTTTATTTATAAAGCCCTTTTCATACAAAACAGCATCTCAAAGAGATTTACAGATTAAAATGACCCCCCATTAACCATCCTCCCCGGAACAAAAAACATGATCACAGTTATACCCCCCCATCCTCCCAAACCATCTCCCATGCACTTACACACTTAAAAGCTACAGTAAACAAGGACATTGGGGCGAGAACAGATGAGCCGGTAAGGAAACGCCATCAGGGGAGCCATCTGCATCGGCAGCAGCAGATCGACAGCAACAGCCAAGGCACCGGCCCAGGGAGCCTAGTGGAGAGAAGGCTGAGACCCCCATCTCCATCCAAGCACTACCTGGAGTCAGAGACCACGAAGGTTCATATGGTAAAAGCAGTTCTTAAAGATAAGAAGGCCCAAGTCCATTAAGACACTTAAAAACCATTAAAAGAATCTTAAAATTGATACTAAAACATACAGGGAGCCAATGCAGGGATTTTAAGACTGGTGTAATGTGTTCCCGCCTCCTGGTCATTGTCAGTACACATGCTGCTGAATTCGTAGGAGTTGTAAACTGGATGTACTCTTTTTTTTGGGAAGACCAGAAAGCAGAGCATTACAGTAATCAATTCTACTAGTGATAAAAGCATACATTAATGTCTCCGTATTGGCCCAAGCGAGAATGGGGCAAACTCTGGCAATGACTATTTTAGTAATGTTTCTGATGTGAGGGATAAAACTCAGCTTAGAGTCAAAAATCACGCCCAAGTTCTTCACTTGTAGAGAAGGATTAAAAGACAGTGATTGTAGTTTTGGTAAAAGCTTCTCTCTCTGAGCCTCAGGACCGATGACTAAAACTTCCGTTTTGTCCTGGTTGAGTTGGAGAAAGTTTTCTGCCATCCAGGATTTGATGTGTAAGATGCAGTTATAAAGTGTGTCTATTGGCCGTGTGTCATCAGGAGACATGGAGATGTACAATTGTGTATCATCAGCATGACTGTGAAAGTTAACTCCATGTCTTCTGATGACGCAGCTAAGAGGGAGCATATACATAGTAAAACGCATTGGGCCTAAAATTGAACCCTGGGGCACACCACATGTAATCTTGTGTACCTTAGAGAAGCAGGTATCTAAACTTGCTGTAAAAGTCCGGTCTGAGAGATAGGATGTGAACCATTTGTGAACAGCACCAGAGAGGCCAATCTGTTTTAAACGGGTTAAAAGATTTGTGTGGTCCACTGTATCAAAGGCAGCGCTTAGATCCAGTAGAACCAGCACTGTCACCTTCTGGGCATCTTAGTTTAATCTAAAATCATTTAAAATCTTCAGAAGGCCCGTCTCAGTGCTGTGGTTCACCCTAAAACCAGACTGAAACTTCTCTTGGACATTATTAGCGTTAATAAAATCATTAAGTTGAATTAAAACAAGCTTTTCTAAAACTTTGCTTAAAAACAGTAAGTTAGATGCTGGTTGGAAATTGTTAAAATCTAAATTGCTCTTCTTCAGCAGGGGCATCACTACCGCCCCTTTAAAGGCGGCAGGAAAAAAAAAACATCTGAATGGAGCAATTCATCATAGTTAAAATCTCATCTCTAGAAGATCCATAAAATTGCTTAAAAAACAAGGGGAAAATCGGGTTCAAAACACTTGTGGCAGGCCTCACTGAGGAGAAAACTTTATCAAGAGTCCCAGCTTCGACCAGGACAAAACTGTCCAGCGTTCCGCTAGTAGAGACAGACGCTCAGATTTGTCTTAAACCATGTTACTTTGAGAAGATAACATTTTACATCTGATGGTGTCTACTTTCCCTCTGAAGTGGTCTGCGAACTTCTCACAAAGAGTGTTTGAGGCGGTTTTCTGATATGCATCAGTGGTACGGTTAAAAATGTTGTCTAAAGTGGAAAACAGAATTTTGGGATCATTTTTTATGTTCTGGGATGATTCTGGAAAAATATGCATTTCTGGAATTTCTTACAGCGTTATTGTATGCTTTGAGACATTCTATGTATATTTGATGATGTATTGTGGTTTTATTTTTCCTCCATTTTCTCTCTGCCCCCCTGGAGCTCCTCTTTAATTTTTTAAGGTCTTCGTTTCTCTGTGGTGTTGTAAGTTTTGAGTGTGTGTTTACAACTTTAAATGGAGACAGCAGGTCAAGAGCGGATTGAAGTCTACTGTTAAAATCATTGAGATTGAAATCACAGGGGGCAGGTAAAACAATAAGAGGAATCTTTTGAAAAACTTCCAGAAAACCTGCAGCCACTTCAGGGGTTAGATGACGCTTTCTAAAAGTTCTCACAGAGGTCTCCTGCTGGATAAAACTGGTGATATTAAAAAACACACAGTAGTGGTCAGAGACAGCCAAGTCAACATCAGAGGACACACTGGTGGACAGGCCATACGTGATTACCAAGTCCAGGGTGTGTTCTCTGTTGTGAGTCGGCTGCGTGACATGTTGACTAAAATTCATATAATTTAAAATATTTAAAAATTCTGTTGATAAAGGATCTAAAATGTTATCTATATGTAGATTAAAATCACCAGCTAGGATTATTCTTTCTGAAAATTCTTGAATAAAAAGTGCACTCTTTTTAGGAGGGCTATAAACTGCGACATACAATCTGAGGAGGGCTAAAAAGATTTGCATTATATTCAAAGTGCTCAAATGATCAAATAAAACATGTTTGGCAGAAAGGGTTGATAAACCAATAAAAGCAGTTCCGCCTCCCCTTTTTCTACTCCTCGTTGAATAAGGGAAGTTAAGATTTGGTTGGGAGGCCTCTGTAAGAACAGCAGGGGCATCTGCACTCAGCCATGTTTCCATTAAAATAAACAATAAATATTATGGTCTGAAATTAGATCATTTATTATAAAAGTTTTATTCAGCAGAGAGCGAACACATTAAAGTGCCATATTAAAAGTGGTTGAAAATGGAGTGACTGCATGATTTACTGGAGGTGGGACTTCGCTCTCTGCTAGTAATAACAGGTATTAATGATTTAGGGAAAGGTCCAAGTCCGATATGTGAAATACTGTTAAAATCAGGACTGAGTTCACAGGAACAGGGACCAGCAGCACATCAGGATGTGGCGGAAGGGGCAGAGAGGGCATGGACAGCTGGGGCTGGTGTGGTTGACAGGGGGGGATGTGGGCATGCCAGGCTCATTGCCAGCATGCCCACATAGTAGTTAAGTATGCCGGCAAATGAGTCCATTTCCTCAGGTAAACCCCTCAATCTATAAAAGATGAAGGTGCAGCTATAATTATGGTATCATGTTTGAAGTTTTATTCCATATTTCCTCTACGAGGAAAAAGTTATGACCTCACTGAAAGGTCACAACAAAAATGGAGAAACACCATGTGTACAAGTGCTATGAGATTAACTGATTTAGTCCAAATTAACTTAGAAATCAAAGTTCCTATTATAAGTTGTGAAAGTCAGTCAAATAGGTGGAGTATGGTGTGCCTGAATGGTGAATGTATGCAAAAGTGTTCAAGTGTTCAAGCAAAAACAACCAAAGAAAGAAAAGTTAACAGGTCTGTCGTGGTGAAGAGAGAGCCTCGATTTACTGTTTGATCTAGGTCCCTCCAATCATCTATAGTCACTAGCTCTGGGTAGTGACTGAAAGAACGAGATCACAGATACAAGTGGCTGAAAGGAGTTTACTCCCCAGGGTGTCTGGGTTCTCCCTTAGAGATAGGGTGAGAAGCTCGGTCATCCGGGAGGGGCTCAGAGTAGAGCCGCTGCTCCTCCACATCAAGAGGAGCCTGTTGACGTGGCTCGGGCATCTGGTGAGGATGCTTTCTGGGCGCCTCCCTTATGAGGTATTCCGGGCACGTCCCACCGGGAGGACACCCAGAGGAAGACCCAGGATGCGCTGGAGGGACCATGTTTCTCGGCTGGCCTGGGAACGTCTTGGGATTCCCCCTGAGAAGCTGATCCAAGTGGCTGGGGAGAGGGAAGTCTCAGTCTCTCTGCTTAAACTGCTGCCTCCAAGACCCGACCTTGGATAAGCGGAAGAAAATGGATGGTTGGATGGACTCGTTCTCTTTCAGTAACTCAGCTTCCTGTTTCCATAACAGTTGTGCTACATCACTGTAATCAGACTCACCTGGTCCTTTTCCAAGTAATCATCTTTCTTTGAATTTAAACTCCTTGTTATCACTCCGTCCTTGTCAGATCCTATTGTTGCAACACCCATTTGACACTTTTGCTCCTTGTCATCGTCTTGTATGCCACCTGTTGTTTCTTTGTCTTTTATAGTCAAATATTTCAACTATAGTGGCTTGCAAAAGTATTCGGCCCCCTTGAACTTCTCCACATTTTGTCACATTACAGCCACAAACATGAATCAATTTTATTGGAATTCCACGTGAAAGACCAATACAAAGTGGTGTACACGTGAGAAGTGGAACGAAAATCATACATGATTCCTTAAAACCATTAAATTATGGTCACTTCTACCAGTAAACTGAGAAGTAAAGTCCTTTAAAAGGATCATAATTAAAAATTCAGGAGAAAAGGTAGAAATGTGTGAGAGGACTTTTTCTTATACTGCTTGAAAAAGACCTGGGTGCCTAAGCAAATTGATGTAGTCCAGAGTCGACAATAAAATGTATACCTTTTTAGACAACTTTGACAATAATCGCATATATACTTCTATAACCCGTCTGTTTTTTCAGTTTAATCGTGGACTTGAATATGGAAATGAATTCTTCTTCTGCTGCTGTATTTTCTATTTGTGAGAGTAACTGTGCGTGTATAAATGGGTCCATCCTGACAAAGAGGGGACTGTGGGCCAGAATGAATATAAACTACTGTGTGTCCATTTGAAAATGCAGCACGATAGGCTTCCTTTGTCTCCTTTGACTCTGTTTCCTTCTTTTCCTGTGTGTGTGCGTGTGTGTAGGTGTGCATGTGTGTGGTGTGTGTGCGTGCACCCGTGTTTGATCACTCTTTGTGCTTGTCTGTACATGCTGCTTGGCCACATTCCTTGTGGTCCGTCGAAGTTAACGTAATTTTCTTCTTTTCTTTTTTCTCTTTCCAGATAAACATTGGCACTTCGACATGTAACATTCCAACTTCGACACTTTGGCAGCTTTTTCTTTAGGTGAATAAATAAGATGCAACAATTCTTTCACATGCACATCTTTCTTTGCAGGATGTGTGCAATTTATTTCCATTAGTGAGTCCTCCCTGTTGTGATATGCAAGGTTAAAGCTGGAGGTTAAGTTGAGAACGCGCCACTTAGATGTTTCAGGAAGTACCTGGGCATTCACATTCTCCATCCAATGAAAGGTTATGCATTTTTGACTTATAGGTTAGCCCACAAGCTTTGACTTCACAAATTCAGAAGCCAAGAATATGTCATCTCTTGTTCACTCCTGGGTAATAATACGAGTTTAGCCTGGAATTTTTATGCCACATTTTTTTATGTCTCCTTCCAGATATTTGTTTTTAGCATTATATATAATCCTATATAGAGCACAACAAAGTAACAACTTAATGACAAAAAGGAAAAATACATAACATATAATGAAAAAGCAAATGGCTTGTGGTTTTTATTCTTCATCATGAATACATCTTAGTCTTTTGTTTGAATTTTCTTTGTTTTGCTTTATGGTAGTTTTATAGCTATATGTCCCATCACACTGTTTAAATAGAAGAGGTGCAAAACAGATAGTATGAAACAAAACAACTTCCACATTTGTAGGCTAATCAAAGAGCACATAAAGTTGGTGTGGTTTGCAACATGTTTGGACCAGAGCCTAAACATACTTAAGGGTGGACCATTTCAATAAACAGTGGATGAACAGTGGACAGAAAACAATATGATTATGACAAAGACAAAAAAAAATCAAAAGCTGCAACATTCTGGTTGCAAAACTGTGCACGCAGGTAAAGGAATAATTTTAACCACCTTTAAATTCAACTTCTGCTTTCAGACTTTTTAGGTAGGAGTCTATCAGCATCCTACATCTTGACTTGCCAATATTTACCCACTTTGCCTTTCCAAAATATTCCAAGTCTATCAGACTGTGAGTATTTCTCTTGTCGACAGCCCTCTTTTAGCTCCTTGAACATTTTTTCTGTTGGATTTAGGTCTGAACTTTGGTTAGATGATTCTAAAACTTTGATTTAATAAAAATGCCTTTTTCTTTTCTTTTTTTTGATTTGGACTCACTGTTGCACTGAAACATAAAATAATTTTTTATCTTCACCTTTCTAACATACAACTAAAGGTTCTGAGTCCAAATTGAGTCATATTTGGAATAATCTCTATTAGTGTACCTCAGCAAAAAACCTAGTTCCCTCTGATGAAAGTAATCATTTTCCTAGTCTGGATGCATATAGAGCACCGAGATTGTTGTTGTCATTGTGTTCTCATATTGTCCATTGTTTTCTCCAGCTATTGATGACTGCCTTTATTCTACCATTTCATAGAATTTCAGGTTTATTACATTCTCAGTAAATTAGGGGTTTGGATCCAGGTTATTATGCCTCTATGAGTTTTTTTCCTGTCTGTACCTGAATTGTACTGAATAAATGTCACAAAAAAGATGGAAAAAAATTGAAAATGTTTTATCATTAATTTTATTTAAGCCTCAGAACTCTGGAGCACAAATAGAGAGCCGTTATATCTTTGTATGAACACGCCTGCCATAACATTTTAAACATTTCTTGTGACTGCAAGATTATACATGTAACCTTTTTGGATATAAAGACATGTGTATTTTGGGAAAGTTGTTTTTACAGGAGGCAGAAAAAAGTGGATCAGAAGTGGATCAAGTCATTTTGTCATGTAATAACTTTTTTATTGCTCCAATGAATGCATAATCAATAATTAAGCAGTGTCCATCGTTTAGCTTGCTATTTTTCTTTTTACCCAAATAAAGAATTGTCCCTGATTCAACTAACCAGACCTACTTACCAGTCTGTGTTCCCCTCTAAGTGCCTGCTGGCTTGTTTTCGACCACAACTGACGATTTTGCCTACTCTGATGTTCATCGCCTTTGAGAAAAATATTCACTTCAGCAGGCTGGTTACAGTGTGATGCATCCCACAGATCCATCTGCAGAATCCACAGTAAGGTACACAATTACAGTGAGGTGACGTGTAGAAATGCACAAACAGTGAGGTTGTTTTACTCTAATCTTACATTATTTGCCAGTCTTCAGAAGTCAATCAGATCCCTTTTATTCTCAAAAAACTCTGCTTAGGTTAACAATAACCAAATCTTTTCATGCTCATACAAACAAGCATTTATGTTCTGGTGACAGTGGAGGTTTTAGGATTGCCAGAAAGAACTCCTTTTGGCAGTATATAAAGAGCAGTGGTGAGTTTGATGTGCCTCCCATCTATGGATAATCATTATGTTTTAATTATGCGTGAGCTGTAATATTACACCATGTTCGGAATGGGTTTTTGTCTAATAGGTTCAACCAGTTCTAAATGTGTTCTGAATCCACAGTCAAAAGACTCAACTATGCTATTAAGGACAACAAAAAGCCATGTGAACATAAAACATTAAAATATAAGAGATAACTATTTTAAAACAAGGAGGTTTTTATCAAAGGCTCCTCCAAAAGATTTTAGCAATCGGTCACCAGATGGGGGTCACTAATAGGGGGCACATGCAACAAAGGCTATAACAGACTTTTATATTCACGGAATGTTGCTTTGGCAAAACTTGTAATTGAGGTCAGATGGAAAGATATCTGAATCCTTTATAGTGGTCTTTATGTTCATCTATTCAAGTACCTTCAGATCTAAAAACAGTGGATTTGATATGTGTGAACAAGTTTTTTTTGCCACTGCTAAATTTTGTGTTCATGATTTTAAAATACAATAAATCTCCTAATGTTTCTTATTTTTTTTTTTTTACCTAAATATGTGATCCTGTGATTATCTCAAGGAACGTGGGGTTCCTAAAAGTATAATTTCTAGATGCCTGAAGGTGCCATATTCGTCTGTTCCAACAATTTACATAAGTTTTAACAGCATGGGAATGTCCAGCTATGCTATTCGGAAGTTTACTCAGAAAGGAAACAGGTTTTGTGTCCCAGTGGTGACCGTGTTTTTGTGTAAAATGTTGGAATCAACTCCAGAACAAAAGAGTCGTTCACAGTGAATTGAAAAGCAGATTACAGTCGGTTTTACATTTTGACAAAAAAAGCTAAAGCGTTTACACTTGAGAATACACAACACCCAAACTTGGAAATATGTGGTGGCAGCATCATGTTGTGGAGTGGTGCACATTAAAAAATAGATGGTATCATGAATAAAGTACAATAAAATAATAAAGCATCTTGAAACATCATCCAAGAAGTTAGAGCTCAGACACAAGAGAATTTTCAAAATGGCCAATGAGCCTAAGCATACCATCAAACTATTTACAAAGAGGCTCAGGAACAACAAAGTCAAGTTTATAAGTGCCCATCACAAAGCTCTGATCTAAGTCCCATAAAAGAATTCTGCCCAGAGCTGAAAAAGTGTGTGAGCAAGGCAGCCTATAAACCTGACTCAGTTGCACTAGTTTGGTCAGGAGGAATGGGCCAAAATTACAGCAAACTATAGTAAGGAACGTGTTGTAAGATACCACAAACTAGGGATGTAAGAAAATATTGATACACCGATATATCGCGATATTTTATTTCCCGATGTTGTATCGATATTAAAAACAAAAATATCGGGGTTTTTTTAAGGATTTGAATGGATGATGATGACAGTAATTTTTGTACTAAAATTAAAAGTATAACTGGTAGTTTGTGGCTGCTTTCACCTTCTTTGTTCCAGTGGACCAAGCAGATCTAGTAATAAAACAGGATTTGTTAAAGTATAAAACAGGTTGGAGTGTCTAGAATGCTGTGACAGTTTTCCTACAGTTAAATTCAGTTTTAAAAATCACAATATATAGTTTTACTCATAGTATCGCGATATATCGAGATATATCGTATCGTCTCCCCTGTATCGTGATACATATCGTATCACCAGATCTTTGCCAATACACATCCGTACCACAAACATTTAAACAGTTTTTGAGACCGTTTAAAATGCAATGGGGCAGTAAATCTATAGCGGTGATTGATGCCCTGTGCACTTCTGGTGGCACCACTGTTTATCCTCTTAACTTTGTGTGAAAATCCCAATATTCAGGTGGGCCAAGATGTTGCTTTAGAGACAACCTTAAAGAAAAAAGGGGCATTATTTTCCACTCCTAGAAAACAAAAAAAACATTTTAGTTTTTCTCTCCTTTTAGGCAGAGTTGTGAAGAGAGGATGGATTATGATTTCCTCTCAGTCTTTGACATCAATCTTAAATCTCTGTGTGCTATTGAGATAATTTTCTTCCTTTCCAAAATACATTACATTAATTAAAACCATAACACCTTGGCAGACACAATGACTCAGACGTTCCTGTGTCTTCTCTTATAGGGAAACACAGTGAGTCAAAGTGATTACTCCACCAAAGCATCTGCTTGCTTTTTGAAGTCTGTGTGACCGGGCCCAGCATCCACTTGAATGGCCACGTCAGTGTGTATACGATACAGATCATTAGTGGTTTCATAACCAACGCAATATCCACCACTGTGTCACTTTGTGACCCCAGCAAAGAGCCGTCAAATGCTGCTCACCTTGACAAATCACTGCCTCTGGCCCTTTTTATACCGTAACCGCCACCATCATCTCTGAACTTTCAGCCCCTACACACACACCTGTGCAGGCCCCTGAGCTTACCTGTGTTCAAAGCCGAGATAAAAGCTGACGCGTACACCCAGCCACCTGCATTTAACCAGCAGCCTCTGGAACAGCATGACCCCCTCCACCTCCACCACTTTGCACTGACACACACTCCAGTCATCTATCTTACTCAGCCTCCCGGGTCTCTAATTATGCACTGGGTGGGTGACTCCCTCTGGAATGTTTATTGTAACATCGTTCAGCTTTATTCTCTTTAAAAGATGAAAAAAAGGGAACATTTAACAGATGTAGAAGGTGAGAAGAAGGAGAGGTGGAACAAGTTTATGATGATCATCAAGAGGCATCTCTTACAATTTGTCTACGAACAACAAATGCTCAAAGTTTCAAACGGAACTTTGGAAGTCTGGAGATGAATAGACAATCCTCCTAAAAAACCCTTGAAAAGATATTGTACTACCGTAATTTAACTGGTGGTAGATCTACCTTATCTGTTTAACTTTGATGAAAGTCCACTCTATTTCCAAAGCAACTTGGAAAGTATAGGGAAATGCCAGGTTACAAGTTTCCTCACAATATGGCACTGACTCCGAAAGCAGGCTGTAAGTTCCGATAAGGCAACCAATAAGTAAAAAAAAAAATTACTGTATAAGTTACAAAAAAGTTACATGTAGGTTATAGGAAAGTATGCTGCAAGTTTGAGGAAAGTAGTCTGTAAGTTTCAAGAAGTTGAAAGTTTTGAGGGTTTCCCTCCTCGTTATCCCGTGGCGTCCTGGGTCCCAATTTTAATATACAACATAGACTTATAACATTTTCATGCGACACACATGTAGGGACTTTGGGGTGGGCACACTTTTCGGCATCTAGAGGGGGAGCGGTTCAATCAGCTTCACCTCTGGTGCCGGTGCCCACTGTTAAACCACATATAGACACTGAGGGCTCGGGGTGGAGGTTGGGGGATGTGTGGCTGCCTTCCCCACATCCCACCCCTCTGTTTTAAATGCACATTATAACAACACGCATCAACACCATACTCGAGCGGGAGGACAGAGGCTAGGGGTCTTCTCACACCCCTGTTCGCTACCGGCCATCAGGGGTTGGGGTCCAGAGGAGGAACAGGCTGTCTGGTCGGGGTCCTGGGCTGTCGGGCTGCTTCGCCACTGTGGGGCCCTTGGCGGTCTGCTTGTCTCTGTCCTAGAAGGTAGGGGGTCCATCTCCCGGGTTCGGGGGGTGGTGGCTCTGCTGGGGCAGCGGTACCTGGTCCTGGGAGCATGAAGTGTGTATGGGGTGTGTGAGTGAGGGTACAGCGTCATTTCTTGTGTGTCTCGGTGAGTTAGTGAGAATGTATGTGTTTAAGAGGGAGGGAACGTATGACTGTGTCTGTATGTCTTTGTCTGCCTGTCAGGTTGGGTCTTGGGCTGGGTTCATTGGCGGGTTGGACCGGCCCTGGCCTTTGTTGGATGCCTGGTCTCGGAGCTCTGCTTTGCGTGGGATCAGGACTTGGGAGCTGGTACAACTTGGTGTCCAGGTGCAGGCTGAGCTCGGACTGGGGATGCAGTCCGTCTGCTGCGGCTATCGGTGGGGCGCCCTGACGTGGGGCAGGGGTGGGGCGCTGGGATGTTGGCGGTGGGGATTGGCCCGGGGTGGTGGTGGCGCATGGCGGCCGGCCGGGGGCCCCTCGTCGCCCGGTCCCTTGTCGGGTCCCTGCTGGGGGGTGGGAGTCCCGGTCCATGGACCGGGACTCCCATTGCCGGGCCCGTGAGCTCGTCACTGCTGCCCCCCGGGCCCCTGCATAGTAGCCGCTGGACGTTCCCCTGGGGTTCTCCTCTGCACCTCTCTTGGGGGATGCGCCCGGGTCGGCCCGGGTCCGCCTGGGGCTCTGGGGGTCCTTTGGACGTCTTGGCTACGATCTCCTTCATGTCTGCATCGATTCCTGGGAGACGGATTGATGCCTGCTCACACCAGCTATCGAACACTCTTATAGGGAAACCTCATATGCACCAGCATGCTCACACACACACATAGATGTGGGGTCTCTGGTGTTTACAGATATATTCTTGGGCTGAGGTTATCATGTTCCTTTTTCCTTTTTTGTTTTGTTTTGTTTTTTCCCCTCTCTCTCCCGTCCTTTGGGTATGGAGGCAGACTTCAATGTTTTCCTGTGTTTCCTTTGTTCCCATTCCTATCTTGTATTTTCAACTCACCCTCTCTCATGACTTTTTGTTTCCTACCTCTCTTCTTCATCTTCTTTCTTTCTTCCCCTTAATTTTCCGTCTCTGGGTCCATGACATCAAATAAAACCCCCAGCAATTCATAATAAAAGATTGTTCACACATATATCAAGTGGAGTATTATAGCAAAAGCTGCACTGCTCTGCTTGTGAAAGTAAATCTGTTAGGCTTTTACTTGGTACTCGGACACAAATTCTGAGCTCCAGACTGCCAAACAGGTCAAAAAAAAAAGAAGTTGAAAGTTTCAGGAAAGTACCTTGTAGGTTCTGGGAGAGCAATGTGTAAGTTCCAAGAAACAATACTGTAAGTTCAATGAAAGTAATCTTAAAATACTTGTATATATACTATATACTATACTATACTATATATATATATTTATGTATATAGTTTTGTATACTGTCTGTATCGTAACCATTTTGTTGTTCTTTTGTTTGATGCTTTCACTGAAGGCATTTAGTTTCAGTAAAATTCTTCCATTTGATCATTTAGAGAATAAACAAGGATAGCAGGGAACAAACCAAAAAATATTCCAAATACCTCTGCATACCTGTGAAAATCAAACATACATATAATGATGATGAGATAACAAAAGGTCTGGAGGAACCACATATGAACAGATCCACTTTAAGCTTTAAGCTTTATCTGTAATTTACTGATCCAACCCTCTGTAGAAATGGAGCCATCTCTCACAACAAGATAAAATGACATCCACAACAGATAGATGTTATTGAAGATTTGAATTGTTTCTGCAGTCTACTACTTAGACAGCACAGTGGCACTCTTTAGCCTCCAACTGTTTGTGTTACTCTCAACTTATCCATCAGCCTCAAGTGCAAACACAGCAAAGCCTCAAAGGTTTATAAGAAACCCATAAGCCAAACCTAAAGGATTCTTTCTTATAAACCACAGCTTGGTTTCTGCATAAGTAATCAACCCCATTTAAGAAAATCCTGTCAAAGTGAATGATTTAGTTGGTCTAAAGTTTATTTAAAGGCAAATCAGGAGTACGAAGGAAATACAATAGTCATTTATCACACAGGACTGTTATTAAATGTAATTAATTGGGTTTAACGCATTTTAAGTTTCACAATAAAAAAATATTGATGTGGTGGCACTCCAGTTCTTTTTTCATTAAGTACCACCTTTAGAAGTCAGTCCAGCAGCATTGATTTGAAAAAAAAAGCTGGCAATTGACTTGAATAAAACGTTTAATGAAAAAACAAATCAAGATGGTACAAATCGGTCAAAAAACTGTGTTGCTTCCAGCAGTTCTGATTCCTAACTAACCCCCAATTTGCATTCAGTCTACATGTAATAATAATAATGGCTTGCATTTATATAGCGCTTTTCAAGACTCTCAATGCGCTTTACAACTCCATTATTCTTTCACTCTCACATTCACACACTGGTGGAAGCAAGCTATGATTATAGCCACAGCTGCCCTGGGGCAGACTGACAGAAGAGAGGCTGCCATATTGCGCCATCGGCCCTTCTGGCCAACACCAGTAGGGAAGGTAGGTGAAGTGTCTTGCCCAAGGACACAACGACATGTAGCAGGTGGAAGCTGGAATTTCTGGGTTTCAGGCCGACAACTCTACTACTGAGCTACAGCCGCCCCTAACAAGCAGTTTCTTCTGGAGAGATTCCCGATAGTTTTATTTCTGCAACAGGTTTAAAACAGACATTGATCGCAGCATTAGAGTATCTAGGTCCGCCTCTTTTTCTTCTGTATGGAAAGAAGTTAGCTACCAGTACCTCTAGTACGTCCAGTTGGATACGGAGACAATGGTAAGGAGATTGTCAAAACCAAAAACACAACAGTCTCCTACTTACAGGCTTTAGATGCTGTGTGTCTCCTAGCAGATGCAAATAATCCATTCTCTTATCCAAAAGACAAGCATTACAGGGAGAAAGCAGTAGTGTAGTTCTTCTCTTATAAGTCAGCGACAAAGCTTTGCCTGTGCTACCCAGTCTCTGTTCTCAACCACACCTCGTTCTATGTGTTCCTATTCAGCAGGTTAGGGTCACCCATCAGCAGCTGGCCATTTAGCCACTCATCTACATCAAGACCATCCTTAACTCTATCAAAACCAATCCAGAAAAACCCTTCCATAGTTTATGAAAAATGTAGCTATTGCAAACATGTAGTCCTTTGTTAGACTTAGGTAAACTATAATTTCTTCATATTTTGCTTCCAAAGAGAGAGATTAAAAAAAAAATCTGACTATTGGGTAGTTTGGGACTTTCTGATGGTCTTTCAAAGCTTGTTTTGGACTAACAAAAACTATTCGGCACAAAACAAAATTGGTATAAAAAAGTATTCCGTTTGCTCGTCTTATGCCACTTCAGTCTATCCAGACACATAGATTCAAGTATATGAACAAGTGTTTTATCGGCAAGTAAATAACTTTGCAAAGAGCCCATTTTTATGTGTCATAGGAACCAATTGGGAGTAGATCACTTGAGGGATGTTGCATATCTCAGGTCCTGTTTCAGGTCTTTACAGGACTTTATTCTGGTTGCTGAACACATGACTTTCTGATGATGTTGATCTGATGGACATATTTCTTAGTTGAAGTTAAAATACATTACACAAAATACACAAAATACACAAAATACACAAAATACACAAAATTAAAAGAAGGTTTGGTTTGCTAAAAGAGAACTATGAAAACATTAGGAGTGCCTTACTCTTGCACACCATTTCTTTGATTTCTAATAATTTATTATTACTTTTTGGTTTTTTTGGGGGGTGTTTTGCTAATTCGCTGGATTTAAAATACAAAAAGAACTGGAGACAATGTGACTAATGTTGGTGACTTTGTAGCTCTGATCCAGAGATTATTTGGGAAAGCGCAGTATGCATTAAAAATCTGTAAACAGTTAACATGAAGAACTGACATTTTGTGATGGGTTTACTGCAAATAATAAAACAAAAAACAAAACACAGAGTGGCTCTTGTTTGGATTAATCCATCAAAGATGTAGCTGAAAGCCAGAAGGGTGCGAGTGACTACCACCATGACATCCACAGCCACTACAGCAGCTTGTGAGAGTTATCCTGTGATGGAACTTTGTTGTGGTCTGATGGCGACAGCACATCTGAGTCACAGGATGGTAACGGAGCATTTAAAACATCTGCTTGGGCAACAACATTGACCCTGTTGACTCGAGAGGCAAGAAACCCCATAAAAGATTGGAGTGCTTCTTTACATTTGGAACTGATGCATAATCTTTTCAGGGTTATTATGGAGGCTTCAAAGTCTAGCTGAAAGTGGTTGCTACGCTCAGTCAAACTCGATTCAAACGCTCTTGTTAGCACAAACAACTCCAAGGGCTTAGTTTTTTTGAATTACACTGAGGCCAGACTTCTCTTTACACTGTTGCCTCTTTTCTTTCACGTCAAACCCAAAGAACCAGGAAAACATCCTGAGATCAGCGTTTCTTTTCATTTTATCCACCGATGGGGAGCAGTGAGAAAACCACAATCCACCATGCGTATAATGTAAACTGCTGATGAGAAACACACTTTTGAGAATGCATGACTTGGAAGGGCGACATTGTTTATAAGACTTCAACACAAAAAAGATGACAAGAGTCTTGACGTCATATTTAATGTCAGCAAATAATCACTCCACGGCAGAGTGAAAACAAGAACACGGTTTTATGGTGTCACAAATCTTCAGGAAACATGATCAATGAACTCAGTTTATAACCACAGTAAACAAGAACAAATGGTTATGAGTTTGAGTTCCAAATTATACATAGAGCAGTTACCGCTAAAAAACATTCATGTTTGGCTCATCCTAAAGAGTCTCAGTTGTGTCTGGAAACAAGATGAATGACAACAAACTGTGGGGTCTATGTAATCCTCTCACACTTACTGTAATAAGAAAAGCAAGGATTATTTTCTCTTCAAATCAAAGCAAAATTAAACACAGGAAGTGGAATATTTCCACACCAACATGACCATAATAGAAGCCATGACAGGAATTTAAGGAAACAAAAGGTTAGGTTGCAGATCTATCAACATGGTAACCATCAACCAGATTATACTCAGCTAAAAGTGATCAGTTTTTATTACTCTGCTTCAGGTGCCAGTAGTCCTCTTATCTTTCCTAGTGGTCTTGATCAGTTAGTTTTCCAGCTTTCTGAATTTCTTTAACTATTTGATTTGGAGTTTATTAATTACAGTATATTTCTAATAACCATTTTCAGAGTATTGTCGTTTGAGTATCTTGCAAAATACCCTTGAGGCTTTTCACAATTTATTGTGTTATCAGTTCAAACCTCAATGTTCTTTTTGGAGATTTTATGTGACAGACTAACAGGTTAAGGCATAATGATAAAATGGAATGAAAAGGATGCGAAGTTTTAAAACATTTTTACAAGTAAAAATATGAACAGTTTGATGTGTATTTGTGTTTAGCCCCCTTGTGTCAGCTGAACCACCTTTTGGTGCGATTACAGATGCAAGTCTTTCGGGGTAAATCTCTACCTATCATGTTTTGTTTCCAGTTGGACCCAAATGAAGGAAGAACCAGAAGCAGAAAGGTGAAGAGTTTTAACTAGCCTAAAAAAAAATAAAAACTTGCTGTTGAATGGAGCAGGACATGGAAGAACCATAAGTGCAACACAGAATCCAGCATAACAAAAACCAGGAGCTGAAATACTGAGGCAGGGAATTAAAATGGCAAAGGAACCAAATCAACTAATCAGAAGAGATATGGCACAGTTGTGACTTAATGAAAGCAGGGAACTAATGAACTAATGGGCCTTTTCCACTAGCACCTACAAAGCCTGACACGACTCAGCCTGGTTCCCTGACTTTTCCACTAGCATAAATCAGGCTGTGCCAGTCTCATTTTTAGAACCAACTACGGTGTGGTTCCAAGAGGGACATAGAGGGCCGAAAAGGTGATATCAGGAGGATATTGGTCAGTGATTGGCTGGAGAGTAAGACTTTAAAGGAACTACAAACTAAGTGGAAAAGACCAACACTGATCTAAGATAAATAAATCCAAATACACAAAGAACAGAACACAGAATGAACCAAGCACCTAAAAAAAAAGACTAAACTAATATGGCAACCTGTTTCTCTTAATAATGAACACAGAGAAAGGAACTGAATATTGCAAGACCCATCGAGAAACTAATCAAAACACCCAAAACCTAAGGATCAGGACACTACCAACCTTGCATATCTGGATGTCTAAATTAGTCCCCACTCTTATTGCAAAAAAGCTCAAGTTCAGTCAGATTGGATGGAGAGAATCTGAGAACATCAACAGTCTTCCCACATATTTACTATTGGATTAAGGTCTGGGCTTAAACAGAAATTTGCATTGATCTAAATGGTTCTGTTATTTTTCTCGCTGTATATTGCTGAAAGGTGAACATTTGCTCCGGTCTAAATTATTTTGCTCTCTTTATCAGGTTCTACCATCCTCTCCATCTCCCCTTGTTGAAAGAAAGCATCCCAACAGCATGATGCTGTCACTACCATGTTTTATTGTGGTGATGATTCAAGACGTATGAAAACGTATGGGAAAGGTATTGATGCTGAAAGATGACGCTAGTAATTTTCTCTATCCATCAGCGTGATTGCACATGTAAGAAGAGTCATTTATGCAGTTTATTATGACCAGGCTCAGATCTCTTAGTGAGTGCTGTCTTCACGAGGCTCTGAGAAATGTGACTTAATTTATGATACTAAAACCTCATTTTATTTATTGTAATTTCGGTTTGGCTGCATGGGTAAGAGCACATCTGTCTGTGGTAAGACAAACTCAGAATGCATTTTTATTTCTGGTTTAACATAACAGAAAACTTCTGTTCCATCTGCCTGGTTTCCATCAGCACAGACTTTTTTGTCATGCAGTTTGTTTGCTGTTTGATAATCTCCAGTCCGTCAGTTGCATAATTGAGTTTTACATTGATTTAATAATCCTTGCAATAAAAGACCTGTTTGGCATAATTTTTTCTAACATTCAAAATATAAGCATATGGGAGGGGAAGTGTTTTACATCACTAATGTCTGGTCAGGGAAATTCCATCCATTTTCTTGAGCAACATAGAGTCCTACACTTCAAATTTCCAGAAAAAAGAACACTCTGCAAATAAAGGACAAGCAAAGTTTACAAAGATTTGCCTACATGCTGCATAAATGACTGTCATTGACTGAATAAGGAAAAAACACTTTGGTAATTGCTTCGATTACAAAAGTGTAGGACACTAATCTAAGCCCAAAAATATTCATACTCCTGTATGATTTACAGTAGGTTCAAAGTAATGTTTAAAATTTACAGACATCTTTTTTTTGACTGGACATAATAACGTTTTGGAATGGTCCAGCCAGAGTCCTGACTGCAATTTAAAGGGGCTATATGCAATTTTCTGAAATTTAAACTCGCGACTGACACCTGTGACCAAAAAACAGAACTGCTCTTCCTTTCTGCTCGCTCTCGCAACGCGCGCTCGTACGCCGGTCGCTCTCAATCTTCAATCTTTTTCGGGCACTTGTCAGGGGTTTAACTTTTTTAGTCTTATGTGGAGTTACTGTTGGTGTCAAAGTTGTCCTTTGTCTCTTCTGTGTATTCGCACAATCCATTGAACTGCTTGCGAGTGCTGACTAGCGGTGGTGGCAGAGTGATCTGAAACGTTTAACATGAACGCGCTTGACGTCACATCCGCAGACAGCGCGGGACCATCTGACCCGACAGAAAATAGAAAAATTGGATACAGGCTTATAGGTGCATCCACTGTGAGCTGACAAGGTGTCAGTATGCTCATCAGGAGATGTTTGAGTCATAAATGGTCAAATAAAAAGGCTATTGTTACGTTTATTTTGGGGTAAAAGTTGCATATATCTACGGTGGCCGGGAAGTGCAAAACAAAATTACATTAACCTGAGACACTTTTACATTTTACCGAAACAAAATTACATTAACCTGAAACACTTTTACAAGTTTAGCAAAACACTTTTCCAAGTAAAAAAAAAGCATATTTACAAGTTTAAAAAAACACTTAAGTTTAACAAAACACTTTTACAAGTTTAAAAAACCTTTTTTACAAGTTTAACAAAACACTTTTACAAGTTTAACAAACCATTTTTACAAGTTTAGCAAAACACTTTTACAAATTTACCGAAACACATTTACAAGTTTACAGAAACACTTTTACAAGTAAAAAACAAAACAAAACACTTTTACAAAGACATGACCCGGAAGTGATACTGCAGGGATGAGGTTAGGGTCGGGACAAGACCAAAGTGGTAACAGTAATGGAATTCATCCTGCCAGCAGCTCAATCTGCAGAGATGTTTTGCCCGTTTTGCGGAATCTATTTTTAAGTTTTAGGGACATTTTGTGATGATTGTGGACATAGTTTGGACTTTCTCGCTGATGCAGAGGGAGAAGAAGTCGGTTTTATGGTCTGCCTCGTGAAGTATTTCAACGAAGGCCACTCATACAGTGTCCTGTTCCCCGCAGTATCACTTCCGGGTCATGTCTTTGTGAAAGTGTTTCAGTAAATTAGTAAAAGTGTTTTGTTAAACTTGTAAAAGTGTTTCTTTTGTATTGTAAAAGTTTTTTTCGGGAAACTTATAAAAGTGTTTTGGTAAACTTGTAAATGTGTTTTGGTAAACTTGTAAATGTGTTTCGGTAAATTTGTAAAAGTTTTTTTTGTAACTTGTAAAAGTGTTTTGGTAAACTTGTAAAAGTGTTTTTTAAACTTGTAAAAGTGTTTTGGTAAACTTGTAAATGTGTTTCGGTAAAATGTAAAAGTGTTTCAGGTTAATGTAATTTTGTTTCGGTAAAATGTAAAAGTGTTTCAGGTTAATGTAATTTGTTTTGCACTTCCTGGCCACCGTATATAGCTCCTTTAATTGAGAATCTGTAGGGGGAGCAAAAGATTAGAGTGATGGCAAGGAGGCCTCCCAACCTCAATGACTTGGACCTGATAACTAAACATAAATTACAAAATATGAGTGAATTTCAGTTTTAAACTGAATATTGAGAAAGGTATAAATAATTTTTGACATGCTATTTTTATATGAAATATAAATATAACATTGCTCTCACCAGGTTTAGAGGTCTAAATACATTGGGCTGCTGCCATTTGATTGAATAATTGGGTGTTTGTATTAAACAGTTGAAAAAAAATGCCCAGTGGATGTAGTATGCTGAGTTGTTAGGGTTTCAAGTCAAAATAAAAGAGTATTTAAATTTGGTGACAATTCGAAGAAACTTTGCTGTCAAGAAAACTTCATAACAAAAATATTTTCTAACTAAGCTCAGTAAGGGCAGAGGTCTGATTACTTATAAGGTCTTTGACCTCGTTCTGATCCACGGAGGAAAAGAGAACAAACAATGAAGCGCAGCAGTGAGAATTCATAATGAGGCGGGGAAAACATGAAAAGACCTTCAACTCTCTCGTGATATTAATCGCACGTTCACGAGCAGGTAAGCACGCACACAGAAACAGTGTAAAAAGAAAAAATATCTGAGAACACCACAAGCAAACCTGTCTAGACAGTAAACAAGATCTGCCTCGGGAAACTGAGAATGTGGGAAAACTAGACAAAAACCTTAGCGCAGGAGACTCCACAGAAAGAGGGTATCTGGATAAACAACTGTGAATTATTTACACAATAAATCAATACAACACCACATCAGATTTTGCGATGAAGTTAATAACATTGCTTAATCTAGCAATTAGACATCAAGACAACCCTAATAAAGACACAAATATCTGTAAAAGAACTAAATAAGACAGTCGAGTCTGGGCATGTTTCAACTGATATGGTTCCATTTCAGATATGTGCTCTGTATACATTCAGTGTCTATGTCCTGATACTCACTTGCTTCCAGACTGTATGCATGTCAACACACACACACACAAACACCCACACACAAACATGATTGGATAGTTCAAAGAAAAACGGCAGAGACAGTTTTCCATTATCATATCTGTGCATCGTAGAAGTTGCACAGCGGATGGAAAACAGAAACCAAGCATGGAGGAGTATGCACCTTTTGAAGTTGTCTTTCTTCTTGCTTTTGAGCTGTGGCGTAACGCTGCTGGTTAGGCAGATCATTAAGAGTAATGGTTGTTGAGGATTGCGGAGATTTATCTTTAATGGCGAGAACAAAGTTGTTGATGATCTGGGGGGATTCTGGAGCTGGATTTGATGGGAATTCCCATGCTTGCTGGAACAGTTCATGTTGAAACATTTTGATCTATGATAACAGACAGGTGCTATCATAAATTTAAAGTCAGGGAATTACTGGCTCAGCTTTACATACTGAGACATAAGGCATGCGGGGTTTGATATCTTGACAGAGACTAAAGGTTCTCCCTAGAACAGATGCAGGAGTTTTATTGTCTGGCAGTATGTCCGTCCCACTTGTCTTAGATATAAAGTGAAGGCTGTATTTTACACTTGTACAGACTTTTCTCCAGAGCCGGAAATAGTCTTTAAATCTAAGGCAGAAATCAGAAAGCTAACATCAATATGCAAATATTAAACAGCAATACAGCATTCACAGTTCCTGGCACAACTGGTAAAGAAAACGCTTTGAAATAAATGTCTTATGGATGTTGTATAATGTCACACAAAAAATATTAGGATAAGTATTCAAGAAATATTTTTTGACATGATATGATGTCTACCTCGATTATTAGCACCTCTGGTGTCGCTGCTATGGTAGGGCAGCACTTGGTCTTCTTCTATACCGTTTCATAAGTTTGGAGTATACAAACAAAAGAACCATTTGTCGTTAAACCTTTTTGGATCTTCCAGAGTTTTAGATCCTGCCTTATACTTGCTTTTCTTCTTCAACACTTATTATTTAAAACCCAGAGCAGATTTTTATTTAAAGTGATCATTTAATGTAGTGACACAGTTAGTAGTACTGTTGCCTTGCAGCAAGAAGGCCCGGGTTTAAACCCCGGTCTTTCTGCATGGAGTTTGCATGTTCTCCCTGTGAATGTGTGGGTTCACGCAACACTGATCCGCAACCCTGCATAGGATGGATGGTTACAGATAATGGATGGATGGATGTTTCTTGTGACTAGTTGTAATATTAACAATGAGATCCGGGATTTTTTTCTCTTTTGTGAACCACTTTTGTGAAGCTTAGCGCTATTGCTTTGGATCACCTTCCTGCTAAAAGCGATTGTCTAAATCCAGGGCAACAGAAAGATACACAGGACATACAACCATACACATACACATACTCACACCTACCGGCAATTTAAAGAGACCAGTTGTTAAGAATGATAATGGCTTGCATTTATACAGCGCTTTTCGAGACCCTCAAAGCACTTTATAACTCCATCTCTCACATTCACACACTGGCTACGATTGTAACCACAGCTGCCCTGGAGCAGACTGACAGAAGCGAGGCTGACATTTTGAGCCATCGGCCCCTCTGGCCAACACCAGTACGTAAGGTAGGGGAACTGTCTTGCCCAAGAAAACAACAGCATGTGGCAAGGCAAGTTATTATTTGTATAGCACACTTTCAACAACAAGGTATTTCAAGCAGGGGAAGCAGGAATCGAACCCATAACTACCACTGACCCACAGCCGCCCCTTCATAACATAACAACAGTCTTGTTTTCTGACAGTAAGAGAAGGCCAGAGTGGCTATAGGGAAGTCACACATGCACAAGGAGAACCTGCAAACTCCATGCAGACAGAGAGATTTCAGACTGCGATTTGGACCCAGCTGCCAGGTAACACTGCAACCAACTGTGCCACCATGCAGTCCCATAAAAGACTAAGTGGTAGCCTATTTTCAAATTGCTGGCAGAGGACACCAGATGCCCATTGAAAATGTCCTTGTATTTAAATAGTTAATGATGCAGTCCAATCTAAAAGGTTTCTGAGAGCCTTTGGCCCACAGCATCACAGGTCTGCCATAAACAGAGAAATTAAAGCAGTCGCACCAGGAACGAGCTTTTATATGTGAAAAAGAACATAATTTATTTTAAAAGAAAAACCAAAACTCAACATATTTGAGCTTCTCCTTTTCTCCTTCGGGGTTGCACATCTTTATT
Organism: Valencia hispanica; assembly: GCA_963556495.2. NCBI lineage: Eukaryota > Metazoa > Chordata > Actinopteri > Cyprinodontiformes > Valenciidae > Valencia > Valencia hispanica. The sequence goes on from OY747704.1 coordinate 50,524,212, forward strand.
CATGGGAGCTGTTTATCTGTGAGGGAAAAAAAGTTTCTATTGAAAATAGTTGGCATTCATCTCAGCACGTCAGTTGAGAAATCAAAGAGGAAAGTTTATGGATTATCACCACTATAATGCTTTCTCTCCGGATGAAACGGAGCTTTGAAAACATTTTTCCCCTTGAGGCAAACAAAAGGCAAACACCAACTATTCTTTATTTATTTATTTTCTGCTCTCACTTTCCCTTCGTCAGGGACTTCCACAGTTCTGCATGTGAATCTCCAAATCAGGAAAATCACTTCCACAGAGTCCTTGTGTTTATGAAAACACGAGTTTCCAAGAGCCTGCAGTGAATTTATAGCTGGTACAAGCTTCGTTATGCGTCTTACTCCTTGGCAACATGCCCTCTCACAAGATTTCTTGTGGTCCCCCCCCACAGTTTCCACAGTGATTGATTTGCTTTTTAAAGGCTTCCTGTGTTGGGCTTGGCCCACGAGGCACATCTGTAAGGGTGCACTGGCCATAGTGGTCTGTTTTCCTCTGCTGTGCTCTTCTGTGGTGTAGTAAAGTGAGGTATCTGCCTTTTCTGTGGCCTGGAAGAATGACGTGCGCCATTATAAAAAGAACTGACTCCAATGAAAAATGAACCTTAGGTCCTAACGGGCGTTGGTCGCTCGGTGGATTACAGCGCCTCAAGGGATGTTGCCGAGCCTCTGATGTTGATGCCTAAAAACGGGGAACAAAAGCAGCTGGCCTGTGAGTGATAAAGTTATACTGAGTGTTCACGTCAAGAATAGTTAAGACTTTGAGGAGTCAAATCTGAGCCCTTCCAGCTGCTGAGGATCAGCTTTGGGTTGTAATTAGAAGAATTTGAGAATGGATTCTGTCTGCTTTGAAGCCAAGTAGTTCCAGCTTTGTCAAGATATGTAAGAATCAAGTTAAGAGGAAACAATCTGGGATGTTCAATTGTAGATTAAAACATGAGCAAAAATCTAGTTAAACAATTTAAAAAACATGTTATTTCATTGGACAGGTTTAGATGGTTTCTTTACCACTTCTTCATTAGGTGAGCAAGTTCAAGATCTGAAGGTGATTCCAGGTATTGCATTAGGAGCTGGAAGCTACACTGGAAACAATGGGAGTGGCCAAATCCACAGTTTGGCACATTCTGAGAAAAGAAGGCACATACAGTATCAGCAGGATGATAAGTCCTGGATCCCCACATAATAAAAGAAGTGAATAATAAAAATGGACACACCTTAAGATGTCCAAGATAAGGTCACACGGTAACATGCACTCAATCCCAGGAGAAACAGCGCAAGATATAAAGCATTTGTAAGTCTAATGAACGGAAAAAGGCAGGTAGTTTCTTCAATGTCGACTTTTGGACTGAATAAACTCAGAGCAAATGAAGGCAAACAGAGGAAAAGCTCAACTTTTCAAAAACAATTCAATTTTAGGTGTTACCTAAAAAGATGTCCAATGGAAAAACATGGTTGAACTACGAAAAGTATGATGAAAAAGAAACATTTACTCTAAACAAAAGAACCTCAAATTTTGCATATGTTTAATCTGGGTGAGAAAGCTGTTAAAACATACATCAGACATTTGCAAAATTTGAGGTGTGACGCTGCAGACAGGTCTGGGTAGTCGTGCAAGACTGTGTTGACCACATGGGCATTGAAGCAATAACTAGACCAGGGAACAATGAAAGAAGGTGGTTTGGGCTGTTAAAGCAAAGACATGCTACAAAGACTCTGTAACATCCAGGCAAACTTGGCAAACTTTGGAATATTTCTCCATTCTTAACCTTGTTATACTGACCAAGCACTTGTTTAATGAAAACTCAACTCCTTGTTTTAGGTGACTACTTTTAGGAGGTTTGGTACTTTGCAATGCTGTTAAAGCTATATGAAAAATGTTTTGCAAGTTTAAGGGTGCCTGGTCTCCACACTCGTGTTATCTCTGATGTTAACATTTTTGAGAATGGGAGAAAAAACCCCCACTAATTTATTCTCAATATAAAGGACAACAGACCTTCATTGCCCTAATGCAGTCTATGGATTCTTAGAACAGAGGTGCTGAGGTTGTAAAATGGTAATGGAAATGTTACACAAGTAGTCATGATGCTAGGCTCATCTGTCCACACTTATCTACTACCCCTGGTAACGAGGTGTAAATGTCGTAATGTGTCTTAATGACTTATTAATCAGTAAACAATTATTTTCTGTTTCCCTGTGGAATATGACGCAACACATTGGGCATTTTGTCATGGTCTCTTTTCAAGATAGATTCCTGCCTGAGCCTGCTCTTTTAAAACAGCTGAAACCCTGACACTCTGAAACAAGGCTGGACTAGGATCCAAGTTCATTGTTGCCACTACGCACAGTGAGCAGGATGATAATGGACATTTAAAAAAAGCAAAAGAAGCTCCAAAGCTCACTGTTAGAGAACTATAGAGAAGAGTAGTATCTTGGGAAACTTGGGAATCTTAAAACAACCATCAGACACTATCTATCACTAGTGTAAATGTGCAAAGTTTGCCAGAGTTCATTGGCCCTTTAGATAGATGAGACTAAGACTGAAATTTCCAGGAATAGACACTCCAGGTGAATCTGGTGTGAACAAAGGATATATGTGTAGAATATTAAATATGGTGGAGGATCTGTGATGCTGTGGTAAATAGCGCTTTTCTCAGTCAGAGGACCACAAAGCGCTTTACACTACATTCAGTCATTCACCCATTCAGACACACATTCACACGCTGATGGTGACACGCTACTGCATTTTAGCCACAGCTGCCCTGGGGCCCACTGACAGAGGCGAGGCTGCTGGACACAGGCGCCACCGGGCCATCAGGCAACGGGGTGGAGTGTCTTGCCCAAAAACACAACGACTGAGACGGACAGAGTGGGGATTCGAACCAGCAACCCACTGATTACAGGATGAATTCCTACCACCTGAACCACAGACACCTGTTTCTCCTCCAAAGGCGCTGGGAATCTTGCAGAAGGAGCTGACATCATAAGCTTTTTAAACTACAAGGACATTTTAAGTACGAATCTGATGGATTTTACGTAAAATTGAACATTGGTTAGCATTAGGTCCTTCAGGAAATTAATGGCTCAGAAATCCACCAAATCAACACAGAATCAACCTTCTGCCATTGCAAGCCCCAGACCTAAATCTTACCTTGTATTCCCAGTAGCAGCTAGCCTCACCCCTAAACATTTAAGATCTAATATCCTCCTGTTTTTTTTTTTTTTTTTTTTACTTCCAACTAGAGTAGTTTTAGATTTGCTTGATATTATTTCCAAGATCCAAGTTTGGACTTGAGTGATAAATGGAACTCAACAAAAACCGCCACCAGCACTTCACGGTAATCCACAAAATTATAAGTAATGGGATTTCTTTTAACAAGCAAGTACCTAAACAATTTTGTTACTTGTGCCCAAGTAACCCCAATGGAAAATGTATCACAGATTGAGATCCAAATATCTGGACAGAACCATGATTTTAAAAAAAGACAAGAGTGATGATCAGCGATCTGTTTCTCTGTTTGCTTCAACCTTCTGAGACATTGTAGAAGATCAAGAGGTTAGCTATTTGTAGAAAGGGGTTGTACCAAAGCATTAACAATACCAAAATTGAATCTTTTAATGTCCTAATTGTAATCATGACTGTGCTGTTTGCAAAAGAGAAATCTGAAACTAAAACTATATATAAGATTGAAAAAAAAACTACATATAAGATGAACATACTATGTCAAAGATTTTCTCAGTGTTAAGTGTTACGTTATTATAGGCAAAACCTTTGGTGGGCCACTACCCTAATCCTGAAACCAACCCGTTTCAACCTACGCCTTAAAATTAGGACTAATCTTTAGAAGATGCTGCTTAACTATCAGGTATCAGAAGGTAGGTCAAAGCACACCTGCAAAGCTGGAGTTGACATTAAACAAATAAAAGCTCATCCAAAACAAAAGAGCCTGAGCCAAAAGCCACTTCAGAAACCTTTCTTCATAATCCAGGGATGTAAAGCAGATCTGAGAAATGGGGAAAAATCCCACGTGAAAGCAACAGGCTTCCACGGAGCCCATTAGCATTTACTTGTGTTTGAATATGATTGAACTAATTACGCCGGGTTGTTGAGACGTTAAGCGAGCGTAGACATTCAGAAGGTTGGAGCAGGCCCCCGCAGAGATGAAAAACTGCCTATTTTCATCCAAAAGCAATTAATCAGCATTTGAGTCTGCAAACAGATGCTGCAGCTTGCTCCATTCTCTCTCTTGTAAGCACTTGACTGACAGATGAAAGCGAGGAAATTTGCAACCAGTTAGGCGATTAGACAAAAAGTGAGTCAGATCTGGTCTGACACAGACCTCAGACGTTGACACACAGTCCCCCGCTGTTATATCAGCAGAAGAAATGTGTATATGTACTTATTTATGATCATATATGTTATTACAGGGAATGTTGTATCATATTTTTGCCAGGAAGATTATAAATCTTGATAGGATTAACATAAATAAATTCAATTGTAGAAATAATTTTCAATTTTTAAAAAAAAGCTTGTCTTTTTAAAACGCACGTTATTTACAGTGACAGCTTTTTTTATACACAGGCCTTTAGAAAACATTTTGTACAACCATATAGTAGAGTTTGTATATAATTTAGAATATTTATGTGAGAAAGCCTATTTTTGCGGTTGATTGTAACATAAATTTTTCAACAAAAGAACCCCTTTCATTCGGAACAGACCTTGTAGATGTATAGAAAGTTAATTGCCAACATCGCAAACCAACAGGTTTGCTTTGACAGCTTCCACCTTGTCAGCAGCAGTAGAGCTATCGAAATGAGTTCTGGTCCGCTACACTGCCTCCCAGAATACATTTGTAACAACTCTCTTCTCCTCACATGACAAATTACCAAACAAAACGCAATTATAACAGCTCACATTAATACAGGAAATTTCACGGTTATTGCATTTTTTTTTGAGTAGCTCTTGTGTTATATCAGTGCCACATCAAGATTGGTTCTACTATCGGAACTTCAGGGTAATTTTATCGGATTTTCATCTATTGTGGTAAATCTGTTAGCCTGTTCCTCTCAGCTGCCATGTCTCCATACAAAACTGTCCCTTGAAGGACTTAGCAAAGACTTACGCATATCCATAGCCATTTCTGTAGTGAAAAGCGTCACTGATCAGCGCCAAAAGTAGTGATGTGCGATACCACGGATTTCCTATCCGATCCGATACCAAGTAAAATGAAGGCGAGTATCGGCGATTCCGATCCGATACCGATACTTTGCTCAAGGCAAGGCAAGGCAAGGCAATTTTATTTGTATAGCACACTTTCAACAGCAGGGTAATTCAAGGTGCTTTACATGATTTGGTGATTTAAAAGAAACACATAAAAGAAACACACATTATACATGATACACAATAAAGCAAGAGAAAAATAAAAAAAAGCAAGAGAGCATGAACACATTTCATACATATAACATCAAGCATTTACTCAAAGGCAATTCTAAACAGATGGGTTTTTAGTCTCGATTTAAAGCAGTTCAGAGTTTCAGCAGCTCTACACTCGTCAGGAAGTCCGTTCCAGATAAGGGGAGCATAGAAACTGAAAGCTGCTTCTCCATGTTTAGTTCTGAGTCTAGGGATGTTTAGTAGGCTAGAGTTGGAGGACCTGAGTGGTCTTGGTGGTTGGTACCATGACAACAGGTCTTCAACATATTTTGGTGCTAAGCCATGTAATGATTTATAAACTAGTAAAAGTATTTTAAAGTCTATTCTCTGAGCTACAGGGAGCCAGTGTAAGGACTTTAGAACTGGGGTGATGTGCTCTACTTTCCTGGTTCTAGTGAGGACGCGATTGGCAGCGTTCTGGATCAGCTGCAGCTGTCTGATTGACTTTTTAGGCAGACCTGTCAAGATGCTGTTGCAGTAATCAATCCGACTAAAGATAAACGCATGGATGAGTTTTTCTAGGTCGTGTTGCAAAATCAGTCCTTTAATCCTAGAAATGTTCTTCAGGTGATAGAACGCTGACCTTGTTATTGCCTTTATGTGACCCTGGAGGTTCAGGTCTGAGTCCATTACTACACCTAGGTTACGAACCTGATCAGTAGTTTCTAGCTGTATTAATTGAAGCTGTGTGCTGACTCTTGATCGTTCCTTGATCGTGCTCAAATATTACTGTTTGGGAAATTAAAGTAACAAGTAGTGTACTTAAAAGTGTCACTTCATACTGAATGCAAGACATATAACTGGTTCCCCCTGTATTGATGAAGAATTATCATACAAGAAAAGAGCCAACTTACATATTTATTGACAGCATCTGAGCATGTGTGTCTTAAAACGCCTACCTGAACATCTCAACATAAAACAATAAACATTTAGTGGGCATTATTCAGATAAACTAGGGTAATTGTGGTTACTTTACTCTGTATTTCCATTTCCAATAAACTACATATTTGCTCCAAATGACTGAAATATCAATATTTTTATAAGAACATCGATTCTAGAACATACAAAGCTGGTATTGGAGGTATCGATATTTTAGTATCAATCCGCACATCACTAGCCAAAAGGTGTCCACAGCAGCAGATGATAACAAGCGATCGACATGGAGGAAGCTTGGGATGGTTCCTGGTAATAAGCTGCAAATACTGTCGATTGTAACAGGAAGCTCTGAAGCAGATACTAACTTTACCTTTATTAGCAGCTAATGGTTGGCCAGTTGCAAGATTCATACAGTCCTTATAAATAATTTCTATGTTATCTGTATTCCTTCAATGCTTATGTAACCGAGTGTCGACAGCCAGCTCCTTTATCGGTCAGCTCTGTCAATGCAACAGTGCACAAACACCAGGACCATTTTCTTCAATGCTTTAACATAAGAGTTTCAAAGATGGATATAGTCCTGTTGAAAACCAGGAAAGGAATAACAATTATTCACATGCAAAAAGAAGAAAAAGGAGCAAGAGACAAAACCAACTGAGAGGCCAGGGATTGCTTTGTTGCACAAGCAAGGAGTTTTGACTGGCACTTTTGCTGCAGAGTTAGGACGCAGTAAGACATTTTTAATTTCTCAAATTAAAAGTACAATTGTCGAGCAACAAACATTTACCTTCACTGAACCGGAGGCTCCAAATGGGTGTCTGTGAAGGCAGGTTGATCCTCAACCTAAATTAAAGCATGAAATGATGCTGTCAGCAGCGCAGTACCCATAATGGGACCATGAGTGTCTAAGAGATGCATTGAAAGAACAATAAATGGTATCAAAGATACTTTCCCTTCCAAACCACAAACATTCCCATTTGATCTTTGCAAGGGAGCACCACACATGGAAAATTTAAGGGTGGAAAAAAGTTTTATTCACCGACAAGAAAATCTTGTAATCTGGATGGTTCTGACTGCTTCCAGTGTCACTGGCATGACAAGGAGTTCCTACAGAAGTTGTTTTAGACACACTTTTAGATCCATTTTGTGTGTTTGTTTGTTTTTTGGCTACTGTTCTTGAACTTTTGATGAGTTGATGAACACATTTAAATGCAAATGCAGTTTTCAATATTTCTTTCAACTGTTGTGTCTCTTGATATCTTTGCTCCAGTTTGCATTTAAAAATCTACCAACACAAAATTCAAATACTTTCCTAATCTTAAGATTGTATTCAGAAGTGTACAAAGAGCTTACCTTAACTTTGAGGGTTCAGAATGATAGCTTACTTTTTTCTTTCTAGATGTAGTGATATTCTGACAGTAAATAGATGGTAGACAAACTTCACTTTGACAAGAAACATCATGCCACTCTAATATCTCCTTACACCTCTACAGGACACATCTGTCATACCAAAATCAACAAGTAAGAAAAACCCCTTCCACATTGTTCATCTCTCATCTCCTGAAACACTTTATCCCTAGTGCTATTGATTTACTAAATAATTGAGGACTGATGCAGCTGTCATGCAAATGATATTCATATAAAATGTTGTTATTCAAGTTTTTCTTTTTCAGTTTTGTTGTAATGCAATTCAGCTGCAACCAGGGCAGCCTTGCTCTGACATTATTTTTAATGTTTCTTTCCATATTTCTTGAAGTTTGCAATGCAAAAACACAATTGAAAAAAAAAAGGTGTAAAAATCGTGAAATTCAAGTTTTACTGTCATCTTAAAGGTCAGCATCAGGCTTTGGCTTCATTACAGCACAGCAGTAGTTGGTCCATGGAGGAGAAACAGAGTTCACATGTTGCAAAAACTTCAAAGACCTCAATGCGCAGCAGGCCAGGTTATTTCAATTAGTTTTTGACTTGAACTCTAAGCTGGAACCCCACCCATCACTGCTAGGGATCCGCCACAAGGGACCCTGTCACTCTGTTTCCTTTGACCGCCCAGAGTACTTTGTTTTGCAGGAGTTAGGTTCAAAGCAGAAGATGGGACCGAGGGGTAAAGTGAGATGACGGTCTGCCCGACGGGGAATGCTGCTGTACCCGACCGTGCATGCCTGCAGGGTTGAAGAGGGATGATTCCTTTATTCCTGCATGAGCTCTAAACATTAGTGTGCACCCACACACAGTGTACATACCACGTGTCAAACACAGTATAACACAGCATTATTTATTACCTTGCTGTGTTTTCAAATGTTTATAGAAAATTTCACTCAATCATTATTTTTATGCAAATATGAAACAGAACAAAGATTCAGAAACAAGTGGTGATACGGTGCAATGAGGTGACCTTTTTGTAACACTGGAGGTTTTTTTTTCTGCCTCAGTCACTCAGCAAAACCCCTCGTGTGACTGAAGTATATGAGGCCACACAAACCCTGTGTACGAGTTCAAAGTTGTTCAACCGAAAAACGATCAGGTTCGCTTCACAGTTGACATGAGCAAGAACACATCTGGTCCCATTTTAAACCAGCAGGGAGAAAGGAGTGTTGATGGTAAAGATGATATCTCCGTGTAGTATTTATATGTCTTTCTTTCTAGTCGAGATCAACCGTTTGGCCATGCAAATCAGTGGTATGAAAACTTTTTTTCTTGTTGTTTTTCCCTCACTTCAGCTGCCTCAGTTGTCACCCCACGCACCATTTGCCACAACGTGGAGATTCTCCAGACTAAACAAGAGAGAAAACATGAGGCCAAGCAGCATGCCTTGAAACTTAATGCCTGATGATTTGCTGATAACATCAATGGGTCAAAAGAACAAAAAAAACAACAACATCCAAAAGGGCAAAGGAGATTCATGTTATTTTCAAATGCTGAGTTCTAAACAATTTTCTCAGACCGATCCTCCATTATCCAAGAGGGCTTTGAAGGCTAATCAAGTTTGTACTTGGGTCACCATCTCCATAGGTTCCTCTTTTACTTCTCTGAAAACACAAATAAAAAGAGAGAATCAAGCATTTTATATGTTAAGAGTCACTGTAAAGATATTTGGCACTATAGTTTTGAGTTTTTCTTTACTTTCAGATTGTGTGACTCTTTGTTTTAAATATTCTATTCATTCCTGGGTTGTTTATCATTTTTTGGGTCTTGGTGCCTAATAGTTTTCTTCTCCACCAGTGTACATATGATTTATTATTGTGGGATTTTCTTGAACTGTGACTTTTTTTAGTTTTTAATTTTCCTCAGTTTTCGTTTTAGGAAAACGTTTGTATTTTCACCTGCCTGTCATCTGCCTTCTCTCTGCATTTAGGTCCTCCATCTCACTATTACATAACATTATATGTAATAGACAAACAGAAAGATGTCCATAGTAGAAAAGTTGAATAAAAAGGGCACATATTTTTTTATTTTTCACTAATAAAAATCGTACTTGTGGTGTACATGTGTATTCGACCCTCAGGAGTCTTTCTGCAACCACCTCACAAGTGCAGTGTCAGGTTTTTTCTCCACCAGGTTTGGGCATCTAGAGTTTGGCATTTTGAACAAGTCAGCAGTCTATCGTCATCCATCTTCCTTATCCCTACTGAACAGAAGCATTCCCGCAACATGATGCTTCCATACCCATTTTTCAAATTGAGGGTTCTTTCACCTAGTTGGGGGTTTTCCCTGCGTAGCTTTTGGGAAACTGCAAGCTGAACATCTGAGGGCTTTATTTCAACAAATGCTTTCCTCTTGTAACTCTTTTATTTAAAAAAAAAACACTTGTGGATGATGGACAGTTGGATAGTCCTATCTAAACATTCTTCTGTCTGAGCGGTTAATCCCCACAGCTCGTCCAGAGTTATCATAGCCCCGTTGGCTACTTCTCTGTTTAATACTATCCTTGTTCACCCCTGTCACTTTAAGTGGACAGACATGTTCGGGATGAACATTGGTGTTAGATATTAAAAGTTTGGGCTACTGCTTTATAACCAAATTCAGCTTTAAATCTCTCCACAGCTTTACTCCTGAAATGTCTGCTGTGTTCCTTGGTTTCTGTGATCCTGTTTGCTCACACATTTTCTCAAACTAAACCTTTGAGGCCTCCATAGCACTGCTGTATTTATATTGAGATTAATTATCCTTGCTTGGTTTTATAGCTAGGAAATTACAACTTCAGGTAAACAACAAAATATGTTATTGTGGCAATTCTGCAACAAAATCTAAGCCCAAAGCCAAGGAAATGTGTTAAAGGGTAAGCTGAAGCCTGCTTTTGCGGATCAAATGTACTTGATTAACTGACAATCAATAGACGAGAACCCCTACATCACACCAGAAGTTTGGCAAATAACTTATTGGAAGCATTTGTGCCCATGGCAATGCCCACTAGAGGAAAAGATCAGCAAATTGTTTTTAAGAAATAATAGTCGCGTTTCCACTATTGGAACTTCAGGTTAACTTTACCTGAACTTCCCAGGCCATTACACCGGGCCGGACAGGGCCATTTTGGGGGCTATTTCAGGAACCAACAAACTAACAGTCTGGGGGTATGTACTCAGAAATGGCCCAGTAGAGTCTCTGGGCGGGTGATGTGGTTAAGTCACGCTAATTGGTTGTAATTCAGAGGGAAATGAGCAGATGTCGCCAAACAACCGGAATTGCAAAACAAGAAGAGTTGCTGGCGGAGGAGTTTATAACAACATAGTAAACAGAAACACAACATCAATCCCTGCTTCTTCCATGTCGATCTCTTGTTATTTCTGCTGCTGTGAGTGCAATTTATTGCAGATAAGTGAAGCTGCTCACGGCTGAGAGAGTCTTGACATGCAGATGTCTTAGCAAATTCCTTAAAGAGCTAGTTTTGTATGGAGACAGCTGAGAGGAACGGGCCAACAGACTACCCCATCAGATAAAAGATCCGGAAAAATTACCCTGAAGTTCCGATGGTGGAAACGCGCTTAAAGACTGATAATATTCAATCTGGGAAGGGTCATGAGGCCATTTCAGTTTAGACGATATTATTCTGCAATAACAAGATAGGTTTAAACTTTAAAACATTTGTGACAATTTTCTCTTCAGTATGCATTATGCATTTAGTTCACTTTGACGCCAGATTGTGCAATGCTCTGAGATTTGTAAAATGGCAAGAGGTAGATGCCAGACTCTATAAATCTACAACAGAATGAATGAAAAAGTAATGTCACATTAAGAAAATGTTGAATAAAGATTTTGCAATGACCCACTCTAGGTCCAAATGTTGAGATTCTGCACAGTTATACTTCGTTTTTCACCTCTGCTTCAGCATTTTAAATTAGTTTCCATTTTAGTTCTCTGTCATCAACTTGTCCATCCAAAGTTGTTACTTGTTCTCTCTGTGCATGTGTAGGTTCTCTGTGGATACTCAGGTTTCCTCCCACGGCTCAAAGATTTGACTGTTAAATTTGCTGATTACTCTAAATTTCCCCTAAATGTGTGTATGTGTGCGTGTGTGCGGGTGTGCGGGTGTGCGTGGGTGTGTGGGTGCGTGGGTGCGTGGGTGCGTGGGTGTGTGGGTGCGTGGGTGCGTGGGTGCGTGGGTGCGTGCGTGCGTGCATGCCTGCGTGCGTGGGTGCGTGCGTGCGTGCGTGCGTGGGTGGATGCGTGCGTGCGTGGGTGGGTGCGTGCGTGCGTGCGTGGGTGGCTGGGTGGTTGCGTGCGTGCGTGCGTGCGTGCGTGCGTGCGTGCGTGCGTGCGTGCGTGCGTGGGTGGGTGGGTGGGTGGTTGCGTGCGTGCGTGCGTGCGTGCGTGCGTGCGTGCGTGGATAGTTGTTTGTCCTGTGTATCTCTGTGTTGCCATGTGATGGACTGGCAACCTGTCCAGGGTGTACGTTGCCTATTGTCCAAGGGCTTTGCAATCCCTCTCAAGACCAGACATAAAGAAACGATAGGATATCGTTATCACATGTAGAACACATAACTTCACAGAAAATAAGACAATGTACACACGTAGCCGGGTTGTTTTTAAAACAAATATTTTCACCACCTCTTTAAAAAAAAAATCTCCGTCCACACCCAACCGCATAAGTGAGTTGTTGAGCACATTCATAGACATGCCAAACCTGTAGGGGGCAGAAGTCCCCACCAAATCCTATCCACTAATCTTCTATGTTCTAACTTCTACATATGACAGTAATTGAGCTTGAAAAAACAAGCAAACAAAAAGCGCTTGGACAATCGATGATGCCAACACATCTCGGAGTTCATAAATGCTGTTTCTGAGTGTAAACACAGGTCCCACAAATAATGTCGGAGTATTTTTGTCGCGGAATGTGACGTTGCGGAGCTGAAAACTCTATTATTTCTGTCAACAAACAAAAGCTTAAAATGGAGAAAACGCAAATCTTCACTTTGGCTGGAGTTTTAAAAAAGATTTGTTTTCGGTACCGTAAAGCTGCGTTTTCATGTGAATGGCAGGCCAAGCTGTAGAAAAATATATTTGTTTTGTGAGATACCCAGCTACGTGTGGACAAGGCATAATGCAGCTCTTTCAGTACTGCTGCCAATTTCTTTTCAGCATACCAGATCTTTTCCTTAACTTTGGAAAAAAGCATGCAGTTTCTGTAAAGTCACTGTCTTCCCATCATTGTTTATTAATTATTGATGTCTATTGATGCCGTGGAATCTTGTTCTCCCTTCTCCTGACTGATACCTTTTGTACAATTAGATCATTTATAACCTCTCTTCAAACTACATCTTTGGTTAAAGGATACAAATGTACAAACATATAAAAAATCCATTTAGAACAACTGAAATTCATTTCAGTTTCACTAGATTCATTATAACACAACTGCCTTGCAGCAAAAAGGTTCTGGGTTTAAATCCTGGCTTGGGTTCTTTCTGCGTGGAGTTTGCATATTCTTCCCAGTGCATGTGTGGGTTATCTCTGGGTTCTCCGGCTTATTCTCTCAGTCCAAAAATATGACTGGTTGGTTATTTAGTTAGTCTAAATTGCACTTAGGGTTTGCCCAATGACTGCTGGGAAAAATAGGTACCAGCATTTCACATGTGTACATCGATGGATCGATTCGCTTTAATTAATGGCGGATGTAAACCTTAGAAGACTGAATGTTGAAATAGAATCAAAAGGTGCTTTAACAAATTATTTATTAAAGGCTGTTTACACCTATGTTATATGTTTTTCCCCTGGTTTGTTTTTTACTTGACTTATACAGAATACAATACTGTGCAAAAGTGTTAGGCATGTGTGGAAGAAATGCTGTAAACAAAGAATGCTTTCAAAAATCGAAGTGTTAATCATTTATTTTTCATCAATCAACAAAATGCAGTGAATGAACAAAAGAGAAATCTAAATCAAATCAATATTTGGTGTGACCACCTTCTACCTTCAAAACAGCATCAACCCTTCTAGATACACTTGCACAGTTTTTGAAGGAACTCGGCTGGTAGACTGTTCCAAATATCTTGGAGAACTAACCACAGATCTTCTGCACATGTAGGTTTACGCTTGTTGGGACACAGAGTGAGGGTTTTTGTCTGGTTTATATAACCATCGATAATTATGATCAATAATTTAATATTAATATAATTATTGATGAAGGCCAAGTGTAATCTCTTAAAGTTCAGGGCACAAGGTTCGAGAAGCAATTATACCAGGCACCCAGTCTCTTCTGAAAAGTATAAGTTCAAACGCTGTGATCCATAATTGTACACACACACCAAGTATCCACAGAAAACTTCTCTTTAAACTAAGGGGAATTTATTAAGAAAATACATCAGCCTTACAGCCAAAACATTTTGTCAATAATTCCCATCCATTCTAAATCATACAACTACCACTACTGACTTTGGAAAAACAGATAATATGGAGAATGGAACAAACAACAATAAGCTTCACAGAATCATTTCAAAACAGAAATCTGTTGCAGAAAAAAATTTGGTGCCAATCATTGTTCTGCACCCCAGTTCCTATGTTTTTGTGGATACTGGAGTCACTTGGCCTTGTTTCCACATTGGAAGTTTTGGCTTTTTAGATCCAACTCTTCCATGAAGACCACCTCTGGTCAGACTTCCCTGGACAATACATGGGTGTACCTGGGTCCCACTGGTTTCTGCCAGTTCAGAGCTGATGGCACTGCTGGACATCTTCCAATTTCGAAGGGTAAAAAGCTTGATGTGTTTTTCATCTGCTGCACTAAGTTTCCTTGGTTGACCATTGCGTCTACTATCCTCAACGTTGCCCGTTTCTTTGTGGTTCTTCAAAAGAGCTTGAACAGCACATCTTGAAACCCTAGTTTGCTTTGAAATCTTTGTCTGGGAAAGCCTTTGCTAATGCAGTGTAACTTCCTTGTGTCTTGTTGCTGTGCTCATTCTTGCCATGACATGAAACTATCTTTCATAACCTCACCTTGGTAGCAGAGTTTGGCTGTTCCTCACACAGTTTTAAGCCTCATACACAGCTGTTTATGTTTCAGTTAATGACTGTGTTTCAACCTACGTGTGACATTGATGATCATTAGCACCCGTTTGGAATAATTAGTTGATCATACACCTGACTATAATCCTACAAAAACTCTTACTTTGTGCAAGTGTACCTATAAGAATTGATGCTGGTTTAAAGGCAAAAGGTAGTAACACTTTTGTTTGCTCGCTAAAAATTAACAATCATTATTTATATTTCTGAAATCATTCTTTGTTTATAGTATTTTTTCACACCTGCC
The DNA here is from genome assembly GCA_963556495.2 of Valencia hispanica. Taxonomy (NCBI): domain Eukaryota; kingdom Metazoa; phylum Chordata; class Actinopteri; order Cyprinodontiformes; family Valenciidae; genus Valencia; species Valencia hispanica. The sequence continues at coordinate 50,539,282 of OY747704.1, forward strand.
TAAAACTTTTGCACAGTACTGTATGTTGCATTCAAGTTGCAAAAAGACTCATTTATAGGTTTTTTTGAAAGTGTCAAAGCAGAGGCGTGTTCACTTTGGAAAGACCCATATAATTGTAATGATTAGTACGATGTGCAGTTTTAAAAAATCTGTACATCTGAATGTTCACCCTGAAAGACATTAAAACTCCAGGTAAAATTCATGTTTACACATTTCCTCTTAAAAAACCGAGGCAGTTAAAGAAAACCAGCCTAACTTATCAATTCTGCCTGGCCTGAGGACACTGTTTGCCATCACTCTGTTTGGATCCACTCTACAGATTTTTAATTTTAACAAAACATTTCACTATTCAGAGATCAAAAACAATTAATCTATTGCATGATGAAGGGTTGGCAAGCAGCTCTCTGAGCTCTATGTAAATACTTAGATTAAATGGGAGGGAGACAGACTCACTCCAAATCTGCGCCGGTCCTCACCCTCTCGATTCATTTTGAACCTTTTTCCACAAACACACAAAGTCCCCTCCATCAACCTTTTGATGTGTCATTAAGCTAAACAGGAGAAGACATGGTGGAAGACACACACACACAAAACACACTATCACTTCATGGTGCAGTGACTTGTATCCTCCTGTGGTGAGCTGCCACTTGGCCTGTTAAAACCTGTTAAGTAACCCTAGACGTGGAAAGTACCCCTGGAAGTCGGAGATACAAGAAGCACGTGCACGGCAGGCCTTCACCGTCTACCTGTTTAACAACACACACACGCACACAGTAGTGAAGTATCAATGCAGCTTTCCTCCAAACACGCAACCCAGACAAGATCTGAAATACAGTAAGACCCCTGCTACTTACATCCTTTGTACAGGCATGTCTGGAAGACATAAAAACCTGGATGAATCTAAACTTTTTGCTTTTAAATTCTGACAAGACAGAAGTTGCTGTCTTTGGACCAGAAGTTCTAAAACAGAAACTGATTAGCCAATCACTTCATCTAGATGGCATTAAATTGGCCCCCAGTAATAACGTAAAAAACCTCGGAGTTATTTTGGACCAAGACTTGACATTTAAATCCCATATTAAACAGGTTTCTAGGATTTCCTTCTTTCACCTCCGGAATATTGCTAAAATTAGAAACATCCTGTCCAGGGGTGATGCTGAGAAACTAGTTCATGCATTTGTTTCCTCAAGGCTGGACTACTGTAATTCTTTACTATCTGGTAGTCCACAAAATGCCATTAAAAGCCTTTAGTTGATCCAAAATGCGGCAGCAAGAGTTCTGATGAATATTAAAAAGAGAGATCACATTTCTCCTGTTTTAGCTTCCATTCATTGGCTCCCTGTTAAATCCAGAATAGAATTTAAGATCCTTCTTCTTACATGCAAAGCCCTTAATAATCAAGCTCCATCATACATCAGAGATCTAATTGTTCCATATGTTCCCAACAGAGCAATTCGCTCTCGGACTGCAGGTTTACTTGTAGTTCAGAGGATTTCTAAAAGTAGAATGGGAGGCAGATCTTTTAGTTATCAGGCTCCTCTCCTGTGGAACCAGCTCCCAGCTTTAGTTCGTGAGGCAGACACTCTGTTAACTTTTAAGGCCAGGCTTAAAACTTTCCTTTTTGATAAAGCTTATAGTTAGAGTGGCTTAGGTCATCCTGAGCTATCTCTATAGTTATGCTGCTATAGGCTTAGACTGCTGGAGGACAGACTTACCAATTTTCTTCACTCTGCTACTTCCTTTTCTACTACTACTCTCCAGTTGTATTACAGTACATTCTGTTATTTCGACTGTTAACTTTGTGTTCTCTCAGTGTTTTTCTCTCCATAGAAGATATACCTGGTCTGGTATCCTGCTTGGCTGCAATGCCCTGTTGGACGGGGGGCATCGACTGGGATGGTGCTCCCAGTGGCTGAACATCCACTGTGTCCTGTTATCAACTTTTTACTTTCTGTAACATAGAGAGTTCTCTTATATCAGATCTTCTGTTCCTTCTGTGTCTCTGCTCTGTCTTCTCAAACCCCTAGACGGTCGTGGCAGATGGCCGCTCCTACTGAGCCTGGTTCTGTTGGAGGTTTCTTCCTGTTAAAGGGGAGTTTTTCCTCTCCACCGTCGCTACATGCTTGCTCAGTATGAGGGATTGCTGAAGGATTGCTGTGGTTGGAAAGTCTGCATCAACGGGGCCCAACCTCACGCCAATGACTGACGCAATCTGCTGGGATTGCTTAAATAGGAAACTTTTTAACTGATTGGAATGTTTGTATAAATGTATTGAAACGACTTCTTGTTAAGTGCCTTGAGATGACATCTGTTGTGAATTGGCGCTATCTAAATAAACTGAATTGAATTTAATTGAATTGAATCCTGCTCTCCTGATGTTGCAGAGAAGTCAATCTGTCTGCACTTGTTTGAAGAACTCATGCATGGCAGCTAACCACTCATTCATGAGAACATATCAGATGTCTCTGGTCACATTTTGACAACTGTAGGTGTAGCATTTTTGGCTGAGTGTCTCAGGACTCAAGCCTGAGCATTTGCAGGGTTTTAGACACGTCTCTCCTTACACCTGGCCTCCTGTGAGCCAGGCATCAAGAAGGGGGCAGGTGGGCCTGCTTTTTGCCCTCATGACCCAAAAACAAAGCAGTTTCAATTGAACGCTCGCTTAAAGAGCTGCTGACACTGTTAGGAGGCCTCTTAACTTTGAACATTCGTTTTTTTCTTCTCTCCCACTAGGGTTATAAAGTGGGAAAGCCCAAATGAAGTCAGTGAGCTCATAAAACAGGCCTTTAATTTGTTTGTATTTGCCCAGGAGCTACCACTACTGTTGGCCTCTTGAATATATTGAATTGAATATAATCCCACAGGGTATGTGGTTTGATCAGATCAGAAAGAAAATTTACAAGCAAAATTTAGGAGGCCCGATCTGTAGGATGTGAAAAGAGCAGGTGGGATTCATTCTCTTTGTACATCTATGCTTGCATAGCAAAAATTGTGTCTTGGAGCAGAATGGGAGGGGAGGAAGATGTCTCGCTTTGTACCAGAAGATAACAAGATAACAAGCCGTTCTGGCTTTGAACGTATACAGCGGAATGAAATATATATGGCCGTCTATAGCTGAAACCTGCAATGCTTTTTTGACTTTACTGCTCGTTAGACTTGTGAAACTGAGTAATGCTTGTTTATATACAGAGGGAGAGACATGAATAAATAAAGTCCTATGTAGGTAGGTTCTACTTTAAATTGTGAAAATTAAGTTAATTAGAATTTTTTTTGGTCAGATCTCCAACAAAACCAAGAGTTACAAAAAGTCATTTATCTAGACTTTTGCACATTTCTCAGGATTAAGGTTATGGTGAAAAGGGGTAGGTTCAAGGCTAAAATTACCAAATTGTGTCACATGTCTTTCTAAGGGTTTGGGTTTTGTTGTTTGTATTTCTTCCTGGTGGGTTGTTTATGTTCTATTGGGTCTTGCCAGATGTTTTAGGGTTTCCAGTTAAGTTAATTTGTGTTAGTTTCTTTTTGAATGTTTTCTTTTTTGTTTTTTTGTTTTTTTTGGTCCTGTTTGGCAGTGTGGAGCTCAGAATTTGTATCCGAGTACCAAGTAGAAGCCCAACAGATTTACTTTCACAAGCGGAGCAGTGCAGCATTTGCTATAGTCCTCCACTTGATATATGTGTGAAAAATCTTTATTATGAATTGCTGGGGTTTTTATTTCCTGATGTTATGGACCCGGAGACGGAAAATTAAGGGGAAGAAAGAAAGAAGATGAAGAAGAGAGGTAGGAAACAAAAAGTCATGAGAGAGGGTAAGTTGAAAATGCAAGAGAGGAAGGGGAACAAAGAAAACACAGGAAAACATTGAAGTCTGCCTCCATACCCAAAGGACGGCAGAGAGAGGGGAAAAAACAAAACAAAACAAAAAAGGAAAAAGGAACGTCGACAAAACAAACCAAACATCGTGAACTAAGAACTAAACAACCATCACACAAAAATGGATATAAAAATACAACAACAATGTCACAGAAAAACTCATGGTACCGATTAATCAAGCTCTAGTAATGATAACCTCAGCCCAAGAATATATCTGTAAACACCAGAGACCCCACATCTATGTGTGTGTGTGAGCATGCTGGTGCAGATAAGGTTTCTCCATAAGAGTGTTCGATAGCTGGTGTGAGCAGGCATCAATCCGTCTCCCAGGAATCGATGCAGGCATGAAGGAGATCGGAGCCAAGACGTCTAAAGGACCCCCAGAGCCCCAGGTGGACCCGGGGGGGGCCGACCGCATTCCCCAAGAGAGGAGCAAAGGAGAACCCCAGGGGAACGCCCAGCGGCTCCTATGCAGGGGCCCGGGGGCAGTAGTGACGAGCTCACGGGCCTCGACGGCAACCAGCCGAGCCAGGGCGGGCCGGTCCATGGACCGGGAGAGCCGGGGCCCAGGGGCGCCCCACCCCACAACAGGGACCCGACAAGGGACCGCCCGACGAGGAGCCCCCGGCACCGCAGGGGCCGCGGCCGGCCGCCACGCGCCACCACCACCCCGGGCCAATCCCCACCGCCAAAATCCCAGCGCCCCACCCCTGCCCCACGTCAGGGCGCCCCACCAATAGCCGCAGCGGACGGACGGCATCCCCAGGCCGAGCTCAGCCAGCACCTGGACACCAAGTTGTACCAGCTCCCGAGTCCTGATCCCACGCAATGCAGGGCGCCGAAACCAGGCATCCAACAAAGGCCAGGGCCGGTCCAACCCGCCAATGAACTGACCACGCACGGTGCGCACAGAACAGGTGATTGAACGAGCAGAGACGCTGGATCCGTATCCCGCTGAGCAACCGAGCAGGCACCACCCAACAATCCCAAACCTGGCACCCCTAAAAGAGGTGCCCCAACCAACCAAAGGAAGATATCGGCCAGCGTATCGGCCGACCGACACACAGGCCCCCCCAGGCCTGGCCAGGCACGCACCAGGTCCGAACCGGATTGACCACCGACGCACCAGTACGCAGGGGCATCCGTCACCGGCGGGGAGTGACGGAGGGGAAATAGGCCCCCCATTAAATGTAAGGCCTGAGGTGCGCCAGGCGAGAGGGCAGCCCAAGACCCAACCTGACAGGCAGACAAAGACATACAGACACAGTCATACGTTCCCTCCCTCTTAAACACATACATTCTCACTAACTCACCAAGACACCCAAGAAATGACGCTGTACCCTCACTCACACACCCCATACACACTTCATGCTCCCAGGTCCAGGTACCGATGCCCCAGTAGAGCCACCAGCTCCCGAACCCGGGAGATGGACCCCCTACCTTCTAGTACGGAGACAAGCAAACCGCCAAGGGCCCCACAGTGGCAAAGCAGCCCAACAGCCCAGGACCCCGACCAGACCACCTGTTCCTTCTCCGGACCCCAACCCCTGATGGCCCGTAGCGAACAGGGGTGTGAGAAGACCCTTAGCCTCTGTCCTCCCGCTCGAGTATGGTGTTGATGCGTGTTGTTATAATGTGCATTTAAAATAGAGGGGTTGGATGTGGGGAAGGCAACCACACATCCCCCAACCTCCACCCCGAGCCCTCAGTGTCTATATGTGGTTTAACAGTGGGCACCGGCACCAGAGGTGAAGCTGATTGAACCGCTCCCCCTCTGGATGCCGAAAAGTGTGCCCACCCCAAAGTCCCTACATGTGTGTCGCATGAAATGTTATAAGTGGGAGTGTCTAAGTTGTGTATTAAAATTGGTACACCCAGGACGCCACGGGATAGTGAGGAGGGAAACCCCTCCTCGCACCCCAGTGATGTGCCCATGCCCAAAAGACCCTATATGAGTGGTAAAGTGATGGAGCGGGTGGACAGAGGTGTTCGGGGATGGGGAGGGAAGGACTGGGAGACAAAATTTCTTCCCAGGGAGCCAGCTCCCCCACTGACCCCAATAGGCACCGCTGTTCACCGGGATCCACCAGGGGAGGGAAGCCATTGCACGTTCAACCCGGTGCCCACGGCCACAGCACCACCAAGGCCCACGGACCCCAAGGCAGTCCCTCCAGCCCCATCCCAGAAGGAGAACTAAACCCACCCTGACGTTCGCTCTACTATCAGACCACAAAAGACACTAGACACCCAGGTTGAGTTCGCCCCCCCTCCAGCACACCCCTCCCCCCGTCCAAGTGCCCTCGTAGGGGGAGAGCACCTGTCGCAAGTTAGCAATAGCCTACCCGCCAACAAAGGAGGCCCCCAGCGCCACCTGCGCATCAGAGGTCCCCGCAGTCCAAACCCCGGCGACGTACCGGCCCAGACCAGGAGCAAACCGATGAACCGGGCGGCCGACCCACCAGGCCGATATCCACCAGCCCCATTCCCTTGTGGAGCGACCACTGCTGCTCAATGGCCCGGCAGGCAACAAAACCCAGCGCCCCACCCACCTGCCCTGCACTCCCACTACCCAGCCAGTCCACCCGCAGGTCCGACCAACTCTGGCAAACGCCCGACCCCAGCGCCCAGCATCACATAAAGACCAAGACCCAGGAGCTAAGTCCAGTGCCAAAAAGGACTGATCAGGCCCAGAAATGCCACCCGGCCGCCGCGACCGACAGCCAGGCACCCCAACCAGCAAACAAGGCGAGACGCCATGCAGGGACCGACGATGACAATCGACCCAGAGAAAAAGAGAGAGGCGGCTGCGCATGCCGGCCGGCCCCGACCCCCACAGGCAACAGAGACCCCACGCCGGTCGAACCCCGGCCAGGACCACAGCCAGGGAGTGCGGCGCCCCAGAGCCCCGAATCCCCAGGCCCACCCCAGACCCTACCCAAGCGCAGCACGGCCACCAGGCCAGTAACCCATGCCCGTCAGCGCAACCCCCCTAAGGCACCACATGCAGCCATCAGGAGTTACCACCCAATATTTATTTTTCTTAGATTATTGCCAAGCTTTTTCCATTTTGGTTTGTAGAGTTTTGAGTCTTCTTTTAGGTTTTTGTCTGTGTTCATTGTTCCCCACCCTCAGTATCTCAGTAACTCACCTGTGCTTAACCTGATTGTCTTCCTGCTTGCCTCAGCTGTTCTACATTTCCCCTGATTAGTTACCAATAATCTGGTTTCTTTGTCAATTTCAACCGCTGCCTCATTATTTCAACTCCTAGTTTTTCATTGTTTAGTGCAAGACTCAACAGTTATTTGCCAAGGAATCTTTCTATGTTCTCTGTTTCAAGTTTTTCATGCCAAAACCTGTCTGTAAGTTAACTTTTTTTGAAGTTCATTGTTATTGCAACAGCTGTCTGCTTTTTGGATCCGCCAGGTCCATTCACTTTTTGACAAATCAATTGATCAGTGGAAATATTAAAACCAAATGGTAATCACTGCAATCGATTGTTACATTTATCAATATTCACACTAAGATCTGCTTAATAAGGCCAACAAATATATAAACCATCAAGACTACACTAATTCAACCCTAAAACACAATAAAAGAAGTATGTATTTTGACTAGAGAATTGAATGTTTAGAATAATTTTAAAATAATTTAATATGTAACATTTATCAAGAAGTTCATCCTTCTTTTTGGAGTCTAGAGAAAAGGGGTTTAGCAGCTTCATATTAACCACCTTTGATTTATTAGTTTTTAGCACCAGACCTGCTCCTAAAGAAAGTACTGAGTCCTGTTTTTATTTATTCCACACTGGAGGATTCTCAAGCATTAATGGTCTCCTTATTGATGAATGAACATTTTCCTTAAAGGTTTTTTTGGTAGAGAGCTGTATTCCTGGTTCCATCATTGATCATCATGAAGCAGCAAAAAACCGCAGACCATTGTGCTTCCACCAATGTGTTTGAATGCAAGTAAGATGTTTGTCTGAAATCATGCGGTAGTTTTATGCCTAATGTAGGCTAACGAGACCACAAAGGGACAGATTTATGTGAAAAGAAAAGGTTTACCACCCACCTGGCTTGTTTTATGCTGTGTAGTTGTATTGCTATTACCATGGTGACCAATGCTGAGAGGGACCCAACAGCCCCGAGAATAAGCCCCACTTTATCATCTGCAAGACACAAAACGTATTAGTAACTTTTCTCATCATGCATCATTGCAACACACATCCTCTCAATATACGCAAAACAGTAAAAGGGCACACGGAGAGCTCCTATTGGAGGAAAAGGAATGATGCGTTACGGCCCAAGGGTAAATTTCATCATGTAAATGAATTAGTACTGTAAATCTAGCACATGTTAATCATTATATGATGAGAGATGGATTCAAAGTTCTGCCAACAGTCAATGGAATCCTGAAGATGCAAAGATTAATGGGAAGTTCAATTTGGGGCATCATTTTATTTTTTGGGGTTTTTGTTTGTTTGTTTTTATTTGAGTACTGTTTTAAAGAAATTAGCATAGTTTATAAATCCTACATTTTTAAAGACTAGCACACCTTCCTGTACTGTTTCCTATGTCTTTCCTATTTTGGATAGGAGCTAATTGAAATAGGCATCACAGATGCTTGGATTACAATGGGAATTTTTCTCAAAGTTCCAATCTACTTTGAAAAGATAAAAGCATACATCTTGAAGGGCTAAAGTGTCTAAAGCCCAAAATGCTTGGAAAGTTAGTGTAAAAAAAGAAAAAAAAGAAAAGAAAAGTTAGTGTATAATAGATTCATTCAATTTATTGAAAAGAATAGAATAATGTTCTATATTTCCACCAGTCGTCTGCAATTAATGACTGAAGTATACAAAGCCAAAGATCGAACAGAACATACTGTGCTTTTTTTCTTTGCTTTTTTTGATCTGTCTAAAGCATTCGCCACAGTTAACCATTCGACACCTAGATAAGCTTTGTTTTCTAGGGTTAAGTAATTTACTACTACTATGGTTTACAAGTTATTTAACAGATTGGTACCAAACTGTTGCTTATAACAGATTTGAATCTAATCTTCTTCCTCTCAAAAGTGGCTTACCCTAAGGTTCAATTTTGGGCCCTGTTGTTTTTGTTATATGTTAACGACCTTCCTAAGGTTTTTGCCAAACTCTCCAAAATCTTGTTTGCGGGTGACACAAGTGTGTTTTATTCTCATAAGGACACAAGCATTCTTATAAATATGGTTCATGAAGAACTATCTACTTGGTTTACACTTAACATTAAAGGAGCTGCATGTAAGAAATGTATTTCAATTAATTATAAAATGGCCCTGATATGTCACTAGACATTAAGAAATCATGTTAATTTCAAATACCTATATCACTGACAACAGTAGTACAGCCAGGATATTGTCATTTAAAAAGTAAAGTTGCAGCCCTCAACTGATGTTGATGTTGTGATCTTGTGTTTTGGCCTGAAGCGCCACCCTCCACCTATCTACCAGTCACAACGTCAGGCATCGGGGTTGCCAGCTCTGATCCAGTTACTACAGCTACAAAAGTTTTTCGGATAAAAAATGTCTAACTTAACTACACCTAAAAGACCTTGTTATCATTCAGAAATATGTCGTGACAAAGTCCGAAATAAAACAAGGATTTGTGTAGGATATGCCTTTTTCTAAGATGGAGACGGGTGAAAACAGAGAAGAATTTGAAGACGGACGCCAACATTGCTAATTTTCTCCTGGACAGGTAAGATTCATCTATGTTTGGCTAACTTTTACTTAATGTAAATGGACATTTCAAATATTCACGACTGTCGAACAAAGTTATGCATGTTCGTGCAAAGTAACGTTACGTTAGCGTATATGGAGGAGGTGGGTAATTGAATTGAAAAGGTAAGGAATTGTTTGGGAAATAAAAACGGCGAGTCGTCATTGCTAATATTAGCAATGCATTATCAGAGCTTGTTTCTCTGTCATTATAATTAAACATAATTAACAGAAAAAAAACGTACTGTGTATGCCATTGGAAGCTCCTTGTAGCAGCCTACGTTCCTGCAGCCTATCTGGCAACCTCGAGTCGGGAGGAATACACCGCTCAACAGTAATTTGAAAGGGATTGCAGTACCAGTTTTGTCCACAATGTTACAAACGGCTCCTTTTAGAAAACAAGCTTTATATTATTTGGTTCCCAATTTGGGAGTCTTGACTTGTCTATGGAAATTCAAATTTTTAACATCTCCATTAGAAATGTAAGTTCAGTTTGTTTCCTTGTTATGTTTTGGTGGATAATTCACTATTGTGGAAATCGCACCTTATGTTCAAAAGTACAAAGATAGCAAAAGCCTTGGGTTTTTAAGGAAAGATAAGCCATCTGATTAAAACAAAGGTTGCAATTATGTTGTACTATGCAATAATATATCCATATATTCATTCATGTAATGTTTCTTGGGCCAGCACCCATACAATTAAACTTGAGCTCATCTTTCGTCTTCAGAAACGAGTTTTGCGAATAATATTGTGTGTAGATTGTAGGCACCCTTCTCAACCACTGATTGCTAAAGCAGGTGTGATGAGTGTTTACCAAGTTAATCACTTCCAAACTGCTCAATTTGTTTATAAGTCTATTTTAAAAAATTATTGCCCTGTTTTGCAATAAAATTTTCTCCTTCAATGAGATTTAAAGGTTTTCAACTCGCAAAAGCAGTCAAATTAGAGCACCGTGTGCTTGCACTAGTCTGTCTCAATTTAGTGTGTTGTATAGAGGACCCAAAATATGGAATAATCCACCACATTTTCTTACAGAGCTGTCACAAATTTAGTATAGAAAAGCTCTGAGATCTCTGCTTCTGAGTTATTTCAAATTTCCTTATGGGATCCATTTTTTAAACTCACTTTTGTGCATTGGTAAACTTTTTTGGCTGACAATAAATTTATTGTAAGTACATTTTTGTTCAAAAAATTAAATTTTGTATGTTTTAATTTAAATTGTACATTAATGACACTTGGAGGTTTCCGCCTGTTAAGCCCCATTGAGGGTTTTTGGTAGCCTATCATCACATTATTTTTAAAAACATTTGCAATTTTGCTGGTACATTTTTTTACTATGTGAAAACAGTTAATTAAAATTCTTCAGATACATTTATTTGGAATTGTTACAGTTGGCTGTAATTGCAGCACCAATTTTGTTTAAACAATTGTCTAAGAGTTAATTTCTTGTAATTTCCGAACATAGCAGATTAAAAGGGTTGACTTCTTTAACTGCTCTGTGTGAGATTATGCTGCAACAATAAAAAAAAAAATAATAATTATTTAAAAGTTTAAGCATATTTCATGTGTTTAAAGCTAGTAGTTGTGAAAGCCGTTGTGGTGTATGCATCTTTCCTTAATACACCTTCCCTTTTCAAGAATGTAGGACAAAAAGGAGCTGTCTATTTTAAATGAGTTGTTACCCTGTGAACTTTAGCGCTGACTGAGTGATTACTCAATTCACTGCAGGAATTAAGCTAATAATCACACCAAACAGTCTTTCTTTCAAACACCGTCCTCTCTGCCCAGACCAGTTAGCTGGCTAAGATTACGAACTTTTTTTTTTTTTTTACACTTACAAAAGTTGCCAAGAAGCAACTCTGGTCCCACCTTACTGGCAAATAACATTGTACACTCTCTAAAACAGTTTTTCGTTCTGTTGCCTAACTGTGTTGTTTGAACCATAGAGAAAATATCAAAAAACAAATCCAGCAATGTGGACTACATCCTCTTCCCAAAATCGTTAATGACTTGGTATAAAATATTTTTTTTAATCTCTAGTTTATCAGATCTAAATTTAAAGTGTGTAGACGTTCTGAATTGAGTTTTAATGAAAGTAAAACCCAACTATAAAAAAGAGTCAGGTGTATCTGTTATCACCAACAGTCAATGAAAACGAAACTAAAATAGCTTCAAAACAAAATATATTGCTGGATGGATTCACATATTCTCAGTTTAAAGTTTTCTTCCAGCAGTGCAAATATGTTGCAATTTCTTTGAAAAAGTATTTACAGAGGTTAAAGGACTTAGAAACTTTTTCAATCCCTTATAAGAACTGACATCAGACCTCCACAGGACCTGGTCATATCGGCCTGCTGAGGAAGCTTGCTGAGGAAGCGTGCTGAGGAAGCGTGCTGATGTCAGCGCGTGCTGTCAGTGTGGGAGAACAGAAGTGTTTCCGTCTCCAGCTGTGTTGGGAAGTGGCATTTATTTCGACCGCCACATCCCAAAGCTTCCCATCTTAACATTGCTTTTCACAGAATTACATAAACTCATCCTCCTCATCCATCGGTGATTTAATATTAAATAGGATGATAAGTGTAATACTTTGATTCAAATCAGAATAATAATGCAGGCTGTTAATATGGAAAATAAGGGAAGACCTAATCTGAAAAAACATTAAAATATACAAGCTCATAAAAAACAATTTCTAGAAATCTCCAAGTAAGCCAGCTTTTCTAAAAAAAAAAAAAAAAGCTATAGGATACTGGAGTAACTTCGATCAGCCTGGTGGACACTGAAGACTTTGGCACTGATCCTACAAGCTACCCCAGATATTGATGAACTTTGCACACAGAAAACACACACACGTTACTCCTCTGTGCCAACCATCACTGATCATAATGAGCAGGTTAAAACTGAAACCTCTACATTTCTATCTTGTGCCATAGTTTCAGGAATAGTGTGTTTCAATCCAATAATTAATCACACAAAAAGGTGAGAAAAACTAAGAAATAAACAACTTTAAGCTGATCGGAAAAAAAAAAAACCCACCCACTTTTAGAATTAAATTACACTGACATATGCATATTGTGGTCAATATGTGCAATAGGACCAACATTTGCAATAGATACTGCACATTTGCTTATATGTGTTTTAGTACTAAACTCTGGGAAACACATTCCAGTCCGGGGCCTGACTTTCTGACTGCAGACAAGGTTGTCTTGTCCATGGACATCTGGTTACTCACAGGATCCTCAGGTGTACAAAATGATTACTCTATAGCATATAGCCCCAAAACATCTGATCTTTTTAATTTTGTATTACTATTATATTAACCTATACAGACCCACACTCAGGCTAGAGTAATCCACTCCGGCATCCACTCCAAAAATAAGGAGATTAACAAAAAAGAAAGTGTCAAAGCAAGAGGAGGTAGGCAGTTAAAGTACTGGGGAGAGTGATCCGTACAGTAGCCTATGCATTAATTCTAGACAACTACTTTTAAATAATTGGTTTTCAAATCAATATCAAGACATAGTGGCCAGAAAACACACTGCAGTAGAATCTGGGTGTCACGCTGCCCTATTCACTCATTGTCCTCACCTGTCTCTCCAATCATTCACACCTGATCCTACTCTCCTCCAGCCTTTAAAACCCATCACTTCCTTTCACTCAGTGCCGGATCATTACTATTGATGTCTCGTGTGCCTTCCCTGTTGTCTCGTTCCTGCCCGATGTCAAGTCTCTCCGTTCCTGCCATCGTCCTCTTCATCATCATCACCATCACCTCCACCTTTAATGAACATCCTGCACTTCATCAGCGTCTTCGTTTGGGTCCATACTTCACACACATCCCTGAGAGAATGTTCCGGCCCTAAACATGGACCCAGCACTCGCCCGGGAGATCGCCGCCCTGCGCCAGGACGTTTGGGCCAACCTGGCCAAACTCGCTGCCTCTCCTCACCTTCCTGTGCGGGTCTCCGGAGCTGAGGAAATCCTTGGAGTGCTCCCTCACTTCAAGAGGGTGTTCTCCACTCTGGATCTCGCCGCGCTGCGGAGCAAGGCGGAGAGGGTTCACTGGGAGGCGTTGGATCAGATCATCGGTCCGCCCTCTCCGTCTCCACCATCTGGCCGCCGGCGGAGATCCCGCTGCGCCGCCGGGACTGTTTCCGGGAGCGGGGAGTGCCGCACCTTCACCTGCTTCCTCATCGGATCCTCCGCTGACCGACGCAGCACCCCCGCCCACCTGTTCAGTCTCTCCCTGTCTGGCTGCGTTGGCCGAAGCAATATCCAAGGCGGAGGACGACTCAGAGAAGCGGTCCGCGTTCGTCGGCACAAGGCTGGCGTTCTGTTCCCCGGGGACCGGTCCTCGATGGCACGAGCCTCCTCTGCCGACTCACCGCAGGCAGCGACGCCGCCGAGGTGGGGCTGCTTCCAGCTCCAGTCCCAGAGCCCGTTCCAGCTCCAGTCCCAGAGCCCGTTGCAGCCTGTGAGTCAGTCCCACCTCCAGTACCAGAACCTGCCGTTATCATGGCTGCTTTATTCTTAGCAGTCACAGCGGCAGCTCTGCAGCGACCAACATTTCCCCATGGGTCGCTAGAGCTCCCAGGGAGGGTCGAGGAGGACCCGTCGCTAGAGCTCCCAGGGAGGGTCAAGGAGGACCGTTCGCTAGAGTTTCTAGGGAGGGTCGAGGAGGACCTGTCGCTAGAGCTCCCAGGGAGGGTCAAGGAGGACCCGTCGCTAGAGCTCCCAGGGAGGGTCGAGGAGGACCCGTCGCTGGAGCCTCTTCACCGCCGACCGCTGTCGGCCGAGCCTCCAGATTCTTCGTCTCAGCCGCCGTCCGAGCCTCCAGACTCTCTTCGTCTGGGCAGGCGTCCGAGCCTCCAGACTCTCTTCGTCTCGGCCGGCGTCCGAGCCTCCAGACTCTCTTCGTCTCGGCCGGCGTCCGAGCCTCCAGACTCTCTTCGTCTCGGCCGGCGTCCGAGCCTCCAGACTCTCTTTGTCTCGGCCGACCTCTACCGGCCAGGCGTCGCCGCCAACCAGCCAAGCTCCTCATCCGCTGCCTAACCCTCAGAAGAGGACCTAAGGGCTGGCGTCCGAGCCTCCAGACTCTCGTCGTCTCGCCCGGCGTCCGAGCCTCCAGACTCTCTTAGTCTCGGCCAGCGTCCGAGCCTCCAGACTCTCTTCTTCTCGGCCGACCTCTACCGGCCAGGCGTCGCCGCCGACCAGCCAAGCTCCTCATCCGCTGCCTGACCCTCAGAAGAGGACCTAAGGGCCGTCCGCCCGATCTCCAGGTCCTCAAGGGAGGATCACCAGGCCGTCCTCCGGACCGCTGTCCAGCCAGAGGACGCCATCCGGGCCGTCTGCCCGACGGCCTTCCAGCAAGGGGCCGCCATCCGGGCCGTCCGCCAGGTCCTCAGGGGCGGTCCGCCAGGTCCTCAGGGGCCGCCACCGGGGCCGTTCGCCAGACCTCCAGGGGCGTACCCAAAAAGACTTGGACCCTCCTTCCGTGGGCCCCCTCCACCCACCCTGGCATGGGTGCCTCCTTTTTTTTCTCCTTTTCTTTCTTGCTCCAAAGGCGTCTGGAATCCGCCTTTAAAGGGGGGGTCCTGTCACGATGCCCTATTCACTCATTGTCCTCACCTGTCTCTCCAATCATTCACACCTGATCCTACTCTCCTCCTGCCTTTAAAACCCATCCCTTCCTTTCACTCAGTGCCAGATCATTAGTATTGATGTCTGGTGTGCCTTCCCTGCTGGCTCGTTCCTGCCCGATGTCCAGTCTCTCCGTTCCTGCCGTCGTCCTCTTCATCATCACCATCACCTCCACCTTTAATAAACATCCTGCACTTCATCAGCGTCTGCGTTTGGGTCTATACTTCACACACATCCCTGACACTGGGAAGTAATGGTGACCAATTAAAAGTAATGGTTTCCGCAGGTAGGGGACCAGCATAGGCTCGAGAACAGATTTCTGAGCCTCGTAGGATTGAGCTGAACCTTTCTAAAGCTGGTGATGAAGTCAAAAGGAGTTTTACACAGTAACATGTAGTGAGTTCTTATTATTAGTGTAGATCTCCAGTATTCGCTAAAACGAGAGGAAAAAAAAGATATATATGTATATATATGATACCTCCCGTTAATCCCCTTTTTGTCCCTGTGGATCAAAATGCTTTTATTACTTGGATCACTTTGCTGCTGTTACAGCTGAATTTCCCCTTTGAGGGACAATTAAAGGTTATTTCATTCTATTATTCTATACACCGTTCTAAATTGATGGCCTGAAACGCAAAGAAAATCTACTTTTATTTTTTTTCAGACTGACAAAGATTAATTTACATCATTTATCTCCGAGGAAACTTTGAAACACAATACATATTTGTGCTTTTCCCCACACACTCCAGGGCAACATACCTTTAAAAATACTTTTGTTTTCTTTAGAGAAAGATAAAAAGTATAATTGAGAGCTATTAATTTTTCTCACTGGTAACAGAGTGTCTGTAAGAGCTAATGTTGTCACCTGAGGTGTATCTCACCCTGCATGACTTGTTTTCATTAATGCAACTATCCTTGGAATTTGAAACAAGTCAAGTAGAAACGTCAGTCAAACTAGTGCTCTACATAAAGACTTTAAACATACCCAGCTCCAATAAGACATAAAAGAAAACAGGAGAAAGTCAACAAAAACAAAACCTGCACCTCAGTCTTTGGACTAAAGTTCGTTCTTAGCCATTTTGCAGAGCAGCATAAATAAAACGCGTAACTGCAGCAGCAGCAGCCATAGAAAATTAGGAAAATTCAAGCACCAAGGTAAAGAAAAAGTCAACAAGAACAAATAGCTTTCAGATCATGTCATATTGTTTTTTTTTATTATTTTAAATCAACAATTTTAAAGTTTGTGTTTTAAAAGCTTGAAAAGAGGTTCGAATAGGAGTGAAAGATATTAGAGTGGAAATGAATGCATGGGAAAGTCTGTGGAGTGGACTTTCTGAAGCAGAGATTTTATTTTTAGTTAAAATAAATTGAAGGGGAAAAAATGTCTAGTTTTGAAGTCTCTTACTGTCCTTTGTTAGTGTTTCAAAGCTTCTTCACAAAGTTCATTGATCTATCACTTGGTAGAAAATTATCAGTCAAAATGCAAAAAACCTTGTTTTGCAGCTTTTTGTACTCGTAAAGATTGATCTGTGTATGGCAGGCAACATTTTCATTTATACATCAACAATAGGAAAGCTCGGTTAATAGTTTAAAACAGAAGGTGAGGGGAACATGTTGGCCTAATATCTTAAGCCAAATCAGTGAAAGTTTTTTACATCGAAATGTGACAAGATTGAGCCAAGCTTCTAAACTCAGAATGTTCGTATAAATGATTCACTGCAAATTATTGTACAATAAATATTATTTAAAATATTAAACTTACCAATTGCAAATAGTCAGAATTAGTTTTTACCGTTTCCATTTTAGCAAGAAAATACAGATCCACTGGCTAACATTTGCACAGTTTTGTATATAAACAGATTCAAGTAAGTGGATTTAAGACTGGCTTATCTTTTTGTGAAGCTTGAACTGATCGCAGCTCTTCCTGTGCTCTGGGAGTGTTGGCTATGTAAACAGAGAATCTTTTCCAGAGAACTTTACCTCTTTGATGCAGAAAAGAATTGCAACATTTACCCTCGAAGGCAAGAATTTGGTACCTGCTGCGTGCGTCCACATGTGGGTTCTGGTTCAGGCTGTTGTGCACACATACTGTGTGTCTGTCTCTGAAAACCTAGTATTAATACTACAGTACCTTGCAAACGAATGTCTGTTGAACTTTTTTTATGTTTTTTGGGAGAATACCATGTGACATGCCAACATAAAGTAATAATAATCAATAGAGTCACATGCTTTTCAAAGTCTTTCACAAATAAAAATCTGAAAAAGTGTGCTGTTCATATGTATCCCACCCTTTATTTATATACTTCTAAATGACAACCAATGCAACAATTTGCCATCAGATGAAATTTGATGTGTTGTGAAAACCATAGTAACTGTGGATCACACCCTGAAAACACCACCCTGACAATAAAACATGGTGGTGGCAGTATTATGCTGTAGAGATGCTTTTCTCCAGCAGTTAAAGGGAAGATAGAGTTTATTGGAAGATAAATGAAACTAAATACAGGGCAATCCTGGGAGACAACCTGTTAAACATTGCGAAAGACTTCAGACTGGGGCTGAAGTTTACCCTCCAGCAAGACAATAACTTTAAACATACAGACAGAGCTATAATATATGTGCTAGAATGGCCCAGTGAAAGTTTAGACCTAAATCAAATTAAGATTCTGTGGTAACCATTGAAAATGTTTGTTTTCAGACATCTCAATCCTACCTGAATGCTCTTAAACTATTTGGCATTTTATTGAGAATTCCTATATAGCAAAACACTGATTATGTTAGCAAAGATAAAAGGAAATGCTATGCAATCATCTAGGCTAACTGGTATGCTAACTGGAGTGTGATGTCATGATCTATGCTGTTTTTAAACTCAATTTTATTGAAACATTAAGAGGGATCATAAACAAGCTCAAGGAGAAACTTTAAATTTAGTACACAATATGACACAATACATAAGGTGGTTGACTATGAAAGCGAATTAATTCTAACCTCTTGAACTAAGCCACCTTCTGGGAAATGTGAACTTGCACAACATTGTGCTTAGACTTAGTGTCAACTCTTCTAACAGGCAGCAGCAGCTCATTAAAGTTACTGAGAAGGAGTCAAACTGGAAGTGGTGGTATTTATTGTTCAGTGGCACGTCCTTTTCAACTTAATTACGACTTCTCTTGAGCCTACACATCGTGCCGCAGTGATTCATATGAGGGAAGGAGGAGGGCTGCTGCTCAGTCTGTATTTAGCATACTTTGCTTGACTGGAGGTCACATCTGAACGGCAGAGAAAAAGGAAACAGCTCCAGCAACACCTGCCATTGAGCTCCTCGGGTCATGCGGACAGTTGTTAGCTCCGATTTGTCACATACTGTAGCTAAAAAGGCCTGCCATTGTGTGTCATCATGAGTAAGCTCAGTTTACACAACTATGTTTTGGTATAGATACATGGGGTTCAACTAAGATTAATATTTATTGGTGAAGAAAACTTCATGAATGCAGGAATTAGACAAAGGCAACACACACACACACACACACACACGCACGTCTTGCTATCCTTGTGTTGACATTGTATTGACTTCCATTGATTTTACTATGCCTAACCCAGACACTTTCCCTAAACCTAACCATTAGTGATACATGCCTAACCTTAACCTAAACCAAATTCACACCATACCTCTAAACCTAACTAGTAGAGTTTAATAGCTAGTTAAACATTGTGGGGACCAGGCAAAATGTCCTCACAACTACAAATGTCCACACAATGGTGGTGGGCTGTCAAAGGTTGGTCCTCACAAGTATAGCTATACATGTACCCACACACACACACAAATCTGAGAAAATTACTGTCCTCTGCTGGCCAGATTGAGAAGCTACACCAGCCCCCTGTGAGTTCATGGTCAGGGTGAGGACTATACGTTTATAGCTTTCTTGCTAGAGCCTATTTTATCTTTGCCTAACGAGAAGAAAGGATTCAGCTAGGATTTCTCAGTTTCATAAGAAGGATGCAAGAAATGAATTTAAAAAGACACTGGAAGATTTTACCTTATTTAAGATAAATTGGGCCCTTTTGGAACACCATGTAAATGTATTTACAAGGTTTAAAAAAAAGCTATTATGTCCAACTAAAGTTGTATTTTCTTGTGCAAATGATAAGCTAAACCATAATTAAAATATATTACAGTTTTTTGTCAACTAATCTTAGTGCCATCTCCTGCTCCAGGCCTATTATAACAATGTTTTATAGATTTTCTTCTCTCTTTTTGAGACATTAAACTCATGTGGTAAATGTACTACTAGAAGGGCTTTATTGAAGTCTGTTCCTGCTTTAGGATATCTAAGAAAATCTAAATTTATTCAGATTTGCACAGTCTTTTCATTATATCCATGTGTGCACTAGAAGGAAAAACTGTGCAAATATAAAAGAAAACAAAACGCAAATTAGGAATAGAAAGTAACAATTTACTTTGGTTTAAATGCCAAGCTAAAAAAGGGTTTTAATTATTTTCAATGTTGAGTATTGCTAAGATTCAGATGTAAAGGACCAAGTTGTTATACAGAATAGAGGCAGTTACAGCAAAAGCCCCTTTATCTCTGATTTAATCCATCCCTGTCCTGACCTCAGAAATGTCCTAGGACTGTGCAGATTTAGAAGCTCCAGGAGGTAAGAAGGTGAAAGCCCATTTAATGCCTTAAAGCCAAGTAATATGACCTTAAAATTAATTCAAAAATGGATAAGGAGCCAGCAAAAAGAATAACAAACAGGTGCAGTGTGGTCATGTTGATGTGTGCCTGTCAGAAGTTGTGCTGCGGCATTTTGGACCAATTACAGAAAAGAAAGCAAACTCTGTATAATATAAAAATAGAGAATATTCCAACAGTCTAGTTGTAATTAGATGACGGTCTCTCAAAGTCTGAGAATATAAGGAATGGCTTAACCTTAGTAAGGTCCCTTAGATGGAAAAGTTACTTTTGGTAAATGTGTTGTTTTTCAGATTAGAATTTGATTTCAAAGATTACACCCTTGGGTTTCAAAAGGCTCAAGATCAAAACTTTTATAGGAGATGAGGTCGTTTTTGTTCTTTTAGTTTGAGAAAATTATGCGCTATCCAAGATTTTAAGTCCAAGATTCAACTAAGGCCTTCAGTGGACCTGGGGCATTCCTATTGAGATAAAAAGATTTCCACTTGTCAGCATAGCAGTGAAAGAAGATCTGATGCTTGTTTAGGACAGAACTGTGGAAGATAGTTAGGAGAACAAAAGTTGACCAAGAATGGGCCCCTGCGGAACCCCACAGTGTAAAGTTGAGGTAATGAATGACCGAGGGTAACAGTGAAGTTGTAGTCTTTCAGCTTGGTTTAGATTTGATCTGGTTTTTAAAATGGTTTACGACTCCAATGTTGTGCAGGTGATTTACCTTATTAACCTACCTGTAATACAGTAAGGCTGTTCTCCTGTCCACATCCCCACCTCCAGACAGGTGCGCTCTGTTGACCTGTACAGTATGTAGCCTTCATTGCAGGTGAAGCCCAGGGTTTTCCCCTGCAGGTAATGTGTCCCATTCTTCTTCCCATTCCTGGGTGTGGAAAGCCAGCCACATGATACGACTAAGAAGCAACAATATGTCAAGAAGTCATCAGCCAATGACAAGAAGTGCATTTTTAAAAAGAAAAGTGATCCTTCTATCTTATAAAGTGGAAATGGCAGTGTTCTTACAATTGCAAGCTCTCAGTCATTGTGAAACTTTCATTATCAAGTAAATAATTTATTATCTGATAAAAGGACAAATGTTATTGCCACCATATCATGCATTTTACCCAAAGAGTTAATAGAAATAAAATGCATGCAACTTTTTTCTCTGGTTTTTGCCCATGAGCTGAAGGAAATTAAAGATAGGCACACAATGATTTTGTGACATGTGGTACCTGGCTTTAGGGCCTCCATTAATGCCTGATAAAGTTGATGGGTCCTGAGGGTGGCGTTTCCCACCGCCAGGCTCCGAGAGATAAGGGTATCATGTTTACAGAACTGCGCCCCTTCTCCCAAACACATCGACAACATGTCTGCTACCAAGGGGTCATCAGATTTCATAGGAAGAGAAAAGGCCGGAACAAAAGCAGGGTCGTGGCTTGATGGAAAAAAGTATGAATCCAAAAGGTAGTGGGAGTCATAGGTGAAAAGGGAAGACATCTTTGATATGTTCCCTGGAGGAAGAAATGAACAATATCAGTGGGATTTCTTTGTGATTTTTGGTAATTGAAACAAATTACAGGTTTTAGACAGCAACCAACTTTTTAAAAAATAATATGCATGAACAATATTTTCAGTTAACAAAGTATTGGAAGTGAGTGAGTTGAACTGAATCACAGTTTACTGATCCTCAAGTCACAATTGTGTCTTTGCAGTGTAAACAAATAGTATTTTTCAGTTAGTATGAAGGAGCATTGGAAGAGTAACTAAAACCAGTCATAATCTGGAATGATTAGCGGCATTTTCGCTCATCCCTGGTAAAGATGTTTAAAAATCCTTGAATAAATCATTTGTTTTAATAAACTTTATTCTAAATACACTAAAATACTTTATTGCAGTAGCATAATCTCACACAGAAAAATAACTGCAATTCTCTTCTTCTGATTTTGTTTTTTTCCTTTACAATTCTTCTCCCTATGTGTGGTCTCAAGGAGAACTCAGGTTCTCATCTGTACAGTTTTGAAAAGTTTTCAATTATTTTTGTACTGTAGATATAGTAAGGTTTAGCTATTTTCCCGTAACATTTCCCTGACTTCTATAGATCAACACACAAATTACTTTTTCTGGGGGGTTATCTCATCTATCTATAAGTAATTATTAGTAAATAACTGATTTAACTGCGTGACTCCTCAGCTGTGAGGAGTGTTTTGGTTAACCTTGCAATGAAGACATAACATTAGGAGACTGAAGGCAGAAAAAGGGCAGACATGATCTGGGGTGGGGAGAGAGTTCGAGCGTTGGCCCAGTGGGCCCATGTACAAGTCTGGCCGTGATAAAATATGAAAACGTCAATTCAGACTCCAGCCTCATCTATATAACAGAAAGAAGATATCTTCTCTCATAACAATTACCATGATGTAATTCAACATTAAAACTCACTTAATAGGTAAAATATGTAAATTAAATTAACAGTTGCTCAAGAACAATGCCCTGAGCTACAAAAAACTCCCAGCAAAAGTACTATTGAATAAAGATTTCATATAAAAACCAAGTGCAGGGAATAAAACAATAACCACTTTTCTCTGCTTTCGGTTGTTTTTATCACTAATTTAATATAATCAAATCATGGAAGATTTGAACAGTTCCTGGCTTGAAATTCCTAATGTTTAATTTTCATGTTACTTTAGAGTGAGGAATGTTCCTCACACTTACATCCAGCTCCAAAGGGAAAGATTTCCTCCACTGTGGCATTGGCTAAGGATATGACCCCTCCAGACGGGGTCATCAAGTCATCGGATGGATCAGAGTTCATCCGGCCGAGGAGACCCAGGGTGTGGTTGGAAAACTCAGCTGGAAGCAGGACTGTAGCTGTCATGGTTCCTTTGTGCAGACGGAGCTCCACAGCAGCACCAGAGGAGAAGATTACCGTCACATTCTGAGGACTGGGAGCAAATACAAAAACACCTAAAGGAAAATAAGATCTTGATTAAGATCTGAGTACGTAATTACTTAATTAGAATCCTAAATGCACAAACTAAACACCTGTAATACACCTAAATTTACTACATATATATATTTGCTGATGCATAGCACAGATCAAGTACTGATTGGGCTAGAGTAGGAAAGATTTGTAGAGACATCTACTGTCATGTCAGACTTCAGACTTATCAAAATCATAACTGGCTGCTGGATGCGTAGCAGAAATGGCTATGTACACAAATATATAGAAGTAATACATTTCAAGTAGAGGACTGATGCTAACAGGCAAAAACACTAATATTACCAGCTTTCTAAATTTAGGCAAACTTTTTAGCTACCCCTTCAGAGAAGATAAATATCTCGTGTTGCTGCACCACACAAAGACAATCAGAGGGAAATATTGCCATCTTGTGGCAAGATATAGGGAGCTACATTTAGACTTGGAGAGTTCTTGGTCAGGGTGAGTACATAAAAAAATTCAAATTTATCTTAGTCATTTATGAAAATCGGAAAGATGAGATGACATGGCATTTATTTAATGCAGATGTGTGCTTTTCTTTGTTAGTCAGAAAAATGGCAGCAAATAAAATAGCTACTCAGATAAGCTTAAGCAGTAATTAAGATGTTCAAAACAACTGGAACAGTGGCAAATAAGACTGAATAAGGATTTAAATTTATGTCGTCAATTTGAGCTGTGAGCAGGAATGGAAAAGATGTTGAAATTGTCTCGAAGGCTCATTGTTAGAGAACTGAAGTACTTTCAGTGTCAAGGTATGCCACTGGAATACGAGATTTATTTATTGGGTTTATTGCTTTTACGCTTTGGCCTCATACTCTGTAAAAAATTAAGCAGGTGGAGGAGAGGAGAGAAAAAGAAGAATCTACCATCTTCTCTGGGTTCAAAAAAAGTGTTGAAGTGTTGAGTAAAAGAATATTTTAACACAGTCAGAAAGTTGTTATTGAACTGAATCGAAAAATGTGGAAAAACGCATTTGGTGGAAATTGGAAATGTTCATCACTACAAGCTTTACTGAAAAAGCATTTGGTTCAATTAAAAGTACTACCTCTTGTTACCACTACAACTACTTTCTGTGCCTGATTCAGTAGGGGGTCAGAAAAACTTAAAGCAGCCCACCTTGCAGATTCATCAACCTTTGTTCAGTAAAAGACAGAATCTTCTGGTTCCTCAGGACCTGAAGATGGCCGTCTGCAGTTCGGACCTCGATGGCATCAGAGGAGTTCTCCTTCATGGCCACTGATGACAACTGAGTTGCTTTGACTGAGGTTCCTTATCGGTAAACACAAACATAATATGTTGAAGCAGCATTTGTTCTAGATTCACAGCATTGGTTATTATTGCTTGGATCAAATAATAAAGGGGACTTCAAATAATTCTGGTCACATATAATTAAAGAATGTTATTTTACTTCATGGGTCTCTTTTCTTGGAAAGAACCCAATGGAGTTTCTTTTAAACAAACGCTAGCAAAGGCAGACACAATTTTTAGAAAAATATTATAGAAACCAAGAATGGAAGCTTTCTGCCGGACTCCCAGTACAATTTATGTCCAGAGGAAGCTAAAGTTTAAAGTGGTACAGTTGGGATAAAATATGGGTACAAACGGGAGATTGACAAAAAAAGTGATCTCACCATTCTTAAGTTTTAGCTGTTCTGTTCTGGCCTGAACACTCAGCTCTCTGTCTTCTGATAACACCAGGTAATACTCTCCTCTGCCACTGAAGGTGTAGCTGAGGCCGTCAAACGTTATAAAATGCAGATACCCAAAGACAACACCTGCGAGGCAGCAAATAAAAAAAATACTCTGAAACATTTTTTTTTATCTCTTGCTCATGTTGTGTGATATAATATTTTCCACTTCTTGGCTCCCAGTTGAAATCTGTAACTTATTCATTCCTTCACACCGATCTGGTTTTAACGGCTTTTCTGATGTCCTGTCGTAGAAAATGTTTGGATGAAAGCAAAAAAGCATTAAATAGGGGCGACTGTGGTTATTCGTCTTGAGTTCGTCTTGTAACCGGAGAGTTGCAGGTTCAAGCCCCCGCTCCGTCCGTCTCAGTTGTTGTGTCCTTGGGCAAGACACCCTTCTGCCTACTGGTGGTGGTCAGGGGGCCAAGATCATTATAAAGTAAGGAGTTGCTGGTCTCTGACTTTCTATGATAACCTTGAGTACAAATACCACAGCTTCACAAGTATCAGAAAAACTTTTTTAAACAATACTTTATAACATGATGCAATCAATTTTATTTGAAAATTTTTTACTTTTTCATACTGCTGGAGCAATACTATGGCATATTGATAATCAAAGTTATAATAATGTTATAACATACTTTATTGCTTGTTTTCAATACATAGACTTAAACTAATTTCTAGCATATTCCACCAGTTAAGCTTAGTACTAGTTTTAAAGTGGTTATTTCGAGAGATTTCTGATATCATTGGCCTACATTTCTTAATGGACGATATTGCCATTAAAATGTGATATTTAGGGTGCCACATGGCTCTGTGGTAGAGCAGACGCACCATTTACAGAGGCTACAGTCCATGACGCAATTGTTCCCGGTTTGATTCCTGGCCCTGGGCCATTTGCTGCATGGCTTCCCTTATTCTCTCTACACTTCTTCCTGTGAAGTTACTGTTAAAAAAAGGCCACTAGTGCCATAAAAAAACTTTTTTTTTTAAATTAAATACTGGAACGTTATTGGTATCGGTTTTTACTTTTTCAATAACAACTTTTATACCTTATTTTCATACCATGCACATATTTGACATCAAACTCTTCAGCTACTTCTCCTCTCACTCAAAATGTAAAAAATATGACAGATCCAAGGTACTTTATATATATATATATATATATATTTGTTTGTTTGGCAAAACTTGCTATATATTCTGTGGTT
The DNA here is from genome assembly GCA_963556495.2 of Valencia hispanica. Lineage (NCBI taxonomy): Eukaryota > Metazoa > Chordata > Actinopteri > Cyprinodontiformes > Valenciidae > Valencia > Valencia hispanica. Next base: position 50,565,109 of record OY747704.1, read on the forward strand.
TCTGCTTCTCTGAGCCAAACGTCAACATTTCTTTTGGTGTCGGAAATTAAGATTTAGACTATATTGGTATATTGGATATCAGTAAAAAAATAAAAAAAGCCAATATCATACTTCCCTAGTTATGTCACAAAATGTTAGTCTAGTTAATTCACTAGCTAATCAACTTGGTAAACTATAAACAGCAGAATGACAAAATAGTCTATCTGCTCAAGTAGCTAGCCTGCACTCAGCTGCTTTACAGAATTGCCACTCTTAGTTTGCATGCCACTCAAAAGTTGATTTAAAATAAAGTTAGCTGAATAGGAGCGATGTGTGGCGCTCCTTTTGTTGCAGCACCATGCCCATTTGTGTTTTCCCTGTTTGGAAATATATTCAAACTGCTGAGGTTGTCTTTCTTTTGATTAAGGAAAAACTTAAGTAGCCGTCCTTTAGCCAGCTGACTGACAGTGTGCAGCAACATGTAGGGAAGGGGACGCCTGTGTTACTCTATGCTGCACACAGGCAGAGTAAACAGGTCAGTCTCACTCTTGCTCTGGTGTCTCATTTAAAGGACTTCAATCTTTAGGAACAGTGTGAAAGAAAATGGAGCTTTTTATATACCCTATCATGCACTTCTAATTTTAAAGTGGTTCCACCTGCACTCGGTGGCTGGTATCTGCGACATCCACTTGAAGGTCGATGGTTTAGGTAGATGTGGCAGAGGTCGCTCCACAGGCAGCAGTAACTGTAGCTCATCACATCATAAACCCAGTGGGAATACCCAGGAACCCGCGGGGGCTGCCCGTATGGCGGTGAGCCCCAGTCGTGAGCGCGGTCTGGGGTGCTGCCACCAACCGAGTCCCCCGTCAGGACCAGAGCCCCCGTGTTGTCATAGCAACACTGCTGCCCTGATCCATTACTTGAACTGGAAATTTAAGAATGAGAAATAAGAATTTTATTTGAACTTCTCGGATTTAAAAGCTCTCTGATTTTGCCACTCCTACCTGGCTTGAACAGCTCTGACACAGTGGACACTATCAGGGTGGTAGGTACACACACTGCCCGTCTCAATGTTACAGCTGTAATCAGTCTGAAATCAAAAGCACAGTTACAAAGTTGACTTAAAATTATCACATTATACAGTCATTGCAGTGCATAGACTCACATGAAACCTTCCTGTGTCAGCTCGGGCCTGAGCCAGTGTGCAAGGACAGTCCATGAGCTCATCCAGAAAGTTCGGCAACTTCTTCTCCAGGTCATCCCACTGAAGACACTTCCTTTGTGCCCAACCTGACGAATCATCTCTGAAGGACTGCTCCAGGTGCCAGGCCAGAATATGACCTGCACTCCACAGCGCCTGTACGTTCCTGGGAAGAACAATCAGTTAAAAATTGCACCTCAAAAAAGTTTGGAAAATTGTTTAAGCGTTTAGTTTAAGGTTCTGGAATACCAGAAAATAGTTGAATACATTTTTGTAATTTATCAAATAAAAAATAAAAAACCACACAATGTATCATTCCTATTATTTTGCAGTAGCATAATCTCACATGGAAGAATTTACAAAATTACAACTTTAATTTGAGCTCATTTATCAACATTTTTAAAGTCTTTCTACATAAATTTCCAAATTCCTGCAAAATTGGCAACATCATTCGGTGCAGATTTTCTAAAATCCAAATATTCCCTGCATGCTCGACATGTTTTATGCATACCTTTCTCCCTCTGATTTAGAACTTGCAGTGATCCGAATGTTCCCCAACTCCCACACAGAAAACTCTTCTCTGGGTTCAGGAATGAAGCTGAAGTCACCTGTGTTGGGAATATTCCTGCCAAGAGAATACAGGTAACTTATCTCTGCCTGCAGAGAGGATGACCCTGCTGTGCTCCTGCTGACCTCTCTGTAACCCCACAGCTCTACATTGATCTTTGATTCGACTAAAGAGCTGTTCCAGGTCATCTTCAGCCGTCTTGTCATGTTCGCAGTGCCATAGTTTTGCCACAGCGTTGCGTTCACAAGGGTGACTTCAAAGGAAGGATCTGCTTTACTGGGATGCACTGACAAAGAGATAAAGGAAAATTATTTATATCCATCCATCCATTTAACAACCATGCATGAACAAGCTCATACCTGAGGGCAATTTAGAGAGACCAATTAACCTAACAGTCATGTTTGTGGACTGTGAGAGGAAGCCAGAGTACCTGGAGGGAACCCACACATGCACAGGCAGAACATGAAAACTCCATGCAGAAAGACCCCAGGCCAGGATTCAAACCCAGGACCCAGAAAAATAGAGTAGTTTTACTGTAATTTTCACTTTTACTAGAGTAATATTTTATGAAGTATCGCTACTCTTACTTGAGTAATATTTCTAGCTAATCTACTCACAGCAAGTAACTTTACTGAATAAAACTGAATGCTTGTTTTAACCAAAAATGCACGAGACTCACACATACAGTATATGATGAAATGAGACCTCTTGTTTGTACACAAGCATCATCATTTTAACATTATTTTCTGTCTGCTGAGGCTGTTGTGTCATTTGGAGGTCAAGTGGGGGTACCTTACCCTGGTCTAATATATATATACACACACATTACCAACAGTAAGTATTGGTTTCATTTGTTTTACTTTTAAAAATTTTTTGGGAAAAATTTTTTTTCTAGTCAAATTTCTTATTTTACAATTATGTCATGTATTTTTATTTATTTTAGTCTTTGGAATTTGCACATACTTTTACATTGTTGTCCAATTACATAATTCTTAAATATTAAATCATATGCTATGGTCTCAGAACAAATACTCAAATACTCAATACTGAATGCTTTTTTACTCTTGAGTAATTTTTTTGGATCAATGTACAGTATACTTTTACTTGAGTGAAATTATGTTGAAGTAGTGCTACTTTTACTTGAGTACAGTTTTTGGCTACTCTACCCAACTCTGGTAGGAAGGAATTTATAAAGCCATGAAAAGTGTTGAAAAATATACTGAGCCCTTCAAGAAATACTGAATAAGTACATTTTAGAAGGATCCTACAAAGGTTTAATGAGATCCCATTTTACTTTTTGTTAGATTTTAGAAGTTCTGCTTCTGACCTTTGGGAAAACCAGAAGGGTACAAGGAAGAGTACTTTGTCCTACAAGTGACATGGAAGGAAATAAAACATGAAATATACTTTTTCCAAGATCTCGCAAACGTTTTGCAAGTCCCAAGTTACTTTTTGCAACGGTGATTTGTAAAAATGATCACATAACAAAAAACTTGAGAACATTTCTGATTATTACTTCTACATAACACTAAACGGTTTTAGAATAATCTAAGAGGTACAGACAAGTTAACGAGAAGAGAATCTTTACAAGTTTTTTTTTTTTACCTGACAGATATTCTCCAGATCTGTCGAAATTTATACCATCTGTAGAGATGTTCAATGATATCCAACCAGTCTCATACAACAGCGGAGATATGCAGTACGGATGGCCCTCTTCATCAATGATCCCCTGTTGTTCAATTTCACCTTTAAACCTGCAACCAAGTCAGACAAACTTGGATTAATTTGACCTTTTGATGTGCATTGCAAAACTGTTTGTTCCATTTCTATCTCAGTTTCTCCTTTGTTTAACGGTAAACACTTCTATGATCTGCAAAATAGTAGAAAACTTAAATGCAACAAAAATACACAGCTTCGCATGAGAGTCAATCGTTTAAACAAATGAGATGTCAGTAAGTTAAATTTGAATTTAGAAATTAAATATACAGTATGTAAAACAATGCTTTTTACCATTGAAGACAGTATGTTTCAAAATTCTTCAAATTTTAAACAATAAAGCTTTTATTACTTGGATAAACAGAACACTTAGTCAATGAGTTTAAAAATCAGAAGTGACACAGCTTCAGCATGAAAGGCTTTGATCCCTATTCTCAGATCGTCTGAAATGTTATTTAATTTAAGCTTTTTTTAAATGATCATTAGTTTGTGGTATGTTTTAAAGGGCACTATGTAACACCAACACATGTAACAGAAAACCTATCAATAATGAATGTGTACAATTCTGATTTTTAATGGTTATGGACTAAAACCTGCAGAGAAGGCGGCCATCAGGAGGAAGAGTCAAACCGAGGATCATAAGGGCTCTTCCACCAAGCATACAGCTGGAGTAAGGAGACACCTGGAAGCAGGACTGGTTGTAGTCTGGACAGCAGTTTGTCAAGGACAAACAGGTTGCCTGGCAGGAGCAGTCCTCCAATGCAGTTCCACACTTATTGCTGCATGTCAGACCTGGTAAAAACATGCAAGTACTTAGACTTCTCTTTGGGGGGAAAAAGAACAAAATTTCAAAAGTATGATATCCTGCGTCTATTTATGTTGAATCCATGATTTAAAGTGCATTCAGGCATTTTTTTCCACAAAAAGCAGAAAATTAGCTGAACATACCTGATGCTTTAGATGAGAAGAAAAGAAGAATTGTCCAAAGAAAAAGAAACTCTCTCATTTGTGCTTCCATGCTTTGGTTTGAGGACACTGAGTAAACACCCAAGGCTAAGTCTATCCTTGACTGAGACTCTTGCAGAGATGCAAAGTGTACCAAAGGTCATTCAAAGTTACAAACAATCCAGATCACATGAGTCAAAGTTAGGAGTTTCTAGTAATGATTTAACAGATGTTAATTTTAAGCAGCATTTAAGCGGGATTTGCTCTGTGCTAACACATGACACACATTCTTTAGATTTCCACAGATTAGCATGCATGTAATAATAGTCACATTTTAACTTTAGTTCAGACAAAATAGAACATTAGTAACACAGGTTTGCAAGTCTAAGGAAGCCTCATGAGTTCATTTTGATTTTCTTTTATCCTATACCCAAAATAAATACAAAAATTACATGAATTAATTCATCAAACTTCATTTTGAATTTGTATTTTTCTCCTTTAATCAAAATGTGTGTTGAATATTAAAGTTAGAGTATTACATGAACCTTAGACTATAATTTGATTGTAGCCAAGTTCAGATATGTTGCTAACTTTTGCACCTATTTGCCTCATTTGAATAGCATGTCCTTTTGTCCTTCCCATTGAAGAATGAATTTTATTAGTCTCCAGTATGTTAGAGAGTTGTTTTCATTAGTTCAGGGAGATTTTTCTTAAGATCCATGTCCCACTGTTGTCGATTTTACGGTTTAGTAATCTGCAGTTTACATTTTGTACATGTTAAACTTTTAGACTTTTATCAACAACTTGCAAATGACATGCTGTTTAATTGCTTTGTTTATTGTTGAAGTATGATTAATGATTTCACCTTAATTATATTGGTTTCACTGTTATTTGTTGTACCCTAAGTTGTAAAGTGTCCTTCACCAGAATTAATAAACCAAATATCCATCATCCATTGCATGATAGTAATACAGAAGTAACACTTCAAGTGGGATCCGTTTGGGAGTCGAAAGAGTTGGATGTTTTGGGTTGAGCCGAGCCAAATGTGTAGGATCTCTTGGAAGCCCCGGAATTCTCATCATCACAGCTTGCTCTTCTCGCGAGATCTCCAGCGTTTGTGCGCATCACTACCAATTGGCTGTAAAAGAAAAAAACGATTGTACATCGATGTATTTGTATTATTTGCAAATTGCAGTAATACAAATGTTTGTGCTCAGTTTAGTCTAAATAACATCCGGTTGCAACTAAAAGATCCAGAATGTCGGAATATTGGAGGAAGGTCGTTCTGTTGGCATGCTAACCAGCTTGCATATGTAGCAGCATTATCGTTGGCTATTCCTAAAGCTGATCTTACAGGAAAATGTATCTTCTTTACACAGTAATTGCCTCTTTAAGTGTCTTTTTAGTTTTAAAATGGATGAAAAGGAGGAGATATTTCACGGAGCTGAAAAGACTTGACGGTAAAACCGTTCTTATTACAGGTAAATAAACATGACAGCTGTCATTCAGCTTTAGTATTTAGTATTAGTGTTTGTAGTAAACCTTGTGTTGCGGTTTGAACTATTGAAGACATTCACACACCAGTCACTACTGCTAACCGGATTGTGGTCATTTGTCTTTTGGTACCAATTACAAGTCCCTAAATCGTGACTAAAACATATTTGTGTTGGTTTAGGTGGTAACTCTGGTATTGGAAAAGAGACAGCTGTTGCCCTGGCAACGAGAGGCGCCCGTGTCATCATTGCTTGCAGAGACCCTGAAAAGGCAGAGAAGGCTGTGAGAGAGATCAAAGTTCAGAGTCGATCCTTTAATGTCTTACACATGGAGCTGGATCTGGCCAATCTGGGCTCCGTCAGGGAGTTTTGCAAGAAGTTTCTACAGCAGGAGAAGAGTCTGCACATCCTGGTAAATAACGCAGGTAAAGTGGCTCTACCACGGTGAGGTTCTTCTTTATCAACACGCATTTTACCAAAGAAACAAGAAAAAATATTGTCTTCCAATCACTGACGTAGATGTATTGAGCACATGAGCTTTTATGTATTCCCTGGCCAAGATGGACATTACAGAGTATTTGGTTACCACAGACATTCTTTAAATGAGGGCAGAACAGGCAAGCAATGCACAATATAACAAATAACACCTTACACGTGTATTGCCACATTGGGTAAATATGCATAAATCTTAAAATATAAGAATATTTTCCTAATGAGGTAGCATACTTTCACTGTGTAATTTTTAGAGAAATTCAGTCATCTCATAATCGCTTTTCTCTTCAGCTCATGGCTTAATTCTGTAGTCCGATACGGCCATGATGAAAGGTTGATTTTACGTCTAGTCAACCGTTTCTGTGTGTAGTTATGTTTCTGAAACATGATTCTCCTGAAACACGTAATGCCATCCTAGTGCCAGTTTACTGCTAGAAGCCAATAGATTTTTATATTAAATCTCCCGGTATTTCAGATTATGTGATGCTATTCACTCTTGTGAGAGGGATTAAAAAACATTTAAATAAAAAAATGGGCCCACAGCATTACATAGCCATTACCATACTTAACAGTGCGTATGAGGTACTTTTACCATGTATTCATTTTTATTTTTTTACACCTGACTTACCTGGGGTGTTTGTTGCTGAAAAGCTCAATTTCCACCTCATCTGACCAAACCACATACTGTAGGTCCATTATAAGTCCTAATACCGTATATCAAGCTTTATTACATTTGTGACGAGTCACGGCAAACCATGTTTGCCGTGACTCGTCCAAAACAACTGGTTGGATCGTAGATATCATCTAATGCATGTTCCACTCCTTTCTGTGGTTCTTTAACAGGAAGCTTCATGAAATAACTAGAATATATATTAACATCCTTTACAATCCTCATTGCACATTGTGGAAAGATAAACTCGGGTCCTCTTCTAGACTTCCTTTACATAGTTGGAGTTATTTAAAACTTTTTTTGTTTTGTTTTGGCTGAAGGTTTGTGTGACCCCCATGAAGGTCTGCACTCATCTGTCTTATTTAAAGGGCATGTTCCCATATCTTTCCCACTTCAAGAGCAAAATAAGAAAAATTGGCCCTTGTGTCAATTCATATTTATTGCCCAGGCAAACAAGAATAGTGGTTTAGTAACTAGAAGTTCCAGGTCAAGATGATCGACCTGACAGGTCTAAACTGAAAAGTTATATCATGCCTAAGTAGTCTCAAATGAATACCTGTATTTCTCTATTGGGGCTTCCTCAGGCATGCCCGGCATCCTTGACTGGACAGACGACGGCTTCAGTGTGTGTTTTGGGGTCAACCACTTGGGCCACTTCCTCTTAACCAACCTGCTTCTGCCACAACTGAAGGAATGTGCCCCCAGTCGGGTCATAACACTCACTTGTTCCAGCTACAAATACCAGAAGCTGGACTTCCAGAACCTCAACTACAACCTGCTGCCCTACTTCACCTACTGCCGCAGCAAGCTGGCCAACATCTACTTCAGTCAGGAACTGGCCCGCATCACTGAGGGAAAAGGAGTGACTTCCTATGCCGTACACCCTGGTAAAAGCTTTTTATTTATTTCTCCTCAAATCTGATATTGGATAGTTGCGCTGCCACTAATTATTATTCATTTAGTTCATTTAAACATATTTCTTCCAAAAATGAGTTCATTTTAGATATTTTTATTTATTTAATTGAGCTAGTTTTAAGAACATTTTATTGCCTGAATAAAATTGGGTTCATTCATCCTGGAATTGGCACCTTATGCATATATCTCTTTATGATGGCTTAAGTCTTAGTTTAGCTTTTATTTGTACTATGCAATAAATGCCTAAGTTAGCTGGTTATTAATATGGTATATGGTTTTAGGTTTGCACATTAACACACGCAGCATTGAAATCCATTTATTCACTGGAAAACACGGCAGACAGAGAAATTGTCTAACTTTATAAACTTCAATTAACAGATTAAAAAAGTTGTTTAATGCTAAAAATGTAAACATTTTTAAAAATCAAATATATAAATAAAGTGCCTGTTTTTGGAGCAAAAACGTTACAATTTACAAAAAGTAATTATTTGAAGAATTAGCTAATTGTTTCATCAAAAGAGATCATTAGTGGCAGCCATATTGTCTGCTATAACTCCAGACTTTAGCATCTTATCAGGAGCAAAAAACAGGCTTAGTTCTTCAGTGAGTTCCTGCAAATTCAGGTTTATGATGTTACTGTTACACTAAAGCTTGAACTTAAATAAAAGCTGGGTTTTAGTGCATTGTTGGTTACAAGTTATGTGAGAGGATTCTTTGCTAAATTACATAATTTGAGTTTAAGAAATACTTTTGCCAAGTAATTTGCAGCAAAACAGCAACAGAATCTGTTTAAAAATTGTTGTTACAGAGATTGCTCTGATCATGTCAGTCTTATTAGAGGCTAAACTTTAAAAATCAGACTGAAAAATTTTCTTGAATTGGGTCGTTAATCCACCGCTTTAGATCCTTCAGCTTTTGACGTTTTTTTTGTTTTTGTTTGTTTTTTAGCAATTTCGGAACATGGGTTATTATTGGAGCAGCTGGGTGGCAGCCGACCAAGGTCCAGTCTTGATTGAACATACTCCACATAGTGGCTTGTTTGCCTGATGTTATTTTTGTTTAAAAATACTGGTGCAGAGAAATTGATGTCCATATTTGTCATCAGTGTCATCATCTGTCTCCAGCTGCTCCTGCCCTCTCTGCCCCCTCAACCACATCCTGATGTCCAGCTTGTCCCTGCTCCTATGAACTCAGTCCTGATTTTAACAATAACTCACATATCGGACTTGGACCTTGCCCCACTTCTTTCATTCCAGTAATTATCAGCAGAGAGCGAACAAATAGTCATAAAGTGAACAAATGCAACCCAAATAATCTTAAACATTTGCTAAAAATCCCACCTCCAGTAAATCATAGTCACTCCATCTCCAATTACTATTAATATGGCACTTTTAAATGTTCGCTCTCTGCTAAATAAAACTTTTATAATAAATGATTCATTGACATCAACTTCAAGGTTTATTTTTAACGGAAACATGGCTGAGTGCAGATGCTCCTGCTGTTCTTACAGAGGCCTCCCCACCTAATTTTAACTTTTCTTATTCAACCAGGAGTAGCCAGAGGGGAGGTGGAACTGCTTTTATAAGTTCATTAACCCTTTCCGCCAAACCGGTTTTACATGATAATTTTACCACTTTTGAATATACTGCCTCTGTTTTTAGCACTACTCAGATTTTATGTGTGACAGTTTATAGGCCTCCTAAAAAGAGCGCACTTTTTATTCAAGAATTTTCAGAGTTTTTATCAATTTTGCACAACTCTTATGAACAAATAATTTTAGCGGGTGATTTTAATCTATACGTGGATAACCTTTTAGATCCTTTATCAACAGAATTTTTTAATATTTTGAATTATATGGATTTTAGTCAGCATGTCATGCAGCCAACTCACAACAGAGGACACACCCTGGACTTAGTCATCACGTATGGCCTGTCCACTAGTGTGTCCTCTGTTGTTGACTTGGCTGTCTCTGACCACTACTGTGTGTTTTTTTAAATCACCTGTTTTATCCAAATAGAAACCTCTGTGAGAACTGTCAGGAAACGTCATCTAACCCCTGAAGTGGCTGCAGGTTTTCTTGAAGTTTTTAATAAGTTTCCTCCTGTACCTTTATCTGCCCCCTGTGATTTTATCGTGAATGATTTTAACAGTAGGCTTCAATCTGCTCTCGACCTGTTGGCTCCACTAAAAGTTGTAAAAACGTATTCAAAACATACCATGGAGAAATGAAAACCTTAAGAAATTAAAGAGGAGCTGCAGGGTGGCAGAAAGGAAATGGAGGAAAAACAAAATCACAATAAATCATCAGTTATACATAGAACATCTCAAATCATACAATAACGCTGTAAGAAATTCCAGAAATGCATACTTCTCCAGAATCATCTCAGAACATAAAAATAATCCCAAAATTCTGTTTTCCACCATTGACAACATTTCTCAATCATACCTCTACTGCACTTCAGAAAACCCCCTCAAACACTCTGTGCGAGGAGTTTGCAAACAACTTCAGAGGAAAGGTAGACACCATCAGATGTAATATTTTATCTTCTCAGAGTAACATGGTTTTAGACAAATCTGAGTGTGTGTCTCTACCAGAGGAAACGCTGGACAGTTTTGTCCTGGTGGAAGCTGGGACCCTTCAGATAAAGTTTTCTCCTCAGTGTGAGGCCCACTACAAGTGCCCTGGACCCGATTCCCACCCGGTTTTTAAAGTAATTTTATGAATCTTTTAAAGACGAGATTTTAACCATGATAAATTGTTCCCTTCAGACGGGGGTCTTTCCTGCCGCCTTTAAAGGGGCGGTAGTGAGGCCCCTGCTGAAGAAGAGCAATTTAGATTTTAATGATTTAAACAACTTCCGACCGGTATCTAACTTACCATTTTTAAGCAAAGTTTTAGAAAAACTTGTTTTAAATCAACGTAATGATTTTATTAACGCTCATAATGTCCTAGAGAAATTTCAGTCTCGTTTTAGGGTAAACCACAGCATAGAGACAGCTCTTTTAAAAATTCTAAATGATTTTAGATTAAATTATGATGCTCAGAAGGTGACAGTGTTGGTTCTACTGGATCTAAGCGCTGCCTTTGATACAGTAGACCACACTATTCTTTTAACTCGTTTAAAACAGATTGGCCTCTCTGGTGCTGTTCATAAATGGTTCACATCCTACCTCACAGACAGGACTTTTATGGTAAGTTTAGATACCTGCTCCTCTAAGGTCTACAAGATCACATGTGGTGTGCCCCAGGGTTCGATTTTAGGCCCAGTGCTTTTTAACCTTTATATGCTCCCTCTTGGCAGCGCCATCAGAAGACATGGAGTTAACTTTCACAGTTATGCTGATGATACACAGTTATACATCTCCATGTCTCCTGATGACACACGGTCAATGGACGCACTTTTTAACTGCATTTGAGACATTAAATCCTGGGTGGCAGAAAACTTTCTCCAACTCAACCAGGACAAAACGGAAGTTTTAGTCATCGGTCCTGAGGCTCAGAGAGAGAAGCTTTTACCAAAACTACAATCACTGCCTTTTAATCCTTCTCTACAAGTGAAGAACCTGGGCGTTATTTTTGACTCTGAACTGACTTTTATTCCTCACATAAACAATATTACTAAAATAGGTTTTTATCACTTAAAGAACATCGCCAGAGTCCGCCCCATTCTCTCTCTGGCCAATACGGAGACGCTGATGCATGCTTTTATCACCAGTAGAATTGATTATTGTAATGCCCTGCTTTCTGGTCTTCCCAAAAAGTATATCTCAGGTTTACAGCTTTTACAAAATTCAGCAGCACGTGTCCTGACTAAGACCAGGAGGCGGGAACACATTACACCTGTCTTAGAATCACTGCATTGGCTCCCCGTATGTTTTAGGATCGATTTTAAGATTCTTTTAATAATTTTTAAGTGTCTTAATGGTCTTGGGCCTTCTTATCTTTTGGAATTGCTTTTACCATATGAACCTTCGCGGTCTCTGCGCTCCTCTGGCAGCCGTCTCCTTGTCACCCCCAAAGTCAGGACACACGCTCACAGTGAGGCGTCGTTCTGTTATTATGCCCCTCACCTCTGGAACAGGCTGCCAGAGGACCTCAGGGCCGCAGAGAACGTTCATGTTTTTAAGAGCAGGCTCAAGACACACCTTTTTAATATAGCTTTTAACTGATTATTATTTATTAAATCTGTTTAATTACCCTGCATGTTTTGATTGAATTTCTTTTTAGATTTTAGCTGGCTATTTATCAAATATTGTTTATCTGCTTTGTATTTTTATTTGATCATATCTTATAATTGTTTTAATTTAAATATTTTAACTTATTTTAGTCTTCCTTCCAGTGTTTCCTCCGTGGGAGCCCTCTGCCTCGGGGGCGGTGGTCTGCTGTGGCTGCCTTGGTGTTCTCCAGCTGGTGCTTGGGTGGAGATGGGGGTACCAGCCCTCCCTCCTCTGGGCTCCCTGGGTCAGTGCCTTGGCTGCTGCTGTTGACCTGCTGCTGCCGATGTAGATGGCTCCCGTGATGACGTTTCCTGGCTCATCTGTACTCAGCCCGTTTTGTTTTTTTTCTATTGTTGCTTTTATGTGTGTCCGTGCATGGGAGATGGGGGGTTATAGTTGTGGTGATGTTTTTTACTTTTGGGTTTTGGGAAAGGGGGGGGGGGGGGGAGTTGTGGGTCATTTTAATCTGTAAAGCACTTTGAGAAACTTTGTTGTGGTTTGAAAAGCGCTTTATAAATAAAGTTTGATTTGATTTGATCAGTGTCGCACAAACCACGGTGAAGTTTTTAACAGTTTCATACTGATTCTGATACCTTCTGTTTCCAACGTGTGTCATTCCAGGTTTTGTCCAGAGCGGCTGGACGTGCCACTACTCGTTCCTGTTCCGGATGTTCATGCAGGTGATCATGTGGATGTTTTCCGTGCCGTGTGAGATTGGAGCTCAGACCGTCGTCTACTGCGCCGTGTCGGATGAAGCTGCCAAGCACAGCGGGGGTTACTTTGTCGACTGCCAGCCCACCACTCTGCGTCCTTTCGCAAGAGACGTCGGTGTGGCCAAAAAACTGTGGGAGGCCAGTGAGAGACTGGTGAAACTGGCATAGTGAAAGCCCCACAAGCCATGTACACTGAAGTTATTTATTATTATTGCTGTTTTATTGTTATTATTGTGAAAAATCCAGATCTCCCTGTTCAGTTGTTTACATTTTAACAAAAAAAAAATATTGTTCAACAAGTCATGCTTTTTTACGCTTCAACTAAACAATAAAACATTTATTGTGAGATAAATGTTTTGTTTTGTTAGCTTTGGCTGCAGTTTATCTCCTGTGAGGTGTTTGTTTTATTAGTTGCATTTCCTGTGCACTTCAAAAGGAGGATGGCTGACAAATCCAGTCAGTTGTGCCCTCTGCTGGTTTAAAAATTAAATATCAGTGACAGTGATCTAGCAAGGAAATACTTTTAAACTGAAAGTTTATCAAGACATTCCAGAACGAAGCTCAGACACTTTTGCGAGGTTGAGGTTTTGGAGCGAAAATTGGTTAATTGGATTCTGATCTTGTTTTCAAACACGTGCCAAGTATTTGGTGAGTCGAGCTAAACACAGATCATTCAGATTTACAAGAAAATGGCTGAGAAAATCGTTGTTGAACATTTCCTGAGCTGCCATGTGTGTTCAGAGACGTTCAGAGATCCTGTGTCTCTGAGCTGCAACCACAGCTTCTGTTCAAACTGCCTGCAGAAATTCTGGGAACAAACTAAAAACAAGAACTGTCCCATCTGTAAAAGGAAATCATCAAAAGATTATCCGATAGTAAATTTGGGCCTGAAGGAACTGTCTGACTTCTTTGCTGGAAGACAGAAATCTGGAACAGCTGAGAAAGAAAAAGGAGAAAAGCAGTTGATGGTGGTTTGCAGTAAACACCCAGAAGATCCTGTATTGATCGGGAAAGACGTGCAGAAAGATGTTTGTCCTGTTTGTCAGGATTCTCTCCTTCAGAGTCACAAAGTGGTTCCCGTTGAACGAGCAGTTGGCGAGCTGAAGGAGCAACTTGAATCTGACTTGACATCTCTGCAGGACAAGAGGAACAAGAGCAAACAAGTGGAGAAAACATACAATGAAATTATTCAGTTCTCCAAGAAGCAGGTTTTGTCCACAGAGAGACAGATCAGAGCAGAGTTCAACAAGCTCCACCAGTTCCTGAAAGAGGAAGAGGAGTCCAGACTGGCAGCTCTGAGGGAGGAAGAGGAGCAGAAGAGGAAGACCATCATCAGAGAGATGAAGAGGATTCAGGAGCAGATCTCCTCTCTGTCAGACAGTATCTCTGCTGTTGAAGAAGAGCTGCAGAAAGACAACGTGTCGTTCCTCAGCAGTTATAAAGCCGCTCAGAGCAGAGCCAGAGCCCAGAGCTCACTGTCTGATCCACAGCTGGTCTCAGGAGCTCTGATAGATGTGGCCAAACACCTGGGCAACCTGTCCTTCAGAGTCTGGGAGAAGATGATGGAGAAGGTCCACTTCACTCCTGTCATTCTGGACCCAAACACTGCATGGAATCGACTGTATCTTTCTAGTGATCTAACCAGTTTAAAGCAAGGAGATGCATGGCAGCCACTGCCCAACAACCCAGAGAGAAACACCGAGTACGCCAACGTTTTTGGTTCCGAGGGCTTCAGCTCAGGCACACACAGCTGGGAGGTGGAAGTGGGAGATCATCCTATCTGGAATGTGGGCTTTGTTAGAGAGTCAACTGAAAGGAAAGGAAAAAGAATTCCTTCGCCAACAAATGGAGTCTGGTGTTTACTGCACCAGGGTAAAGAATACAAAACGGGTCTTGCTGAAATCCTAACATTAACGAAGAGTCCCCAGAAGATCAGAGTTCAGCTGGACTACGACGGAGGAGAAGTGTCTTTCTATGATGCCGAAGACATGACTCACATCTACACTTACAGAGACTTTTTCACTGAGAAACTCTTCCCCTACTTTTTCGTTGGAAAATCAGGAGATGCAAAAACCACTGAGATCAAAATATGTAAAACTAAGACGCCTAGCTCTCAGTGATTTATCCATGGACATACCAGGTGGTGGTAGTTTTGTCCCAATTCAGATTTTATCCCCAAAATATGTTTTGGATTGTTAGATAATAACAAAACCCTTTTCTGAGAGAGAAAATCTTCTTTTATGTCAGCCTAAATGACTCAAAATGCTTTTTTTTTTTATGAAGTCACATGCATAAATTACAAAAAACAACATTTTAAAGAAATAAAATACCCAGGTGTTTAATTGTATGAAACAATATCTGATTACAACAAGATTGGTATAAAATTTAATTGATCTCTCTAAGCGAGTGAGTGGCTGTAAGTCTGCGTGATGGATTGGCAACCTGTCCACAGTGTGCTCCGCCTTTCGGCCAATGGCTGCTGAAAATAGGCACTAGCAACCCTGCATGGATAAACAGAGTACCCTACAGACAATGAATGAATATCAGCAATGCAGTCTGATTGTTCTTGTAGACACAAAGAGACTCATAGGTTTGTCTGCATTAGAACTTTTACTGTGAACACCTGACGTTCCTTCAAGTAAACGAAACAACATAATTTGAAAGTGTGTTAAATTACATACCTGTAGTTGTTTGTGTATAATTCATCCAGGAACGTAAGATACTGGTTAAAACCCCAGAATGCTGGTCCAGCCTAAAAGGGTGAACATTTAGCTAACAAGGTAACTACCTGTCATTTAAATACATCATCCTCATGGGAAAATGTTTCCACTAAATCAGCTCTACATCAGATTAGTTACATGTCGTAAAAGAAATAGGAAAAGCTGAGTTCACAGTTAATAACCATGATATTTATTACTGTGTAAAACTATGAACGCCTTCTATGTAACCGTACCTTGTTGGATGCACAACTGTTAATCTTTGACCTTTCGCCCATTTTGAACAGAACCAGTTAGACATAAACACTCGCCGGAAAACAGAGAAGTGTGTAAAGTTATTACCTCACTTCAGATCTTATGAAATATTCTTTGGTCCAAATATCTCACCCTCCATATAATATTTATCATTAGGTTTAACTAAAGTTTAAATATCGTACAAGTTTGGATTGTTCTTGAATTCACCAAAAGCCAACTTTAAAGTTAAAAGTGAAAAAGATGCAAGTTACTCATTTTGTGTAAAATGCTTTTTTAGTGAAAAGTAGAATATTTGAACATCAAACATTGAATTCCTGTGGAAGTGGCTGTAAATTCGAACGCTTGTTTTTGTTTTAGTGTCAGCTTAATTTATTCATGAACAGAACTTGAGCCAAATTTTGTTGGAACGCCTTAAAACAGCTTTTTATCACTTTTTTTTTTAAGTTGTCACTTTGTC
Organism: Valencia hispanica; assembly: GCA_963556495.2. Classification (NCBI taxonomy): domain Eukaryota; kingdom Metazoa; phylum Chordata; class Actinopteri; order Cyprinodontiformes; family Valenciidae; genus Valencia; species Valencia hispanica. The sequence continues at coordinate 50,581,448 of OY747704.1, forward strand.
CTAATTCTTCTATAAAAGATGTTAAAATCGGGCTCAATTTTGATGAGTCAACATTTTTACCTCCTGGCAGTTGATCTGTTCAGCTACTCCATGTGTGTAACAACTATTTAACTGCTGAGGTAATGTTTTCAGAAAACAAAATGTGAGTATTTACAGTAGATACAGTTGGAAGGAAAACTGATTACAGTGCATTAACTTCTGCATGAGTAAAACGCCAAAATGTTCACATTTATGTTGGTACATCAGTTTGCATCTGGATGATTTTTCTGTTAAGCTAAAAGATGACTGGTTGTATGGTGAGTAGCCTTTATGTTAATTATTTAATGTATGCTAATTTGGTCATTCTGTCAACCTACGGTGCTGGTTTGCAGCAGCTTTTTAGGGTTTGCGTTAGTTATGATGTCCAGTATGACATTTTGTTTTAGCCTAAAAAAGTTTTGTTGTGATTGCTACAACAAAAGTAGAATCAGGCCCTACATTTCCATTGTTTTATTTAGATGACCAAATATTGGATGTGGTGAACAATGTAAAATGCTTCAGTAATATCTCCAGAAGTGATCTGTGTAATGATGACAGTGTTGCAAGTTGTACATGCAAGCTAACTTGTTGGAATGTAAATTTTACATGTGCACACAAAATGTTAAAGTGGCCCTTTTTAAGCCTGCTGAACCAGTTTTTATACGGCTCACTTGTGGTATGATTACGGTAAAGCCATAATACAAAACTGCAGGTGGCTTTTCAGGATGCATCTTTCCTGGATGCATCTTTCCTGGGCTTTTAAGATGAGGTCTGCAAATCAAATCTAATATTTGTCACAAGTAAAAGTCCCATATTTTCATGCTTTACTGAGGAACTTTATGCATAAGTGTATGTGCCATTTGAAGGGATCAAGAAATTCAATTTGACTGTTAAAAAAATACAAATAAAGCATGGTGAAACGAGGCACATGTCAAGCATTGAACATTAAAGCAAGTGTCTTGTTTTGTCTGCTTGAAGATTTGTGTTTACATATTCGTCTGTTTTTGATGATATGAACTAATTTGATCTGAAATAAAGGTGAATAAATAAACATATACACAGTCAATGTAGGCATGTATGTCTCAAATAAATAACGCAACAATTGGTAAAAAACTGCACTGATTTAATAAAACAATAATAGTTTTGATAGTTTCTTCTTTTCTAATCTAATAAAGTTAAAATCATATTCTCTCTCTTTCATATATATATATATATATATATATATATATATATATATATATATATATATATATATATATATATATATATATATATATATATATATATATATATATATATATATATATAGAGTAACCAGTCAAACCTGCTGATTACCTGATTCAGGTGTGTTGAAGCAGAAACAAATCTAAAGGTTTCAGGACGCCAGCCCTGGAGAGCTGTAGTTTAAGACGCCTGTCCTACAATCTTATCCAAAAGGCACCTCTCCTTCTAGCTTATATGTAACTATTTCTTTGTTCTGATTTGTCAACATTTTCACCTGCTGACAGTTCAGCCTGTCAAGTTACTCATACATTTGTTCATTATAAACATTTAGTACGCTGGGGTAAGCATGGAAGAAGACCTAGACCTATTTACAACAGAAACTGGGACATTTTTACATCACAATGCATTAGCTTCTAGGTATAATTTAATATAACAGATGATTAACGCGCAAAGGTTCACCATGATGTCTCTGGATTTTCCAGTACAAATTAAACTGAAAGCCTCTGAAAAAAGAGCTTTAATGTTTGAAAAGGAAAAAAATGACAAATTCTCATTTAGCTCAGAAAGAAAGGCATTGGTACCATCTAGTGGCTAAATTATGTTATGACAGTTTTTTTATTTCTTTAAATGAGCTCCACCCAAAACCACTGGTTAAACGAAACTGAAAGCGTTTTTTTTTTTTTGCAGAACAAGAAGACAACGTGACAGAAAAGTATCTTGTCCGTACTAAAGAACACTGAGAAGGAGGACTAAAATTCAACATCCGGTCTTCAGCGAGGAAATTAGCGAAAATGGCGGAGAAAATCGCTCTTTTTGACAGTCACCTCAGGTGCCATGTGTGTTCAGAGACTTTCAGAGATCTTGTATCTCTCAGCTGCAACCACAGCTTCTGCTCAAGCTGCCTGCAGCAATTCTGGGAACAAACTGAAAACAACAACTGTCCCATCTGTAAAAGAAGCTCTTTTAAGGAAAACGCATCCATCAATGTGTGCCTCAAAGAACTTGCTGAGAGGGAGAATGCAGCTGAGACGAAAAAAGAGGAGGTGATGTGTGAGAAACACTCAGAGGTTCCGTATTGGTTCTGTGAAGACGAGCAGAGAGCTGTGTGTCCTGTCTGTGAGTTTTCTCTCCACCAGAGTCACAAAGTGGTTCCTATAGAACAAGCAGTCAGTGATCTGAAGGAGCAGCTGAAATCTGACCTAAAGTCTCTGCAGGACAAGAGGAACAAACACAAACAAGTGGAGAAAACATACGATGATGTGATTCAACACTCCAAGAAGCAGGTGTTGTCCACAGAGAGACAGATCAGAGCAGAGTTCAACAAGCTCCACCAGTTCCTGAAAGAGGAAGAGGAGTCCAGACTGGCAGCTCTGAGGGAGGAAGAGGAGCAGAAGAGGAAGACCATCATCAGAGAGATGAAGAGGATTCAGGAGCAGATCTCCTCTCTGTCAGACAGTATCTCTGCTGTTGAAGAAGAGCTGCAGAAAGACAACGTGTCGTTCCTCAGCAGTTATAAAGCCGCTCAGAGCAGAGCCAGAGCCCAGAGCTCACTGTCTGATCCACAGCTGGTCTCAGGAGCTCTGATAGATGTGGCCAAACACCTGGGCAACCTGTCCTTCAGAGTCTGGGAGAAGATGAAGGAGAAGGTCCACTTCACTCCTGTCATTCTGGACCCAAACACCGCTAGTGGATGGCTCTATCTGTCTGACGATCTGACCGGTGTGAGACGTGGAGACACGAAGCAGAGGAGATTATCCTCGCTGGACTGTGGGTTTGGTTAAAGAGTCTGTTGACAGGAAGGGAAAGTTATTTGCTTCACCAGACTATGGAAGCTGGTGTTTCCTGTATCGTGATGGTAAATACACCAATGGGTTTGCTAAGACTCTCACAGTGAAGAAGAATCTCCGGAGGATCAGAGTCCAGCTGGACTATGATAGGGGAGAGGTGTCCTTCTATGACTTTAAAGACATGACTCAGATCTACACTTACAGAGACACTTTCACTGAGAAACTCTTCCCATGTTTTAATATTGGACCTACATATAATGCCAGAACATCTGATATCAAGACATGGAAGTCTAAAGATGGTGATGGAGTCAATCTGATTCAGCTTATTTAAAGACAGAGAAGAGAAAGAAAAAAAAAGAAAAAAAAGAGACAGAAAACAAAATTATTTTGTTCCAGTAGAATATTTCGTTTTGGGTGATTTTAACTTTAACTTTAATAAGCTTCTGGAAACTAAATCTCATATCCAAAAAGTTGTTAATCAAATTAGGTTGTAAGAAAAAAGTAATTATTTGATAGGCTAATTATTAGACTCTGTTTATAAACTGAGTATTTTTGTTTTTTAGCTCTCATATTTTTTTATGTCAATCAGTAAAACTACTCAATGTATTTTGTACTCATTTTCTTTTGGCTCAAACGTTGTTTACTGTGTAGAAACTAGGGGTGAAATGTATTGAGCTCATGTTCCAAACAAATAGTGTTGTTGTAGACCTGAACACATAAGGAATATTTGGTAGCGCATCTTTGAAAAGTGACACCAAAATAAATTAGAGGATGTCCAGCTATCACTAACATCTGATATTATGGAACATTTAAAGTTTTTAATGCAGCTCAGTTGAGAAAGAAAGGTGGACTGAAGCCAGACTTTATTAAAGTATGCATTTGTCAATGGCAATAAGGTTAATAGTTCGTTCTGAATTGAATTACTCACCTGAAACGATGTTAAGTTGAAGGTAAACGTCAAAGGTAGTGAAAAACATCAGCTGACATCCAAATGGCTTCCTGCATCATCCAATCAGGCCAAACTCAGTAATCAAGTAGGAGCAATTCCCGTTGATGAGGATTTTCCCAACAGATTAGCATGTTGCATTCAGGTTCAGCTGGGAGACCAGGTTGTCGAATTATCAAAACAACTCCAAAGTAATTTAAACATGGTGTAGGTAAGCTGTTCACAAATAAGGGAGCAGTCCTTTTCAAAAATTTCTTAAAAATTCACATTGACAGTTTCAATGGTTATGTTGTTATATGATCTATTAGTCCAGGCAATATACTATTTATTTATTGAAAAAGTCAACAAAATATCCAGTTAGTTTTTAACTTTCCACTTTTTTTAGAACATAAAATCAAATTACTTTCAGAATGTGACAAAGATCCTTTGTTTACTGCTAAAAGATACTGTATAATACAAAAAAATAAATAAATCATGTGTTTTTATCTTTCTTGACTGAAGCGTACTAAAAACAAACCAAAACGTGACTTTAAAACCCAGACATGTACCGAACCGTGATTTTTGTGACCTTGCATTCCTAGCAGAAAGGATAAAAGTGTGTACACTGATTAGTTTACCTCGTAGTCACTTGTAATAATCTGACATATTCTGTACATTCAGTTTTGAGCGTTGAAAGGGCGTTTATATTCCTTCTCCAAAGTGTGGACCCAGACTGCTTACGGAAACTTAGTTCAATTTATACATGTAAAATAATAAAACATCCGCTCATTAAGAACTGATAATTTCCTTCAGGATGTATTCACAAACACTTGTTTATTACCTGCTAAAAAAATTATGTTTAATTATTTTATAGCATTTTGTTGCAATAAAATATAAACTCTGAGGTTTGTACTGTGAACTCGTCTTAAATTTTCTTTAGACAATAATCTTCAACTAACCTTTGACCTTTTAGCACTCCAGCAGGCACATTTAGACTTATAAACAAATCACGTATGACTTAGCTATGCAAGAGGCTATAATCTTGTCCAAATCATACGTCACCTTCCAGCTTATGTTTAATGTCCATTTAGCTACAGTTTGAACCTCAAAATGGAAACCTTTAAATATGGCATACTTGCTGCTTGAATCACAATGTGAAAGTTAAATTTGCTCTGAGGCACAAGTGTTTGGATTTAGAAAAAGTTTGTTTCAAAGTGAGGTGTTGAAATATTGCAGCTGCAAAGGGCAGCTTAATTATCCATAAATCCCAAGAGAGCTAGATCCAGATCTAGTTGGACCGCCTTTATTTACTTATTCTTCACTTCTTTCCAGGTGATCTCTTTGTCTAAAACTGAATAGGCTAAAATAGGGTTCCATTTTTATTGTCATATTTCAGAATGAAAAATTATAAAATACCATCCTATCATCACAAAATTCCATTAATTTAGGAAAATTCTATTCGTAATCCAGCCATTAAAAAAACAATTATTTAGGGTCTTTTCGCACAATTCAAGTCAAAGACCAGCAAAATTCACCCACATGAAAAAAAAAAAAGATGAAACAGCACATTCTAGAGGCAACGTGGTAAAATGTCAATTTTACTTAAGTCAGCTCCACCCAAAACAGGGTAAACGAAACTTACTGTAAAAGGCTTGGTTTCCTGATTAAGGACACGTCGTTGAAAGGACATTCCCACATCTGCACAGAGGAAAACACTATAGGAAAACTGTAAGTCAACATATTGTCTTGAATGATAAAAAGTAGAGTAATGGCAGAGAGAGCTCTCCTGGAAAGTTATCTGAGCTGCCATGTGTGTTCAGAGACGTTCAGAGATCCTGTGTCTCTGAGCTGCAACCACAGATTCTGTTCAAGCTGCCTGCAGCAATTCTGGGAACAAACTAGAAACAAGAACTGTCCCATCTGTAAACGATTGTCAAAGGAAAATCCATCGATCAACTTGTCCCTCAAAGAACTTGCTGATTCGTTTGCTGTGTTGCACAATGAAGCTTCAACTGAAATGGAAAAAAAGAAAGAGAAGGAGGGGGTATGTGCGAAACACTCAGAGGTTCCGTATTGGTTCTGTGAAGACGAGCAGAGAGCTGTGTGTCCTGTCTGTGAGTTTTCTCTCCACCAGAGTCACAAAGTGGTTCCTATAGAACAAGCAGTCAGTGAGCTGAAGGAGCAGCTGAAATCTGACCTAAAGTCTCTGCAGGACAAGAGGAACAAACACAAACAAGTGGAGAAAACATACGATGATGTGATTCAACACTCCAAGAAGCAGGTGTTGTCCACAGAGAGACAGATCAGAGCAGAGTTCAACAAGCTCCACCAGTTCCTGAAAGAGGAAGAGGAGTCCAGACTGGCAGCTCTGAGGGAGGAAGAGGAGCAGAAGAGGAAGACCATCATCAGAGAGATGAAGAGGATTCAGGAGCAGATCTCCTCTCTGTCAGACAGTATCTCTGCTGTTGAAGAAGAGCTGCAGAAAGACAACGTGTCGTTCCTCAGCAGTTATAAAGCCGCTCAGAGCAGAGCCAGAGCCCAGAGCTCACTGTCTGATCCACAGCTGGTCTCATGAGCTCTGATAGATGTGGCCAAACACCTGGGCAACCTGTCCTTCAGAGTCTGGGAGAAGATGAAGGAGAAGGTCCACTTCACTCCTGTCATTCTGGACCCAAACACTGCTAGTGGATGGCTCTATCTGTCTGACGATCTGACCGGTGTGAAACAAGGGGACATGTGGCAGCAACTTCCTGACAATCCTGGGAGAAACAAGTATATTGAAGTTTTTGGTTCTGAGGGCTTCAGCTCAGGGAAACACAGCTGGGAGGTGGAGGTGGGAGATCATCCTGACTGGTATTTGGGCGTGGTTAAAGAGTCAGTCGACAGAAAGGGAGAGAGAGATGTTACGCCTCAATTTGGAATCTGGTGTTTGTGTTATGAGAATGGAAAATACACTGATGGTAATAGTAAGTCAATCTCAGTGAAGAAGAGTCTCCAAAGGGTCCGAGTCCAGCTGGACTACAACAGCGGGTTGGTTTCCTTCTATCACTCTGAAGACATGACCCACATCTACACTTACAGAGACACTTTCACTGAGAAACTCTTCCCTTATTTCAGTGTTGGTGAGGCTGCTGACACAAAAATGACAGAGATCAAAATATGTGAAACTGAAATGTTTGTGAGATCCAACTGACTTGTTTTTATCTGTGATTTTTTTATGTGATAGTTTTATTTTAACTGGGTTTTTTTTTATAGTACAAAAGCTAAATTCTAGGTTTAAACAAACTATTTTGGTTTTAACTATTTGATAGAATTAAACACATATTTAAATTGATGGTATTGATCCTAAAAGCTGCTAAAGCATACATTTAGCTATGAAAGGAGAGAGAAATTTTAATACTGAGTAAAAAAAAGTTTCAGTCTCTTTTTATTTTAAAGTTATAACTGCAAAATGAAAAATATGTTTTTTTACAGACCAGACTTTCACTGGCCAATAACAATTTCAGGGTCTTTTTAGGTCACACCTTACTTATAGGGCTTCAAAAGGTCAAGTACCAACATACATGTCAGAATTTTTAAAATGGTATTTCCTTACCAGTTTTCTATTGTCATGTGACCAAGGCCCACTGGTTGTGCAACGTAAGAGACTAAAAACTAAAGGTGACAGATCGTTCGTCTCCCCTTTAATTTTGAGGCTGCTGGATTCTTTTGAGCTTTCTAAAAACCAACTAAAAACTCAACCTTTTGCGTTTGATTAACTATTTAGATGTATTGGTGTTTAATGTTTTTACTGTTCTTCTGTACAGCACTTTGTGATCTATCTTGAAAGATGCCATATTAATAGGTTTACTTACTTTTAATTACCTGTCGATTCTGATTTTCTTTCAAAGAATCGTAACATAGAAAACTTTGTTTTTCTTACTTCAGAAAATACAGATTACAATCCTCTTGAAGTGTCACAGATTTCTGTTGTCTTTGCTTGTTTTATACTGTTTAAATCTTGAAGATCAAAGAAATTTCCAAAAGCAGTTTCCAAATACCGATTTCATTAAGAGAGAAAGAGCTAGCAAATCTAGCTGGTACTATATGAAAAACAAATCTAAACAAAACATTTCAGAAAAAACAAACATTATACTTGCTATCAAACATGGTGGTGATAGTGTGATGGTCAGGGACTGCTTTGCTGCTCTAGAAGTTTTTCCATAAATGATGGAACCATGAATTCTCCTCTCTACCAGAAAAATCCTAAGAATGTCCGTCCATCTGTCAATTCCTTTAGGCTTTGGTGGATTTGGGTCACGGCACAAGGTAATGAGTCAAAGTACAACAGCAAGTCTACGTTTTTAGAATCAGTGCCTCAGTGTGGTCTGAAATCTGAGTGTGATACTGTGGGATGACCTTAAACACTCCGTTCATTCTTGCAAACCCTCTAATGTGTCTGGGTTAAAAAATAAAACAATCAAAAGGAAAGCCAGGATTCTTCCACGCTGATGTGAAAGAATCATTTTCAGTTATTGCCCATCTCCAGCAGTCAAGTGGCGAGAGGCAGGTTACACCCTGGACAGGTGGCCAGTCTATTGCAGCATAAATTAAAACATTATTCTAAATAGGGTATTCAGTAGATATATCGGCCGATATTTACCATTTTCTTATGCATTTGCATCAGCCGATATACCTCTTTAATAGTCAACTTCTTCTGTTTCAACAAACATCAAATCCAGCATTTCTTTTTTTACCTGTTTTGTATATTTAATACTTGCTCAATGTTTTGATTTGTTTGATTAACTTTGGTTAAATGTTTGATTTTAATACTCTGCAGTGCACAAAATAAAGTCAAGAGTTTTTTAAACTCAGTGTTGACAAACCGATTAGGTTTAAAAATGTTGTGCATCCACTGTTGGATGGCGAAAAAACGGCCATCGGCTGACTATGATCTCTACAAATCGGCATTAGCAATAGAAAAAGCCATATAGGTCGATCTCAACTTTTAACTCAGGTCATCTATGTACGATTTTTAGATTTGTTTGGCAATCATAAAAAAAATTAAGTGTAACATAAAAGCAAAAATATAGAAATCCCTAATAAAGTTAATACTTTATCACAGCATTGTACCAGTCTATTTATGCATCAAAAAAGTCCCCATTTTATTTTTTAATAAACTCTGGACCAGAGAGCAGGTCAAATCAGATTCAAGGCGGGAAGAATCAGCCAATTTCTATCGCTGACCAGCGCAACACTAGGATTTTTTTTATCATTTATTATTATCATTTTTAGTAATGTGCATTTAGTTTTCTTTATGAAATGTTTAAAAACAGTATCTATGCATGTTCACCTTTTCATAAACCACATTCAGAATGTCAAATCTAATTTTTAGAAGCATCTAGATGATTTTCATTAATTTCTCTATATCTGTATTTGTAGCTATTGCTTTCTCTTTAGTATTGATGTTAAAAGCCTACATGCTTATTTGAATGATTATAGAGAAAGATTTAATAAACATTTATGGGATTTGGAATGATGTGTTGTCCCCGGGTGTTTTCTGTAAACTATAATCTGCAAGTAATAAGCATCTACTCTGCAGTTTGTTGCTTCTACAAACGCATAAAGACACAGCAATCTATTTAAACTGTCATTTTATTCATTACACCTTAACACATTTTCTTGAAGTTAGAGAAACACGTGTAGCATGTAAGAGAACAGAGCAATAATCAGAAAAGACCCTGCAAGTCTAAGTGGAGAATCAGAGTACTAGAGGATTAATATTATACAGAAGAAAGTCAAACGGACAAAAAGAGACAAAGGGAAACTAGAAAGAGCAGACTGCAGAGAAATGAGTGAAGAAGGTTGGAAACAGAGGGAGCAAGAAAAATAGAGAAAGACTCCCTAGAAAAAGAAACCACCTCAGTGTTGTCTGAGCAGCTTAGTGTCTGCAGCAGGAAGAAAATGCAGGAGTTCAGAGAGAAAGTGGTGGCTTCAGTTAATCTCAGAAATGCTTCATCTGACAGGAAGACAGCAGAGCTCAGACTGATCTCAGCAAACCAGAAAAAGCTTCATCTGGATTTAGTCAAGTCTAGATTACGGTTGCTGCTGTAATGAATTGAATTGTTACTCAGATCCAATTGCTGCACGAAAAGCCTCTTCCTGTCCAAAAATAAAAAATTAAAAATTGTGCTTCATGTGGTGCGACTGCGCCTCCTGCTGGAGATCCTCCACTCCAGGAGAAACAGCTGCAATGACAACACTGAGAACCCATAGAAAAGCATGCAGAAGTATCAACACATCATCAACGTCAACTTTATCGTAGTCATCCTTAGTGCCACAATAATCCTTACCATATTAATCATTTTCATTATATCATCTGGAGTCAAAAATAGTTATATGCACTTAAAAAGCTGAGAAAATAGAGAAAGGTCGAGTTTACCAGCATTCAGTAGAAAATGAGAAACCAAATAAAAACACCAAAAACCAAAAGTGTCCTTTTGACTGTCATGCAAAGAAGATGAAAGCTACGCTGCTAGTAACAGTGCTATAATACTGTGTACTCCCTCATTTTGAAATATGTGAGTCTTATGTTGATTTTCAAGGCTAGAAACACACTAAGAAGAACAGAAGAACATTACTTTTGTACTGTACATGCTGCTATTTCTTCTTTTTTTTCTGAGGAAGGATTGGGGTCATGTTCGGACAGTGACCTCTTAGTATTAAAACATGTTGAAGTAGACAACAGCGTCCTTACTGGATGAGACATGAGCACGATACAAACTCTCAGTGGTGAGAAAAGGCTTCATCTGAAAAAATTCACCATCTTATAAAGAAAGTGTTGATGAAGCATCCGAGAAACAGTTCACACAAAATACAATCTGGTATAATAATATGAGGCCCACATAAATTAATAGCACAAAAACACTACAGGGGTCCAAATGTGTCGCAGTTCAGTAAGGAAAATAAATGATTGAATTATTACTCAAATGTGTCTGCAAAAACAAATACTTTGATAATTAATGGGTTTCATATTTATTAATTTAATTATTATGAATTTTAATAAATAATAAAGCAAATATGTTGGTAATAAAATATTTACAAAAATACCGTAATTATCTCTTAAGTTAATTTATAATTTTGTGATTTTGTGCTGAAACATGAATAAATGAAATAAGTTGATATGGTTATAAATGTATCTTAAACTTTTCATTAATGAAGTTTACATTTAAATAATATTAGTTGAATTAATTATATTACACTTAATTTTCTGGATTTCTTTTATTATAGTAAAAAAGTTGAACTTTTGGCACTCAATAGAACTAACTCATTGCATGTTAGCCAAATTAGGTGCGCTATCCCTTTTAAGAACAGGTTTTACATGGAGCACATTTTCCCTTTTAACGGACAGTACTTGCACAATTGCAGGAGTTCACAATTATTACGAAAAAAATAAAAGCACAGTAAAAACATCCACTAAAATAAATAAATAAATACTCAAAATAAATAAAAACCTGAGGACTGTTCACCAAACCAACTGCTGGGTCTCTCTGGATTTCTTGTTCGGACCAAGTGGTGAGACAAAACGCAAAGGCAGCCAGTGGTGGACGAGGAACAGCGGAGCTGATCGCAAGTCGAACCTCTACTAAAACTAATATTCATCTGTATTATTTTCAGTGCTGCAAAGTCAATCTCTTCTACCCTGCTGCACAAGCACTTTATGTCATGAAAGGCTAATAACACTGTACCCAAACCAAACATAATGAAGTACAACCACGAAACAAGAACAAAGCATGAGAAAAATGCCCTGGGGTTAAGGCCATCTCCTTCCGTTTCTCATCAACACCTCCACAACCTCCTTCCTCCCAGGGTTTTAAAGAGCACACACCGAAGGCTTTAAATCTACATGCACATACAAATATATTGCACACTGTATTAAAAGACCGACATGATTGAAGCACCAAGCAAACACAACCTTTATGATTCCCCACTGCTGCAGGTTGGAGTCTTAGTTTTTGAAATGTGCTTCATTTTGGAAAACGCAGCAGTAGCACCAGCTTTCTGCTCTATGGCTTCAGAAACGAGAAAGGTCACAGATCCGAAAGGAGCCGTCATTCAGAGCTGCGACTTCTTTTGTCGCTTTCAATTTAAGGAAAAAGAACCCGCTGTTGTGTTCTAGTCAGCAGTGCAGTTGTGGCAGGGCTCAAAATAACTTTTTAAGAAAGAGCGCAGAGCTTCAAGCGGGTGTTCATCCGTCTCCGAGCAACAGCAGGAGACACCAACCGACCATCCCGTCTACCCCGAGAATAAAAAGATCACCAAGCAGGTTCAGGATGAGTCACTGAGCTTCAGGTCTGACTAAAAACAGAGGCAGTGTTGAGCACTGGTTCCTCCTAATCTGACACTTTAAGTTTGATGCATTTATAGGCTCATAAAAACAACAACCACAGACAATATGCTCTTCCTGTGCACTTTTTACAATACTGCTTTAGATTTTGCAGCTTTAAGCGGTTGTAAGCTCCTGAGTGCAGGTGAAAACAATGTTGAAAAGAAATTTTTCTTCTTGATTTTCAGACTTCAACAAGGACTCAACACTACATCTAAGACACAACAGCAGGTTCCTCTGATTGTGCTCAGTTACCTGGAGTGGACTTTGATTGCTACCTCTCTACCTTGCATGACCATGCTCACAAACACATCTTGTACAGTTCTGTTCATAAGTTTACTTACTTCAATCAGTTCAGATCTTAATTGATTGGTTCATTTTCCAGCCTCGCTTTAAACAAACAACCTGATGGACTTCTGAGAACAAGTTTGGCGTTATTGTGGATTTTCTCTAATAATGCACATAGAGCAAAACTATAAATTCAAGCTCAAACAGATCCATACTGTATGCTCCAATCTGTTATTCAAATCAATTTCGGGTCGTTATAATGATCCAATCCAGCTGGTAGTTTTTTCTTTGCCAGAATAAAAATGATTTGACCAATGATAAGAACAATGGGAAAGTCAGAGGAGCTTCAGGAAGCTCTGCGAAGAAAAACTTTGGATTTGAGATCACAATTTAGGAAGCAGTAGATGCCAAAAATTATCCTATTAAATATCTATCAATCAAACAAACAAATAATTGTCTATACCCACTTATCCTTGCAGGGTCATGGGGCAAGAAGCGGGGTACACCCTGGTCAGGTTGCCTGTAGAGACACACAGGGGCAATGACTATGCACACACACACTCCTATCTAAGGACAATTTGGAGAGATCAATTAACCTAACAGTCATGCTTTTGGACTGTGGGAGGAAGCGGAAGTACCGAAACAGAAATGGATAGGACAACCCAGAAAACATTAAAGCCATTCAGCGTGAACTTGAAGCTGCTGAACCAGCAGTGTCACTGTCCAAGGTGAAGTTAGTTTTATCACTAGTGAGCAAAAAAGAAGCCACCCTGAAGTTCAACTGAAATTTGAGCAAGCCAAAACAGTTTTGTTTTACGGCCAGATGGAAGAAAGGTTGAGCCGTTTGCATACAGTGAAAAGTAGAATGTTTGGAAGAGTCAAGTTAAATGTTTCAAACACTGGGCCATCTGTCCAGCATGCATGGTGGTGACAGCATTATGCTTTGGGGCTGTTTGGCTGCAAGTGATATTGCTGCACTGCACAAAGGCTAGGTAATAATGAAAAAGGAAGACTTAATTACTCACTTCACATCAACATCGGGGTGTTTGAAGAGGACAACGATCCAAAACACACAAAAAAATTTGGTTTTGGACTAGACGGACCAAACAAACCAGCTTAAATAAAATCTAAAAATTCGAAGAATACAGGTCCAATGTTGAACCAGAATTATGCATGAAGCTCGTTAATGGGTACAAAAATAATTTAGTAGAGATGCAATTGCTAAGAGACATTTACGAAATATTATGCGTAAATTTGAGTCTGTGTGTCTTAAAGGAAAATCCACAGCAAAACCAAACTCGGGCGCACCTTTCTTGCTTTTAAAAATAATAAAAGTTGTGTCCACACAGGAAAAGGAAAACAATCAGTTGCAGCTTAAACGTTATGACATCCGTGCCCATGATGACTGTATGTAAACTTCTGACCCCTGCTGTATAACATCATACTCTACGTTCTGCAATGACACCAGTCAGAAAACACCGCTTCCAAGAAGCAACAAAAAAAGACTAAAAGATAAAAGTAAAAACACCAAAACTGATGTTTCAACCATGACTTCAAGTGCAGCATTACAGCTAACGTAGAAGAAGCAAATTATAAAAACGGCCAATAAGCCTTTTCCACTTAACAGCCACAATTAAAAAAACAGCAACACTGTTACTATGGGGGATAAAACATGCTTCCTTAAAAAGATAAAACAAACAAAAAAGTTCCTTCAACTCTAAAAACCACTGGCATCAAGAAATCTGAATTATACAAAGTACATATACAATTGCAAATGTGTAACAGTAATAATCATAATATAGTAATGATAATTATAGATTTGACTTAATACTTTACATACTGTATTTCCAGTGCAGTGTTTATGTCACACAGGTGTGGATTCACAGGAGGACAAGAGGGTGTCACAAAAATATTGTGGGGGTGGGTGAGAGACCACAGGTAGGGGGAGCCACACCCCGAATCAAACACCCAGTGAGCCGGAAAGAAGAAGCTGAAGAAGAAGAAGTCGTCAAGGCAGAGCGATGAGTAGGCGGTGTCGAATGGTTGTCAGGAGCTCAATTTGTGGGGTCATTGTAAAAGCAGAGTTGCATTCTGGGGGATGGAGACTGGGAGTCCGATGAGGCGTGACAAGCCATGTCCTCCAAACGAACACTGGATGCGATTCTTCTTCCTCCTCTTCTTCCTCTCTCTCTCCAGCAGATCATTCCTGACAGACAACTACAGCATTCAACCCTGAAAATGAGAACAGATGACCTATAAAGTTACAATTTTTACACTTTAAGCTTTGGTCAAATAAAAAAGAAGAAGATAGAACTTGTTAAAAACTGGGAATAAGAAAACGTGAAGTGGATGAGCATCATAAAACGTTATTTCTTTACATTTTGAAGATTTTTTTTGTTTTTGTTTTTCTTACCATGGGACTTGCAATCAATTGGTAGGACTTGTCTTGTGAGCCGAGGAGACAGAGCTTTATCTGCTGTTCCTCCCATACTGTGGAACAATCTCACTCCTAATGTCAGGATGGCTAGAACTTTGAATGATTTTAGGTCCCTTTAAAGACCCATCTTTTTAACTTGGCTTTTAATTCCAGATGAGCAGAAATGGTCAGGCTGTTCTTATAAGTAGTGCTCTATTTTATTATGTTATTATTTATCTCATTCTAGGTGTTTGTGTCCTATTATGTTTTATCTTTAATCTTGTACAGCACTTTGGTCACTGTGAAGTGCGTTAAAAATAAAGGTTGACTGATCGAACTGCATTCTTAAATGACTTTAAGCTGTTCCGTCACATTTTATAGTGGAGAAACGGCAGACTTTAAATCTAGAAAATGTTCCACCTATGAAAAATAAAATAAAATACAGACGCATGGCCTTCTCCAGATTAAGTCTTCATTTTCTTTTTCTTGCTTTTATGAGATTTCAAAAAAAATTCATGCAAGTGCTTTTTAAGGATAAACAAGGACAAAAACTGCAGATTTGCTGCTGTCTATCCCTGTCCTTGTGTTTTGGTGCCCACTTCTAGTCCTTCTCTCTCTCCCAGCCAGTTGAGACAAAACAGTTGTCCTTCCAAAGTTTGAAGGTCTCCTCCTGCTACACTGCCACCTTACTATGAGCCCCTAATGAAAGGTATTTGAATGGTATCAAACTTTTAGCACAGACACACAAACTAACACCCAGAGTGGCAGCTACATTTATTGACATTGCTGGTAAAGTTGTGCAGTCTTCAAATAAATTAATCTTTTATTGCAGCAGCATAATCTTAAAATTTAGAAAGATCAAACCTTTAATTGACTTGTTTTTTTTAGGAAAATGACACATGGGATTATAGTTAGAATCCCGAACAATCCCTTCAAAATAAATACACCTATAACAACTTTTAACACAAGACTTTCTGTTTCCCGGAGGGTATAAATACACAAAAACTCATTTCTATTAACCACCACCCTCTAAACTAGATTACGACTCAAGCTTATCTTGTCACAAAAAAAATCCCCATAGCTCGCTTTTAGAGGACAGCAGCAACGTGTGGCATTTCTGTTTCAGCAACTTTCCACAGCAACATAAGATGCTTTCTACATGCCATCCAGCTAACTGTGGATTATGCCAAAACCTTTTCTGTCCCACCATCACAAAAGTAAACATGTAGAGTTTGCTCATCCCTGCTGGGACTTTGAGTGGAACAGTGTGTTATGACCAGGTGAGACTAAACCAAGCTGATACGGTGCGATTTCCAAAAATTGTAAGGCTGAAGATGCCTGACTGTTCGGCAGCGGTATAGGTGCAATAGTGGGCAGAAAGCTTCAGATGTTAATGCTTTTCATTACAGTTAGATGCTGAAAACAGATGGAGGAGGAAGGGAAGTAGGCAGCAGGAGAAGTGGTCATGTCTGGATAGAAGAGGAGGATAATCTGACGTCACTTGCACCACATGTCATCAGACTCTTTGAAATCCCAGGAGATAAATAAAAATCTGGTGTCCTCTGTGAGAAAACCGATTATAGATGTCGAAGGCTCTCTCATACACAGTCAAATCAACACAGAAATGGCTCATTAGACAACATTCCTCCATGTCCATCTCAGTACCCAGAACTCAATCCTCAAGATCAGTGGTTTTCAGTCCTGTTCCTCAGTACCAGGTGCCCTTCATGATTTAGATGAGCCTCTGCTCTATCACACCTGATTCCACTGATTGCATTACTTCCTCAGCATGCCATCAAGTTCCTTATTTAAGTTAGAAGTGTGGCAGCAGAGAAACAGCTAAAACATGCAGGACAGTGGACCCTAAGGACCAGGATTGAGAACCACTGCTCTAGAAAACTTGTGGGCTGAGCTGAAGAAAAGAGAGCATGACAGAGGATCTACGGTTCTGGACGATCGGGAGAGATTGTACATAGAAGAACGATCCTTCACTCTGAAGACAAAGTGCTGCCGTTCTGACAAAAAGGAATTAATGGCAGATCTGCCAAACAATTGTCCCCAGTGATTTTATTACAAAAAATTATTTCTTGTTGAATTTTCTAACTTTTTATTAATCTTTACCAAGGGTGCAAATAAAGTTGGAGGGAACCAATAATAATTTTCATCCTGTGAGACTTTGTAAACAGGCTCAGGGAGAGGCACCATCCGCTGTCATGTTCCCCAGTTGGGTGGTTCGTACCTCACTGGAGAGGCGCAGCTGGCGCGCCTGAGCAGTGGAAGTGGATGTTCTGCCACTTGCTGTCTCTGCGATGCCAGACACGAGTCTCCTCCGACTGGCTGGAGCGCGGCCGGCCCTGGTTGTCAACAAACTGAGTCAGCCGGATGTACGCGATGCAGGCGGCGTCCTCGCCGATCAGGTGGACGTGGGGGTTCAGGATGGTGGTGTGGATGGGCTTGTTGTTCTTAGCCAAAACTGGTGAAAAAAAAGACATTGGGGAAAAGATCAGGAAGATACTTCTATCTATCTCAGGGTAAAATCAACAGAAGAGAGAAAGAAAACTGATTTAGAGAATCTTGCAACAGAATTTATATCCCTGGAACTTTTTCTAAATATTGCATTACAACCAGAACCTTTAATGTATTTTATCTGGACTTTATGTGTAAATTCAATTCAATAATACTTGGGGACACAACAAACACAAAGAAGAAGGTTGCGCTGGTCAAAAGAGACCAAAATGTAACTTTTTGACCGAGATACACACTATGCGTGATATAAAATTAACACTGACCAGACTATCCCCACAGTGAAAGACGGTGGTGGCATGATCATGCAGTGGGAATGGTTTACATCAGCAAGGACATAAAAACTCATAAGAGTTGGTGTGAAGATGGTCTGAGCTAAATCAGGGCAATCTTGGTAGAACACTTGTTAGAGGCTGCAAAAGACTCTAAGACTGAGGCTGAGGTTCACCTTTCAGCTGGACAACAACACTAAATATAGAGCTAGACCTATAGTGGAATGGTTTAGATCAAAGCATGTTCATTTGTTTGAGTGGCCTAGTCAAATCCAACTGATGATCTGGGGTAAAACTTGAAAATGAATGTTTACAGAATTTTTGCATCCAATCTAACTGAGTTTGAACTATATTGCAAAGAGAAATGAGCAAAAGGTTTAGTCTCTAGTAGAGACATATCCCAAAAAACCTGCAAATGTAAATGCAGCAAAAGAGGGTTCTGAAAAATAATCGGGTCAGGGGATCTGAATTCAAACACAACTCATGTATCCTTTTTTCTTCTGCTGCACTACTACTGAGTTGGTTTATTACATAAAATCCCAATGAAATCCATTCAAGTTTGTGGTTGTAACATAAAATACCCCTGAAAGGCAATAAATTATGTGCATAAATATTTTTTTTTAAACATTTTTAATTTCTTTTTAATTTTTAAATAAATGTAAAGTAAAAACTTTTGAATTCATCATACTTTACCAAACATAGTAAATTATTTTTAAGCTTCAATCCTTATATTAGCAACAATCAGGCCAGATTGGATCTGATCTAGGTTTCTGAAGTGATGCAGCTTATTAATTTTGAAGCATCTATTAGCAAATACATATTGACATTTTAAGGCATCATGCTGTATATTATCCTATTTACAAGTTACAATGTACAACCTTTCTTGTCGGGTAAAACATAACTTTTAATTCTTCCTATAAACACTTCTTCTGATTGACCAAATACAGAAAGTGGACTAAATAAAGAGAAACATTGCCATTTTTCATTCTCAGCATTATAACAAAGAAGAATCAGTAGGTAAACAAATGTTTATATCTCACGATTCTCAAAGTAGAATCTGTGGAAATCCATTCCCTCTACCAGGTTTCCCAACGCCTCCGGCTCAAACGAAGTTAGTCCAGGATCGCAGATCTTACTGAACATAGAACAGGAGGGCTTGTTAAAGACGCAAAATTTTGCAACTGATACAAAATATACAAGAGATCTAGACTCACGCGTATGCGTCAAAGTCTCCGTTGTTGATGGCCTCGATCAGCTGTTCGGTGATCTTGATGATTTCTTGTTTGCGTGCTGCAGAGAACAGAAGGAAGATATGGGAATCAAAGGTAACCAATCACATGGGCTGGACCGACGGAGGGAAGTTAGTTCAGTTATTTAAACACAACCTCTGGCAGTGGCAGCCACTTCTCCATCCAACGCAGATTAAATGAAATTTGAAACAGTTCCCTTACTTAACAGAATCAGTGAAAGCACATTCAAACGAGGAAAACCTCAGCAGCTTCCAGATGTTAATCCTGAACAAACACAGTTTATTAAGAGAGCACATACACACGAAAGGCCACTCATCCCATACCATCACAAGCAGTATCACGTTTTTTTTTAAATCTAAAGACAAGTCTAACCAACCAGCTGCAGCTTGTAGGGAACTACCTGCAGAGCATCAAATAGGTTTAATGAGGCTCAAACACACAAAAACAAGCCACCTTTATTTAGATCCACATGATGCACTTCACTCTGCAGAACATGCTTCTGTTTATACGGAGATGTTAAAGGTCTCATTCACTGAGAAACAGTTTAAAACTTGCTCTTTTTGAGATACGATCCTTCACTCTGAGTAGGACATGCATGCTGCACGTCATACTGTTGTCCCACCCACGTTGCCTCCATTGGCCACAGAACGGAAACAGATGGCAAAAATGAGCGGATCAGAAGAAGATGTATTATCTAGAAGTGGATCCTGGCCACGCCCACGGGAAGGTGGGAGCCAGAGAGAGCACATTTGGGCTGGTGGAAGCTAACCATTAGCAATGCCACAACATGGCAGAACAGGGTCTGGCTTGTGTTACTTGTGGACATAGACATCAGCGTTGCAATTTTACCCAAGAAAGACGAGCTGAGGAAGGAACTGTTGGAATTTGTCTTGGAACACCACCAGTGAAGTAAGTTAGGTTAGGTATTTGTTCGGAGGCAGCATAAGAGTCACATTGCTTTTAGCCAATCGGAGGTGAGACATTTGCATATGAGGAATATTATTGAGTAAGGCTAGAATCCTGGCATTTCCCAACACCACTCCTCCAACAAACTGCAACCTCCTGAAACATTTTTTCAACAGAAAAAAACTCACAAGGCATTCATTCAAACAAGAGACCACAGCAAATATATGAAAGAGACGAGTGAATGAGACCTTTAAAGACAATAATACAATCCCACACTGGGGTCTAAAGTCCTCTGATCACATCTGCTGGTTGGCTACCATGCAGCTAGGGGCGGGGGGTGGTGTTCTGTTGGGCTTAGTACTCACTCTGGGAGGGGGACAAGGAGGGACAGGAAGGGGAGTGAGGGGGAGTGGTGTGTGCAGGTGGAGGTGGAGGGGCTGACTTGGCGCAGGGAGCCGGCGCCGAAGCGGCGTCACCTTCGGGTGCAGCGGGCGGCGGCACCCTGCGAACGCTGCTTACCAGGTCTGTGAGCCGGGACACTAAGTGGGGGTCCAGGATGGATGGATGGACAAAAGTGATAGAAGAACAACGAACAGATTAGAAACAATAAGACGGGAAAAAACATGAAGATGAAGGAACGGGTAAATTTCTACAGTCATTACATTACATAACATTAAGTTAAAGTTAAATAATAAACTTTGAAGAAGAACAAAGAATGTCGGGAGAAAGCGATGTTAGCTACAGACTAACAGAAGTTACTTTGGGTTTTTAATTTTGGTAATATTACTATAGAAGACTTATGATTTTGTAATTACTGATTTTGTCTTTTTCCTCTGGTTTTCAAATGAACAAGAAGGACATAATCATGTTGTCAAGGATGGACTGCAACACAATGGCTCTCACACACGGAGTCGATTCCCAGTTTCTTTTCCATCTAAACTCAGCAAAAAAAGAAACGTCCTCTGACTTTCAACTGTTTTTACTATCAGTAAACTTAATGTGTGTAAATTTGTATTTGTATGAACACTAAAAGAGTCAACACCATAAGACATAAACTAAAAGTGTTTCACAGACATGTGACTAACAGAAATAGAATAATGTGTCCTTGAATGAAGGGAGGATCAAAATCAAAAGTACCAGTCAGTATCTGGTGTGGCCACCAGCTGCTTGAAGTACTGCAGTGCATCTCCTCCTCATGGACTGGACCAGATTTGTCAGTTCTTGCTATGAGATGTTACCCCACTCTTCCACCAAGGCACTTGCAAGTTCCTGGACATTCCTGAGGGGAATGGCCCTAACCCTCACCCTGCGATCCAACAGGTCCCAGACGTGCTCCATGGGATTGAGATCAGGGTTCTTTGCTGGCCATGGCAGAACACTGACATTGCTGTCATGCAGAAACTCACGCACAGAACAAGCAGTATGGCTGGTAGCATTGTCCTGCTGGAGGATCATGTCCGGATGAGCATGCATAAAGGGTACCACATGAGGGAGGAGGATGTCTTCCCAGTACCACAAGGCATTGAGATTGCCTGCAATGACAACAAGCTCAGTCCGATGGTGATGTGATATACCGCCCCAGACCATGGCGGACCCCCCACTTCCAAATCGATCCCGCTCCAGGGTACAGGCCTCGGTGTAACGCTCATTCCTTCGACGATAAACACAAATGCGTCCATCACCCTTGGTGAGACAAAACCGTGACTCATCAGTGAAGAGCACTTTTTGCCACTCCTGTCTGGTCCAGCAAAGGTGGGTTTGTGCCCATAGACGGCGTTGTTGCTGGTGATGTCTGGTAAGGACCTGCCTTACAACAGGCCTACAAGCCCTCAGTCCAGCTTCTCTCAGCCTATTGCGGACAGTCTGAGCACTGATGGAGGGATTGTGTGTTCCTGGTGTGACTCGGGCAGTTGTGGCCATCCTGTACCTGTCACGCAGGTGTGATATTCGGATGTACCGATCCTGTGCAGGTGTTGTTACACGTGGTCTTCCACTGCGAGGATGATCAGCAGTCCTTCCTGTCTCCCTGTAGTGCTGTCTTAGGCGTCTCACAGTGCGGACATGGCAATTTATTGCCCTAGCCACATCAGCAGTCCTCATGCCTCCCTGCAGCATGCCTAATGCACGTTCACGCAGATGAGCAGGGACCCTGGGCATCTTTCTTTGGGTGTTTTTCACAGTCGGTAGACAAGTCTCTTTAGTGTCCTGCGTTTTTAGAACTGTGACCTTAAATGCCTACTTTCTGTAAGCTGTTAAGGTCTTAACGACGGTGGTATGGTTAATTGAACATGCATGGAAAACATTGTTTAAACCCTTTACAATGAAGATCTGTAAAGTTATTGGAATTTTTACAACATTATTGTTGAAATACACAGTCCTGAAAAAGGGGCGTTTCTTTTTTTGCTGAGTTTATATAGTTTTTCTTCTGCCTCTCTTTACAAATTTTGCATTAATTGTCTTTTTTCAAATTCCGAACTTGAAATGTATGCTTATCTTTTGTATTTTTCCTATAGCAAGTATTTTTTGCTCTTGGTCGTTTTTCACCTTTATCAGTTTCACTCGGTTAGTTGTTTTTATTAGGGCTATTCGTTTGCACTTTGAATCAAATTAGACTATGTTTGTCTTTCCTTACAAGTAGTAGTGTAGCCTTTGCAAAATTTTGTATGTTGTTTTGGTTATTTTCCATCATTACTTTGTTTCTCTGAAGTCAGTCTGTAACTACACAATATTTTAGTGCAAAGTTTTGCATCTTTTTCTTGCAATTCCATTTGTGGGCATTTAAAAGTATTTCTATAGCTTCTTGTTCAATTTGCATGTATGTCTCTCTATTGGACATACTAGGACTACATTTCAAAGGTGAGAAGCTTTGCACTTCCTCAATTTACTTGTTTCACATCAGTTATGTTGCTGTTCAGTAATCTGTCCAAGCTTCACGTCATGCAGCATCTTGGCATGGTATCAGAGTGAAATCAGATGCCAGCTAAATGAATAACTCCCATTTAGAGGTCATTTACTATTGAGTCTGTTTTGGCTCCTGCCCACTTACTCTGCATTGGGACAACAGGGATGTGTGGAGGTGAGGGGGCAGAGAGGGCAGCTGGAGGCGGAGTGCTGGATCTACCTTCACCGTCTGTGATGGGCCCTGAGCCCCTACGCACAGAGCCCAGAAGGTCCGCGAACTTCGCAGCAGCTGAATTTGGGAAGGGAGGAACACGAAGGCGGTTGAATTTAAAAGCAACCCCCAGAACTTGCAAACGTCCTTGTGAGCAGTTATCATAAACATATGCTTATAGTTCTCAAACACTTTCTGAATAATATTCTGACGAATTTCATGCTTGGAAGTGTGAGAAAAATAACACTAACGCAGTCCAGAATTAAGGAGGACTGTTATTTTATTTTACTCCATAAGAGGGAGTCAATGAGTAATTCTAAAAACAGAGGTGGAAAATTGACTTGAGAAAAAACGGAAAGAATTTAAAGCAATTTAACATTTTTATTCCATTCTCAATGCTGTTAGTAAATGTTTAAAAAGGCCTAGAGGCAAATATAAAAATGCTGCTGATGTCACTTTGCAGAAGTCAGAGAGCCTTTGGGATTTAGTGTTGCTAAACGGCAGCATATGGCTGTTTTAGTACATGCAGAGATCAAATGGAAAACACACCAAATAAAAAAAAACATAGCTTCTGGTAGGAGATAAGAATATGTGGATGTTACAGGTTTAACCTGGCCGTCCATGCTGACTTACAGTGCACAGCAGCTGAGGAGCCCTGAGTGCTATCAGGCTGGGAACTTGTGCTGGACTGCGCCTTAAGCGAGCTGTTGTCTAAGCTCTTTCCTGACGACATGCACACACACAGAATGAGATCAAACACAGGTGAATCAACAGATGAAATCCAGACGGATATTTTCCACCAGAGAAAAACAACACAATCGGGAAATAATGACAGGAGTGGGGAGATGACACGGTGGGGGCTTGTAAACACGTAAAGAACGCAGTTTTGTCCTCACACAGAAATTAAAGGAACTCTTTAGTTGAAGCAACAAAAGTAATCGTTACCTCAGTTAATGACTCAATTTCAGCCAGATTTACAGCTGTGGCTGCTGCTGCATGTTGGGTTTTATTGGGTCATTACTGTGATTCTCACCCGAGAGCAAAAGATTGATGATGACAACAGTGATGGCTGTAATAATGAGAAAGATTACTCATGATGTTTAACTGCTGAAGGAGGAACAATATAAAACTCAGCTGGACTACAGTGGCGGAATTTTATCACATTTTGTCTTTTTAAAACCACAAACTAAAATGTATATTTCTGTAATTTATGTGATAGATTAATAAGATGTACCACAAAACTGTCAATTGGAAGGAAAAGAGTAAATGACTTTCACTACTGGTAACAACAACAAAAATCTGAAGTGTGGCTTGAAACCTTCTTTACTATGATAACCCCAAATAAAATCCAGTGCATACTTGCCTTGAAAAGTTACTTAACTCTTAAATAAAGTCCACATGAACTAAATTTAACCATCTGATGTGTGAAGACCTTAAACCTGTTTTAAAGGGTGATAAGAAGAAAGCCACTGTTGATAGAAAGCTGTTCTAAGATGATGGGAAGATGGATGGAGCTAAATACAGGCGAATCCTGTAAGAAAAACCAATTGGAGACTGAAGAAGACTTGAGATGGATGTGGAGGTTCAACATACAGTGGGAGCTATAATGGAATGGCCCAGTCAAAGTTCAAACCTAAATTCAATTGAGAATCTTTGGAAAGACATGGAAATTGTTGTTCACAGATGTTCTCCCTCCAATAAGACGACTTGAGCTATCAGTCTACAACTGTGCAAAAGCCAAAGATTTGCTGCTTTACCGGCAGAAAAACGTGATTCTATAAAGTTTTGCCTCAGTGAAGGTGAACAAACTCACACCACTCTTTTCTGATTTTTATTTGTAAAATTTTAAAACAGCCATGCAGTTTGTCTCATCAATTCACAATTATGAACTACTCTGTTGATTTTTCAAAAACTCAATAGAATCCATAGAAGTTTGTTGTTATAAGTGAAAAGGTTGAAGGAGAATAAACATTTTTGCAAGTCATTATTCTATCTGGTGAACATGAATGTGATTCATAAATAGAAGGATATAAATGAACGATGCATGGGGGAAAAATAATCCCAATAAAGATCTGCACACTCCCATCTTACAAGAGAAAATTTTACTTCAGAAACGGAAGAAGAAACATTCAAGTGCACATTGTTTCACCGACAGATAACTTGCAACAAAACTCCAAATAATAAACGTCTTTCAAAATAACCAGTAAACCAAAAAAAATTTGTAACAAAGACAAGCAGCATAAAATGTAACCAAGTCTAATAAGCAGCATAGTATTGAGACTATTACAATAGATCACATCCTCCAAAAGTCAAGGTGGGTGTTGGATTACAAAGCAGCTGTCCGGCACTAACCTGACAAGACCCCACAAATACTAAGAAGGCACAAACTGTTCCAAACAAACACGACTGCTCCCTCCTCCCACACTCACCTAGCCTGTGAGGTGTTTCACTGCACCGTCACCCCTGTTTAAATCTCAAGATCCATAAAAATGCCGTGTGAGACGAATGCCCTCCAGGGGTGGCGCTAGCAGAGCGGCGTGTGCTCACCGTGTCACCTCTCTGGGCGGTCTGTCGCCGTTTCCTGCCAACAGAGCTAAATTTAGGTGGCCTCCCCCTTTTTTAGCCTCGACGTCCCTGCCAAAAGTGCCCCTACCCTATCCAAGCCTCCCAGAGGGGTGTGGTGGTAGGATTCCTTTTGGGAGAGGAGGACTGTGCAGGGCTTTTAGGACTACAAAGTATATTAAGTAAGTATTTAAAGAAGTATGCATTTTTCTCTTCTTAAATGTTTTTAATATGGCCAGTGACATAAACGTTCAACCAAATGTTGGTAACAACCCAAGTTATTCAGAAATACAAAGAAACTTTAAGGAAGATTTTTCAGAAATCATGTCTTAAAAACTGGAATGAAAACAGGAAATATGTCGGAACATATGAAGAAAAAGGATGTGCAGGACAGCATAGGAAGCCAAAAAAAAAAAAACTCAGCTGAAATGTGTCAATATTAAATAAATATAATTTGGAAGTGGAAAGAACATCATTTCACCATAAATCATTCAAGACCAGGTGCCCTTCATAGGATTTCTCACTAATGACTCAAATTTTCATTTTTAAGACTTTTCCGAGAGCCAAGGAGCGAATCCAGAAAGCTTCAGAAACACCTGAAAATAGCAAGTACAGTTTTCCTATGAAAACAATAAGTAACTTACTCAACCACAATGGTCTCTACGCACGCATACTGCACAAAACTCCCCATCTGAAGAAAATAGCCAACTAAAGTTTACCTAAAGTCTGCTGCAGAAGAATTGCACAAGCCACTGATATAGCCTACTAAGAGAACCTTAGCTGGTCAGATGAGCTTAAAGCTGAACTCTTGTGCACACAAGGAAGACAATACTGGGACAATACTGGTAAGAATCTGAAAATAAAACAAGTTTGGAGCTCCAAGCAAGACAATACACCCCAACATGCAGTCAAGGAAACTGTTAATTGATTTGAAGATAGATTGACCCAGTCAACCCCTTGACTTGTATTAAACTAAAAGTCTAAAACTAAAAGAACAGAAGATCAGAATACATTAAAATAAACCCCAGAACTTTCAACAGCTTGTGAAGAGGAATGGGTCAATATTACACTAGCAATGCCTATGTCTATTTTGTCCGTAAATGAGATTGTCATTACAAAAAAAACAATTTCTACAGAGTACGTAATAAATTCTGTTTCGTACGTCCCTGTGTCATTCTGATGCTTTTACTCATAACTTCAATCGTTACTTGTAAATCTTATGTCATTGGCCCCATTAGAAATATGCAAACCCGGAAAAACATTACGGTATTCCATTCTTATTTCACCTACTGTCATCTTCTTTATTGCTGCTGCTATGGGAGGTTAAAAGGAGGTTATTACATTTCCAGTGGTAATGCATTTCTGTTATGCATGCCATCAAATGATCAAACAAAACAGCAGAAGTGTAAAAATGTCATATTGCCAAAGCAATGATCAACAATCATTGTATGGGGTTCCCACATTATGAAATCGTAACTACCTGATAAGATGAAAAACATTCCGTTTATGTGCTCCTTCAATAAGTTCTCCCTCATAAAACATCACCATGAGAACGTGACAACTTTAACACTGCTTTTTCCATTTAAAGGCTTTTCCCAGGATAACAGGATGCAATTTTTACATATGTATGTACACATGCCGCATGTGCACACACAAGTAAGACACTCAGTATGTGTACATGCACATTTAAATCGAGAAACTGACAAAAATTTAGTTAATAGCTTAACCAGAGAGGGAGCCTTTATCCCAGTTGCATGTCACTCAAAAAATTGAATTATTGAATGAAGTGAGTTGGCCTCCACGACGCTAGGTGGTGTCATGCGCCTTTTCAAGTTGGCAGCAGTGAAGCAGAGGGAGTAGAAGCAGGATATGCACAATGAGTGAAGAAATGGACGACAACATGCTGCAGCATAGAACATTTTGTAAGTACTGTACTGTTTGATTGTGTTACACTCATTGCTGCTTGTTCCGGTGTTGATATTCACACCTCTGCGGTCTTGTCACTTCCTGAAGGGGGAGTGCCCAGGCTGCTAACAGCTCACCTAAGCTGCATCTGCTGTTTACATGCAGAGGAATTTGGCTTTCTAGGATTAAAGGACTAATGTTGCAACAGGACCTCGAAAAACTCATCCATGTGCTTATCTTTAGTTGGATTGATTACTACAACAGTGTCTTCACAGTTCTGCCTAATAAGTCAATCAGACATGGGGGCAGCTGATCCAAAACGCTGCTGCTTGCCTCCTCACTAGAACCAGGAAGTAGAGCACTTCACCCTGTTCTAAAGTCCTTACACTGGCTCCATGTAGCTCAAAGAATAGACTTCAAAATACTTTTACTAGTTTATAAATCATTGAATGACTTAGCACCAAAGTATGTGGAAGATCTGTTGTCCTAATATCAACCCCCCCAGACCACTCATGTCCTCCAAGTCTAGAACCAAACATGGAGAAGCAGCTTTCAGTTTCTATGCTCCCCTTATCTGGAATAAACTCCCAAACCACTGCAAAGCTGCTGAAACACTAAGTTCCTTTAAATCAAGGGTGAAAACCCATCTGTTTAGAGCTGCCTTTGAGTAAGTGATTAATAAAAGTTGGAATGTCATATGTTTTGATATGTCATATGTTATGCTTCTAATGTTGTATTTTATTGCTACTTTTATTTTATCCTCTAGTGATGTAAAGCACCTTGAATTGCGTTGTTTTTAAAAGTGTGCTTTACAAAAAGAGTTGCCTTGCCTTCTAACCGCATTATCTGGGTGAGTTAGTTAGATTAATACTAGGCCATTTCGGTTCGACTCCAGTCGGACTAAGGTGTGTATGTGCATTTCAAAGGTCCAAATTCAGTCGGGCTAACAGCAATTCGGTTTTCTCTTACTGCATAAAAACGTACAGACTCCTATGTTTTTGATTTTGGCCAACTCTATAGCAATAACTGAGTACATCTGGATGTAGTTCTGGCGGCCAACATCTTCATTACAGACGACAAAGTGGTTGGTCTGCTGCAAAAATCTGCTTTCTTGCTAAAATGTGAAGAATTAATAGGAGTCGTAGGGGCTACGGCGACCAATACGATAGTACAGTTGGTTACAAAGGAAACTGAAGGCAGGCTGGTGATAAGACGCTGCTCATCAAAGAGTCAACCTGTTTTCCAAGGCAAGACCCTAAGAGCTGCTTAATGTTAAAAGAGCAGCGCTCTGAAGTTTTACATTTTTTCTTCATATAGCAGGCACATTCTCACATGAAATCATATTCTAACGGCAAAGAATGACAGCAACACAATAACAGAAATGCATGGGGTTTTCATGGTCATTAGCATGAGTAATAGCCTTGCACTTCAAAGGTCAGATTTGGCACTTTTAAGTTACAGCATGCAAATTCAGGTTATCTGGATATTAGAGGAAACAAGACAGACAATCAAAATTTAAAACCGAACTCTAAACTAATGTAAAAATAACAACAGGAAAATGTGGCTTGGTCTGCGCAATATATTGCCATTTACTTCGGTATTGGTATGAAAAGTAAAACTTGGCCAATTTTAACAACCAATGTTTATTCTATCCTGTTGGGCCTTGTGTTTGATCATGAGACAGTGACAGGTGATAGTAATATAGCGCAGGATTATGGGGTGTTTAACTGAAACCGAGAAGCATTATTAGCAGTGGGGATGTTTTTGTACTCTGTCAGAAGGGTAGGGAAATATAAATACAATATAATATATAATATCGGTAATCGGCCATAACAGGAATAATAATATTGGATATCAATATCGACCCAAATGTTCATATCAGTGCATGCTTAGTCTGGAGTAAGCAACTATATTGGGCTGCATGACAGATTTCCATTTGTTCCCTTCATTTATCATCACAACACTGATACCAACATCTAAATTAACCGAAAGCAGCAATAGCAGCAAGGATGCAGAGTAGGAATTCACTTGACTTGGAAATCATAAAAACCCTCTTTATTATCGCATCCAAGGAGTTTTTGCAATATTAATATTGTGCACATTACCAATGTGAGGAGAACATTTTAATATATTCTGCCGTCCTAAATTTGAGCAGTTTTTGGTGAGTCAGAAACCACTGGCTGCAAGTTAATCAGACAGACCTAAAAAGCAGATAAATTACTAGACCTCTGCTTCTGTTCTGCTTGATCGTTGTTTTGAACACTGGTTCAGCGTTCATGCAGTTCTCAGCTGGGGTTGCTAGGGAATTCAAAATAACTATAAAGAGGAAGAGAAAATGGAAGTGCACATTCTGTTCTGCGTGCTTGACAGTATAATGAAGCATTCATGACCCCATTTAGACTCATTGTACTCAGCTGAGATGTTGAAAACAGGGCTCTTTAACTGTGCTGAACTCCGCAGGCTAGAAGAACTCAGACACACCCACAAAACACACACAAAAAAAAAAAGACTTGAAACAAAAGCGCTGTGTAAAGTTATTTGCTAGTAGCTGGCTATGTTCTGCACAGCCGCAACTGTGCCAGCTGAATATTCAAACAGGCATGTTAGTATTTTGAGGAACGGATTACTCGGGATAGTAGATTCAACTGAACACGTATGAGGAGAGCCAATCCGAAACAGCTGTACAAGACATCTAACATTTTACAACCCTCCGCTCACCTCTCAGACACACCAACAATCACACAGCAGATGTCAAAATGCATCATGATGAGACAATGCAGTCGGGCTCCACCAGGGGTCAGTAAAATGTTGGCTTTCAGCTGATTTAAAGCACAGCAGAAACGTTGGAAACATATTCTTTAGAAAGACTTCTCTCAACAATTATAATGTGCTGCAGGCTTTTTAAGTGGGTGTGTATACACAAAAAAAAAAAGATGGATGGATGGATAAATGGCAGGGTGGACAACTGGTTGGATGGAAAGATGCATGTATGGTTGGATGTATAGCTATAGGACAAAAAAACTGGACAGATGGCTGGATTGATTGATTCATGGGTGATGGACAAACAGATGGATGGACAGGCGGATGAGATGGATGGAGAGTAAACAACAGAGGCTCAGGGAAATCACATCAAGAGATAAAACAAAGGCTTCATTTTAGAGGCTCTCCGGATTGCTTCAACACATAAGGACAAACTTAACAATTACACGAAGAGACTCTTTCTGTGTGAAAACTGTCAGGAACAAAAAGCAGCTTCTCTGAAAAAGAAGAAACCCAGCTGCAAATCTAAAAAAAAGAAGCTACCAGGCAATCAAAGAGACGCAAAAACACATTTTTATTTCCTCTGCTGTTGTAAAACCTACTCATCTGCCTGATAAGATATTCATCATCACAAGCCTGCAGTTACACAAGCTGGCTGCCATAACAAACTGCTTCATAAAAACATTAAGTGCTGATTGTAAACTATTGAAAAAAAGAAAGATTAGCTGTTTCTTTAATGGCAGTGAACAAAGTCTAAGAATTCGCCAGCTTAGACTTATTTGTGTCGGAGTAGCCTTACCTTTCACATCCTCGTCTTCCACAGTGGTGTTGCTGCTGTCTGATGATTCCTGGATAAGAAAACAAACCACACAATCATTTTATGTGCAATTCAAAGTACAAGTAAAGACGTCTGTCACAAGAGGGGTAAACAAGGCAAATCTGCACAGACAGAACACAGGCCAGCAGGTGGAGTATCCTATCATGCCATATCATGTTTTCGGAAAACCACGAACATTGAGAACATCTATTACATCAACCAAGTCAATGTGGAATCCCTTCACAAGTGGAAGCCAACAATCCTGCACATGTCTTAGTAAGAATCATCAGTAAAACCTTGCAATCAAACTAACTGTAAATCTGTGTGACCTTGAACACATTCTGCATACATCAAAAAAAGGCTTTTAAGCAACTTTAAAAACGTTGTTCCTCTTTCTCAAAATCGGCTGTCATCCTGGGCAGAGCGGCAGGCTGTTCTGATATATTTCTCCACCTGTCTGCCTTTCTGTCGCTCATTTTGCCAGAGGAGGAGTTTCTGATTTCCAATTAGCAGATTAAATGGGTCTAAATTCCCCTGCATGTACAGGGGTGCTGAGAGACTCCATGGCCTGATTAGTGAGTGCACACGTGCACCAACAGCTTCAAGAGCACAAAAGTGGATTTTTATAGGCTTTAAAAGAGCAGCCGGTGACCTGGGCAGAAGATAAAACAGAGCAAAGAGGAAACGCTGCATTTCTGTTCCTTAAAGAAGTTAAAGACTGTAACATTTGTTCAGACAATCTGATCGGATTCACTTTAGCTCAAATAATCCTTTTAACTTGAAATTTCTACTGAGATGAGACGTATTCTACTCTAAACTAAATGGGTTTCAAAAAAAGTTAGTGATAATAATTCCTTTGTGTACAAAACAGGTTTATAAAAAGTGCCAGTTAAACCGGACATCACATAAAGCTCAGTCATGCCTGGGTGGAAGGGATTTTTCTGCAAACTCATTCAAATTCACGCACCATGTCCAAATACATACTGTGCAAAAACACATTTTCTGTACTATCAGAAGTTGCATAAGCAGAGAAATCTACCAACATAAAAGTAATGGAGTGTAGTGAACTGAATAATACCAGTTTGTTATTTAAAGTGCCTTGAAATAATACTTACTATGAATTGGCGTTTTAAAAAGAAATCAACATTAATTGAATTATTTTTCACTTTTTCTAAAACAAGAAACATATTTGTAATAATTTTACATCACATTTCTTTGTTTAACGGTGCACAGGACAAAATGACAAGTAAAAAAAGACATGTTCTAAAAAAAATTATTGTCTCTAAACATTCCAATTTCACAAAGATTTTAAAAAAAAAACACTGAGTAATTGTGGAGAAAGTTTATTTTTTTTGTTTGTATAAACTCTCAAAAGGTGAATATTTTTGTTGTGTACTGCATTACATGGATGAATTCTGCACATTTTGCCACAGAATATTCAAATACAGGTTCATTTGGACCCAATGTTCTGGATCAGACCCAGTTGGTAAAAACTGTTGCATCTGTACTAAAGACAAACACAAGATGCTATATTGTATAATCAATAATAAGTCAACTGTATTTCCAGGTTAGGAAAACATATGGTTAAGTTTTTGGTCAGTTTTATTTTACATTTTCGCTTGTTTGTTGCACATTTATCGTACATTTAAATATCAACTGCCTGTCCCCATGGTTTAAAAAATGGCATCAGTCCATATTAGTTCCTAATAAGAAAAGGTTCCTATTAATTAATTAAAATATAATTGAAAAGTTACTTTAAGAAATTTAATTCAAATAGTAAACCATTCATTACACACAGATTGATGCTTAATATTACAAATGTTTGTTAGTATTAGTTTTGATTATTATGGCTTATGTGACAGTGTATCCTACACAATCATGGGGAAGACTGATGACTTGACGGTTGTCCAGCGGACAGTATCTGACATTCTAATGAATCTAAGAGGAAGTTGGTGTAAAAAAGTTACTGAATTAAATGCCAGGCAGGAGCTAATAGTTTGTTACTAAGCAGAACTTGATGAAAAAGAGATATCCTCAGCAAGTCTTCCTTTTTAATTACTAAACTGGTTTGCAGCAAATATACATGCAGAAGTAAGAAACATCTGTTAGCCAATTTAAGCTTTTTTTCAACACAACACGTGTGTCAGAGTTCAATATCTATCACACGCACACAAACACTAAATCCACATGGAATGCAATGGGGCACTCACACAGATGCATGTTAAAAACATGTAATAAGGATAGGAGAAGGAAAAAGGAGACAAGCAGAATGAGAGAAAAGGATGAAGAGTGAGGTCAGGACTTGGGAATGCAGAATACCTTTGTCCCGTCCACCGGATTATGGATGACGGTTGTCTGAGGTTCCTGGAAAAAGAGGAGGGGAGGTGGAGAAGATGGAAGAAACATGAAAGAGAGGGAAACAGCAGAATTTGAAGTAAATGTAAATAGCAATGGACAAAGTAAAGAAGAGACGGAGACAAGAATGCTGGATGAGAAGAAAGTGCTTGGAAATGCTGGTGGAAGAGATGAGGGCGGAACCCTCCAACAAAGCGACAGAGTGGGTGGAAGAGCTGAAAACCGTAATTTGGAGTCAGCTCTGCTCCCTGCAGACTAACGAACGAAAAACACAGACATTCATCCAGCCAAAGAGTTTAAAATCAGTGCGTCAAAGAATACTCTACACTGACCCAACCAATAAAAGCACAGAATTCCTCATAACATGCCCCACCAGTAAACTCACTGTCTTTTTTATATCGGAACTTATCTCTGGACCAGCCAGCTATGCAGACATAATTTTGACCTGCCCTCCATGTTCTCGATTATACAAACATGAGCCGAATCATTTGAATTGTAAGAAATCAAAAGGGAAGAATTAGACAGCTCATATATTATGCATAAAGGGTAATGTGACATAGATCTCACAAGGGGTTGGCAAACCCTGCAGAAAAACTGCAACAACCCCCAGGTTGTCAAGCTGTTCTACCAGCCTAGTCTCAGAGATGATAGACCAGTGAGAACCATCATTTCAGGATAATGTTCTACAGTGGCTTGCAAAAGTATTCGGCCCCCTTGAACTTTTCCACATTTTGTCACATTACAGCCACAAACATGAATAAGTTTTATTGGAATTCCATGTGAAAGACCAATACAAAGTGGTGTACATGTGAGAAGTGGAACAAAAATCATACATGATTCCAAACATTTTTTACAAATAAATAACTGAAAAGTGGGGTGTGCGTAATTATTTAGCCCCTTTTGCTCTGAGTGCAGTCAGTTGCCCATAGACATTGTCTGATGAGTGCTAATGACTAAATAGAGTGCACCTGTGTGTAATCTAATGTCAGTACAAATACAGCTGCCCTGTGACGGCCTCAGAGGTTGTCTAAGAGAATGTTGGGAGCAACAACACCATGAAGTCCAAAGAACACACCAGACAGGTCAGGGATAAAGTTATTGGGAAATTTAAAGCAGTCTTAGGCTACAAAAAGATTTCCCAAGCCTTGAACATCCCACGGAGCACTGTTCAAGGGATCATTCAGAAATGGAAGGAGTATGGCACAACTGTAAACCTACCAAGACAAGGCCGTCCACCTAAACTCACAGGCCGAACAAGGAGAGCGCTGATCAGAAATGCAGCCAAGAGGCCCATGGTGACTCTGGACGAGCTGCAGAGATCTACGGCTCAGGTGGGGGAATCTGTCCATAGGACAACTATTAGTTGTACACTGCACAAAGTTGGCCTTTATGGAAGAGTGGCAAGAAGAAAGCCATTGTTAAAAGAAAACCATAAGAAGTCCCATTTGCAGTTTGCCACAAGCCATGTGGGGGACACAGCAAACATGTGGAAGAAGGTGCTCTGGTCAGATGAGACCAAAATGGAAAACGCTATGTGTGGCGGAAAACTAACACTGCACATCACTCTGAACACACCATCCCCACTGTCAAATATGGTGGTGGCAGCATTATGCTCTGGGGGTGCTTCTCTTCAGCAGGGACAGGGAAGCTGGTCAGAGTTGATGGGAAGATGGATGGAGCCAAATACAGGGCAATCTTGGAAGAAAACCTCTTGGAGTCTGCAAAAGACTTGAGACTGGGGCGGAGGTTCACCTTCCAGCAGGACAACAACCCTAAAAATAAAGCCAGGGTAACAATGGAATGGTTTAAAACAAAACATATCCATGTGTTAGAATGGCCCAGTCAAAGTCCAGATCTTAATCCAATCGAGAATATGTGGCAAGATCTGAAAGCTGCTGTTCACAAACACTGTCCATCTAATCTGACTGAGCTGGAGCTGTTTTGTAAAGAAGAATGGGCAAGAATTTCAGTCTTTAGATGTGCAAAGCTGGTAGAGACATACCCTAAAAGACTGGCAGCTGTAATTGAAGCAAAAGGTGGTTCTACAAAGTATTGACTCAGGGGGCTGAATAATTACGCACACCCCACTTTTCAGTTATTTATTTGTAAAAAATGTTTGGAATCATGTATGATTTTCGTTCCACTTCTCACGTGTACACCACTTTGTATTGGTTGTTCACGTGGATTTCCAATAAAATTGATTCATGTTTGTGGCTGTAATGTGACAAAATGTGGAAAAGTTCAAGGGGGCCGAATACTTTTGCAAGCCACTGTAAAAAACAAACGACTCCACTCGTAAACGCTGGAGTTGGGCCTTTTACTGATACAAAATGCCACAACTAAAATCAGAAGAAAACTCGAAAACCATTGCACCTTTTCTGATACTATGTAACTTTGTGTAACGAACATTAGCCTCCAGCCCCGGAAAAGAGCATATTGCATTGTTAGAGATTGATTTGGACTTACACTCCAACACCATTCCCTTTTTATTTTGGCAGGCTCTGATTCCGAAACCCCCCCCCCCTCCCCCCTCTGCTCTCAGGCTTCACTCGACATACAGTAAATCACAACCCATCAGCAACCTCCATATCCTCCACAGCCCTACTGTCCCTGGAGGAAGGAACACCTCTCTGATGACCAATCATTAGCTCTCTCTCTCTCTCTCTCTCTCTGTGATGCTCCTGGTGTTGCCTAGGCAACCGTCTCCTAGGGAAACAGGCACCGATGGCAGCTCAGATGATGATAAGTGAGAACAAAGCACCTTGGGTGTACACATTAGGTAGGTGTGACTGCTGATGGCACCATATCATCTGATGGGGGGGGCACCAGTGACCTCACTTTGGTGCAATTAAACTGATTCAATTTAATTGGATATGGGTAAAAAAACAACAACCAAAAAACCCAAACAAGACATAGTTGGCTTGAATGTATTAATGCATCCTAAATTCCTTCACCTGACCCAACAGCTTCCAGGTTAGAGGATTAGGGTTGTGGATGTGGAGGCAGTTTGCTCCGGCTCCAAAAAGAATGATTTAACATATTTAAAGTCCAAACACTAACTCGCTTGAGTCCCTCGCAGCATAAAAGAGATCCCAGCCCCCCTCTGTTCTCCAAACGGCTTCAGTTCACATTCGTAAGATAAAATAAATAAATGTTACTCTCTCTTTAAATTCTCTGCACTGCAGCTTAGTGCATAAGTGATATTCACAACTGCACTCATGAGGAACACACTGCGAGCATGCCTGGTTTAGAAACACGTTCATGTGGCTGCACGTGTTGCTTTTTACTCAATAAAGTCTATGTTATAGATTATTATTGCATGCTCAGCTGTGTTACATGTCACACTAAGTGAGATCATGAGAGCGGCATCTGGAGCTACGTTTCCAACCATTTATAACTGTGGCCCGAGGGTATAAGTGGGCATACAGTGGCTTTCAAAAGTAAGTGGAATGAATACCCTATGAAAGATGAATTAGAAATGTGGAATTACAGAAATAAACCCCCAGATTTTACATAAATGTATAAAATTACAAAATTTGTGAAATTTGGGATTCAAAACATGTTCCAAAACATTCTGTTCTCAAAATCTTGTAAGCAAGCTGAATTTAACATGCTTTAAAGTTTTCAAGAAAACTAACTGATGCATGTTTAAAATAGTCCCATCTGAAGACAATCTGGTTTGTAATCTGACGGTTTTACATAAATCTTTAACAAGACATAGGTCGAGAAAAATCTAAGATTAAAATACATTGTTGACATAAATTATTTAAGAAAAATTGCAACGCTTTTTGTGTGGTTTGGCAAAAAGCAAAACAAGCATTCCCCTCAAGCAGGATTTTACTATTTTACTAACAAAAAAAATGCAACTTCTTCGCTTCTGTGCTTTAAATTTTTAGGCTTGTTTTCAGTGAAACGACAACCGTATTTCTCTGATTGAAGGCACAATAAAATTTTTTAGTTATCTTTCCTTCATAATATAATGCAGCTGAGTTTGTTTAGACAAAAACTAATGTCTGCCAGAACATGGTATAGTTAATTTTTCTCACAAGCTGCTTGAAACGGTTAGATCTAGCCATCATAGGTAATACTAACGTTTTAAAGGAGTAGAACCCTGTGAAAATGCTGGATTAAGCTGGCAGAACGAGTCCTGTCCAAAGATGCACTGAAAGGCCACTCAGTGAGGAAGAAATCGTTTCAAAAGCAACAAAAAAAGCCAGATAACATCTTGGAAATGCTCTTAGGGACAAACACTTTTTGGAGGAATGTCCTTTGTGGTCTGATTAGAATTCAATTAATGTCATTGGCCATTTGTTATATTTGCAGGAAAAGGGACGAAACAGCTAAAAATGTTCCTACTGTTCCTACAATCTTACGGTCTTTTAATGAAATACCAGAGAAAGCACATAAGTAACTTGAGTTTTCACTACATCTAAAATAACCTGCCCTTTCAGATGACAGTGGCTTCAAATTTAATCTCACTACTTGGGGAGATGTTGAAAATGTTTTTATCTGAAAAAAAAAAAGAATGGTAAATCCCTCTCCATGTGTGTGCCTAAGTAAGAAAAAAAGAAGAAACAATTTGTGTTGTTTTTCCATTTTAAATACAAGCACATGAAACATGTGTTTAGCTTTTGTTTTAAATCTTGGAATGAATACTGTCAAAACAAACTGAGGGTCATCATACCTCTTTACAGCAAGGCATAAAGGAGACTGCACTCCTAAAGACAGCAGACTCCTTAACAGGTAGAGGCGCTCCTGAAGACCCTTTTTTGACTTTGTGGTGGCATCAGCCATCTTCTATGGCTGAAGTATGTTGGAATAGCAGCTTATCCACAGCTAAGAGGAACCTGCTAGATAAGTTCATCAGGAAGACCAGCTCTGTCCTAGGATACCCCTTAGACCCAGTGCAAGCGGTGTGAGACCAGTGCAAGCGGTGTGAGACAGAAGAACTCGGGATAAAATAACATAACTATTGGACATTGTGGCCCATCCCATGCATGAATCTGTTGTTGAACTGGAGAGCTACCACTGTGACATCCTTGGTGCACATAGGAGCATCATTGCAGGTCTTTCCTCCCAGCAGCTGTGAGACTTTATAACCACCACTGCTCCCAACAAACACAGTGAGCGTTTACATACCTGCTGTTATTTGCACAATTTTTCAATTTTTTTGTAAAATAGTCTGTTGCTGTTTTTTTATGCACACATATGTACATTTTGTAAATTAGCCTACTCAGTTGCACAATTCTTTGAATCGGAGCATGGTATTTTAATAACTGTTGAGGTAAAAATCTATTGAGGTACTATTTGATCAAAGTCTGTGTACCTTTGGGACACGATAAAGGACAGTTTTGCTACAAGAGGAACAGGGTAAATCACACTGACAGTCCCTGCAGGCAGTCAGTGTCCAGTCCTTTTTAGAAAATCTACACAGACGAGTAAAATGCCACCGGGGCACAATACCAACCTGGGTGCAAGTCACACAGCATCCCCACCTGCCACAGGGAAATGTCTCCTGACACTACCTGCTGATTTAAAACCTAACCAGCCGCTGTGGCCAACGCAGAGGAAACCAAAGATTACCTATGACTGACAGATGCAGAAAGAGGTAAACACAAACAGGAAGCGGTGGGGAGAAGACAGAGGGTTTAAGGCACAAACACACGCGCGCGCACACACACACACACACACACACACACAGATGAAGGGAGGTTCGGAGGTAAATACCAGAGCAGGTGAAGGGATGTTTCCTTTGGGACTGGTGACTATGCTGTTTTTGGTGCTGTTTGTCTGAGGCTGTGCAGGAAAGGAGAGGAAAAAGGAGGAGACACAACAAGAGTGTTAACAACAGCAAGAGGGTGTGTCCATGCAGGTGTATGTGTGTGCTTGTTCATTGCGCCAGTATGAACTCACTTTTTCTAAGATATACACCACTGTGCAGAGGTCTTGAGTCATCCCTCAATCATTAATCTTGCTCCCAAGGAGACAGACTTTCTACAGTCAATATTTTGTTAAGTTTTCTGAGGCTCTTTCAACGATGCTGCTTTTTCACTCCTTTTTAGGGAAATATGTGACTGTATATAAATAGAGAGGTTCTTTTTTGTTCTTTAGTTTAAACTTTTTAGGACATAAACCTATCAACAAACCGCATGTTGTATGGTGCATTTTGTTTAGATAATGACCTATCTACAAGTGAAGATAATCTGGAAGATTTTTATAAATGTTGAATTAAAACAAGCTGGAATCTACAAGACAGGGCTCAAAAACCAGAAAAATAGAAGTCAATATTAGTTCTGTATATTGCATCATTGCATCTCCCCAGAGAAGCAGCTTTGAACTGGATCTTTAAGCTCATTGTTAGTTGGGGCCCGTCATAAAGACACAACGTGTTCAATTTTCTTTGTTCGACTCTTTCCAAAATATCACAGATATAAAAGCAATCCACAGACAGTTTTATTTTAGCAGCAATAAAGTGATTTCCAATGAGTTATTGGCTGAAAATCCCCATACAGTAGATGATCA
Organism: Valencia hispanica; assembly: GCA_963556495.2. NCBI lineage: Eukaryota > Metazoa > Chordata > Actinopteri > Cyprinodontiformes > Valenciidae > Valencia > Valencia hispanica. Next base: position 50,621,455 of record OY747704.1, read on the forward strand.
GTTGAAGGACGACGTCTCTCAGGTTCTGTCACATTATTGTTGGATTCTCTTTCTTAAAGGCGTGAGACTGTATGAGACTGTCCATCTGTCTCTAAATAGTTTTTAAGCCATATACACTTTTGTCCTGTACTTGTACAAAAAGCAGCAAAAGTCAGAAGAAAAAAATATCAGAAGACCTGGTAAGCCTGGTAAATTTGTAATTAGGATATTTTTTGTAAAGTACAAGAAATGTTGGCTCTTTAAAAGCAAAATTAGTCAAACAAAAAATAAAACTGCACAGCACTGTGTGTAGAGTACCCTCCACGTTTATTAGCACCCCAGGTAAAAATGCGTAAAAAGTAGTAAAGTTAATATTTTATTCCTGTGACATATTCTCACAGTTTTTGTGTCAAATAAAGTACATGTTCTCTCATCATTCTCATTTTGAATAATGTTACCCCATAGGTATACCCCAGGGAGACAGGAAGTCATACATTTCTACAAACAAAGTGTTGCTTAAACTGAAATATGCTTCAGTTGCATTTACCTTTAAGGGATAGTAGTGGATGCCGCCGATTGTGGAACTGGTGATTTGATGAAAACAATATTCCTTAATGTGATTTTTTTTTCCATTTGGAAGAAATACATTCTTCAGATTAAATTTTTCTACGCTTTTCATTTTGAGACCAAACTAATGCAAGTAAACATACATTTATAAGGCTTTTTACATACCTTTACCACAAGTGCCAATAAAAGTGCAGGGTGCTGTACATGGAATTTAACAAATGTATTTTCTTTCTTATATATATATATATATATATATATATATATATATATATATATATATATATATATATATATATATATATATATATATATATATATATATATATATATATATATATATATATATATATATATATATTATTATTATTATTTTAAATAGATGTGTAATAAAAATCTCCATATAAAGAGATGGAACATAATCATATGTGAATAACCTCACAAGCTTAGCAGGATAAAAATAGGTGCATATCATATACTGTGTGGAGTCCAGAAAGTAGGGGGCCGCTGCAGGGATAAACGGTGAACATTAGCTTAGATGTTATTCCTCAAAACAGATCTGTTTACTGTAAGAGGTGACATAATGAGGGTGCGTGGCACTGCGAGACATCAGTTCATTGTCATCAGTGACGCCCCACGTTAAGGGTTACACATAGCAACCATTCAACAATGCTTTTTGGCCTTGAACCTCCTTTCTTTTTTTAAAGCTTTGATGAAATGATGTTTAGAAGGCGGAACATCAAAGAGCAGCCTCTTCTGTATAGATCACACTGATCATAGCGGTTTGGCATCAAATCTACATTAATTCTGTTGGGAGAAAATATCAACTCGAAATTGCTAAGTCGGGCAAAGTACTGGAAATGGAGGTGAATCATCAAAGTGAGTCACTTTTAGAAAGTCAACTCCCATTACATAAAATCTTAACCATGCAAATCTGTTCCATCTCAATGGTTCCTACTCATCGGTACGAGGTCATGTGAGGTCAGTGGTGGCTTAACGCCAAGTATTGTGTGATGTAGGAGTGAAGATTTTAAAAGGAAGGGGAAAGAAATCTTTCAGAAAGCAGGGGAAGTTCCAACTAGCTTGAAATCTGATCCACTTAGTAATTTTGCAGCTTGATTTAAAAAGTTTTTTTTTCTTCAAAAAAATCCCATTTTATTTCAAAAGTAGTTCTGTAATCTGCTGTGCTGAATCATATGTATCAGATAGCATCTGAACAGAAGGATAAAAAGAATGTTGTGTCTGTGTTAATGTGCTAGCCATATGACATTATGAACTCAACACAGGAGAGGAGAGGAGAGTGGGAGAGAGCTGTCAGCACATAGAAGCAGAAAAAAAGCACAAAGACCTTAAACAGCCATAAAAACAATAAATTCAAGTGCAAACAACAGAAACTCAAATATGTCCTTTCACACAGACATTACATCAACCAAGCCCATTTTCATCTGTCAAACCACACAGGATAAATGACTGTTCATCAAAGCAACTATCAGTGAGGAACGTGACCAACTCCAGCTGCATCTGTATTTCCATTGTATCCTGTTGTCGGCCCGAGATCTTCTTGGCATTTGAGAAAAGGTCATGAAAGACTAAATTAAATATATCGGTTGTTGTCATATTGAACACAAGGCCACAGCATGATTTATTGGAAGAGCAAAACAAAGAGTTGTTGAGATGTAAATAAATAAAAAGAAGGATAAAGGATGAAACCCAAAGACAACTAAGGTTATTCGTGGACATGGACACCAGGATTGCATTTTTTACCCAACAAAGTGGAGCTGAGGAAGAAACAGTTGGAATTTGTCTTGGAACAGCGCCAGCTTTAGTTAGTTATTTGTTTGAAGGCAGCATAAGAGTCGCATTGCTGTTAGCCAATCAGAGCCGGGACGTTTGCATTACATTAATAATATTGAGTAAGGCTCATATTTCTGATGTTTCCCCACACTCACTACTCTGACAAACTGCAACCTCCAGAAACAGGAGCGCCAGAGCATTTTTTTCCACAGAAAACGACTCAAAGGTTTCATTCAAACTAGAGTACACAGACTGTAACAGGAAGTGCTTTCCTTGTGTGTTTATGTAATAATGCTGGCTTAACAGCAAGAGAAGAAGATCTCTTGTTCTGAAACATATTAAAGGCTTTTAATACAGAGTTCAGTTTAAAGCTACATTGTGTATTTTTTGAGTTAATTCTTAGCAAAAAACCATTTGTTCTTTCAAAAATATGTGCTCATTCATGTGTAATTACTTCCACCTACTAATGAAGATATTCTAGTAAGTGTAGAATCTGCTATTCAGAATACATACAAGTGAGTCACGTGAATGACTGAATCCATGTTGAGCCTCCATCTTTGAAATACATTCCCCAACGAGGGACATTCCTGGAAATTCTAGCTCCGCCTTTCGCGCTTTAGCTACACTCAGTTGAACCGTGACGAATGTCAGAGGGAGATTGTCTACTTGCGACACGGCACCAACATGCTTACTGACTATATAACTAAGTGCAATGTATTTTTCTAATGTAACCTCCTCACTGGAACGAACACTGGACAAAGTCGTAGTATTGGAAGCCATGTTAACCTTGGGATGAAATGGCCACCGTAGAAGTTAAAACGCGCTTGGAATGGGGTGGTGGGAGGTGGCCCTAGAACGTAATATTCAGTTGGTTGGTCATATAGAATTTCACCGCTAGATGGGAGAAGATCTTACACAATGTAGCTTTAAAAGAAAGCTGACTGGTCACTGGTCTGATGATAGAGCACATGAAGAGATTGTTAAGAACCACTAATAGCCCACAGTCTGTGAACGTGCCCAAGATAAAGACTGTTCACAACATCGGAGTTCTAGGTCAAAACCCCACTTTTACATCTTTAGCAGAAAAGTTCAAGTTCAGTCTTGAACCTTTAGAGTGAGAATCAAATCAATCTTCAGTTTCAAATCTTAAGAGTATGTGGCCAAGTCAAGTTTTAAGTGTTTAGAGTACAAGACTGAGCCAAGTCATAAGCCTTTAAAAGTTGATCCCAAGTCCAGTCTTGAGTCTCTAAAGTACTAGTACATACTTTAGAGTACGAGTCGGATGACTGAAGTACGATCCAAGTCTCCGATAGAGTCCCAGCTATGATATATACAGACCCTTTGCAAAAAATTTGAATATCATGGAAAAGTTTATTTATTTCCATAATTCCATTCAAAATATTAAACTTCCATAGATTATAGATTCAGAGGCCACAACTTAAGTGATTTCAAGTATTTAGTTATTTGTAGTTAATTTGGGCTTCCAGCTCATAAAACCACAGAAAACAGGAATACAAAAAATGTAAATACTGTGAAGAACTCAACCTTTACTTCTCCATTTTTGCAGAAAAAAGAGAAAGAAACTAGAATCACAACAAATCATCAAAATATGATACCTTCAAAACGATATGTCAATCTTTAATACTTGGTAGGGAATCACTTTGCCTTAATCATTGCCTCGATTCGCGCCGTGGCATTGAGGCAATCAGCCTGTGGCATTGCATGGGAGTTATGGAAGCCCAGATTTCCTTGATGCTTGCTGTCAGCTCTGTTTTTAGGTCTGGTGCCCCTCATTTTTCTCTTCATCATACCCTATAGATTCTCAATGTGGTTTAGGTCCAGCGAGTTAGTATGGTGATGGTATGGGCATCAAACCAGGTTTTGTTGTCTTTCTGGCGGTATGAACAGGGGCCAGGTCCTGATGGAAGATGAAATCTGCATCTCCATACGGATCCTCAAAAGAAGGAATCATGAAGTCCTCTAAAGCATTCTGGTAGACTGATGCGGTGGCCTTCGATTTAAGAAAGCAGAGTTTACCAACACCTGCACCGGACATTGCACCCCAAATCATGACTGTGGATATTTCACACTGGACCTCAACCACCTTGGGTTCTGTTCCTCACCCGTCTTCCTTCAAACCCTTGGACCTGATTCCCGAATGAAAGGCCCACTTTACTTTCATCGGAAAAGAGGACCATGGACCACTGGCCAACAGTCCAGTCTTTCTTCTCCTTGGTCCAGTTGAGACGCGTCCTACGTTGACTCAGGCTCAGAAGCGGTTTGACCCGAGGAACCCGACAGGATGCATCTGAATGTGGTGGTTTTTGAAGCCGTCTCCCGCCTCATTCCACTCTTTCTGGATCTCTGCCAGATTCATGATTCTTCTCTATTTGATAATCCGCTTAAGTCCACGGTCAGCTCTTCTGCTGGTGCATCTTCTCTTACCACATTTTGCCCTTCCACTAGACTTTCCATTGATATGCTTGGACACAGCACTCTGTGAACAGCCAGCCTCCTTAGCTATAACGTTTTGTGGCTTATCCATCCTATGGAGGGTATCAATGATGGTCTTCTGCCCAGTTGTCAAGTCTCCAGTCTTCCCCATATTGAACCTAACTGAGACAATTGAACCAAAGGGAAGCAATTTAATGACACCTGAGAAAACCTTGTCAGGTGTTTTGAGTTTAGTAGATGAGTAGTGTGTGACAGTATTCATGCGCTATAAAATTTTGGCTGATTTCTTCACAGTATTCTAACTGTTTGCATTCCTGTTTTCGTGGGTTTTAAGAAGTTGTGAGCCCTCAATTTATAATCTATGAAAGTTTAACCCTTTGAATGGAATTATGGAAATAAATAAACTTTTTCATGATATTCTACGTTTTTGAAATGGGTCGGTACAACCTATTTATATTTTCAGTTGCTCTGAATCAGTATTATGACAAGGAATTTCTTTAAACTTTTTCCTTCTAGAATATTGTGCCTCATCTTGAAATAATTGAGGGAACAGTAAAGAGTGGGCTGGTTGTAGGAAAATCCTCAATCATTAACTGATTTAGGTTGATAAAAAGCATGAATTTACTATTAAGGAATGGCACCTGTTGCAACTCAGAAGCGGCATGTAAGAAGTTCATTATCAAATCAAACTTTATTTATAAAGCGCTTTTCATACAATTAGTTGCATCACAAAGTGCTTTACAGATTAAAATGACCCCACATAAAACCACCTTCCCTTCCCTCCCCCACAGATTTAAAAGCATAGTCACAGTTATACCCCCCACCCCCCAACCCAACTCCCATGCGCACACACAGTTAAAAGAAAAAGTAAAAAAGGACATTGGGCGGAGTGTAGATGAACCATGCAAGGAAACGCCGTCAGAGGAGCCATCTGCCCCGGCAGCGGTAGACTAACAGCAGCAGCCGAGGCACCGACACAGGGCACCCAGTGGAGGCAAGGCCAAGACCCCCACCTCCACCCAAGCTCCACCCGGAGAGCACCCAGGCAGCTACAGCCGACCAGCGCTCCCGGGGCAGAGGGCTCCCACAGAGGAAACACTGGAACGGGGATTAAGATAAATTAAAGTATAAAAATAAACAGTAAATTAATGTGCTAAGATTAAATAGTAAAACGGATAAAAATATGATCATATAAAACATGCAGAGCAATTAAACAGACAGTAATAAATAATAATCAGTTAAAAGCTATGTTAAAAAGGTGTGTCTTGAGCCTGCTCTTAAAAACATGAACGTTCTCTGCAGCCCTGAGGTCCTCTGGCAGCCTGTTCCAGAGGTGAGGGCCATAAAACTGGAAAGACGCCTCGCCATGCGTGTGTGTCCTGACTTTTGGGGTGACAAGGAGACGGCTGCCAGAGGAGCGCAGAGACCGCGGAGGTTTATATGGTAAAAGCAGTTCAGAGAGATAAGAAGGCCCAAGACCATTAAGACAATTAAAAACCATTAAAAGAACCTTAAAGTCGATCCTGAAATGTACGTGGAGCCAATGCAATGATTTTAAGACCGGTGTAATGTGCTCCCGCCTCCTGGTCTTCGTCAGGACACGTGCTGCTGAATTTTGTAGTAGTTGTAAACCTGATAAAACCGGCATTACAGTAATCAATTCTACTGGAGATAAAAGCATACATCAGTGTCTCCGTATTGGCCCGAGAGAGAATGGGGCGGATGTTCTTTAGTTGATAAAAACCTGTTTTAGTAATATTTTTTAATGTGAGGAATAAAAGTCAGCTCAGAGTCAAAAATCACGCCCTATTTTGCCAACTGTAGGAATAAAAACTTTCTAATTTGGCAAGGTACCAACACCTGCTATCAAACAGAATGAAAGTGAAGGAGAGATGAATGAAGCAAAATAAAGTCAATCGAAAAGGATGATCAAAAAAGAGTGGTGACTCAAATATGTAATTAGCATGCTCACCAAGTACTGGACAGTCGAGCTGGACTTGCGTTTCTGTCCTCAGGCAATTGATGAGATGGATTTATTGATGGATGTGGACATGATAGATAAAACGAAGAGGTTGTGGGAAAATAAAACAAGCAATGATGACGACTGAAGGAAAAAACAGATCTTCTGTCCAAAAAATGAAGAGCAAAAATCATGAAGAGAAGACAGTCTTTAGAGAAGTTTGACTTTAAATGTCTTGCAAAAGAGAGGTGGTGCAAGCAAGAAAGGAATGATATTAAGGAAAAGCCATATGATAAAGAAGTTTGCAAAACAGGGTGGCAAAAGCAAAAATATCGTGCTCTCTTTTTTTAAGATAAAAAAGAAACATGATGGCACCACAAAAACTAGACAAATGAATAGAAAAACGTATTTATAATCAATAGAGATTGAAGCATATCTAGGTCATTTCATAATAAATATGGTGAGTTATACTCTGAGCAACAGATCAACACTGTCTGAAATGCTGAATGATGAGGTTTTAAATGAGGTAACCGGCAGCAGAGGAACCTAAAGGTGGTGGGTAACCTGTGCCAAAGAGAGACAGCCTGCATGCACTGGACAGGTGCTACAGCTGAGAAGAGTCAGGTGCCATTATGCCTTAATGAACCAGGAGGGAGGAAAAAACGGAGAGAAGAAAACGATGAGAGGAGGCCCCAAAAACACGTGGAGGAAGAAAGGAGAATCGAGGCAAAAAGAGGAGAAAAGGAGGGAAAGCGGGGACATTAGCAAACGAAGAGGACGACTTTAGAAATGCTTCGGGGCGAGTGTGTGGGGTGCCTGTTGCTAGGCGATGAGTGCAGTGCAGTGGAAGTAAGAGGCTATTTCTGTCGTCTGAGTTTCCAGGGTCCAGACTGGCAGCTATTCCTGGAACCGGAGTCACATTCCCTGCTGAACCGAATGAGCAGGGAGGAGGAGGAGAGAAGGGGGGGGCGTTCACTCACACCAACACACACACACTTACACTGACACCCACGCTTACACACTCTCCATGTGCAGGCATGCTCACACCCACATGTTCACTTTCAGGGTTTAAAAAAAATTAAAAATAAAAATAATAATAAAAAAGCTAAACTGGACGTACTTGAAAAACACACACCTCAACGTATATGTGCAACATAATGCATAACTGAACAGTATGTTCCACGCTTCGGCGTCATGCATGCAGGCGCGCTGATTGAAGCTGTGTGTGGGAGGTGTAACTTCGGAGTGTCTCCGTAAGCGTGGGATGGTGAGAGATCTTCATTAAAGGATGAGCGGGAGCGTGAGGTTGACGACCAGATGGGGTGAGGAGGAAAAAGGAAGCGACGAAAGAGGCCAAGGCGGTGGAATGAGAGGGAGAGGAAGTGATGAAATGAGGAGGGCTAAAAAATGGTTATATTCAATAATGAAGACGCAGATAATGGTGGATGAAAATAAGGAGGACGCACTACTGGAAGCTTGAGGGTTGGCCGAGCAACATGCGGGCTGATCCAAGAGCAGAAATACAAGAGATGTGTATCCAGACAAGAGCTTTTTTTTCTTTCCGTTTTTTGTTTTTTTTATTCATCAGAAAGAATACCCCTTTTTTTTTTCACTGCCTGATAAGGAAATTCACAAACCCTCATCTGGATGCACACAAGTGAAAAACAAGCAGACAAATCCAACAGTTATCACTAGAAAACACAACAATAAGACCATATAGCTATTTTTGACAGCAACAAAAAAAGCAAGCCAAAAAGCAAAGAGGAAGAGGCGACAGACTGTGAAGCAAAGAGAAAAAAGATAAAGAGGGTCTGTAAAGTCTGAGTCTTTCTAAGGAAAGTCTAAAGTCTTACCTTAACATCTGCCTTTTTGTTGAGCAAGGTCTTGGCTGCTGCAGGGACAAATGCAAGGAAAACAACAGTTAAACATTCAGGGGTTTGGAGTTGATTTTACTCTGATTCATCTTTGGATTTCACTGAAGTCTTTAAAGATAACATTCACAGCATGTTTTTTTTAAAAGATTTGTTGTTTTCAATTGATTTTTGTAGTAGAGCTGCACAATATTCTGAATGGTAATTTTCATCAACGTGTGCAATATCGCAATTTCAAAAAAGGACTGCTTGGATGCAATATCTGGTAGGCAACTATATCTCATGTGTCATGCATTTAAACTCTGCAAGATGGAAATATATTTGGCAAGTTGGATGGACTACATGCCCACACCTGATCTAGATCTTAGTGACAGAGAGGCTACAGCTTAGAGGAGTGGTGGGGATATAGTGATAATAGAAATAATGGAAAGAAGAAAGGAAAATGTGGGTTATTCGCAATCCCATTGTGACGTACTCTTAACTTTTTAGTCAATTTTTTTTTTCAATGAGGCAACAATTAGCAGCTGTAGCCTTAGCTAGACAGAGAAAAAACACAATCATCTGGGTCTTACAGCAGCAGCAGAAAATGGACACCTTCCTGTTAAGAAATCACACCAACCTCCAATCTCCAGCACTGTTAGTGACACAATTAGGAGTCTTTTAAGTCACTTCGATGTTACTTTCATCCAAAACAACATGCACTTCTATTAAGCTGCGCTTGTAGTAGCAAAACCAAATATCAGGTTGTTTTTTCTTTTTTTGGTCTTTTTTGTTCCACAACTCGAACCGAAATAGAGGAAAAGTTAATCTAACTGGAATTTCAAGCTTACCTTAGCATACAGCTACAGAGCTGATTCAGGGGTGAATAACAATAATAATAATGTTGTCAGTGAAATAAAAAGGTACCCTGATTTACTATTTCAAGGCTGACTCCAATGTTCCCCTCAGGACTAGAAGAAAGCTGAAACAAAGATGGCCACCACACATGGGGTCCATGTAAACCCCAACAATAAGCCCTGCCTGCGGAGGCATTAAGGAGGATTAGTTTTCAGTCTGCTTTCTAATTAAGGGTAATGAGTGAGTGTGGAATAATACTTTAGACTTGGTTCTCTGATGAATATTAAAACTAACAATCCCTTGCAACAGCTAATGTAAACTACAAGCAGTCCGCAAGGTATTTCTGCTGTTCACAGTGGTCTCACTGCATTGACTTAATGTTCCTCCAGAGGGGCTCAAAGTCTGAGCCAGCCATGTTGGTGGGATGAATCGAGCTTGAAAATTAAAACAACCGTTAAATGTTTGAGCATGGATGCATGAATCTATGCTTTTTTAACAACTGAAAGTTGTATCTTTTCGTATCTCACATTTCCAAATGTCAGGGAAAATCTCAAATGAAAGAAGATGGTTTTTAATTAAATATTGACTCTTTTATAGCTCCTGCATTTGGTTCTGGTCCAATTAACAGTAATTTGGTTCCATATAAAGTAATATCTCAAGAATATATTTAAAAATTAATTTAAATTTCATCTGTACTTCAAAGATTATCACATGATAAGATGCTCCTTAACTGGATTTAAACTGGACTAAATTGAATCTTCTTTGTTGTGAATATATTTTAATACCCCTCTTTTCCCAGTAGGAAAGCAATGAGTCTTCAACAAAATTTCCCAAGTTTAGAGCAAACAGAAACAGAGCACAAGCTCTCTAGATCATCCAGAGCAGGGGTGCCCAATCCCCAAATTTATTTTCTTTCAACCTAAACTCACATGGATGTGCACAAAGTTCCTGTAAGTATTTAGTAAACTTTATATTTTTGATGGTAGGACATAAAAATCTGTTTTCTTGTCTCCCAAAAAAGCAGTCTGGATGTAGATAGGGTCTATTGGCAACACCAAGATGCCAAAAATTGTTTAGGATCTATGGGCTTTGTTAGACTTTTTTTTTTTTTTAATCTCCCTTCCATCTAAGAAATGCAACTCAGTGTCACATCTTGTTTATATCCCAGGTAAGCAAGAAGTCATTGATTACTAATAAAAAAAATTTAAATACTCAGTTCAATTTAATTGTAGCATCAGTGATTTTGTTAACAGTTTTTGACGTTTAATTTTAATTTTCTCCTGAATAAAATTAAAGTTTGGATTTTGCTAAATGTTTGTTATTGTAAGAGGACATCTGATGTGAAGTGGGAGTATATAAATAAACTTAACTATATCAGGTACATGTTAGATCATTTAAGATCACCGTAAAATATCTACATCATAACCTAAAGGAGAGGAATCGGTGTGTTTTACGTTACTGTCGGTACATTTCAGTGAATAACACATGACCCGCTGGTTAAAGTGTCACACTCAGGTCTTTCTTACTTCCACGGATGAAATTCTTGCTGGGACCTTTCAAGCGGCTGAGTGCAATTTCAAGTCTAATCAGATGCTATCACATCAGTATGCCGACGGTTACGTAAAACCACTATTTCTGGGAGTCTGGCATGTTTTCCCTTCTTTCCACTCTCTCCTTTTTCATCTCCCTCTTTAATCTCTTTCTCTGAACATCTTGCTCTCCGATTTTTTTTTAATGTTCATCTCTAAACATGTTCTAGAAGCAGAAAAAGAGACAGAAATTTGAATTTAATAAGTACTTTTGTGGGACTACTTTAAAAAGGTACCCATTTAAAACCCGTTTACGCATTTAAAATCAGGAAGAACTGATAAAAAAGAAGAAAAAACTATAGGAGGAACGAATATAACTCTCCCTCAGTCTGCCTCACTGATCATCTCATGCATGAAGTGAATTTTCATATTCAGCAGTAAATGGAGGGGTTGGCAAAAGGAAGTGAGAAGCATGCAGAATAATATCCACATAGAGGAGAAAGTGGCAAGAATGCACACTACTTCCAAACGCTGCCTGCTTCTGAAGGAGAAGAAATTGGGTCAGAAAAGAGTCAAGTTCATTCTCTCCTAATCTCTGATGGTTTGTCAGGAGGAGGAGAGGACATGAGAAACAAGAGGAAAAGTAAGGGGGGGGGTAAGCGAAAGCAGACTCGCTGAGCTTCCAGACGTTATATGTATGTTACAGATGCACAATATAGATGGTTTTAAACACCAAGTAAAAAGTGAGGGGGCTCTGAGGAAACCTGAAAAATCTGAATATACGAGAGGTTATTTAAACAGGAGCTGTGGAAAACAGGGGGCGCTCCTTACCTTGCCAAAAATTACACATGAAGCGAGAAGAGAGAGGAAGAACAGATTAAAAATAAAACTATCACGGACAAGAATCTGTTAAAAGTAGCAAGATGCATCACTGCAGGAACAGAGCAAGGATGGGCATGGATTCACATTAACAGGCTGGAACAAGCTGCACTCAGGTGCAAGGCTGTCTGGAACACAGTCTCATTAAAAAACAGCATTTGCTGTGCTCCTGCATAAAACAGCACTAGTACCGCCAGGAGTGGACTGCATTTGTGTGTATGATGTACAAAATAGAACAGGGCCTCCAAGTAAGCTGGTGAGGCAGATCACTATAAATATTTGAGTGGAGCCTCATGGAAGCTGAGGGACTTAGAGAGGACCGAGAGGTTCCGGTGGACCACAGAAACAAGGACACAGCAACTACTTACATCTCCTTAGCTGACAGCAAGGCCGTCATGTCAGTGAGTTATTACAGTCGGTGTAAAAGAAAATTACTTTAAAAAAAAAAGAAAGATGAGGCTGGAACAAGCTGAGGCTCAGATCCATGTTTTACTGTACATCATTAGTAAGGTTTGGTCCTGTTGAATTTATGTGGTCTGCAAAGATCATTAGTGATAACATAATCAAATATACAGTCACAGTCAAGAAATCTAACTAATTCCTAAGTTGTTCAATGTCTTACAGTGGACCCGCGCCTCTTCGCAATTCAGTATTTGCGGATTTTTCTGTGGGTCGTGACTCCAAGTTATTTATGAAAGAAAATGCAGCTTGGGGAGCTGGAATATGCAGGTGCAATGCTGCTTGACTCGCTATTAGCTTGCGTTTACAAAGCAGCCAATCCAGGAGTGGCCTTTATTTTCCTTTGGCGCTGATTGGCTGTACCGCCAAGAACAGAGATAAGGAAGATTGTAAACATTCGCTTCTGCTGTAGTACTGAGACGCTGTTCACTGATTGTATTAATGCATATTAAGGTATACATGGTGTTTAAACTATTAAAATTTCAGAGGTCTCAAGTATTTGCAGATTTTATGGTCCCTAACCCTAGCAAATACCCGGGTTCCACTGTAATGCCAACGTTTCTTTAAACATGTTCCTCAAAGCTTTCTAGAGACCATGTAGAGGTTCTTCCACTGTTTTAAAAACTTAAGTGCTAGCTGTCAAAAGAAGGCCTGGTCTGTTTGATGTGACAAATTATCATGGCCATGCAAAGGCAAGAGGTTTAACAAATCATTAGTTGTTTTTGGACCAACATAAAAACTTACAGTGCCTTGGACCAGAGCTTTTGTCTTGTTACAATCCCAAACTTTAATGTATTTCAACTGGATCTTATGTGTTTATGTGGAAAATTGTGAAATATGAAGGAAAGCAACACAATACTTTCAACAAAATAGCTCAACCTCAAGCATATTGGATGGAGAGCATGAATTTTTTAACATTTTCACAATTTCTCACTCTGATTTAGGTCTGGACTTTCACAGGTCCATTCTAACACATGCATAAACATTAAGCTTAATCATTTAACTGTATCTTTTTGCTGTATGTTTAGGGCTTGTTGTTCTGCTGTAAGTTGAATCTTCAGTCTCAAGTCTTTTATAGTTTGTAAGGGCTTTTCTCTCCCTGCTAAAAAAAGTCCCCAAAAACAACCCCACAATATGATGCTGCCACCACCACGTTTTGTGTTGGGAATGTAGCATCCAAGGTGATGTACAATGGTAGTTTTCCTTACATAGCCTTACGAATGTACTGTAGGTAAAAAAATTTCTTCCAAGTGGTTGCTATGCCCCAAATGTTTCTGGTAGCAAACCACAAATGGGATTTCTTATGCTTTTCTTTCAATAATGGCTTTTTTCTTACACAAAAGCCAGACTTGTGAAGTACATGATACACAGATTTCCTGTCAACAGGTTCTTGTGTATATCTCAGTAGATTTGCAGTTGTGCTATCCTCTTTATTTTCAGACTATTGATTAAACAGTGCTCTGGGAGACATTTAAAGCTTGAGATATAGTTTAAAACATGATCTGATCTGTCTGCTGTGATCCTTGGTCCTAACTGATGGCGTTTCTTTACTAATGTTCTCTAACAACCCCCTGAGGCGTTCACAGAAAGCTGGATTCATACTGAGACTAAATTTCCCACAGGTTGACTATATTTACAAGTCAGGTGATTTCTAAAGGGAGTTGGTGGTGATTTCATTTCAGGGTATCAGAATAAAAAGGGAACTGAAGAAAAATGCATTCAAAACTATTTTTCTCCCACTTCACAATTACGGACCAATTTGTGTTGTTGAATCTCAATGAAATACATTAAAGTCTGTGTTTGCGATGTGACAAAATGTGAAAACGATCAATGAGTATAAACAACATTGTAAGGCCCTGTGGTGTAAACAATCATGTTGGGTCTACTGAACCGCTTACAGATTTAACAGGTCATCATTGGTTGAGACAGGCCGTCTCATCAACAGCCCTCTCGTCATATCACTGAATTTTACATGAACAATTGTGACATTGTTGGAAGTTTCCACTGAAGGCAGCAAATGAAAGACCTGCTCTTCACATCCTCTGGTTCCCAGACTAGTTTTATGTTTTCTTTCTTTGGGTTTATGAAGCTTTAAAGTCCCAGGCTGAGTTCACATCTTGCTTCATCTTACAGGGGTTTTTCTTCATCAAAGCAAAATAAGTTGTAATCACATTTCCATTTATTCGGTCAGCAACCTTATATTATCAAAAGTTTCACTCAAGGCATGCCAATATAAACGTTAACCTTTAAAAGGACTGTTAAAAGGTCAGTTGACATCTACATCATTAACTAGGTCTATACAGATGCAAGTAAGGTCAAACTGCATTCTTTAAACACCTTAAACCAACATCTTAAAGTTCTTGGTCTATGTGAGCATGCCCAGTCTTGCATCATTTGCAGTGTTCATCATGCACCAAAAGTCCCTTTTGTGGAGCAGCGCATGCACCAGTCCAGCGCCCCATGCAGCATTCACTGACAGCTCTCGGGCAGTTCCATCCTTATAAAGTTGCAGGGGGTGAACTTTCCAGTGTCATTGTCCGACAGAGAAAAGAAAAGAGAGGGAGAGAAGAGAACATCTGAGGTGGGGGGGAGACGGTGGGAACATGGAAAACTGGAGTTAACCTGATCAAGTTATGGAGAAGAACTGGGTGGGGTGAAGCAAGATGAAAATCAAGAGAGGTAGGAATGTTAGATGATGAAAAAGGAGTGGATGTATAATGGGGGTATGAGACACATGAAATGACGGGAAGAGATTGAGAGGAAACAGAGGGACAGAACATCAGTCTGACTGGACCGAGGCCATGCTCTGTGTATGGGGGAAGATGATGGGATGAAACAGAGTGATGACAGAGCAGTGATAGGCACGGAAGCCACACCATCAGATCTCAGACAGGAGGTGACATGTGTGCTGACAGTAGTAGCTAGGCTTTCATCCCTCATATCCTTTTCTGAAGCACTGATACAGAAAAATCACAAAAAACTAAAATAATCAGATAAATATCTGTAAAAATCGACCCCAATTAGATTAATTTAACATAGAAAAAGATTTCCACTGATTTGATTGTCTTGTGGGTAAATCACGTTATTATATATGTAAATAGTTGCATTTAGCATTCTTCAAATTATATTTAAAGAGTTTAACAGTAAAAACTAAACTATGAGTCGTGAAGCTTCCCCAAATGTAGGTTTAAACATAAAAAATGTTAACTTGCTTAAAAAAAACCCCAACAATTTAGGCTAAATAATTGGATGAAAACTAAGCTAGTCCTGTATCTGATGATTTAATGACAGATGTAGTTAGCAGTGTGGTCAGCCATCATGCTCTGAACTCCCATGCTAAGGGAGGAGGGAAGGAGAGAGATGAGGAGAGTTAGAGAAAGTTTTAGAATGAGGTCAAAGATGAAAAAAAAAAAAATCAAGTATACAGAGAAGGAGCAGAGGGGGAAGGGGGGTGGCATGCCCTGGGTGAGCCACCGTGCTACCTTGTTCCACCAGCCCTGCGGTGGTGCCGGCGGCTGCGGCCACAGCTGCTGCGGCCGCAGTCACAGAGGCTGGAGCGGTGGTCTGCCTGCTGCCGACTGTTAAGAATCCAAAAACCCAGTAACACGTGAAGAACAAGAGTTAGACGTTAAAGGAGAAGGGGGAAGGGATCAAAGAGGTGATGAACGAGGGAAAGGCGTAGAAAAATGTTGGATATGATAACAGAGAGTGATAAATGTGAGTCGAGGGTAGGGGTTGAAGAACAAGAGGGGCTCATTGGTGGGGATTCATTTACAGTTCCGGTGAGAATTTTACATCAAGTTATCATTGGCATCAGTGTCATTAATTTGGTCTATAAAGAATTTATTTCAATCATTCTTTTGCCAGGATGGAACAATTATAAGAACAAACTACTCAAACATTTTCCCAACAAGAGTGCCCAAGTTTGAATTTATTGCTGATTTTCTGCAATCCATGCAGGGTCAAGGTTATAAATACAGACTAAAGGTACACATACATCTCCACCAATACTTAGCAAGACTCAGCTCAGCTACAGGCCTGTTGGAGCAATCAACGAGCTTCTGGCATCATTTTAATAGGATATTTGATCCCTTTTTTTTTGCAAAATTGGTAGAGTTGCTTTAAATGGATTGGTTTTCTGACTTTAAAACATTGTCCACATGTTAAAGTTGGCGCTTTGGAAAAGCATCCTGCTTCATTTATTCTCAAACCAGTTTTAATGTCTGTTTGGGAGCATGGTCCTATTGGAGTGTCAAACCATGTCCAAGTTGTAACCAACTAGCTCTTAATTTAAGATGAGGTTAAAGAACTTGAAGTCGGTCATCATTATTCCATTAACTTAGCAAAATTTCAGGGTTGACTTTGGCAGCAAAAACCCCCACATGAAGATTCAACCACCAACATAATTGACACCTGGTCAAATGTTTTCAGCCTCACACTGGCCTCTCCAAACAGCTAAAGCTTTGTCTCGTTCAAGGGTTGTCATGATACAAAAATTTCAAATTGGATGTAAATCTGTGAACCTGTATCAATTCGACACAATGTGGATTACAGAAAGTCCTCAGTCAGGCACTTATGTAACACAATCATTCCATCGTGGAAAATAAATTATTCAAATAAATGATTACAAATCCAAGATGCAGATGGCATCCATGCCCATGATGAGTTAATGTTAACTTCTGACTGACATTGTGTGACCAGAGACATTAGTTGGTAAATTATGTCATATATGAATCCACTGATCAGACGGGAGGGTCAGGAGAGAAAAATGTCAGGGAGAGACAATATTGTCTGAATGAAGCTTAACACTCTGTTGCATGTGTTCTCAGTAAAAGCCTTAATGTTAGTATGATGAAAATGGTGATGATGCCATGTTTAGCCAATGTTCAACATTTATGTGCCAATATTGGTGCTTGCTGACCTTAGAAACTGCCAGCATTATTTGATGTATGATTGTGGGTTGCATTTTATTTTCATTAAAATAAAAAGGAATATTTTAACTTTTTATGGTAATGTTACAGTTAAAGAATTACATCAACATAAGAAAAATTAATAGCACCACCTCTGTTTGTACGGCCACACGCTTTGTGACTTATGCATGACTCATAAAAGAGGCTGAAAATACAGCAACCAAATGCGAAAAAGCACTCATGCTGGCATTTGCATTGATTTAATGGGTAGCAACTTCTTTCCACTCATGGCTCAGATGTTTTTAAAAAGAAAACTTTCAGAGTTCTTTCTACTTTTCTGACTCATCTACCTGATGGCCTCACACTTATAATGGAGCACCAGTTCCTACGAAGTTGAAAATGAGTGAGAAAAGGCGCTTGAGTGAGGTGAAACAGCCGCATTATACACCTGGGTCAGTGTGAGCGTGTGTGACTGTGGGAGTCGGCTGAGTGGTTGCAGAGTGGATCCTCAGACAGTTTCCAACTGTGCAGCTTACAGAGTCAGAAAGCCCACTGTGAGTCATGTTTACTAAAGCAGCGTGTCAGCATAGGCACATCAACACACACACACACACACACACACACACAACACACACAAATATTTCACGCCGACACAAACCTTTAATGATTCATTCTAAATGAAGGTCAAATATTATCAGGAAAGTTCCAGAACAGTTTGCTTCCGGGGAGGATTTTGTTTTGAACAGGTGTTGTTTTTTTTTTTACAACTTTCCTCCAGGCTTTAAAAGTTTTTTTTCTTTCTGGGAGATTCACTATTATGGTTGCAATTTTCCAACAGCTTTTATTTCACTGACCACACCAAGGTAGAAAACGCCCCATTAAGTGAAACTGTTGAGTCACCTTTGCTCATTTTTGGATCTACCATACTCTTCATCATGATTAGAGATATTTTTTTAATGGATAAATCCTACCATGAAAAATCAATTATTAAAGGTTTTTAAAAAGGTGGGGGAACAAATCTTGATTATTTATCACTATTATTTTGTAGATTCAAAATCCTGATTAAGATTTTTTTTTTATATGCCTAATACATACAGACATACAAACATACAAAGACAAGAACAAAGACATTATGGCTCTTCAGCTTTCGGATCAAATTCAGTGTTCCCCTTATTTTGTTGTGAAAGTTTCTGAAAAGTTGGAAAACAGATCCAAAATACTTGGACCTGATTCTGTTTGGGACAAAAGTTAGAGTCTCTGACTGGTTACCAGCTAGTTGGAAATTCAAGAATCAAATATTTTTCTTACCAGTGACTTCTATACTCTTCGGTTTAGAAGTTGTTACTGAAGGAAGACTCAAAGACTCTCATTTTAAAGTAGAAGGTGGCAGGTGATGATCACTTTCATACTTGCAGGTTTGTTCCAGATTCAACCGATTATGAAAAAAGATCTGTTTGTCAGTGGATGTTACTTTGTGCCCTTCTTGTCAAATCGGTGGAACAAATTTGGGCTTGGAGCAAACTTCTGTTGATACCAGGAAGGGTGAAGTAGTTCTGTTTTCTCATTTTGAGCTTTCAACCTCTATCCTGGATCTGTGAGACACGGCTGTTTTTAAAACTGTCAAATCAAATATACAGTAAAAGTAGAAGGAAACACTGAAGTTGGGCTGCGATGAAATGATAATGTGATTTTGCTTTTTATAACATGCTCAAAAAACTTCAAATTAACATTCTTAGGTTAAGGGAGAGAAGTGATTTGTTGTTACCTGTGTTAAAAAGGTGCATGCCATCATTTAACGATATTGCAAGATGATGGCATGCTCCAATCACAAAGTAACAAACTTGCAATTCAACAGACATTTTAGGTTCACTGAAAGTTGGTTATTGACTGGTGCTACTTCAGGGGAAAGGTTTAGAAACTATGGATAGAACAAGTCCATATGGGCCTTACCTGAAAAATTTCGAGAAACCAGCATGGTCGTAAGAATCGCCCCCTAAGAGAAACAACAACAAAAAACATTAGAAATAATTTCATTACAATCAAACTTTTTTATGCGCAAGAAAATCAATTTAGTAGCTCATTAATCAGCCATTGTCAAAATCTTTTCATTTTTTGATTAAAGTATAAAACAAAGAAGAGTTTTCGAAAAACTTCTGAATCACATCACATAGAAATTCATTATGGGAAGAACAAAAATCAAAGTAATACATCCTAATAATGCTGTTTTCTGGAGAACTACTAAATAGAGCAGACACTCAGCTTGCAATCAAACACAGTTTTAGAGTTTGGTGTGACTGATTGTCAATAAATATGCAATTTCAAATTGAAGATTCAATCAAACTTGAGAAATTTTAAATTCTTGATTCAAAAGTAAAACATCGAGGCAAAAGTGATGATGCACATGAGATAGGAAGACTGATTCATCCAAATAAATATTCACATTTATATTATACTGTCAAAAAGAGAGGTCTGTATACTAACTAAATGTGTGACTAATCATTTTCAAGTCACTTTGGGTGAAAGTTTCTGCCAAATACACAAACTTAAACATTAAACAAAGAACGAAAAGGGAAGGGAAGATCCACTGAGGGAAGGATCTAATCTTAACACTTTTCTGTTTACAGCTTGAGGGGTTATCTTTTAGAAAAGCTCAAAGCTACTAAACCGAAAGATCAGAATAAATCTAATAAAACATGAATTATCCCCTTGTATGTATCCAAAAGTGGATTTCAAATGATAAACCAACTGAAACACTACTGATGGATGGATGGATGGACTTTTAGACAAGGACATAGGTATCAAAGTTTTGTTTTTCATCCATATTGAACAAAACTTCCATACTCTGTCAAATGTTTCCAGATTTCTTTATTTTTTTAAACTTGCATCAATAAAAGAGGAGAGCTCCAAAAAGGGTAATGGCAAATTTGGAAGTTTAACAAAATGGGATCCCATTCATCACAAAAATTTCCCTCTCTTTTCCAATTCCAAACTGCAGTTAACACATTTAAAATAGATTTCACTGATTATTCCTCATAAATAAATGATCCTGGTGGCCCACTTAAAGAGCTACTCATCCCCCTACCAGAGTCTTACCCCATCTACATTTACTGTTTGAAAAATGCGGCAAAAGATGGCGTTGCCTGAAGGGCACACTGAGGGACGCGTGGGGGGAGAAGGCCGGGCAGCGTCAACACTTCCTTGCTATTCCAACTCCAACTCGATAAGGAGGTGTGGCCGAGACTGGGCTTGTTTTATACTCCACAGCTGCAGGATGGCTGATGTCAGCCATAATGGCTGAGCCAGTAGCAATGCCAGATTCAAATTCAAGTGCAGTGTAAAGTTTTAGCCTGAAGAGGGCACTACACTGACGGTTTTTGGTAGAAAATTTATATCATTTTATTAAAATGTACTAAAATACCAAAATAAAATAACCACACATGTAGACAGCACTATTAGACAATCATATATACAATTTATCAGCAAAAAAAAAGTTGATATGGGGGTGAGTTGCACTTTAACGTTCTAATATTAAAATACTCCAGATTTTGCTTCTTTTTTTTTGTTGTAAACTCCAATCATCCCAGAGTCATTTTATATTTTAAGCGTGAAAAGCCTGAGAGAATCAGTGGCAGCTGATGGCATGTTGGTTGAATGGTGCAACATTCGCCTGCAGCCACCTGCGCTTCTGTTTCCAGCTTCCGATGAGCTGGTATTTGAGCCGTGCCAAGAGAGGCCAAAAGCAGCAGGGTAACAGTGTCATGCTCCAACGGCTAAGCTGTTATATCCACACAAAATGTCAGCAATAAATCAGCATGAGAGAAAAAGTTTGGATGCAACACAACTCTGTTCTTTTTATCTAATTTTAACTAAATTATATGGTCAATTTTCCTATATTAGCTGTTAGTTATATATAATATAAAGGAAACAATTGTTTACCCAACTGTATATTCACGGCAATGCGTGTAGTACCACCAAATACAAGCAATACAAAACACTTGCTTAATTTAACACTGAAATAACAGATAAGACTTAAATTAAAAATAAGGGGGAAAAAGTAGAAGAGCTGTTTTTTTATTTCACCTCACATGGGAGCTTATTAGAGCAGAGGAATGAGATGTTGGACACTGAAAGCTTGCGAACAGACCTTGAGTTTCCTCCTGGCATTGAATTTCTTCAGGCACTCCACAGTCTCCTGTCTGTGCATCATAGATGCCACTGTGGATCGTTGCTGGGAAGAAAAAGCAACAGTAAAAAAGCAGAGGACATGATAAACAAATAATGTGAAAACGTAGGTTTCAGTCTTGTGATCCAGGTATCTGTAAGCTTGAATTTGGCTAACTATCAAAGATGGGACCACTTACGCAGACCCATGGGTGCTTGAGGGCCTCCTGAGCAGTGATCCTCTTGGCTGGGTTGATTGTAAGCATCTGGTTGATCAGGTTTTTTGCCTCTGGGGTGACTGTATCCCACTCTGGAGATGGAAACTAGAAAACAGAACGTACCGTCTTTAGATTTCCTCACAGAGCCCTTTAAAAAATCCAGTAATATATATTTTTTGTTATTGTTTGTTTTCAAAGTCACCACTTACGATCTCAGTAAAAAAAACAGGAAGATGCAATATAGAAGCAGAATATCTGTCTTAACGAACACAAACAAATTCAAACTGAAACCCAACTTCATCGGTGACTCTGTGACGGGGTAAGCCGTATAGCGTCATTTCCTGTTGTCGCTGTTGCACTTCGTGAAGCTGTTTGGTGTTCAGACTCTCTTGAATTGATATAGTTTTCTCTGTGCTGAGGCCTCTCTAAGTTATTTTAACACACAAGCACACTAAAACACATGTTTTGTTGTGGTGTACTTTACGTTTTGGGAACTCGTTGTGTTTCACACAGTTTTTTTGGGGTGGTAAGGTCTCACTAGCTCAGTTAGCTTAGCTTCATTGCGGCTATGGCTACTCTTCTCTCTCCTGTCTCTAACTTTTCTCTTCTCTCTTGCTCCTGCCTCCTTTAGTGATAATGGTAACTGTAATTAATGTAATATTTTTGTAGCTTTGGAGGCGAGGGTATCAGAATTAGAAGCACGGCTCCGCACTGTTGAAAAACCAGCAGATAGCCGAAGCCCATTAGCCAGCGCGGAGCCAACAAGGATAGAACCCCCTAGCCATCCATCCGCGCAGACGGGACCTCAGGCCAGCTGGGTGACGGTACGTAGGAAGCATAGTTCTAGGACCCAGCCCACGGGCCACCACCAACAACCGGTCCACGTTTCTAACAGATTTTCCCTGCTCAGCGACACACCTGCTGAGAAGCTGACCCTGGTAATCGGCAGCTCCATAGTCAGAAACGTGGCCTTAGAAACACCATTGATCATAGTCAAATGCTTGACAGGGGCCAGAACAGGCGACATCAAATCCTACCTGAAACTGCTGGCTAAGGATAAGCGTAAATACAGTAAGATTGTTATTCACGCTGACTGTAATGACACCCAGTTACACCAATCGGAGGTCATTAAAATTAGTGTTGCTTCGGTGTGTAAGTTTGCTAAAACAATGTCAGACACTGTAATCTTATCTGGTCCCTTGCCTGATCGGACCAGTGACAACATGTTTAGCCGCATGCTGTCATTCCATCAATGTTTGTCTCGGTGGTGTCCTGAAAACGATGTGGGCTACATTGATAACTGGCGAGCATTTTTGGGGAAAACCTGGTCTGATCTGGAGAGATGGCATCCATCCCACTTTGGATGGAGCAGCTCTTCTTTCTAGGAATCTGGCCGAATTTATTAGTCCTCCAAAACACTGACAACCCAGGGTCCAGACCAGGAAGCAGAGTCGTAGTTTAACCCTCCTCTCTGCTGCTTCTGTACTGTTACCCACCCATTACCCTATAGAAACAGTGTCTTGCCCACGGCCCAAATTAAATGGATTAGAAGTTAAGCCAACAAAAGCAAATTATGGAAATCTCAAAGATAAATACGACTTTGACTGAACAGAAAAATATTTCTATTAAATGTGGTTTATTAAACATAAGATCTCGCTCCTCAAAGACTTTGTTAGTAAATGACTTGATTTGTGATAATCACATTGATTTGCTTTGTCTCACAGAAACCTGGTTGCAGCAGGAGGATTATGTCAGTATAAATGAGTCAACTCCTTCCAGTCATTTAAATTTTCACATTCCTAGAAATACTGGGCAAGGAGGAGGAGTTGCAACCATTTTTAGTTCTGATTTACTAATTAGTCCCAGACCAATTGATAGCTACAGTTCTTTTGAACATCTAACCCTTAATTTTCCTCATCCAAGTTGCAAAACATTAAGACCATTTTTGTTTGTGGTTTTGTATCGTCCACCAGGCCCATACTCTTAATTCTTGGATCAGATCTCACATTTTTTATCTGATTTAGTATTAAGTACTGATAGGGTCATTATAGTGGGGGACTTCAATATTTATGTGGATACTGAAAGTAAATGCAGCCTTTAATGCTATTTTAGACTCAATTGGCTTTACTCAAAAAGTACAGGGATCCACCCACTCGGGTAAACACACTTTGGACCTACTGACATACGGTATTGAGTGTGAGGAAAAAACAGTCCACCCACATAACCCGGTCCTGTCTGACCACTTCTTGATAACTTTTGAATTTACTAACTGACCATCTTAAATCTGAAAGAAATTTTCATTATAGTAGAGCTTTATCAGACAATGCTATAACAATTTTTAAAGAATCTGTTCCATTCTTACTTTCCTCAGTGTCTCAGAGTAACACAGTGAATGGCAGCAATTCTATCTCTAACCCTTCAGAAATTGATGGTCTGGTTCACAGCGTTACGTCCTCATTGCGTTTGGCATTAGATAGTGTAGCCCCCTTAAAAAAGAAAGTGGCTAGCCATAGGAGGCTGACTCCTTGGTTTAAGGCAGAGTTGCGTACTTTAAAGCATAATACTAGGAAGTTGGAGAGAAAATGGTGCTCTAAACACCTAGAGGATTCCTATTTAACCTGGAATAACAGTCTACTGCTGTATAAAAAGACCCTTCGACAAGCTAGAACAGCATATTTTTCATCATTAATAGAGGCGAATAAAAACAATCCTAGGTTTCTTTTTAGTACAGTTGCCAAACTTACACAGAGTCATAGCTCTGTTGAGCCAACTATTCCCCCAGCTCTTAGCAGTGATGATTTTATGGGATTCTTCATAAATAAAATGTATTATATTAAAAATAAAATCATTGGCATCCTCCCAAACATGATTACTTCTTCCTCAGTAAATGACGCAGCATCGGAAAAAACTGTAGAACCTCATTTGTGCTTAGGCTGTTTTGATTCAGTCGAGCTTTCGGAATTATCAAAAATATTAGCCTCATCTAAACCTTCAACTTGTATGTTGGACCCAATCCCAACCAAATTATTTAAGGAAGTGTTCCCTTTGGTTCTTGGCCCCATTTTGGATATGATGAATCTATCCTTAGTAAACGGATACGTACCACAAGAATTTAAAATAGCTGTAATTAAACCTTTACTCAAGAAACCTTCCCTTGATCAAGATGACTTAGTGAATTACAGACCCATATCTAACCTTCCTTGGTTATCCAAAATCCTTGAGAAAATTGTTGCTAATCAAGTCTGTGAGCATCTAAACACTAACGAGCTGTTTGAAGAGTTTCAGTCAGGTTTTAGAGCTCATCATAGCACCGAAACAGCACTGGTGAAGGTTACTAATGATATTCTCATGGCCTCAGATAATGGACTTGTGTCTGTTCTGGTTTTGTTAGATCTCAGTGCTGCTTTTGACACAGTCGATCATAATATTCTCTTAGAAAGGCTTGAACATGTTGCAGGGATCAAAGGAACAGCACTAGGCTGGTTTAAATCATATTTGTCTGACAGATTCCAGTTTGTTCATCTAAATGATCAATGTTCTTCACTCTCAAGGGTTACTTGTGGAGTTCCATAGGGTTCTGTGCTTGGACCAATTCTGTTCACCATATATATGCTTCCAATTGGTAGAATCATTAAACAGCATGGGATAAATTTCCACAGCTATGCCGATGATACACAACTATAATTATCCATAAATCCTGATGAACCCAGTCAGTTAGGTAGATTTCAGGCATGTCTGGAAGACATAAAAACATGGATGAATCTAAACTTTTTGCTTTTAAATTCTGACAAGACAGAAGTTGCTGTCTTTGGACTAGAAGTTCTAAAAAAGAAACTGATTAGTCAATCACTTCATCTGGATGGCATTAAATTGGCCCCCGGTAATAACGTAAAGAACCTCGGCGTTATTTTTGACCAAGACTTGACATTTAAATCCCATATTAAACAGGTTTCTAGGATTTCCTTCTTTCACCTCCGGAATATTGCTAAAATTAGAAACATCCTGTCCAGGAGTGATGCTGAAAAACTAGTCCATGCATTTGTTACCTCAAGGCTGGACTACTGTAATTCTTTACTATCAGGAAGTCCACAAAATGCCATTTAAAGCCTTCAGTTGATCCAAAATGCGACAGCAAGAGTTCTGATGAATATTAAAAAGAGAGATCACATTTCTCCTGTTTTAGCTTCCCTTCATTGGCTCCCTGTTAAATCCAGAATAGAATTTAGGAGCCTTCTTCTTACATACAAAGCACTTAATAATCAAGCTCCATCATACATCAGAGATCTAATTGGTCCATATGTTCCCAACAGAGCACTTCGCTCTCAGACTGCAGGTTTACGTGTAGTTCCTAGGATTTCTAAAAGTAGAATGGGAGGCAGATCTTTTAGTTATCAGGCTCCTCTCCTGTGGAACCAGCTCCCAGTTTTAGTCCGTGAGGCAGACACTCTGTTTACTTTTAAGGCCAGGCTTAAAACTTTCCTTTTTGATAAAGCTTATAGTTAGAGTGGCTTAGGTCATCCTGAGCTATCTCTGTAGTTATGCTGCTATAGGCTTAGACTGCTGGAGGACAGACTTACCAATTTTCTTCACTCTGCTACTTCCTTTTCTACTACTACTCTCCAGTTGTATTACAGTACATTCTGTTATTTCAATTGTTAACTTTGTGTTCTCTCAGTGTTTTTCTCTCCATAGAAGATATACCTGGTCTGGTATCCTGCTTGGCTGCAATGCCCTGTTGGACGGGGGGCATCGACTGGGATGATGCTCCCAGTAACTGAACATCCACTGTGTCCTGTTATCAACATTTTACTTTCTGTATCATAGAAAGTACTCTTATATCAGATCTTCTGTTCCTACTGTGTCTCTGCTCTGTCTTCTCAAACCCCCAGACGGTCGTGGCAGATGGCCGCTCCTACTGAGCCTGGTTCTGTTGGAGGTTTCTTCCTGTTAAAGGGGAGTTTTTCCTCTCCAACGTCGCTACATGCTTGCTCAGTATGAGGGATTGCTGAAGGATTGCTGTGGTTGGAAAGTCTGCCCAACCTCACGCCAATGACTGACGCAATCCGCTGGCATTCCTGAAATAGGAAACTTTTTAACTGATTGGAATGTTTGTATAAATGTATTGAAATGACTTCTTCTTAAGTGCCTTGTGATGACATCTGTTGTAAATTGGCGCTACATAAATAAACTGAATTGAATTGAACTTAGAACCACTAAACAGCTCATAGTTACAAATTTAACAAACTGGTTCGGGTGCTAAATCAAGATTGTCCGTTAGCTGCAGTTTCTACTGGCTTTAGCGCTGTTAAACTCGTGTTATCTTGGCAGCAGTTCTTTTTTGGGCAATGACAAAAAACTGTACCCTCATAAGCGGAGATAAGGAAAACCGTGAATGTTAGGTAGTGCTAAGATGGTTTCCACTGTGTGCATTAATGCATATTAAGGAACATTTGGTGTTTGAACCATTAAAATAGGCAGGTGTTTTAGAGGGGGTCTCAAGTATTGGATGATTTCAGTTATTTGCATGTGGTTGTGATCTCCAACCACCGTGAATACTGGGGGTCCGCTGTATTGTATATCACATGTTTCCCTAAAATCGTCCAAAAGAAGGATCATTTCTGGATACTATATACCTAAAATTTTCCCGTGATTGCTGAGAGTTTAACGCCAATAAAAAAACAATAAAGGCTGAAAAGAAACGTAATTTTATTTGCTGTAAATATTGCATATAAGTTCAACAAGATTGCTCCATTAACTAATTCATATTAAGTTGATTTAAAAAACGGATAGGTGCACTCTGAAATGATCAACTAATGCTAAAAAGTAAAACAAACTAAAGCGGCTGGATGTTTGAATGGCAAATACAGGTGAAATCCAAATGTAATGTGTTACACAGTGAAGGAATCAAAATCTAAGCTGACAAAGGCCTGTATATCTTAGTTATCTGACATCTTAGTTGCAGATCTCAACCCTGGATGCAGTAGCGCAAGTGATTTTTACATATAAACCACAGCGGCTCCCTTAGGGTGCATTGTTTATTAAAACTAAAAGGCCAGTCCAAGCAGAGCCTCCAGCAATTTGTTCAGAAACCCTCAAGCCATCAGGTGCTGTTATGTTTAGGCATGAACACTAAGGTCTGTGTCCCATGAGCTCAGAATCACTGCCAGAGAGTCAGTCAGGTTTTCTCTCTTTATTTGACATGAAGTTCACTCTGATCCGTGGCGAGACCTGCTCTCTTGCACCCCCTGAAATATGAATGAGGCGACTCAGTTACGTAAGAGCCGCCAAAAGGGAACGGGGCAGCGGGAGGAGCAGGGAGGGCATCGCGATGGCAGGAAGGGAGTAATAAAAGAGCAGAAGGGAAAAGGAGTGGAGACTCACATCATAAGCCCCAGCCTTGATCTGTTGGTACAGCTTGTGCTGGTCCTCGTCCCAGAAAGGAGGGTAACCCACCAGCAGGATGTAGAGAATCACCCCTGAGTCACAAACACACAAAAACAAGTCAGAAAACATACACACCAACGAAACAAACACAACATCAACTCAACCTTCTGTTGTTTTGTGTGTGATCACTTTGGAAATACCATATGGATGTTGTGTTTAAACGAGTGCGTTTCTCTACAACTCACCGCAGGCCCAGATGTCCACAGGTTTGCCATATGCCTCTTTCCTCAATACCTCAGGGGACAGGTATCCTGGTGTTCCTGCAAACCCTGCAGAATAAAACAGAAAACATCCACAACTGATTGACAAACTAAAAGGCAGCAGATTGTGCAGCTGCTTTATTTGCCTCAGTGTATGGCGAAAGCAACAAAGTCATCAGTATTTTAGCCTTGGAACTGCTGGACCAAACAGTGAAATGAGTTTTTCTGTGCTTTAAAGTCACACACTGTCACCTGTTTGACTTTGTTTCGCAGTATAGACAAAGATAATACCAGCTTCAGTCAATTCTGGTCATTAATCTCAAGTGTACTTGGAACAAGACTCTCAACTTCGTTTTTTTTTTTTTTTGCTAGGGATCATTGTCCTATTGATGATGCTGATGATTGCCTCTACAACACTTTGGTACACAGAAGAGCTGATGCTTGACTTAATGACAGCAAATCAAGCCAAAATCATTGGATCTCCACCACAATGCTTGACAGATGGTTTAAAGCTACATTATGTATTTTTTTTTGTTAATTCTTAGCAAAAAACCCTTTGTTCTTTCAAAAATATGTGCTCATTCATGTGTAATTACTTCCACCTACTAATAAAAGTATTCTCGTAAGTGTAGAATCTGCTATTCAGAATACTTACGCGAGAATCGCGGCAGATGTCTGACTATACAACTAAATGCAATGTAGTTTTCTTAAGTAACCTCATCACTGGAAGGAACACTGGACGAAGTCGTAGTACTGGAAGCCATGTTAACCTTGGCTTGAAACGGCCACCGTAGGAGTTAAAACGCGCTTGGAATGGGGTGGTGGGCCTTGAACGTAATATTCAGTTGGTTGTTTCACCGCTAGATGGAAGAAGTTCTTACACAATGTAGCTTTAAGGTGTTTGTGCTGATGTGTTGTGTTTTGGTTTTTTCCCCCGAACATGGTTCTCAGAGTTACGGTAACACATTTCTACATTCGGCTTATAAAACACCTGCAGCTCATTCAGATGCAGCTTTACAAACCTAAGTTAGGCTGCCATGTTCTGTTTCACAGAAGACACTTTCTTCTTCTTCTTCTTTCGTCTCGCTACCAATTGCACATTTAGGGCATTTAAACATGTTTTAAAATACGATTTACCACAAAAACAAATATAAAGTGCATGGACAATCCAACTCACCAAAAAGCTGAATCAGTGTTAGCCATGTAGCTGTATCTCTTTAACAAGAAAGGCAGTTTTAAAGCTTCGCCTCATTAGAAAGCTGGTTGCCACATATTAAGCAGAGGAGAGCGGGGGCTCGGTGCATGGGAATTGCCAGTTGCGATAAATCCATATTTTAAGTAGGACTCCTGGTATTGTCTGCTGAATGTAGCTTTCTTTTTCTTGACAGTCATAAGCTCTTCTGTCTCTTCACTGGACATTTTCCTTTTCGCAAAAGAAACTACTCAGACTTCTTTTTAATCATTCTGCTAACTTGGGGGTTTGTTTTTAGCGATGACGTATCACGTGACCCAAGGTAGCATCTTGACATGCATCAAGAGTGAGTTATAACCGGATATAACGGTGAGAATCCGGTCCTTTTTCAAAATAAAACATTTAGACTGAAACATAGTAAGTTATTTATTCTTCCTGTGCGGCCCGGTACCAACTGACCCATGGCCCAAAACAGGTCAGGGGCCCGAAGGTTGGGGACCACTTCATTTTGAGCTTGTTAATATTTAATAGGTAAGGACAAAGTAATGTTTGTTGTGTTTATTGTAGCTTTAGATTCTGGTAGCAAAACTCTTTTTCATACATGATACATTAAGATCTAAAACATAGAGAGGGTGGACTTTCTTTACACCAATCTGAAAAAATATACAGCAAGAAACAATTATTTGTACCTATTTTGAAATGAATGCCCAACTAAGATCAAGCTTGTGGTATAAATGGAAAATAAAACACCTAATACATGTATTTTATAACAAATTATTGCCTATACAAAAACTAAACCCCAAAATTATAAACAGATTAAAGGGGGGGATATTATGCTTCTTCCAGGCACATATTACCCTCTATAGCACACTCCAATAAAATTGTCACCTTAAGTCTTTTAAAGGTCTGTCAGATATCCAAATCCACCTTAAAGAAATGTACTTCCGTATTGGACGCCTTGATTTTCGCCTGTGCCTCTCTAAGACCCTCCTACTCTTTCTGACACTCCCCCTTCAGTTCTTCACATACCGTGCATCATCGCAGCATGTATGTCAGGAAAAAAATCCCACAAAAGACGCGCAGCTGCAGCTGGTGTGTAATAATTACTGCACCTGGGACTCAGCCGGAGTTGTGTGAGGTGGGGAGGGGCAGGGGAGCTCTGCAAGGGCGAGGCTCTCGGCTGAGTACGTAAGGTCGGAGGAGGAGATGGGTCGAAAAGGCGGGGATAGGTGGGAGCAGGCGTTTCAGCAACCCCGAGAACTACCGGCAGAGACTCAAAGTTTACTCTAACATGAGTGAATGGGTCAGAGGAACACTTCAGGCATGTTTTTAATGAGCGAAAGACAGGTTCTTAGGATATTAAGCTTCAGAAAGTCCATTTTGCATAATACCCCCCCTTTAAATTAAATAACAAATTTATCAGTTTCCATCACTACAACTAAAAACCATTATTAAAATTGAGACTTTACAGTTCTGTTGTGGACATAACACAAATTTAGGAAGGCATAACAAAGTGCAGAGAATATTGTTATACAAGCTGTACTCTTTAATCTGTTCAGCTCAAAAAAATGAGTGACTAAATGGCAGTTAGAAAAATCTTTTCATCCATATTGGGAACAAAACACGATGACAGAGTAGCTTATTATATTAACAACCTTTCCTATAAAATGTACATCAGATTTAAACCTGTCTCTAGAGTCCTTACCAAACCAGGCCTGCTGATCCCCCTGCACCTCAATGGCCAGGCCGAAGTCGGCAAGCTTCACTGCAGCGTTCTTACACTTGCTTGCGAGAAGCAGGTTTTCTGGCTGAAGAGAATTAGAGGAGGCCGAAAGGTTATCAAAGAGCCTATAGGATACGGCATGAAAAAAATGACGGTCCTTGTGGAGTAAAAGCTAGAAGCAGACAGCTAGGCTTGCAAAAGTTTGCAATGGGGTTCATACAAACATCTTTAAAAATGCTCCTTTCTGCCAACACAAACATTAGCGAGGCATGCTTTTAATGTTTTGTCATGCATTGACATGCAAAAGATTTACAGCAAAAGTTAGTCGACATTACAGCAAAGTTAAACCCGATAAGTCTGTGGCACTCTTATTTCCTGGCCTCATGCAATGAGGCTCTATAGGATCTATCTCTGGCCTAGATAATGCAGCTAGCCTCATTATTCTCTGTCAGCGGAGAGCTCTAATAATGGGCATATATCCCCACTGGTCTCTTTCTCACTTTCCTCCTCTTAGTCTCACTTAATCATTGCCTCTAAAGGTAACAGGCAGCTCTGACTACTGCATAAAGCCCTCCTGTGGGAAATATTAACACATAATATGATCTGGGGCTGTCATCTTTTTCCCAACATTCTGGATGCTGGATAATCACTAAGATTGCTAACATGATTACCGACATATTATGTCAGATTGGTTATCAAAGTTATCCCTTAATCTCCATAAGTAGACTAAATTGCTTTAGTTGATGCCTGGTCAGTTAAGACACACACCTAAACACCTTACTTCAAAGTAAATATGGGAAAGAAAGAAAGGGTTAGACTCTTGGCATCAGTAACGGAAGTTTATCAAACTTTTAAAAAGCAAACTTTATTTATGTCCTAATATAGATCAGTGAAGAGTAACATGTGTCCAAACTTTCTGAAATAAAAGAATTAGGACATTATATTTAGGTTGGATTTCTGTCACTACATCCCCTGCAATGCAGCAGCATCTGTCTGCATCCTTTCATTATTTTCTGTCCTCAAATCAGACAGATTGCCTGTACTCAAAGCACACCTAGTTAAAGGCGTGCTTCTCGTGGCGCTAGAGCCAAGATGTAAAACAAGGAATGTGGTAGATGAAGCAAAAGAAGCGGTAATCCTTCCATTTCCTGCCTACATCATCCCACGATATACTCCTTGCTCTGGGGTTAGGTCCTCTTTTTCTTTTGTAAACCAGGGCGTTGGAAGGTGCCAGCACCACAGCAGCAGTATAATTAAGGGACAACAGTTGTGGGTGAAATTCGTGATGAAGCAACGGCTTCCATCAAAAAAGATGCGCTTGCAATTCAAACGTTAAGCAGCAAATATAATCACTTTCTCTTGTTCTTTTTTTGCAGACTCGCGGTCAGACGCGAGCAGGCGAGGCTAAGCGCTCGGAAGACTAGCAGCTGGTTTTGGTCGAGGATGGCAGAGAGGGTAGGTTACAGTTAGATAATGGAAAAAAGCTGCATTTGAGAGCAGGTCATAAGTGGGTGTCTGATTTGGACTGCTTCCCAGTCTCAGATTTTCAGGCTTCCTTCTCTATTTATTTGTCTGTAAAGGATCTGGCTTTGCTCTGGCAAAGTAGCAGACATGTAGGGCTAAACTAGGAAGCTGCTTTATTATAAAGAGTTTGCGAAGTAGGAACGTTCTCTATTCAATGTCTGAAGTTATTAATTTGGTTAAATTATCAGTCAACTTTGATTTGGTAGCACACAAAACATGGTTTAAAGCAGCAGCATTATAAAAATATCTGTATTTGTCCTCGTTTTCGCTTTACATTTGATTTAAACAATACTTTTCACTGGTAATTTATGCTATAAACAATATCAGACTTTCAAATATATTTAATTCATAAAGGAATACAAACGCAGCATTATAATATTTATACCACATCTTTTTTACACACTGTCAAATTTCAATATGTTAGGGGGGTTAGGGTACGGTTAGTGGTATTTTATGTAATAGATCAACACAAAGTAGTGCATAGTTGGGAAGTGGAAGACAAATTATACAGTTTTAAAAACTGCTTACAATCAAAAATCTGAAAACAATGGTGGACATTTGTATTCAGCTCCACTGTGTCAATACTTTGCAGAATCAACTTTCTCTGCAAGCAAAGCTGAAAGCATTTTGAGAGTTATATCTAAAGCAACTTTGCAAATCTTTTCTTGTCTCGCCAGAGCTTCCTAACAGTATTTAGGTCTGGTCTTTGACTGGGCAATTCTTACAAATAAAATATGGTCGACGTCCTGCTAAAAGGTGAACTTCTGCCACAATCTAAAGTGTTTTGCAGTTTCCAACGGGTTTTCTTCCAGAATTATTCTGTATTTAGCTCCAACCATCTTCCTATAAACTCTGACCAGTCAGTTTCCCTGCCCTAGTTGAAGCATGATGCTACCACCATTGTGTTTCACAGTGAGGGTATTGTGTGCAAAAAAGGTTTAGTTTTGGTCTCATCTAACCAAAACATATTCTTCCACACGCTGTGGTTTGTTGCACACAGCACATAGGTTAGATATGTTGACTACATGGGTTGGTAGGTTTGCAATTGTGCGGTCCTCTATCCATTTTCAAATGTTGGATGGATGTTCCTAGAGATGGTTCAACCTTAGGATATTGTTTTACGACCTAACTCTCTCCACAGCTTTCTCCCTGATCTGTCTGCTGTGTTCTTTGGCCTTCATGATGTTGTTTGTTCACCAATCTTCTCTAACAAATGTCTGAAGACTTCACAGAACAGTTGTTTTTATACAGAGATTGAATTACTACTGTTAGGTGACTTCACTTGATTTTTAGTGGTTTCAGAGGAAAAGGGAGTGAATACAAATATTTAAGAGGAAAAAAAAACAAAACTTAAAAACTATGGGTCATTTTCTTTTCACGTTGTGTTTTGTTCTATCACATTATATCCCAATTAAATACGCTAAAAGTTTGTAGTTCAAGGGGGCTAAAAACGTTTGCAACACACTGCACACTAAATCATCTTCTGTACACTCTGTGCATTGAGATTGTTTTAATTGGCACAAAGACACAACTTGACTCTGTTGTCATGTCTATTGCTAATTTGAGGGATCATGTCAGTCGGGCTGTCCTCAGTTATCGCACTATGACCTATTGCGAGAAACACTCTCTGGTGCATGGCTGTGAAACAAGATAGGAGCGTAAGCTAAATAAAGCCTTTCCCCACAACAGTTCTGATAAACATAGCCGCCTTTGCTGGAATGCCAGGACTGACATTTGCATAGAGGTCTACTTGACTAGGCGCATCATGCAAAACAAGATGCAGCATACAGGCAGAAAAACATACAGAAACACCAACACGAAGCAGCAAAATAAAGGACTCGGAAATAGGTGGATTTCTAGCTGTTAATAGACACTGATTCAGACACAGATCATATCTGACATGTTGCTTTGCAGAAGCGGAAAAGCATCTCAGGAAAAAGAAAAAAAAAGGAAAAAAAACCCTCGAGAGCACTGAGGGCTGTGTGGACAAAAAAAAACATTCCATACAAAATTCTCCGTAACCTCTAAATTTGTAACTGGTTCTTGGTTTCCACATAAGCTAAGCGCAAGTTAATCATTACTATTGTACAAGACATTTTTTGTTCATGTTTGGGTCAGCAACTGAGATATAAGATCAATCTAGACCACATTGATAAAGGAATAAATATTACCCCTCTCTGTCAAGTAAAAGAAGCAGCAATTAAATAAGTTACTCTCTCAGCTGACATTATGTGGAGCAGCTGTGCAGTGACAGAAATCCTGCTACAAAAAGGTTACATAGCAGAAGCATTGGTCAGCCTGCATGACCTGCATTGCATGCTTGAAATTGTTGCATGCTTGAACTCTACACAGTAAAGTTATGTTTATAGCAGACAGTAGCTGCAGGTTCGGTATTGCAGAAGAAAGCTATAGTCAGGGAACGTTTTGCCCTGAATCAACATCACCTACAAATTTCGAAACTAGGTATTTTGTTGAGTCGGAACCGTAAATATAGGAAGGCTATTTTAAGCAGAACATATGAGCAATGAGACGCTCCACAGCCCTCTATAACTCTTGAGACTCTGCAAGAAACAAATCATAAAAAACTACAGAAACAGCTCAACCACAAACCCAGACGACACGAATATATAACTAATATATAATATAAGGGGGCAGCAAAGCAATTCCCATCACTCACCTTTAGGTCTCGGTGCACCACACCCATTTGATGGCAGTGAAGCACCGCCTCCAGGATCTGCTGGATGCAATGACTGCATGCAAACACCAAGGGAAGGGGGGAGCGCATGTTAGTCTTAGCAGCGCTGCAAACCCGTGCACAGGCCATGGGGTGCAGAAAAGAAAGGGTAGGTGGGTGGTGGGGGAGATTTGAGGGGTAGAAAAAGAGTTAAAAAGACTCTTCTGTTGTCAAAGTCACATTTGTACCATTCACTGGCTTCGGTGGACCCCAAACTAGCAAGATGATCAGAAAATGAAGCTAAATCGATTACCTCCGAGTTAGCTTTGAACCCATAACATAAACACCAATATAAAAAGCATGTTTCAGCATTTACACGTCATTAATAATCAATTCGTATCTTGTAGTGAAGATTTTGTTGGATTAATTGTTGCGGTAGAATGGCTCAGCTGTGGTTGTTCTGCAACAGAAGACTCCTTTATGGCAATCTAATATGCAAGAACCAACTGATGGTGTCAA
Source organism: Valencia hispanica (assembly GCA_963556495.2). Lineage (NCBI taxonomy): Eukaryota > Metazoa > Chordata > Actinopteri > Cyprinodontiformes > Valenciidae > Valencia > Valencia hispanica. The sequence goes on from OY747704.1 coordinate 50,657,346, forward strand.
ATATTTTTCAGCTTTATAAATTATATGTTCCAACTCTCATTCCAAAAATATTAGAAATTTCATCTGACTCTAGATGCCCTTCCACCATCCGTGTTTTACCCAGCAGGCCTTGGTCGAGGCCAGCTGAAAGAGGGATATGAGAATATGGCTGGCCACAAGGGAAAGCACTGAGGATGAAGTTAAATGAAGGACTGAGTGAGTACACAATAACATTTGAAAATTGTGTCTGTGAGAACAGGGTGATAAGACCGAAAAATAAATGTGATATTGGTAAATCACCAGAGACCAAAAACTGTGAAAAAGAAACTAATAGTGAGACTACATAATATATCTTGCGATGATGAAAGTGGTGGCTATGATTAAATGTAAGATTACACTGACAGGAAATAACAATATATAAAAGGTATGAATATTGTCAGCTGATGAGTAGAGCTGCAGTGGCACGCATATAAAGTACAAGCATTAATATCTGGGCCGATTTGTGTCTTTATGTGTGATAAAAGCTTGATCATGCATGAGTACCTCCTGTGCACTGATCTTTTATTTTATGGATTTAATTTGTACATTTAAAATGTCTGGTGTCACATAATAAAAAAAAGAAACTGCATGTGAATATAGAGAACAAGGTTCAGTTTTAATGACAGAGGTTTGCTTCTGCAGGATCTGACAACATTGTTCATATGAAATAAATACAGAATAAAAATCACTGACTGGAAGCATTTAAGCCTAGTAGAAAACCTTTGCTTTCACTGACTACAGTCACAGTAATAATTACATCTACTTTAAATTGTAGGGTTTCATTCTAGGATTTTTACTATGTTAGGAATTTATTAGGATTTGAAAAATGATTATTTATTGTGATCATAGAATTCGTGATAACTCCATATTTCCCTCACTTCTCTTCCTTTCATTTGTGAATATGATGTATCTGTGTGACCTTTAGCATGGTGCTTATTAGTGTCAGGTGTTGGCATCTCCATCCAACAGGCTGTGTATACTGCATTGGCATGCAAAGCATTAATTTATTGTACTTTGCATATAACCGCCAACAAATTTTGCATTTCAAATGGTCCTTTGCAATATTACAAATATATTGTGCAGTTTCAGTTTTACACATCTAGTGTGCATCTTGGCTTTTGCTTTGGGTAAATCTAGTTTTTCCACCTTGTATTTGCTTAATAAATTATCCCATTGTCTTACGTAGAAGTAGGAATAGGTCTAATGTGTACTTTATATTTCTCATGAGAATTTACAATAAAATTAAATTCCCAAAACAATTCAGTTCTCTGACTTTCACACACAAACAACTTTCTGTTGCTCTGTTATATCAGGATCCAACAATTAACTGTGCATCTTACTGAAAGCTTTTTTTCTTAATATGAATAATCGTCATTGGAAGGTTTTGGAAAGGAAAAACAAAAAAATATGCTTTATTGGTTTTTATAAGGTCCCACTTAATCATCAAAATACTATTGATTAGGAAAAAAAAGTGAAAATGTGTAGAACCCTATAGTCTTTGCATTTAATAAAAATGCAATTATTTCCAAAAATATACTTTAATAAAGAATACATGGTATTCGTTTGAAAGGGAAATGACTTGATGGATCAGGAATTAGGTTTCTAAAATAAAAACCAGTAAAACCCATTTGTGAAGAACGTAGCTAAGTCCTTCTTTCTCTAAAACATATTTTTTGAAGTTTTCATGTGGACAATAATTGTGTAAAGCAAAAAATGATTTTATAAAACATCTAAATTTGTAATTACAAGGCCTAAAATCCTGTCATCAGTGTATAATACATCTCTAATAATTACCTGTGTAAGCCATGTAAAGTATCTAAATATAATGCTAAACATCGTCCTCTGGTCAGACAGTACAAGTTAGGACAGAGAGGAAAACACAATCAGAAGCACAGAGTGAGAGGGAGGAAGAACAATGCAGTGACCTGAGTGTAAAGTTCAGGGCAATAAATTAAGAATGCAGTGTCTCATTTTGGATGAGAACTTCATCCCACATAACCGTCTTTATGCAGGTAACTCCAAACAGCCTCGTAGAACCATAGATTTAGTCAAAACAAACGTATTAAACCAGCGACCCGGTCTCCCAAAACCGATATTATAGTCCAATATTATGTGACAGGCCCAACAGAAAACAGTTTCTTTTAGCAAAGAGTCTAATCAACACTGATTGTTTTGTTTGATTGATTTAGAAATCCAGACAGCTTAGAAAAAAAATCCATAATTATCCATAAATTTAATTAATGACTGCTTCAAACCTCGAGAGTAAAAGCTGTTTTATTCAATGAAGCGGTAACATGTTTGAGATTATAGGATGACTGCATAAGGGAAACCCCATTCATGATGGTAAAAATGGCTGAACTCTAATACTGGTATTATTTTTGATACTGCATGTCTGTCATAAAAGAAAGGATTTTCAAGAATTCATGATAAGCTAACCTTCACTTATGGCCGTCTCTCCATGTAAATCAGCCCCAATGCTTTTCCGAAGTCTGCGTCTGATTTGGACAACCGAGTCCAACAGGACTAGTCCACCACAGAAGTGAACTCTTCTGCTGAGCTCAAGTGGGTGAATTCAAGACACCACTGACCAGAAGTAAACCTTTTCCAACTGGACACAACAGAGGTGCGTCCCCTTCCTCATGTTTGGCTCTGTTAGGTGTTCCGTTTTTCTGTGTCATCAGTTTCTTCTGTTCTGTGTAAAGCTTGTGAGAGGTTTGTTTAAGTCTCGGTTTCTCAACACACCATGATTAACCCAGAAAGTTAATTTAGGCTGGACAGCAGGAGCTGGCTCTATCGTGATCAAAGTGGGAAGAGTTGGACCTCAAATGAGGCACTTTTTCTGTTCTACTGTGGCTGCTGACTAGTGCTAAAGAAGCTGGCTAATCATTTGTGAGTAAATATTAATTGATTGACCATAAAATAGATTACTGTTTCATCTTAATGTCTCCCACCTCTTGTCAATCTCTACAATTTTAGATTAAATATTAGTTTTTATTGCTTTTAAATAAATTATTTATCCTGAGGAATCTACAAATATCCCTAAGCTTTCTTGGTGGGCTAAAGATAGCTCAGGGAAGAGTTCTCTCTTCCTATTGATTTTGATTGATTTATCAACATCAATATGACTTAAGGTAGGTCCCCAAGTTACAAACCTGCGATCAAATCTACAGAAAAGTGTTTCTCTATTTAGAACAAATTCTGAAATGCTTGCATATTCAAATATCCTCAGACACTGTTAGGTGTTGAACTCTGTGTGAGCGATCCTATCATCTGAAATAGGTTTGGAGTGCAGAGAGGTCCTGCTGCAGATTTTACACAAGATACGTTGGCTGTTTGAGGATTGTTTTTCAGCAGAGTTTGCTTTCCGTTTTTTTCTCTCATCCTAAAAAGTTTGCCTCGCAAAACTGAGAAGTGTTTCTGTAAATCAAAATGAACTGTAATCATTTAGATCTGGGGATGTAAATCACTTCACTCTCTCTACAATTCTGCTATTCTTTGCACAAAGTTTTAGTTTCACACCCAATTTAGGAACAAAACACATCACTGTTTTATACGTAGCACAACTTGCATGCCTATGTGCAGACTTTACATAAATGCAATTATCTTGCATTAACATGTAAAAAAACTAGCAATCAGCTAACAGTTCTGATGCAGTTTATCATGTTAACCTTGTTCTTCAAAAACTATGTGGTAACCAGGTTCAGAAAAAAACAGGTCAAACCAAAAAAGTACAACAACACAGACTTTTTATTTTATTTTACAAGGTAATTTTAACTACTTACAAGCCTAAGCGATCCATTCTTAATGTCTTTATATGCTTAAAGTGAAATGTGGAACAAAAGTACTTGTTTTTGCACATGTCTTTGACAAACAGGTGAGCAAAGATGTTTTTGCTTTTTTTTCCACAAATAGCATCTCAGAGAATGCCACTAATGAATTAAAATTCCCGAATATTACTATAGCCACATTCTTTTGATCCTAATCAACACATAAGGTCTTCTATCAAGGTAAAAATCCTGTTTGCTTAGGAAGGTTTAATTCTTTATCTTAAGGTTTAGGATAGCAGAACAAAGAGCTGTTTCTGCATTAGCAGTTAAGGCACAGCGGGATCCTGTGAAAGTGACCGGGGGTGGGCTGGGGGGTGTTTGAAGTTAATCAGCACCGTTTCATCTCAAGTCTGTGTTTCTAATCTCATAGAGCTTCTTGTACAAAATGCTCTGGCCTCAAACTTGCAGACATTTTCCTTGTGCTTTTCCTGGCAGGTGCAATCACAACCAAACAGCTAATATCTGGTTTTATTTCTCCTGTTTTCTAGTTTGTTATCTAACATCCAAGGAAAACATCCAGATATCAAAAAATTATTAGTAACCATCACATTTAGGTCCATTTTGTTTATTAAAACTATCGCTTTCCTTGAAAGTAAATCGAAAAATTCCAACTTCCGACTCAGAAAAATAAACTGGAACGCCCCCCCCTCAAAGTCGGACTGCCCAGTCAGAAAGTCAGAGAGCCAACTTTCAGTTTCAATATGGTCGCTCCTTGCGTCAACAACAGTAGCTGTGGTGGAAACATGTTTATTTTACCAAATACACCAGTAAGATCAATGTTACATATGGAGCCTGCAACTCTAAACTTCAAAATCAAAATGGTGTTGGCATGTGGACTTAGCTTAAAACAATGTTTGTATAAGGTACTTCCAACTATGGCTACCTGGGCGTCACCATATTGGAATCCTGACTTGTCCGACTATGTTAACTGGAACGTTGCTTACTCCAACGTGACGTCAAACCCAGTTCCGAGGTAAATGGAATGCACCAGCGTCACCCTAGATGTTCTTCTATTGAATGTCTATATCCTTAATGTCTACATTATCGCCCCGTGCTGGTAGAGATGTTACAGCTTTTTTTAAATATTGGAATCCCAGAGCCTGACACACAGATCGTTAAAAAAAATAAAGGTTGATGATCAGTTTACAGAATTTCCATTTGAAGTGTAGCTGATTCGGCAGACTACATGCCAAAAACAGAAGAAATTAACTATTTTCATGTGAATTGCTAAATTAATAATATAGTACAAAAAATATTTGTTGGATCAATATGGGAAAACTGCTAAAGAAAATGACACCACACCAGGAAGGCTTTCCACATCATTTCTGGAAGTTGTGTGGTTTGGATTTTTATCCAATTAAATTTATTTTTTGATATCAATCTGAGAATTAAAGCAAAATTCAAAGCTCCAAACTATGCGCAAAGTAAGCTTAAATGTTTAAGAGGAAGAAAAAGCAATATTTACTTTCAACCTTATGTTTTATTGAGTTTAAGGGCAGAACGGTAAAGCAACTGAGCACAAATATTTGTAACCTTGCTTGAAAGTATTTTAGAATTATAATCTGCTCCAATACATAGAAATATAGTTAGTGCTAGGCTCGATTACAGGTTCCAAACGTCTTGCTCACTGAGAAACCGGCTGTATTAATTTTGCGGCCAGGAGAGCAGGTCTTTGCAAGTAGGAGTTGCATTTTTACCCAAGAAAGAAAAGCTGAGGAAGAAATGGTTGGAATTTGTATGTATCGGAAGACCAGAGTTTTCCCCGGCTATATGGAGCATAATATCCCCTAATTCACCTATTGTTGTGCTGTGTGTGTTGAGCCATGCAGGTCAGCTGACTTAAATGTTTTACTTGCTTACTAGAGAGATAAATGTGGCCATTTGAAAATATTTACAGTAGAGAAAAGTACGTCAACGCTCAATGTGGAAACTAAATGTGAACCACACATCACTCTTATTCAGGTAACTAAGACTACAGCTGACAAGCTAAGATATTATTTTGCTCAAAAAAAGGCTCTTCTACTAAATTTAGCCGGTGTTAATTATGTCAGATTTATATATTAAAAATCAAAATAATAATAAATAAATATAACAAATAACATTGCAACCAATAATATTTTTTTTACCTCATGTTAACAGGAGTAGGAATAACTGAAATAATAGTTGCCATTCTGATAAAAAAAAAGTGGTAATATTTTTGTCATATCACGATAACGATGTGACAAAAATAAAAAAATAAAAATATTATGGTCTTTCTGCTTTAGGTTCATAACAAAAGTAGACCCCATATAATGAGTTGTCTATTTAGTTACGGAAAAAAATAAAAATAAAGAAAAGCTTCATTTAAAAAGTTGCTTTCGGCCGACATCTGCTAAAACCTTTTATAGTGCAATAAAAAGCAAGTGACAGTGACTATATTACAGGCATGAAGCACCTGAATGTAATCATTTGCGAACAAAGCCCCGCTTTGCAATATTCATATTGTATACAATTATGATGATGAGTTAAATTTGCGATATATTGTATACTGGATATTCATAAGGGATGTGTCCTCTGCAGGTGACCGTGTGTGAGCATGCTCATTCATTTAATAATTTGTTGGCTTTCAGTCAGTACAACAGGAGCTTTGGGTATGTGACCGCTTGTGGGATGGTTGTTAGAGCAACTCGGAGGGCAGATGAAATCGGAAAAGGTGGGTGAGGCGGGCCAGATTCCTCCAATTAAAAAAAAAAAAAAAAAAAGACTACAATTCATTGAAAAATTATTAAGCAAAAAGAAAACATCCATCACAACAACAGACAAGTCGGACAGGCGGACGTCAGACCAGAGACGTAACGGATCGACACAAACAGACGAGGTGGAGGGAGGAGAAAGGGACGGGAGGAGGGAAAAGAAGCAAGCAAAGGTTGGGTGAGGGATGCAGATGCTCTTCTACACATACTAACCTTCAGGTCCCTGTGCACTATGTCATGTTGGTGAATGTGATGGACACTTTCTAGAATCTGATGGATACAGTGACTGTGAAGACAAAACAGAGAGAGGAGGGACAGTGGGGGGGGGCAGGACAGATGAGCCACGGGGATGCAAGGAGAGGGACAGGAGATGTATGAAAAAGAATGAGGATGCCAGATGAATAGTGTGACAAACAGACGGCCAATAAGCCCACATTATGGAGGAGAAAAAGGGCAGGTCAGATCAGAGGAGTGACAGTGGATATCAGAGGAAATCATGTAACAGGCGGAGGGAAAGAAAAGGATGTGAAGCAGAAAGAGAGGAATGGGAAGGGTAGGCGAGTAGGTGTAGGTGGAGGAGACAAAAATGTTTCGTTTTGCTTTTTTTTTTTTTACATGATGAGACAAGAGTAGCCACAGCAGAGCAACCTACCAGACGAAAATCACAACAACACTGGCACAGGAAAAGTACAGAACAGAGATGACAGCTTGTGAAAGAAAAGATAATCAACTTTTTGCATAGAAAGGAAAGAGATACTAAATAAAAGACGCGGAACGGACACTGAATCATAGCGGACAGGTGGTTGTTTTTCTATTACAGAAAGGAAAAACATCACTGTGCGTGCCCTGCGAAGACAGACATGAAACTTCCTCACAATGTTGTGTGCACATGTGCATTTAAGGTATTTGTATATGCAGCAGAGTTATTGAGATGAGAGAGTGTAATGTACAGAATATGTGACTAATAGGCGCAGGGAGACGGGCAGCCTGGAGGATCCACACCCACACTGTGTCTAGTGAGTGGGAGGACTGAGAGAGAGAATCAGAGAGATGGATGCATATGCATCCTTTGTTGAACCACACACAAAAACACACGCATTGGGACACACTCAGATATATCATGTTGCAACAATACATTACAAAGTATTAAATGTTAGCAACTTTAGCAACCTTGACAGGTATGTGCCTATCTTGCGTCCACCATGACCCACCTCAGACTCGATAGCAACTGGACTAGGCCACATTCAGGGAGCTGGACCTCAATTTCCTGCTCTGACATCAACATGTGCTTTTTAATAATATTGAAAAGCAGAATATTTGACAGAAAACAAACAAAGAAATATTTAATCTTCAAACAAGTAGTCTTTTACATTTGACTAAATGTAGTCAATCACTACAATCAGCACCAGCTGCTACTTGGGAATATTGCGTTTACCTGGAATTGACTGGTTTGATTTTAAATCAAATCAAGATTTTGATCTTGTAAGTCTCCAACACCCTTAATCATCAATATCAATCAATAGTTTCCCAGATATCTATCAAGATTCAGGAGATAAGAGTATAAATGATCATCTTTTGGTCATATTTAACTTTAAAATAGAGAAAAATAAACTCATAACGTCACATCTTTACAGCTTTATTTCGTCCCTAAGATGAGCCATGGACTGGATTTCCTGGCCTTTCTGTTTGGTGGACCTTCTCTTTGATTTAAACAAAAAGTGATTGGAAACTGTAATGAATACAACAATGCATGGGTGAGTGGTGCAACTTGACAGCATCCCACTGAGCATGGCATTTAGAAATTGAAGAACACCTTCGTGTCTTTGTTTCCTTTACCTGCTTGTGCAACCCCCTAATGTTGTACTGTCTAAAAACATTAGGTCCTTTTAAAGAACCTGCCTGTCCGTTGAGACTGGGAAGGGTAAGCAGGTAAAAATGTGCCCCCATAGTCACACTGGCAAAAACATTTCTCTGCACGAAGGTAAACTAAGACATTTTGAAATAGAAAGCCAAATGTCTTTGTGGTGAAAAAATACTTAAACTGAAGAGATGAACTAGCTAAAGGCTAAAAACAGGGTTATTGAACATTTTATCCAGTAAACTGAAGGTGAAGTAGTTTTTGGAAAAGCATCCTTTACCAGAAAGTCTAAAGAAAAATAAATCCGATGTGACATGAGGGTCAATATTCTGCTAGAAGGTATTGGGATATCTCATCTTTTGTTATGATGGTTTCAAAAAGTCAGTTAAAAAAATAAATGGAAAAGCTGCCTCATACAATGTTGTCAAGTTTCAAGTTTTTAAGATGAGAACCTAAAGACAGCGCTGGATTTTTTTTTTCTTAAACAGAACGTAAAACAGCTCTCCTCCACCTTTTGCAGTAAGCTGCCAGTCAGCTGTATATGATGGACAAAGAGTTTGGAACGCTTCAAAATCGTTGCCATTATTTACTAAAAGACTAAACCCAGCATCTCGAAACACAAACAGGAATCGCTTCCCTACCAGAGGAGTAAACACTATTTAAAACTATTATTTTCAACAAGCTTTGAGATTGATCATGTCTGCTGATAAGCTGCACAAAGAGAGCACGATGGTATGATATCCAGCACGATCAGCATGTTTACTGTAGAAAAACTAATACATTTCATATTTGCTCGTGTGCTCTTCCATTAAAAAATAGCGTCTTTTTGAATTAATGTTGTACACTTTTGTATTCATATCCTGCTTCACAAAACAGTTTTAAATGACTTCAGAGAAAGTCATTTTTTAAGGTGCCTCTGGGCGTTTAAATGCTACGAATTAAATGCACTTTGATGTGATGCAACGATGTGAGTTTTTATAAATGAAGCAGACATCAAAGAACCACAGAGGGAACTTTACTTGGCCTAAGCGAGGTCGATGCAAAGTGCTACGGATAAAAAGCATGTCAGAAAGCCATCCCTAATGCAGTTGGTTGCATGCATCTTCTGTGTTTCCTCAAACTGCGAAGCAGGCTAGCCTTTTCAAATGTTGACCACTACGGTGCCACAGCTACGTGTTGAGGATCTGCTTTCTGGATCTTAACGTCCAGAAAATGTCTCTAAGCAGCTTGAAGTGTTTTGTAAATGGGTCCAATCATTTCAAAATACCCTATAGCCCCACACATACTGCTCAACTATAAATAAGTGCAAGTCCAGCTTCAGCACAGAACCGTGGAGCAGTGCAAGGTGCAATGTCCTGTAAGTAATGCCATAATGTATCTGGGCTAAAACAACCTACTGTAATAAACTAACACTGGTGTGTCTTCTATTTTCTGTTGAGCCCATATGGCACCTAGTTAGGAAAGATTGCTGGTTTCGTACTTGGGTGTAATTTACTCACAAATTTACCAATTATGGCCTTGATCTGATCAAGCCTTCCTAAAAAGGATCTCGGATAGATTCTGACTGGGGGCGACAAGGTGTGATTCTGCACAGTTTGAGGTCTGAGTGAGAGTGAGACTAATTATCAAGCCTAATTAAAGTCCCACTTCTTGCTCGTCTCCAAGGGAGCCAGGGTGGCGGTGTGTGTGTGTTTGGTACTGGCCTGAATGAGTGACATTCAAATGAAGGTGGAAAAGATCTAAGGTCTTTCAGGAAAGGAAAAAAAAACTATCAGCATCACATTTAGATATTGGTTTGTAATGTTTGGATCTTATAAACAAACACGAGAAAAATTTTTGATGCCAGCCTAAAAATTTAGTTTTGACATACAGGCCGTCATGAACAGTCAAAACGGAAATGCAAAACCCTTTAGGTAACATTTAACCTGCTGAGCAGTTGGGAATGGCTGTGCAGTAAAGGAGATTAAGATGTACCTGAAAATTATTAAGATCATATTAGTTTAAAAATTCTGCGCAACATTGCAAGTTGTGCGTTCATTTCGGACCACATTTGATTAGAAAGATAACAAATGTATATTTAGAAGAAGTTACTCCATACATTTCTTAGCAATATATTGGTTAAAGCCTCATATTTCAGACAGCAACGGCAGTCATTGAATCCCAGTGGCAGACCTGCCCCTCAGATGAGAAAGAGCTGTTAGGGATCCAACTGATTTTTATAGAATGACAGAGGTCTACTAAGAGCCAGCCTTTTTTATCAGCTTATTAAAGTCACTGGCACAGATGCTGTTACACCAACAGATTAAACTTAACTTTACACTTATTAAAGACCTGCAACACCCCTCAACATAATGTTCAACATATCCCTTCTCCTAAAATCCATTATTATCTCCTCAACAGGTGGGTCAGGTATGAGCACATTCAAACATAGGCTACAATGGACAGCTGCGAAAGGGAGGTAGATCTACCCTGAATCAGCTGGAGAAACTCTGCTGTACACAACTTAGTAGGTGCAGTTCTGCACAATATTGTACTGGACAGTCACTTTTTCAATGCTCTGTCTTTCAGATGGACTGATACAGATCTGGGTGCTGTTTAGAAGATACGACCTCCTGCAGCATAAAATTGATAAATACTCACAGTATATTTTGCCTAACATGACATTTGCAGAAACTTGTTACTGTAAAAAACACGTTTTTATTGGTTTTTGAGTGCATCGTTAATCGTCTGTTTTACAATGTTGTAATTTAATTTTTTTTATGTTCATCCCTGGTGCAAATTCTGTGGGCAATACTATGAGGAAATGTAAATCTTGATTTATTTATAGGATCTGCACCAGAGTCTAGCTAGTCTTAGATGTGATGGCCACCGCATTTTAGTCTACATTGAAGGGCACATTGGATTAAATGTTTGAAATGGCAAGAAGCTAGAGAAGATTTAAAATAATCCTGACATTTGACATTTCAGGCTTAATTGTGTTGTATTATTTCCTCCGATATAAAATGGGTTTTCTTTAAATAAAGGGGACAAATTACTGAACACTGTTTGATTTTACCTTTTTTGCGGTCTGTGATTAATGTTGTTGCTCCTGGAAACACACCACCAGCTCTGTCCAATAAAACTGTTGTCAGCTGCTGAATAATAAAATAATGATTCACCCTTAAAGACACAATAATGAGATTAAATTGATCCTAGGCGCTAATCAGGTACCCAGTCGGGAAACAAAACAGGTCATATCTGCCTTGACTTAATAGTTGATGCTTGTTGTGGTAACAGCTAAACGACAAGCAGAGTGTTGGCTTTCCTTTCTTCTCATATAAAAATAATCAGCTCAGAATTACAATAGGGGTCTTTAAAGTTCTATGGATATCAGACAGTAAATTAAATTAAATCACAACTTGCATTTAACAAACCCATTCTACAAAACATTGCAAAAAGAGTTTCACAGGGATTTTCTCAAAAGACTAGATGCGTGTCTGCCTCAGCACACCTGAGTCAAATAATCAGCTCATAACATACAATTTGAAAAACTTGACTGGACACTGAGGAGGTAATTCAACCATTTGATTCATGTGTGTTGGAGCAGGGACACATCTAAAAGGTGCAGAGCTTCGACCCTCGAGGGCTGGAGTTGAAGACCCCTGATATAGAGAGCTCCTTTCCCCCAAAAATTAAGCTCTAGCATGACCTTCAGAGGTTAAAAGAAAGAATTTTTCAGAACTATAGGATCAAGACAGGATCAGTTCAATGTGAAAAAAAAGGATTGTAAAGTTTAAAAATAGACATTGTAAACATGAAGAAAAAAAAACTATAAACCTAAAACGGTAACCAAAGGTAAAAAAAACAAAAAATTCCAAAAATGAAAATCATTACATTAAAAATATGTATTTATATGAAATTTGCAACAAAAGCAGCGTTCTTGTAAACATTCTGTCTTTCAATGCTGCTAAATATATATACATATTTTTTTTCTTCAGATTTTTATTTTGAAATAGTTTTCTTCTATTGTAGTTATAGGTTTAGTGTTATTTTTTTTCTTTTCAATTTTAAAATATATTTTTTTAATTAACCATTTCCCCCCCTAAGATGTACAATGTCTATTTTCGAGCTGATCCTGTTTTGACGCCATTGGGGACACTATTCATTATGGTTGCACTTGGTCAGTGATATTTACACCCTGGTTTTAAACTGGACGAAATTTCTAATGCATGAATAAAAATGATGGATCTCAACACTGCGCTGATGGAAAGTGTCACTTTCGCACATTCATGCGAATTAAACTGTATGTGCAACAGAGACTTGCAGGACTGCTAAGAAACCCTTCTGTTATCAAAAGCACCAGCAATTTAGGTCTTTTAAGCTACAAGTAAAGCAGCTTTAAAGTGGGGACTGGAGCTAAAAACGACCATTTACTGTCACATACTGTAGTGATTTCAGGCTTTTAATGTTGGTGAATGGACTGACACCCACACTCACAACTGTCAGTTTCAAGTATCTCTTTCATTCTTCTCTCAGCCTATTGTCTGTCCATCCCCCCTCTACTCCGTTTCATCTTCCGTCGATTGTTAAAGTGAACTGTGTGTGGCGATGAGTCAGCAGGGGGCGGTGGGCGTTAGATATAAAACAGCGCAGTTGGTGGTAAAAAGGGTGAAAAAGAACAAAACCAAATAAAGAAAGAAACAAAGTGAAACTGTCACCAATGTTTAAACTTTAGATTCGCTGACATTGCTTTTATGTTTTCCACTGTCTGAGGAGAAGCAAAGGAGAAAATCGATGAAAGAAGAATGTAATAGCACAAGATGTATCCTCAGAAAAATGAACCTTTCAAAAGAAAGCCTTAAGGTTTGACCAATAAGAATCTGCTGATTATAGTGTGAAAAGCATCAGCAGAAAACTAATTTAAAAAAAGAAGCATATATGATGTTTTCAATCGTTTTTTACAGGAAAGGACATACAGGAAAGACTTGCAGCTGATTTTGCAGCAAAATAAAGTATACATTTATTTTTATTTTTTTTTGAGTGATTTTATTTGTTTAAAAATAAGTTAACTAAGTATCAATTTCTTTACACTTCTAATTATACACTACTTTGTCTTTGCCTATCACATAAAGTTTCAATTTAAAAAAAGGCCTGTACTTGTATAGCGCTTTATTTAGTCCCCAAGGAGCCCAAAGTGCTTCACACTATAGTCAGTCATTCACCCATTCAACACTGGTGATGGCAAGCTACACTGTAGCCACATCTGCCCTGGGACACGCCGACAGAAGAGAGGCTGCCGAACACTGGCGCCACCTATGACCACCCCCAGTAGGCAAGGCGGATGAAGTGCCCTGCCCACGGACAACGACTGTGAGAGCGGGGGCTCGAACCGGCAACCCTCCTACAAGAAGATCTCCTAACTCCTGAGCCCCAGTTGCCCCTAAGGACACTAAGGTTTTTGGTTGTACGTCAAGGGGTACAAATACTTTTGGCATTAGAATAAGACAGAGAAAAGAAAACAGCTATTTGAAGAGACAAAAAAAAGCAAGAGAAACTAACAAGAAGTGCAGGAGAAGAAGATGGAAAACAAGCAAAGAAGAAATAACACACGTATGCATGATTTATGAAGCTGAAAACAAGGGATGAGACAAGACAACAAGGAGCAGGAACTAAAGGAAAAGGAGAGGAAATTGAGAGGGATAAAGGAGAACATAGAAAACTATAGACAAGAGAAGACGACAAAAGACAGGGAACATTTTTTTAAGACGAGGGCAGGCCTCGTGTCTCACACACAGGAAGATGAAGGTCGCGCTCCTACCTGGCGTCCGCCTCGCTGTAATACTCTCTGGCTACAATGTCCTCAAAGAGTTCACCTCCTGTCACCCTGTATTAAACACAGACGCAAACATTTATTTAATCTTCGATGCTCCAATTTGATTTATGTAACTGCAAAGGGGAGAAGAAGAAGAAATGAGAACAATGAAGAAATCCAAAACTAGGATTTCCTCACAATTTGTTGCATCTTTGTGGCTCACCCTGTTTCCCCCTAAAACTCCCCTCAACTACCTCCCCACCCTACTTCCCACACCGTTGCCATGGAAACTACAGGGAATTGATGAGAGATGGATGTGGAGGGTGTGGGTGGCGGCGGTGACAGGGATGGGGTAAATATAGGAGAGAGTTATGCAATGCTCTATGCACAGAGGGTGCAGGAATGGAGGGAGGGGAGGAGAAGGAAGAAAAAGAGGCAGATGAGGAGCGTTAGAGAGAAAGGATGACTTACAAGTCAAACAGGAGGTAGTGGAAGCCCTCCTCTGATATACTGTCATGGAGACGAACTGTAAGAGAAAGAGGAAGAGATTGAGGAGTAAACGTTCAGCAGAGTCATTGTAGTTTTACTGTGCCATACCATTAGTTCCACATAAAGATAATTCAATGCTTTTTTCTAACTGCCTCTGAAAAACATGAAGTATCACTGCTGCATTTTAAGTGGGAGATTAAAGGAGAGTAAAAAACAGCAGGGAGAGCGTGTGACGGAAGGAAACCACAGGGAGTCGTAATAATAGAGTCTCACGTCAGATATTTACAATACAGTAGGAGGTTCTGCAAATAAAATTATTCATTTAAGCAACAGGAGGAAGAGTACTATATTTCCTTTAAAATATAGATTTTAATATTATTATGGCTGCATTTTGAAATGATCCCTATAAATGAGACTTAAAGTGAGGAAAAAAAACAAACAACAGATGTATGAAATCAAAAGACCTCCTCACCGATGTTGGGGTGTTTCAAAAGGCGACAGATCCGAGCCTCTCGCTCAAGCTTCTGGTGATCTGCAAAGCAACACAAGAAGAAAGATCAGAGACGAGAGACGATTAACAAAATCTTGTGCAAGCGGGACGTCCGAATCACGGCTGGATGCGTTTAAAATTATACAGTAGTTGATACCGAAAGAACTGCTGCAGTAACAACCAGTAAGGCGAACTGGACGTTAACATTTTGCTCTTGCACAACATCAGAAATCAGAAAGGGTTTTATTGCCAAATGTTGGGTAGGTTTACAACATTAGGAAATTGCTGCGGTACTTTGTGCAAACATAGAAAGACAAACAGACAAACACTTAAATAAAAATATCATATACTAAACAGATTGATATATACATGAGTGCAGGTAACGATCGGTGCAAATCAGACAGGTGCAAAAAAAAAACACAATATGGGTCATGTAACTGAGCGGGTGGTGGGAACAGTCTTAGGGTTATTGTTCATGAGTCCAACAGCAGAGGGGAAGAAACTGTTCTTATGGCGAGAGGTTCTGGTCCGAATGGACCGGAGCCTCCTGCCTGAGGGGAGCAGGTCAAACAGTCTGTGTCCAGGGTGAGAAGGGTCGGCTGTGATCCGACCTGCACCCCCAAGTGTCCTGGAGGTGTACAGGTCCTGCAGAGATGGGAGTCTGCAGCCAATCACCTTCTCAGCAGAGCGCACAACACGCTGCAGTCTCTGTCTGTCCTTGATGGTGGCGCCAGCATACCACACGGTGATGGAGGAGGTGAGGATGGACTCGATGATTGCAGTGTAGAACTGCATCATCATCCGTGTTGGCAGGTTGAATTTCTTCAGCTGCCTCAGGAAGTACATCCTCTGCCGGGCCTTCTTTATGACGGAGGTGATGGTGGGCTCCCACTTGAGGTCCTGGGTGATGGTGGTACCCAGGAAGCGGAATGAGTCCACAGTGGTGATGGGGGTGTCAGTCAGGACGATGGGGGGGGGAGTGGGGCTGTGTGCTTCCTAAAGTCCACAATAATCTCCACTGTCTTCTGGGCGTTTAGCACCAGGTTGTTGCGGCTGCACCAGGACACCAGACGTTCAGCCTCCACTCTGTAGGCAGACTCATCCCCGTCCGAGATTAGTCCAATAACGGTGGTGTCATCTGCAAACTTAATTAGTTTGACAGACTGGTGGTTGGAGGTGCAGCAGTTGGTGTACAGGGAGAAGAGCAGAGGAGAAAGAACACAGCCCTGAGGGGAGCCGGTGCTGATGGTCCGAGAGTCCAAGACATTCTTCCCCAGCCTCACATGCTGCTTTTTGTCCGTCAGGAAGTCAGTGATCCACCTGCAGATGGGATCAGGCACGTTCATCTGGGATAGCTTGCCTCAGAGAAGGTCTGGGAGGATGGTGTTGAAGGTAAAGCTGAAATCCACAAACAGGATCCCGGCGTAGGTTCCCGGGAAGTCCAGATGCTGCAGGATGAAGTGAAGAGCTATGTTGATGGCATCATCTAAAGACCTGTTGGCTCTGTAGGCAAACTGCAGAGGGTCCAGGATGGGGGCCGTGAGGGTCTTGAGACAGGACAGAACCAGGCGCTCAAATGACTTCATGACCACAGATGTCAGAGCCACAGGTCTGTAGTCATTAAGTCCAGTGATCCTTGGCTTCTTGGGGACAGGGACTATGGTGGAGGTCTTGAAGCAGGCAGGCACATGACATGCCTGCAGTGAGGAGTTGAAAATGTCAGAGAACACTGGGGCCAGCTCATTTGCACAGTGTCTGAGAGTGGCAGGAGACACACCGTCTGGGCCGGGAGCTTTTCTAGCATTTAGGCTCTTAAACTGTTTCCTCACGTCTGCTTCATGAATATGAAGAGTTGTAGTTGATGTGAGTTCGTCATAGGTGAGGGGTGAGGAGGGGGGTGCTGTGGGTGAAGTCTTTGATGGTGTTAATTGCTCTGTGGTGGGGGTGGGGGGGATTAGTGTCCAAAGTGTCTCTATTGTTGGGACTGGTGGAGGTGTGAGGGTTGCTTGGTGGGTGGTCAAAACGGCAGTAAAAGTCGTTGAGGGTGTTGGCCAACAGCAAGTCATCAGTGGAGTGGGGAGTTTTAGGCTTGTAGTTGGTAATGATCCTAAAACTTTTCCACACAGAGGCCAAGTCGTTCTCTGAGATATGCTGCTGAATATTCTCAGAGTGCTGGTGTTTAGCAGTGTTCACTTCTTTTCTGAACCTGTACTTGGCCTCTCTGTAGCAGTCCCTGTCTCCGCTTCTGAATGCATTTCTCTTTTCTAGCCACAGCTGTTTGAGTTTAGGAGTAAACCAGGGTTTGTTATTATTATAACTCACCCTGGTGTGTGATGGCACAATGTTGTCCTCGCAGAAGTGTATATAGGAGGTGACAGATGAAAGCCCTCCAGCTGGAACGTGCAGTCCGGGATGTCCTCACAGAGCCACGACTTCGTAAAACATAAGACACAAGATGATGCAAAGTCTCTGTTCATGCTTCTCATCAGGGCCAGCTCGTCCATTTTATTCCGGAGTGAGCGTACGTTGGAGAGGAAGAGCCCAGGTAGAGCAGTCCAAAGTCCGCGTCTCCTCAGACGCACGAGCGCGCCAGCTCGCTTTCCTCTCCTTCAGCGTCTCACTTTTCTGATCAGAGTTTGTAGTAAATCCGCCGCAGAAGCGACAACTTTTGGAAATAAATCCAGGCGTTGTAGTCCTGTAGTTAAGGAGCTCTTCTCTGGAGTAAAAATACCCAGAGGAGCGACCAGAAACACAAATTACGCACAAAAACAATACAGAAATAACGCACTGCGTTAACATAAGTGGTAATGTAACAAATTTCTGCAAATGCAAATCAAAAACATAAAAATAACATTTAATTATTCAGTATGTGGATTATTTTAGGAATATTTTAGTTTCTTTAAATAGTAAACTTAGGCTTACATCTTAAGGAAAATGTTATGTTTGCCATAGTTGTCATGGGAAGAGTGAACTGTGACGTCTGGAGGTTTTCCAATCCATTTAAAGCAGGAACCCAATGAGAGGATGATTTAATATTATTGCTAAACAAAACTAAGGATCTAAATTTTTCTTGAAACACATAGTGCAAATAAGTGTGTGTTGCATAATCTCTGATCAATGTGGAATGACTTGGTCCAGGGTTGAACCTTTCCTAGTGCTGCAGATTTCCAGCAGAACCCATCTAAAGTGGCTCTAATGCAATAAATAAATAAATAAGGATTTGAAATTTCTGTTTTGTTTGTACAAATAAAAGTTTCACAGATTACAACTTGTGCCATAATAAATCTCAGTATATAATTACTCAATGTAGATTGGTCTGTATTTTAGATGCTAAACTAGAGACGTTTAATGTAGGGACGGTGTATTATTGCCATTGCAGATAAAAGAGAAATTATAATGTGGCCACGGAGGAGTAAATGTCTACAAAAAAAAAATTTATAGAAATTTCTTGATAAACTTCACACATTTCCAATTGTTATATATTCTCGAATATTGGAAAGTTGTACATTTGCAATAAGATTCACCAAAAAATATTCTCTGACAATGTGAAGTCAAAGTTGCATGAAAAAAACTGTTGTTTGCCACAAAAATGCCAGAAGTCTTATCAAATTCAAGTGGTAAAGTCACAGGGTGCACATCTGGATTTTTCTCCAGAGTGTAAGTGATACATGTACATCTGGATGTTCTGATGCTGTTTCCAGCATCAGAACATCCGGGTACACCCTGGACAGGTCGCCAGTCCATTGCAGAATTCTGGCCTTGTTTGCCCGAAATATCAGATTTTATAATATCAGCGAATATTCCTGTTTGAATATTGTAAATTTATGCCTTTAATGGGGTTAAAATTCTTGCAAATTTATTACTTTTTGACCTGACAATATTTAAATTTTTTGTTTAAAATACTCTGTTGTATAATGCAGTCAAAACGTGAAAGTGAAATAGCCCTTTATTAATTATGCATATTTTCAGCATTATTAGGGTTTCCCCCCCAACAAAATGAAGGTCTACTGAATCATAAATTGAGTTTTAAAGAATCTGTAATCACTGAAAAATATCAGTTAAGGTTTTACTTTGTTTGCTGGTACAAACTGGAAGTAGCTGAGGCTGAGATTGTGGTTCTTTTTGGGCTAAAATAAGAAGATCTGCGTATTTTACATGTTCACACATTTTCTAAATGAAGATACGATCAATTTAACACTGCTCTGACACTGCAATCAGTCACCGATGCAACACAAAGCAGTGCCGCAACCTCGATACGGCTTATTTTTTAGTTTTTTGAGTTTAGAGCAAAACAGATCTAACACACACATTACAACTTCGCCCTTAACACTGGGCACCTGGGCTGCTGTGTTTCTCATAACTTGACAGTTTTTTTTTATGAAATCAGATGCTGTTCGTCCGTTTCTGCTCAACTTAACTTTAAATATGTGATCATTTCATAAAGTGGCGATCGGATGGCTTTTTTGTCCAGACAGGACAGAAGTCGACACAGACAACCCACATACAGACAAAACAAACAAAGAAGTGGATCACTATAAACACAAACACTCAAATAATTCCTGAAAATAAATACATACTGCTGTTGGAAACAATATAGTACACTTTGGGACAGAAATAGCTTGGAAAAACCCCAGCAGACACATTTCCATGGGTACAGAGGAGTGACAGTGACATGTAAAGCCCAGTGATTACAGTCTTAGAGGACAAGCAGAGCAAGTTGGAGATAGAAGAGGGGGAGCGTTGAAGAGGGACAGAGGAGGTAAGGGAGTAGGAAGAACAATTAAGCATGCATGCCCTCTTTCTTCCTCTCACTTGGTTAATTTGTTTTCGGTTTGCGGAACCCACGAACAAACTGAGAATTATTTTCAATTCGCCTCTCTCTGTAATACAAACTGCTTTTTCTAAGCTCCAGGTGAGGTTATTCTTTGCTGTGTCCAAACTTCCACTCCACCCAACCTCATGCTTCTGCCGAACCCTCCCTGACATGTCACCACAACGCCAAATGGTGGAAAACATGTCTATACGCGACAGGATCGGGTTTCATTCTGTCAGTGGCAACTGCTGATAACACAAGTACAAAAATGGCCCAGAGTTTGTGTCTTCATTCATCATCAGCAGTTCACCATGACTAAACACTGGAGATGAAATGAACCTGGTGGATGTGATTTACAAACCGAAATTGCTTTCATTAGCTAAAATATGAACCGTCACACATCCTACACAAACCTTTGGGTTAGTTCTATAAATACTTTTGCGTTATTCTAGATAGATGAATGGAAAAAGTTCATGTGTGGGGGAAAATTGTGCTTCATCTTCTTCTGTTCTTTCCCTCCTTTGGCACTGAAATATTGTGTGTTGTGCTTTTTTATCACAGACCACAGAGGTAGAAACAGAAAATGAACACCAACCTCATTTTAGAGCAGGATGAAAATGGTTTCAGGTCGTTTGCGAAACTGAGTGGATCAGAGTAAACAACATTCACCAGCGACTAATGAACTTACCGCCCCAGATTTCCCAGGTTAACGATAGATCCTCTTCATGAATGTCCAATTTGTCTGCCCGATAGAAGATAAACTAGGGAGATTGTGGTTGGTGAAATCAATGAAAAAGTTCAAGGGCTGAGATTGAAAACTGAACCTACAGATTTTATGTATGTAGGGCCAAGGATCATATCCCCAACAACAAAGTCTCTCTGTCCCGCTTTTTAACTACACGGCCAGAGATTTGATGAAGAGTGGCCAAAGCAAATGAGGTGGATTGTTTGCCACCAACTGATTGTGTCATCCAGGACATGTTACAGGTGAATATCGCCTCTGCTGCCTGGAAATTGAGCTGTTGGCATGTAATGACATACAACAACCGTCTTTAGTGAGTGGCCTCTTCAGATTTGTTGCGAGACAGATTCAGGGCTGTACAGTACAACATACAGGTGTAACTCGAAAAATGTGAATATAGTGCAAAAGTTCATTTATTTCAGTAATTCAACTTAAAAGGCGAAACTAATGTATGATATAGACTCATTACATGCAAAGCAATATATTCCAAGCCTTTATTTGTTATAATTTTGATTATGGCTTACAGTTTATGAAATCCCTGAATTTAAAATCTCAGAAAAATTGAATATTACGTGAAATCAATAAAACAAGGATTTTAAATAAAGAAATGTCAGATCTTTGAAAAGTATAATCATGCATATGTACTCAGTACTTGGTTTGGGCCCCTTTTGCATCAATTACTGCCTCAATGCAGCCTGGCATGGATGCCATCAGCCTGTGGCACTGGTGAGGTGACCAGGATGCTTCAATAGCGGCCTTCAGCTCTTCTGCATGGTTCCGTCTCATGTCTCTCATCTTTTCTTTGGCAATGCCAGATAGATTCTCTATGGGATTCAGGTCAGAACAGTTTTCTGGCTAATCAAGCACATTAATCCTACGGTCATTGAATCAGGTTTTAGTACTTTTGGCAGTGTGGGCAGGTGCCAAGTCCTGCTGGAAAATTAAGTCAGCATAAAGTCTCCATAAAGTTCGTCAGTGGAAGGAAGCATGAAATGCTCCAAAATGTCCTGGTAGATGGCCGCGTTAAATCTGGACTTAAAGGGGGGGTATTATGCTTCTTCCAGGCGCATATTACCTGTCTATAGCACACTCCAATAATATTGTCACGTTAAGTCTTTTAAAAGTCTGTCATATAAACAAATCCACCTTAAAGAAATTTACTTCCATATTGGATGCCTTGATTTTCGCCTGTGCCTCTCTAAGACCCTCCGACTCTTTCTGACACTCCCCCTTCAGTTAGTCACATACCGTTCATCATCACAACATGCACGGAGTCGGAAAATAAATCCCACAAAAGACACGCAGCTGCAGCTGGTGTGTTATAATTACTGCACCTGGGACTCAGCAGGAGTTGTGTGAGGTGGGGAGGGGTAGGGGAGCTCTGCAGGGGCGAGGCTCTTGGCTGAGTACGTAAGGTTGAAGGAGGAGATGGGTGGAAAAGGAGGGGATAGGTGGGAGCAGGCGTTTCAGCAACCCCGAGAACTACCAGCAGAGACCGGCAGCGACTCAAAGATTACTCTAACATGAGGGAATGGGTCAGAGCAACACTTCAGGTATGTATTTAATGAGGGACTTCAAGCATCTTGGATTGTGTGTCTCTCCATTCTTCCTCCAGACTCTGGGACATTGGTTTCCAAATGAGATGCAAAATGTGTAGTTCTTTTTTTCTTAAGCTCAGGTAAGACGCTTCAGATGTTGTTTGTTGTTCATGAGCGACTTGACAAGAGGAATACGACCTTTCATGCCCATGTCCAGGATCTGTGTGGTGGCTCTTGATGCACTGACTCCAGCCTCAGACAACACAATTCAAACAGCTGCTGAAAGCTGAGGCTCTGCACTTTCCAGTGGTATATGATACTTTATGGCAATGTGACGTCATTTCCTGTCTGAGAAGCGGGAAAAACACAGTCAGCAAAGAGAACAACAATGAGAGGACCCCGTGACTTGGCTACGTGTTAGCAGACTTCTTTTGCTTTTACCAGTGTAAATAATACTAGCTTCAGTATATATTGTGCTTTATATTTGTATGTAGTAAAATTAGTATAGATTCCAACATATTTTAGAGTGTTTTTCCCTTTTTTCCTCGTAGTTTCCCCAGCCGTAGTTCGTTTTTTCAGCTGTGTTTACCCGAGGTTTTTAGTGGTATATTAGGTTCGTTTGTTATATTTTGTAAATAATGGAAGGAATAACACTCAGAAAATCTTACAGGGAGAGAAAACATCCGTGTAGATTTATCGAGGAGGATCCAGATGTTGGCAAAATAGTTTTGCCATTACAACCGCAGAAAGTATATCCGTTTCCCCACACTGTAAATACTTACCTACTTTCATTCCTATCAGTTTTACCATTTCTGTTGTGTAGTATTACTGCCAATACTAATACTACTACTGTTTTTTTTCTGATTTACGCCTCAAATTACACTGTTATTTTACTTTTTGCTCTTCCTGTTTTTTCTTGTCCTTATACTGTTGAACATATTTGTAAAAACACAAGGATTGATTTTGAATAAATCTTATATAACCTGATATATTGTTACTTCTAGAGATTCTACCGATGAAGGGTCACCCACCATCACCGGCAATGGGTGATGTCGGGGACAGAGTGCTGCTGATGCTACTGGAGATGCTCCATACCTTCAAGAGGCCAGGAAAATTGAGTTAGATCCAGATGATTTCAACCCACGGCCACTCAGATGTATGCCCAAACGAATCCCTGGCTAACAGCTTCCTCTCACCACCAGCTCACTGACACCAGGTGATATCTTGAAGCTCTTGTGTTTAAACACTGTGCAAAAAAGCACTCCCTGGATGTGCAAGGAGTGCAACATTGGGCTCTATCTACAGCTGGACAGGAACTGTTTTACAGAGTACAACAGCAGCTAAACAAAACGTCTGAACATTGACAGAAAAAAAACAAAACACATGTAACAGGGACACTGAAAGCTGTAAATATATAAAGTTAAATCCAAAGGTTGGAATACATGTTAATTTTTATTTCTGCACATTTTTTATACACAAATATCTTAATAAAAATCTAATCTGTATTTTGTTTTCTTTTGTTATTTCACACAGTTTTGAGTATTTTAAGCATAATAATGACAAATTCTTTACATATATCCAAAGTTAAACTTCTCCAGAAAAAAAGATCAGATCTATGTGCACATAGGACATTCTTTACAGAATTAGTGGAAGAAACAGACAAAAATCACCAGGCAGCCTTTAATACTTACAGCTCTAAGAGGGTTAAGGTGCTTTGATACAGCACTTTGGAAACATTTAATTTATTTTGCAATTACCTTTTAAGGCTTTCCCTCCTTATGGAGGGTGTCAGTGATGGTTTTCTACAAAGGTCAGCAGTCTTCCCCATGATTGTGATTCCTGTTGAACCCGACTGAGAGACCATTTATAGGCCTTTTCCATTGCAAAGAACCGAGAGCCTGTTCGGAGCTGGGGCTGGTGCTGGAGCCAGAGCTTTCACAAAACCTCCTTCGTTTTCCATAACAAGGAGCCAACTTGGAGCCACTGTGAGCTACGGCCTGCGTCATCGAAGTGTCACTTCAGAAATCACGCGGCAAGCCGCTCCCCAGAAATAAAGCAGACGCAGAAGAAGAAAAACCATAACAACAAAGCTGGATGACCTCGTCGGAGTGCAGATGCTAATCGTCGCATTTGTTGCGATACAGCGGCAAAAGGCATCGCTGTTGCAGTGACTGTCGACAAGGCAACGTCGTAGTAGGCGACGTAGTCTTGATGCTATCCATGTTTTCAAAAATAAAAATTCGCAGCAGTCTAGATTTAAATATGGCGGTCCTCTTTTGTGTAGGCTGTAAATCCCTCCCCCCATGACGTAGTGAGTGCTTGGAGAGCTCCGCTTTGGCTCCCCACAAGAGTGGTGCCAGAGTAGCACCCGTTTCTGGCTCTAGGAGTTGGTGCTTGCGGGAATCGAAAATGAAAACACCGGAGCTTTGTCAGCACGGGAATCAGTGGAAAAGGGCTAAAAAGGCTTGGGAACCTTTTGCAAGTGTTTTGGGTTGTTTCGCTGATTAGAGTGTGACACTTTGAGCCTAAAATTGTGAACCTTTTAAAAATACTCTACATTTGAATTTGGGGTTTTCATAAGCTGTAAGCCATAATCATCAAAATTATCTCGCTTTGCATGTAATGAGTCTATATCATATATTAGTTTCAACTTTTAATTTGAATTACTGAAATAAGTGAACTTTTGCACAAAACTAAAACTTCGAGTTTCACCTGTATATGTCGCAGGTGCTATGAAAAAAAAATAGTGTGGGATAAACTTTTTTCACACATAGCACTTGTGCGAAAGTTCTGCAAGCTGCTTGTTTTTTGTTTTTTTCTGTAAAGGCCGGTTCACACTGTGCACATCTCAAAGGACTGCTCCATGCCACACTGTGCAAGCTCCACCGAGCTCTAGAGGTGAGTCACATTGAACGGCCCATGATTTCAGTGGTTCAAGCTGCACGATGTCTCGTTCTGGCAAGACGTGCCAAAAGCCAATGTCACAAGCAGACCGGGGTTGTAGAATTTCTGACATTGCCTGAAGACAGCAGAATGCGGGTTTTGGTCGGACGAGCACTAAATAAATTGTCAGAGCTGCAAATCACACACACTGTTTTTCATCATAATTTTTTTCACAACAAAAGAAAAGACAAGCCCGCTATATTTCGGCCATAATTGTCGGCGATACAGACACTTCCAACAAGGAGTGTGAGATGTGCGCATGACTCAAAATGGAAAACCCACGAAGAAGCTAGTTGGGTAGCAACTGTATAACCATCACCGCTCCCACAAACTCAATAAGTGTTAACAGGCTTGCTCTTATTTGCACGGTAGTCTCATTTCAAATAACATTTCTGCCCTTATTCAAACCAATTAAAAATGCTTTTTTGATCTCAAAGGAATAATACAAAGAAGGATTCTTCATAAAATCTAAAAAATTTATGGACAACCCTGAGCATCCTCTTCATGAGACAGTCATATCATTCCGGAATTGCGCCGCTCAAGGTGGCAGCATGTTGGAGTAGCTCTGTTACTTTGGTTCATATTTTTTTCTTTTTTTAAACATGAATTCTTCCATTTTTGGTAGAAACATTGTTTTTGTGAACAACTGTTCTCTCTGGTTTTGAATGCTGTGCAGCTGGAAGGATTTTTGCTGATACTTTTTATTTTTGGACATTTGTTATGATGCATAACCATGGCAACAAGGTGGTTTACAACTGGCAGCAGCTGATTAACATCACAAAAGCTCAAATAATACCTCAACTACAGCCACAAAACCCTGATGAGTTGAAAAGACGCCATAGATCCAGAGTATCCTCTACATCATACAACTACAGAGCGTCTTCAGTCAGAGGCTTCTTCAGATCTGCAGAGCGCTACAGGAGATCATCCCTACCCACAGCCATCAGCATCTACAACAAATCTTTGAAGGAACTTGCATAATGAGTTACAACAATATTTAATTTCCCTTTAGGATTAATAAAGTAATTTTGAATTGAATTGAATTGAATACAACAGAGCGTCTTCAGTCGGAGGCTTCTTCAGTTTCGCTGCAATACAGACCGCTACAGGAAATCCTTCCTGCCCACAGCCATCATCATCTACAACAACTCCTTAAAGAATTAATCATATGAGCTATAACAACACTTAATTTCCCTCTGGGATCAATAAAGTATTTTTGAATTTGAATTGAATTTGAATATTAAGTTTTGTCGTACCTTATACAATTAAAATTTCTTCAAGGAGTTGCTGATGGCTGTGGACAGGAAGGATCTCCTGTAGCCGGCTATGTTACAAGGAAACTGAAGAAGTCTCTGACTGAAGACACTGTTGTTGTATGATAGTCTCACAAAGAGGATACTCAGGGTTTTCCATTATTAGACATCTCTGTTTGCGGTTTTGTATTGGTCACTTTTTGTAAACAGCCTGTTCCTTAATGCACTAATAGAAATTTATATTTTGTAAAAAAAAAATTAAATTATCCTGCTCAGTTGCACATTTCTTGAAATGGAGCATGCCATTTTAAATAACTTAACAGTATTTTTGTGTTGTAATTTTGTCCTTTCTGTTCATCGTTTTTCATAATTCAGTTTTTTATGCTTTATATTTATATTCACTTTGCTGCTATTACACTTGAATTTCCCCAGTGTAAGACAATGAAGGGAATCTCTATTCAATTACATGTATTGCATTATGACCTAAATTGCTTACATTTCTCAATGAATATCCACACACCAATGTATTAAATACATCCACACTAATATAAATAAAGATAATATGTTAGCATTTTCACTGAAATAAACACGATTGTGTGTTGATTCTATGCATTTCTATCGTCTGTCTGTGTGTTTAAGTAATGAGATGCACTACAATTGGTTTTTAGAAATTGTCAAAGATATTTTGTGTTGGTGCTATAACTTTTTTTTCTGTGCTACAAAACCAGCAACCTCTGTAGCGCCAGTGCTATAAGCTAAAAAAGTTAACGTACAGCCCTGTGACTGCTACCAAAGATCCTTCCTGCCCACAGCATCACCATCCACAATGACTCTTTGAAGATACTTGGTTGATATGACATACAACAACATTTCATTTTGGGACAAACAAAGTGCTTTAGAAGTGAATTAAATTACATTTTATCATTTAATTTATAGAAGATATTTTTTCAAGCAGCATCTACATTTCCCAAGCATGAATTGAAGTTAAGATCCATGAAATAATTATTTTCAGTTGAAATTAGAACCCCATATAAGGCGCGTTTCCACTATCGGAACTTCGGGGTAATTTGACCAGACCTTTGTGGTATGTATCGTATCTCCACTACAATAGACCGGGCCGACAGGGCCATTTTTTTCCTTCCAATCTCTTGTTATTTCTGCTGCTCTGTACGGCTTTTGGCTCTGCTGTAACAGTTGTGAAATGCAGATGTCTTTAGCTGATTCCTTAAAGGGACGATTGTGTATGGAGACATGGCCGCTGAGAGGAGCAGGCCAATAGATTACCCTGTCAGAAAAAGATCTGGTTAAATTACCCTGAAGTTCCGATAGTGGAAACGCACCTATAGTATTGCATTTTTATAAAGATTTTAAACCATTACATGAGGTCACGGTAGTTCTAAAGTCCGGGGAAAACTACCTGGTTGCATGATTCTAGTGCGATGTTCAATTAGAAATGTGCAAAATATGGTCAGCAAATATATTCTTATTTCTATGTCACTGTATAAAACGTTTAGATAAAAATCAGAGCTTTCATTTTGCTGTAGTTCTGACTGTAAGGAGTGTACAGTCAACTGTGGTAAAGTGGAGTGGCCCTGGCAGTACACACTGCTTCAAATATTCATTTACCCACTCTTTAAAACTGTCGGTCAGCCAGACAGACACCAGTGTCGTTCTTCTGAAGCAGTGGGGTTAAATAAGAAATGAGCAGAGAGATGAAGGAGAAAGGAAGCATGGTGAGGACCTGAAGGGGACAAGAGAGGAAGTGTAGAGAAAGAACAAGCAAGAGGAGATATGTGGTAAACAGAAACACGAGCTCAGGATGAGATAACCCAAGGATAGCACGCAGTGAAGTCTGCAGGAGTCTTTGTGCTGGAGAAGAAGAGAGGAAGCGGTGAGGACAGGGATTATGTTTGGGTTAAACATCGCTAGTGAAGGCTGGAGTCTCAGGAGAGGAGGAGACATCCACAAAGAGAACCATATATAACCACTTTAAAAGAATATTTGACTTACAAGATCAGCATGGCTCAATGCAGCTGGGAAATATGGAGCATAAATGTCACTTTTACCTCATTTCCTAAAAGGTTTTCTACAGCAATGGAGGAGCAAGAAAACATGTTCTTTGGGTGCAGACTTGCAAAAGTATTCAGGCCCCTTGAACATTTTAACATCGTCACGTCACAAACACAAAATACTGCATATTTGTGAAGTACAAGGAAATGTATGAACAATTTTCACAGTTTTCAAATAAAAATCTGAAAAGAGTGGTATGTACAGTACATGTATTTAGCCTGTTTTACTCCGATACCCGCTGTATAAAAAACCAGAGCAAACAACTACTTTCAGAAAAAGCCTCGGGAGGTTTGTTAGAGAACATTATTCAACAGTATCATGAAGACTAGGAAGCACATCACACAGATCAGGGATAAGGCTGGAGAGAAGCGTAAAGAAAAGGTTAGGTTATGGAAGAATCTCCCAAACTTTTAGCATCTCATGGATTTTAATCCATCGTGTGAAAATGCAGGGTGTGGTGCGTCTCTCCATCCTCCTAAACTAACAAGCCAGGAGAGCATTAATTAGAGAAGCAGCCAAGAGGCGAAACTCCGGAGGAGCTGCAGAGATCCAGAGCTCAGGTAGAAGAATCTGTTGAGAGGACAACAAACACTCGCTGTATATTTTTGTTTAATCTCATCGAAACAGATTAACTTTGCCCACATTAAATGGAAGGAAAGACAAACAAACATCTGGAAAAACGTGGTTGAATCAGGTGAGACCAAAATTCTTAGTTTTCACACCATCCGCTACCATGTAACATTGGTGGAGACAGTATCATGCTGTGGGAATGCCTTTCTTCAGCAGTACCTAAAAGCTGTTCAGATGGGACGGAAAGATATGTGGAGGTAAAAGCAGGGCAGTTGTGGAAGAAAAGTTGTTAGAAGCAGTAAAAGAGCAGAGACTGGGACAAAGGGTCAACGACCCTAAACTTTGAGCCAGAGCTAAAATGAAATGGTTAAAAACGTCATTCTGTTAATGGGCAATGCTGGTAGAGACAAACTCAAAACGATGTGCAGCTGTGACTGTGAAAAAAGGCGGTTTGACAAACACATTTGTAGGGTTTTTAATTGCAAAGATTTTTTAAAAACAATTATCGTTTTCATTCCACTTCAGAATTATGTACAACTTTATGTCGGTCCATCACAGTGAATAAAAACAAAACGCTGCCGTTTGTGGCTGCATTGTGAATAAACGTGCAAAAGTTCAAGCGGTATTGAGACTTTTGCAAGGCACTGCATATTTCAACTGGCGACAAGATATTCTATGCATCTTATGCAGTGAATTAAGCAAGATAATAAATTTAAAGGGGTCCTTTAAAAGCCATGACATTTGCAGTGAAGCATCACATTTAGGAATCTTTTCATTCAGAAAGAAAAATCAGTCAGAAGGGGTTAAAATGTTAAAACATATGCTGAACTTGTGTCTATATTATAAATAAAACCGCCTCTACTGACGTTTGTAATTACATCTGAAGTGATATGTCTTCATAATAGGCTTAGATGTATTAGGCCTTCACTTAAATACCTCCGCACGACTTATCTGACATTGACACGAAAGCACGGGGCCTGGAATCAGGTCAGCTCTCTGCTGCTGCACTGCAGGTACATCTCAACATAACACCACACATGTGCACAGATATATATATATATATATATATATACAGTCACATCAACTCTACCATGATATACTACAAGGCCATACAGGAACCTCTGGCATCCCTCGTCCACAGATCACTACCAATAAAAAAGCCATGATTGGCTGGAAGCCTTGCCCATCAGACCTGCCCTATATTTCCTGTTGACATGAGCTGGATTGACATTAACTGTTTGCTGTCTGCAATAAGGAAAGGGAGCAGGGCTGGAGTTGGGGTGGGAGGGGGATTGGTATTTGGGTAATGCACAAATACATTTAGTCATCCACTCCCAGATGCTAAATATCAGGATTTTTGAGAGGGTGAATCATCGTGACTGCGGTAGATAAACAGAGTTCACTGTGTTAGGATGACCATGAATGTGTGTGCCATGTGTGTGAAGGAGAGGCAGAGTCAGATGAGAGTCCTGTGCTAAAAGGCGTACAGGCGCATGGCCCTCAGCTGCCAAGTGCCTGGGGTGCCTTCTCTGCCATGACCCCCCCCCCCCCCCACCCCCCACCTACCATCTCCATCTGCCCGTCCCAAACAAACGCTCCTAAGCAGCCTCGGCCGGGGCTTTTAAGCCCTCTGACCCTACCAACTTTCTGAGAAACATATCAGGAGCGAAAACGACCCCAAACCAAATCCCCACATCTGAAGAAGAGCAGTAAGTCATCGGGATTGCCATAAAACCTGGCTGCGGCAGCCCATGTCAGATAGGTCATGGAGCTATAATTAGAGCTGGAGGAGAGGTAGTATGCAGCAGCTCTGCCGGCTCAAACATTGCTCTGCTGTTTCAGAGAACATGGCTCATCCATTAGTAAGGAGCCTGCACAAGCCGCGCGCACCACTCAGTTGGCTCGGATCATCAAATCTTAAAGCAGGAAGATTATGCTGTACCTCAGAAATCTGCAAGCAGCTGCAGCCTTTCATCAAGCAGCTGAGGAGAAACGTATACTCCCAGTTAGAGAAGTTGCACTGATCAGATTTAAAAGACTTTTGTCTTTTTCTTCTTCTTTTTTTGACCGGTCTGACTTCTTTGAAAACTATATTTAACCATTACTTATAATTTTTATGTTCGAGTCTTCCTGACGTAAAAAGTCCAAAATAATTCATTACAGGAGAAAAGCCGATGTCACACTGTGTGTGTTAGTGGAGATGCACCGATCAGACATTTTTGGCTTGTATCAAATCTGTTTTTTCCAAATCTTTCAGTGATCAATTATGCGAGTGGTCCTTCACTATTTATTACAGCATCATGGGTGACGTCACACTGTCTGTGTGACAAAGCAAGGAAAGCAGTAGCTAATACTTTAAAATAAACAATAAAAAAGTGGGGAAGTTAACGCTTTAAGACGTGTTTAACTTCTTTTTGTATTACTAACTTTCATGGTTAGCATAGTCTCCACATGTGTTTCATAGAGCAGCTTCATACACTCACACAAAAAAAATCAATCTTTATTTATATAGCACATTTATTCCAACCAATGTTGACCAAAGTGCTTCACACTATAAAATTAAACAATCTGAAGTAAACTTTAAAAAAAAGCAGATGAGCACTTAAAACAGATTGCATAAATAGTAAGATAAAATATTAGTCAAATCAAATAACAAGAGGAGAGAAAAATAAATGAGAAGACTATAGTGCTTTCAGGACCCGAAAATCAGTTGAGTGTACAAGCAGATGACACCAACAGGATTACCAACCGATAAATTGTTTTTATGCAAATTTTAAATCTAGGTGTAGTTCTGGACTCAGACCTGAGTCAATCAGACAGCTGCAGCTGATCCAGAACGCTGCTGCTGGTGTTCCTCACTAGAACCAGGAAAGTAGAGCACATCACCCCAGTTCTAAAGTCCTCACACTGGCTCCCTGTAGCTCAGAGAATAGACTCAACTTTTTGCTTTTCTAGTTTATAAATCATTGAATGGTTTAGCAACAAAGTATTTTGAAAGGTCTCATTGACTTGTTTTTTCAATAAATCTGCTGTGGTCTCTAGTTTGAATGCCATGCGAGTTGTTTTCTGTGGAAAAAATCCTCGATTACGATTCGTACTCATTCATTATATGCAAACGTCTCACCTCTGATTGGCTAACAAAAATTGCGATTCTTATTTCCCTTCGAACAAATAACTAACTTAACTAA
The DNA here is from genome assembly GCA_963556495.2 of Valencia hispanica. Lineage (NCBI taxonomy): Eukaryota > Metazoa > Chordata > Actinopteri > Cyprinodontiformes > Valenciidae > Valencia > Valencia hispanica. The sequence goes on from OY747704.1 coordinate 50,689,668, forward strand.
TTTCAACATGCTCGCGGTACACCAAGACTCTCGCTCCCACTCCCGCAAAGTGGGCTAGTGGAGCGTGCTACGCCGCGAACCGAGTCTGCCTTGTGTTATCGTGTGTTGTGAAAGATATATGTGCTTTCTATGTTTTGCAGTGGTTTTTTCACCACATCGGCTCGGCTCCCTGTAGGGGGCTGGGCAGAGTTGCCTTTTTTCCCCTGTTCACCCCCCCTACCTAGTGTGAATCCTTTCTATCTGCTAAACGGGCACTGGTAAAGCCGGCTGCTACCGCGGTCTTCCAAATACTGTATTGTGTTAATGTTTGTATGATCTTGGATTGGTTGTACTGAAACTTAATTTCCCCACGGGGATTATTAAAGTATCTCTTATTCTTATTATTCTTATTCACTGGTGATACTCCAAGAAAAATTCCAACTGTTTCTTAGTCAGCTATTCTTTATGGGTAAAAAATGCAACACTAATGTCCATCCCCATAAATAACACAAGCTCGAACGTGTTCCGATCATTGGCTTGAGAACATTGACTATGTCCACTGGGATGTTGTGAGCTCTAGCTCACGGTCGGACTGTTTGCTGACACTTGAATCCATCAGCACAGCTGAAACTCCACCCAGTTGTTCTAACAGGAGATCGGGCATAAGATAGACAGAATTCCATCGAGTGGCAACATCTTGTACAAGTTTATGCTCTGCAACATTCAGTTCTCTTTGTTTTTCTGCAAGTGCTGTGGTGGCCTTTGCGCTTTTGTTGAAGTGTGAAACAAGGCGCCTTGCAGCAGCAACAGTGAGACACATGGGATCTTTCTTTAATGTGCTTTTAATGCACAATTGCAGTGTATGCCCCGCACAACGGTCACCCCTAGTATTCTCATTGGTCGATTGCAAAGCTTTTTTGTCACGACTCCATTGACGATGAAAGATTAGACTACGACAGCCGGAAAACATAGTGTGAACCAGGCTTGAGAGTTTAAAACAAAACAAAAAAGCATAATTTGATTTTCATTAATTTTCATAAATCATCTAAAATTTGCAAATCATCAGCTCTTTGTTTCAACTGTTTGCTATGGCTTTAAATATTACACAGACAACACTCTAAAAATTGCATTAAAACTCTTCCAATTAATGTTTCCAAGTGTTTTCATGCTAAATGAGAGCCAGTCATAGCTTCATGACGCAAGTAGTCGGGTCTTTAGAATTGTTAACAATTATCCCTGATAGCCTCACCTCTCTCGTGTATTATTATTGCTATCAGAGAGTACTTTCATAAATCTGTCTTCATGGATTAATGACATCTGAGCAATTGTTTCCAAAGGAAATTAATACCAACAGTTAAAGGTTAACTGACAGACACAAACAGATTTGAGTAGCCTGTTAAAATGCCTCTTCGACCACACTCCACATTTTCACACACGCCAGCCATTTGTGTGTGTATAGCCGTGTAGTGTCAGTGAGGTGCCACATGGCACAGCTGCGGATCAGGGTCTCCGGTTGCGAGCTGCAGAGGCAGCAGGAGATTTACACCGGGCAAGTGTTGGTGTGAGGAGCCACAGCGGCCACTGTGGAGCCCAACTGGACTTCATCATGGTGCTGCCTAAATCGGGCTTTACTTGATGCTTTATTAAGCATCAACCTGATTCACTGAACTTAAGGTTGAGGGTTTTGTTAGAAGCAGGGCCATAAAATAATTGTTTTCAAAACGTTGCACATTTGTTATTAAGAGGAAAACCAAATAGTTGGTTGTTTTCAGTTTGGAACCTGTGTCCAGGGTTCCTCCACATCTTTCTTGTTAACATTCCATAATTTTCCAAATTCAGGTTTCCAACTGTGTTTGTTTTTCTGATATTCCTATTAGGGATGCATCACAAATCTGCATTACCATCGGTATTAGTCTATGTTAATCATCTTTTAAAGAGTGGGGTGGGGTGGGGGGGGGGTTGGGGGGGGGGTATTATGCGGCACATATTACCCTTCTATAGCACACTCCAATGAAATTGTCACCTTAAGTCTTTTAAAAGTCTGTCATATATCCAAATCCACCTTAAAGAAATTTACTTCCGTATTGGACGCCTTGATATTCGCCTGTGCCTCTCTGAGACCCTCCTACTCTTTCTGACACTCCCCCTTCAGTTCTTCACATACTGTGCATATATATATATATATATATATATATATATATATATATATATATATATATATATATATATATATATATATATATATATATATATATATATATATATATATATATATATATATATATATATATATAGGGCGAGGCTCTCGGCTGAGTACGTAAGGTCGGGGGAGGAGATGGGTGGAAAAGGAGGGGATAGGTGAGAGCTGGCGTTTCAGCAACCCCGAGAACTACCAGCAGAGACCGGCAGAGACTCAAAGATTACTCTAACATGAGTGAATGGGTCAGAGCAACACTTCAGGAATGTTTTTAATGAGGGAAAGACAGGTTCTCAGAATATTAAGCTTCAGAAAGTCCATTTTGCATAATACTCTCCCTTTAACATATTGTATTAGTCTGATAAGTAAAAATGGACCAATATTAATAACTGATGGCTTTCCCCCCCATGTAATTGTTTGTGCATGTATTTTGGGAGGGGGTTGGACATACGATATTTTTTTGGTCATGTGACAGTGATAGTAATGCAGCACAGGATTGTGTTGTCATATATATATATATATATATATATATATATATATATATATATATATATATATATATATATATATATATATATATATATATATATATATAATAAGTAAATATTGGTTATTGGCCATAGCAGCAATATTCATATCGGGAATTGATATCATTACAAACTTTTATATCGGTGCATCCTGAGTTTCTACAGAGGTTAGAGTTTAAATATGAAAAACATATCAAGAAAGAAAGCAAGAAAGAAATAAAGGATAAAGCTCCAAAATACAAATATTTCTCAATAGTCTGTCTTCTTTCCCCAAACTTATCTAGACCTGGAAAATACCGAAATAAAATTCCATCCTAATCCAAACTGGTCAGAAAACATCTGTTTAAAAATATATCGTTTTAGGGCTCCTAAAAGACCATTTCAAAATTAAGCCGATATCAAAATTTTTTTTTTTAAACACCAATCTATTAAAATCATAGTACTTTTAATACCTAAGGTAAACCTTTAGGCCATTTGGGTGAATTTCAGTCCTTAGAGGACAATGATGAAGTCCTTAGATATTTATGTCTGATCTCTTGGAATGTGTTGCAGGCATAAAATGAAGACCATGTAATGTAGTGTGAATGTAAGAAGCAGTTCAGACTTTGCTTTTGCATCCATTTTTGTACCCTGACTACTATTTGCAGGTTGCATCTATCATTCAGGACATACAGTTTGTCTACCAATAGAGAGGCACCCTGGTGTTGGCCGTCCTACTGTAATTATCCACAGGTTGAAGACAGATGGATTTGCGTGGCATTATGCAATTTGGATTAATTTCTAGCCTGGTGGCTAAAAAAAGTCAATCCATTAAAAACTAAGTTAGGTAAGAGACTAGAGGAAAACTTCAGAGATGAGAAATAAATGCAGGGCACCAGCCACTTATTGGGACTCAGAATATGGACAGTTTTTAAGATTCGTGAAGCTTTTTGGGTCAAAGTACGTCATCTCCTTTCAACACCCCTTTTCCATCATAATCTTCTCGTGCTGTTAACCCCAACCTGAGCGTCATTTTCTCTCTCATTACAAACTCAGACTGCAGAGCTTTGAGAGCTACACCTCCACCGGTTCTGTGGTCTTCATTCAGCTGACCATTAAACTCTATACCACCAGGAATGCATCATATTCTGACTGCATGAGGACATCCAGAGATTAAACGTCATAATAAACTCTGAAATAAGTGCTTACCTCTTGCAGATAACTTTTTGGTGTTGATTATTTTAGCGGCATACTCCTGCCCTGTTGACAGCTTCACACATCTGCGCACCACTGAAAATGCACCCCTGCAAATAAGAAACAAAAGACATTCTTATTACTTTAAGGTGTATATTTTCCTATTTTTATCAAATACTGTGAAGAACAGCTCACATAATATTTGTGCCCATCGTGAAATCTCTACTGTTTATCAAACATTTGCTTACAGGGAAATTCTTCAGAGCCCTGGTTGGTGTAATGACTTCGGTTTTTGCTGATAATGCTCATGTTAATACACCCAGCTGATGATTTATTTCAGCTACAAGCAGGCCTAATATTCCTCAAATGTAACTGTGGAAAGCTAGATTTACAGACCAAGCTGTCCAGATTTATAAGCTTAATAAGCTCCCATGAGAAACCTCAGAGCCAGTCAGCATGTTCCAGATAATGTGCTCACATGTGGATGGTGAGATGTGCAGCTAAAGAAAAAAAACTTTTAAAAACTGCCTCAGCATTGGTGGATGTGACTTCTACTGTGAAATTACAGGGGGAAACAAAAGGTAAGTGCAAAAAACTAGAATCTAGAATCCCTTTCTGCTGACTACAAATGTAGGAAATGTGATTTGTGATGTATTTAGTAAAATTTGAGGTAATTTTCAAATGCTGAGCTGTGTTGCTCTAAACCTGCACAGGAACCTTTGGAACACACACTCTCAAGTCTCTAAATAACATCTCAGCGTCGGCCAGCACGGATCAATCTGGCTTCCTGTGGGTGTTGACAGTGAAAGGTTGAACTTCGACACTGGGTTTGGCTTCCAGACCAACAAGGTCAAAGGTGGAAAGCAGTGGGACCAGATGAGCTGAAACTCAGAAGAGGCAACGCAGAGGACCAAATGTCTTCGTCACAAAATCCTGCAGAAGCTACGAGGTGTTTGGTGACTTTCAAACACCAAAAGATGCATTACATGACACCCTGATATGAGGGCTGTAACAACACAGAATACAGGACGATACTGGGCTCAGAAAGCTAGCTTTTACCAATCACAAACTGTGTTTGCGAATCTGTAATCAATGCCAAAATAATGAAGTCCAGATCTGAACAGCCTAAAGATTGTGGTTTTAATGCTTGTCTCATTCAAAGACAATAAACGTTTTGTTAGTGTCTGTTTTTTTATTCGAATAAAGGTTTTATGAAGCTTGAACTGAGTTTTGAAGAATCTCGATTCAGCGTAAAAATATCGAGTTCAACTTTGACCAGTGTTAGGGAATACTTATTATGTTTAACGATGTAAGAAAATATCGATACACCGATATACTGCTATATTTTATGTCATGATATTGTATCGATATTCAAAAGCAATATGATCGGGTTTTTGTTCTTTTTATTTGAATGGAACCATTAATGAGGACAGTCACTTTTGAAGTAAAATTAAAAGCATAACTGGTAGTTTGTGGCCTTTTTTCACCTTCTTCATTCCAGTGGATCAACTGGATCTAGTAATAAAACTGGAAGTGTTAAGTATTAAACAGGTTGGAGTGTTTAGTATTTATTTACACATTTAATAGTATTTATTTTAATTCATTTTAATTCATATTCAATCTGGACAAGCTGAAAAAAGAATCCTCATTGTGCCATCACACATCGAGCAGATGAATACTAAATATGAACATTTCACCTGCTGTGGCCTGAATGCATGAAATCTGCAGCGTGCGTTCCTTCTCCATCACTGGGTAAGACCGGTCTGTGTCCGGTCTTACCCAGTAACTCCCCAAGGTGCTGTCAGCTGAGTTCCTGCTTAGCAAGATGCATTGAGTACCACAGGTGTCCAGTTCTGACATGATGCTCAGATGCTCTCATAGGAATCTTTTTTTTTATTGATTCAGTTCCCTGATCTCCGTGCTTAAAGTTTAAAATATCTGCGGGTCTGCACCAAGTTGTCAGGTGTGTGAATTGTAATCTGTCAAAATTACGCACAGTCTTCACATTTTTCCATCACGGTTTAAAAAAACAAACAGACAAAGACGGTAAATGATGGAATGTAAATTATACAACACTGAATTTTTCACCATTTATTTAACTGGAATGTTGCGCAGCTGACGTTTACTCGATGAGGAGATTGCTGTGCAGAAACAAAATATCACCCACAGTCCCTGGATTCAACTGTGTTCTCCGTTCCTGAATCGCAAATCCAGCCACAGAAAAATCTATCTCGCTGGCACAATGGATGCAGATATGGCAAGAACATTCTGCTATCAGCGCAAGGTTGGGGAATATTCTCGCATGCTCTCTCCAACAACACAAAATATTAACAAGATCCTCATTGGAAGATCTGAAAATACATCTTTATTATTATTATTATATTACTATACATATATATTTTTCACCTGCAACCCACCTGTATTAGAAAAACCTCCACCCGGACACATACCTTTGAAATTTAATGTGCATGGTTCATCTACACTCGGCCCAATGTCCTTTTTTATTTTTATTTTAACTGTGTGTGTGCATGGGAGACGGGTTGGGGGGTATAACTGTGACCATGCTTTTAAATCTGTGGGGGAGGGAAGGGAAGGTGGTTTTATGTGGGGTCATTTTAATCTGTAAAGCACTTTGTGATGCAACTTCTTGTATGAAAAGCGCTTTATAAATAAAGTTTGATTTGATTTGATTTGAATGTATGTATTTTTTCGCCAGTGAAAAATCTTTTACGCGGGTCAACCACGGGTACCTGCCTAGTTGCAGTAGTGTTATTCATTTTTTCATTCATTTTTTTAACACATCAGTTGTTGTCATGTGACAGTGATAATGATATCGCACAAGATTATGGGCTGAAGCAATGTGTAGTCGCATTTGCACGGTGTTAAAAAGTGTAAGAGAAATATATAATATATATCGTATCATTAGATATTGGTCATCGGCCATAAAAGCAGTAATAATATCCGATATCGATACCAGCCCAAATTTTCATATCGCTGCATCTGTAGTTCAAACAGCAAAATAACAAACAAAACCTTTTGTTTCTGGGGTGTTAGAGCATCATCATCATTAGAGTTAATTGTAATCATGACAAATCATCATTTTTATCCTGATAGTTTTTGGTTTTAAAGATACACGGTATCATTATCGCCCATATTTTGCAGCAATTTTGCATCCTGATCAAGCAGGTTTTTATTATCTGTAATATGCAACATTCGTTTTTACACAAATATGAAAAAGGTCCTAAATAAGGGCTTATTTAAACTCCAGAAACACAAACTCAAGAGATATAACCTTAAAGAGCAACTCACCCCCCTACCAGAGTCTTACTCCACCAACATTTCCTGTTTGAAAGATGCGCCAAGAGGAAGCGTTGCCTGGCGGAACGAGGGACGTGTGGTGGGGAGAAAACTGGGCATAAACCCTTGCTTGCTATTCCAACTCACTACGGAGGCATGGCCGAGACTCGGCTGCTTTTATACCCCACACTGAAGAAGGCGCCACACTACCGGTTTTGGGCAGGAAGCTTATATTTACATAAAATGATTTATATAGTTTATCAGGGGAGCTCTACAGGGTCAAGGCCCTTTTGGCTGAGTACATAAGGTCGAAGGAGGAGATGGGTGGAAAAGGCGGGGATAGGTGGGAGCAGGCGTTTCAGCAATCCCGAGAACTACCAGCAGAGAGTCAAAGATTACTCTAACATGAGTGAATGGGTCAGAGCAAGACTTCAGGCATGTTTTTAAGGGGAAAGACAGGTTCTCAGGATATTAAGCTGCAGGAAGTCAATTTTGCATAATACCCCCCCTTTAAGGAACAAACTAGCACTCAAACAATTCCTTTAGTTTTTTTTGATACTCTAATTACTCAGGTTACTCGTTTCCTTGAGTATTCCTTAAATTTAATATTACTATAACACGCGTCCGCCTGGAAAGTAATTTTAGTTACACAATGCACTAGCTTACGGTGATGTTCTATCTGGATGATTATTTCAGTTACACAACTCAATCACCTAGCTTATGCTACAAACATATCTAAAATGTTAAAGGATGCCCAACAGAAATTAACACATAGAAAGAAACAACATGGTCCATACCAAAGTACTGGACCACTACAAGCTAAACCGAGAGAAAAATCACAGTACAGTGTGTTTGTTGCTAAACTGAATTAGCGTGCCACAACAGCATATCCTCAAAAGGAAGCATCGTACGCCGCGGCATCGCCAGCCAGTTTGATAAGTTAATCTTTTTATGTTTTTTCATGTTGCTCTTAAAATAGGCTTAAGCTGTTAAATTTAAATAACTGCAAATTGTCTTCAGTTTTTTATCCAATGACTTGATTAATAGTAGGAACACTCGCTAGGTTACTTGAAAGAGTAAACTAGTGTTCCCTTAATTGGCTGAAAACAGCAGGTCAAATATTGAAGTCCTCTGACAGGACTTGAATATCTATTTTTTTAGGTGAACTTTTTGGCATACACCTCGCCAATGTCAATTTTATTTAGATGGCACTTAAAAAACAACAACAAAGTAGCTACAAGCTAAATAAAAACAAGCGTTAAAAACCAGATTTCAACAAAACAGTAACAGAAATGGGGATATTCTAGTAATTTCTTAATTTTCTCTTAAAATATAAAACAACAACCTGCAGTTACATTTATACCGTACAGTCCTCAGCCAGGAACAGCCAGGTCGGAGCATCACTAATTACAAAATCTACAACGTGTACACACTGAAGCTTCAAATATGACTGAGGGCCCGTCCACACGGATACGCTTTTCGCTGTATACGTTTAATTTTTTTTATCGTATTAGCGTTTCGTCCACACGGATCCGGCGTTTTCAGAGACTGAAACCGCTATTTTTTAAAACCGGGTCCCAGAGTGGATAAATCTGAAAACGACGCCCTTGCAGTTTTGTTTGCACAGTCAATCCGTATATTTTGTCACACGTAACTGCAACAACAATAATGGCGGACTACATGATTTTGTTCGTGCCGCAGAAGCTACTTAGCCTACTAGCTTTGTTACAGCAAAATCTAATGATTTTGTTATAAATGTATTCTTCTTGGTTCGTACAGGTTATGTGCATGCTCAAAGTCTTCTTCTTCGTGTATAGTGTATCTCTGTGGCAGAATTACAGCGCCCCATACTGGTCTGGCATATATACTACAGTCGGTTTCAGTGGTTTCATGTGGACGCAGATATTTCTTGAGAAGACGCCGTGTTTACGTAATTTTTTTTTTTGAATGAGAAAAAAAAAAATTGGATAGGGAACGTACCGGCTTCGTGTGTACGTGGCCTGAGATAACAATCTATGTCTTATCAACCATGGCAGAGCAGAGATATTTCACAATAAAAACTGTATGAAAAATCTAAATGATAACCTGTGCCTTTTTAAAGAGAAACCTTGTTATATTAGCAGCAGAGTTCACTGTAGAAACTTACAGTGAACAATGTCACGATGTGACGGCACAGAAAAGATCAAAGAACATGCTTTCTAACAACTGTTTGGGGAGGTTGTTATGCCAATTCGTGTAAAAGAGGAGCTGCTCGTAGACAGCCAAGGCTGATGTTATCTGTAATAGACACGCTGAAGCTACGGAGACAAAGTCCCGATGCTTAAATGTCACAAGTCCCACAAAGGTAAAAAAACAGCCGCCAAAAGTGAGAGCGATATAATTATCTCTCTTTCGATATTTGGTATTATAGTCAGAGATAGCATTATTATCTCAAGGCCGAGCCACTTACACCTGAACTCCTTCTTCTGAGATGGATGTGGGAGGTTGAATAATTATATCGTTTATAAAAGAGGGCTTGTCGAGCAGGATTAGGACATGAAGTCTGTAGACATTAGCTTCTCCAGTAGTGCTAACACACACTGTTCATATTAAGGTATATTTTGTGTTTGTCTTATTAAAATACAAAGTTATAGCCATTTTTAGAGGGGGTCTCAAGTATTCACGGGAGGGTATCATATCACTTGATACTGCAAGTGACACTGATAGACTTTTTGTTCTTAAAGGGGACATACTATGCCTCTTTTTTGAACAAGTTATAATAGGTCTATAGTCTGTACAAAGCCTGTTAATAAAGTTATTTCCGCAAAATCACTCTCACATAAAGAGATTTAATCGGCTCAATTCTTGACAATTTCAGTCCCTTTCAGAATGAGCCGTTTAGCGAGCTCTGTCACTTTTATGCAAAGTAGAGGTTGCAGACCACACCCACCCTTGTTGTTGCTAGGCTGCGGGCTTGCCACACATAAAGAGGGCATAAAATAGGGATTTGTGGCCTTGACAGGTGAGGAGAGGTTATATGCAAATTCCACTTATTGTGACGTCATAATAAGGCACTTTTTCAAACGGCTTGTGGAAGCACAAGATTTGGAGGATTTTTATTCATGTTTGGACTGTTTATAGAAGCACCACAGACCCAAATGGCAACACAAAAGGATGAAAAAAGGGGCATTTGCATAGTGTGTCCCCTTTAAGTACCTTGAGATGATCCGTGCTATATAAATAAACTGCACTGAATTTAATTCATTTTTTCACAACCACTCTTCCTCTACACTTCTGAAAATCATCTTTGATTTCATTGTGCATAAATAGAGCAATTTTAAAAAACTTGCTTTTTTCCATATGCAGCTACATTTTAATTGGCCTAAACATCCACGGTATTCAACATGTTATGACAAGGTTAATACAAGAATCCTAGAGTGACATTTACTACCCTTTACTACCTTTTTTTAGTACCTCTAAAATATGTTTTACTACCAACACGACATCAAGCAGCTGCCTATTTAGGGGTGGATACGCAGCACTGACTAAACCTCATCCAAGTAAAAACATTATCCCACTTACTTTAAGGTGATGCTGTCTTGACTAAGACATCACAGTCAAACATTCCAAATCCAGTTCCAGAAGACTTGGGACATTTTTTTAAAAGATATAAACAAAATGTGACGAGTTTCACATTTCACAAGCCAATGTTTAATTCACGGCAGAATATTGATTACGTAGCAAATGTTCAAACTGAATAATCAGCTGGGAGAACATTTAGCAGCTAAAGTTAAAAAACATCAGCAACTGCAATGCAAAATGTCAGAGCAAACATGCCCCCAAAATGAAAATTCTGTGATGGGTAGAGTACTCAAACTTATTACTGAAGTAAGAGTAGAAGAACTTCAACATATTTTATTCAAGTAAAAGTAAGAAGTAGCCATCCCAAAAAAATAATCAGGAGTAAAAAGTACAGCTCCCTAAAAAGGTTACTCACTCAACTGATTACAAAATCTGATTTATTATTTAAAAATGATGCAATCAGACAAAAATATAAAATTATGTGGAATTTATAGCATTTTAAAGTACGGGATAAAACATATAATACAGATTAAAAACCGAATAACAACATAACAAATTTAGTGGGGGAAACTTTGACATTTTAAACTTATAGTGCTTACAGAAGGTAGAGCACATGTGTCAGAAAAGGGTAAAGTACTTTCAGTGACAATATATATTTTTTACTGTATCTTCTTGACCTCTATATTGGCCAACAGGCTCAGCAGACAGAAAATAACATAACAACAGAGCTTGTGTAGAAACATGAGGTCTCACTCTAACAAACTGTAGTTGTGGTGTCTTGTCCATTTTTGGTTAAGATATGTTTGTTCTCCATTCAGTTAAGTTACTCACAGTGAGCAGAATCCAGAAATTTTACTCAAGTAGGAATAGCAATACTTCATAAAAATATTACTCAAGTAAAAGCAGAGGTGGGTAGTAACTAGTTATATTAATTTGAGTAACTTTTTGAAGAAAATTTACTTTTAGAGTATTTTTACTAGACCGTACTTTTTACTTTTACTTTAGTAATATTTTCATGAAGTATCGCTACTCTTACTTGAGTAAAGTTTCTGGCTACACTACCCACAGCACTAACTTCACTGAATGAAACTGAATTCTTGTTTTAACCAAAAATGCATGAGACTCACACATTCGGTTTATGTTGAAGTGAGAATTTTTGTACACAAGCTTCATCATTTTAACATAATTTTCTATGTGCCACGAGGGTACCTTAACCTGGTCTAACATATATACATTACCTACTGTAAGTAGTGGTGTTATTAGTTTTACTTTGAAAAATATTGACTTTGAAAAATTTTTCTTCTAGTCAAATGCTTTGTTTTAAAATGATGTCATGTATTTCTATTTATTTTAGTCTTTAGAATTTGCACAGAACTTTTTTGTCCAGTTACATAGTTTTTAAATATTAAATCCTATGCTATGATCTCAGAACAAATACTCAAGTATTCAATACTTGAGAAGCCTTTTTACCAAATACTTTTTTACTTTTACTTGAGTAATTTTTTGGAATACTACTTTTTTACTTTTACTTCATAAAAAATATGTTGACGTAGAGCTACTTTTACTGGAGTACAATTTTTGGATACTCTACCCACCTCTAAGTAAAAGTAAAAACCACAGTGTAGTAGAACTACTCACAAAAGTAGAACTACTTATGGGAGTTGCTTTCGGAAAAAAAATACTGAAGTAAGTGTACTGTGTGAGGTGTGATGACAAAACTTGTGCCCATAACTGAGCTTGTGTTTGCAGGTGCACTGCTCTGTGTAGCATCAAAAAGCGAATACAGAGCTGCTCCCTCGCATGAATTGCCGTATTCACTGCTGGTAACAATTTGATCAAGTTCGTTTTTTAGTTAAACTTCAAAAAAGAACAACTTACTACCAAGTCAAATTTTGTTTATTTACTACCTTTTAATGGCCTTAATTTGAGTTCATAAAATGTACTACCTGTTACTACCCTGTGGAAACCCTGTATTCAAATTCAAATTCAATTCAATTCAAAATTACTTTATTAATCCCAAAGGGAAATTAAATGTTTTTGTAACTCATTATGCAAGTTCCTTCAAAGATTTGTTGTAGATGCTGATGGCTGTGGGTAGGGATGATCTCTTGTAGAGCTCTGCAGATCTGAAGAAGCCTCTGACTGAAGACGCTCTGTAGTTATCTGATGTAGAGGATACTCTGGATCTATGGCGTCTTCTTTTAAACCACTTCAGGGTTTTGTGGCTGTAGTTGAGGTATCATTTGAGCTTTGTATGAAAGATTTAATAATTTCAAAAAGCCAATTATCTAAAATATAATAACTGGTCTATTTTCAGTCAGACTAAGTATACTAAAGCCAAACTTCTTTATGTATTTTTCTTTATTTTTCTCAAACTATAAAACTCCAATGGGGTCTGTGAGCATCAGAAAGTTATGAAACGTATTATTAGAATGTATCACTCTGCAGCAGCAATGTAATCAGTTAACGTCTAAGCAAACAGTTACTTCCAGTAAATCACTGAACTTGTTCTTTTCTTGTTTTTACATGTTTTTTTACTCATATCCTCTGTTGCAATATCACAGATAATGAATAGAAACAGCAAAAACTATTAACCAATAAAGACAACAATAAGAAGTTGTAGAGAAAAATGTCAACAGCAGAAAGGACTGTTTCAGTCTTTCCGGTACCGTGTGCAGAGAGTCTTCCTATTTTTAACTAATATTTTTAACTAATTTTTGCAAATCCAGCTATAAAAAAGTACAAATGATTCGGGATTTTATTAAAAATAACACAAAATCAAGACATATAATTTCTAAAAATTATATATTAACAGTGACATAAAAAGTATTCGCATCCCTTTTAAAAATCTACAAAAGAAATCTACACAAAATATGGTGTGAATATTTATGTTGTTTATTTTTTCTGAATTTAGAAAGCATTTGGGGTATTTTGTGGATTTTGTGAATGGAAATAATACTCAAATATTGTTTCAGAAAAAAATGAAAGGGCATGAATACTTTCTGGTGGTGGCGTACATTTTCAATTTTCCTACATTTGCAGAAGAACCAGCTGACCATGGGCGGTTGCAGACAGGGGTCAACAGGGGCCAACAGGGGCCAGAATCCCTGTAGATCTGGTCCTGGCCCCTGTTATGGCTCCTGTACTGAGGTGATAACAATAAGTCAATTTCTTATGATGATATGTGCTAGCACAGAAACCGCAACCAATTGGTGCCTTTAAAAAAGTGAATTTTTAACATTTGTTTCTTTTACATCACAACTATAGTTTGTTGCACTTTCAGCTTCAGCCGTGTTGAGATAGGATCACATTTTTTCATTAGCGGTCAGCAACCTGCAGCTCCGGAGCTGCAAGTGGCTGTTCGGCTCACTTAATTCATTAAACGGTGAAATATTGTCCAATTTCCTTTTCTTTTCTTTGGATTCTTTTGTTCAAAGTGTCTTTATTTGTCTCCCTTGGGAGAAATTTACCTTGGACAGAGGCGGTTACACCTCACAAGCCCACTGCGCTCATCCATAGCATTACAAAAAAACAATAAACACATGCATAGAATAATAAAAAACGACCTTATTTAATTTAAATAGGGTGAATAAATAAATAACATTGGAAACCCTGTCACCCTAAAGATGAACCTATTCATCTCGTGCCCTGTGTTCTTTTATAACCTTAAATCGATAAGGGAAGAAATGAGTGCTTGTGTTAATTCTGCCCCCTCCCTGGTAAATTTGGTCTAGAACCACCCCTGCAGCTGACCATTCAAAAGAAAAGAGCTAAGATTATCCTGAGAAAGACTACATGAGAAAATACTCCAGCTATTCTGAGATTACACGACTGAACAACAAGTTTTAAAGTCAGGGTGGATTTTTCATGTGTGGATTACTAATAACACTTCATCTCCAGAAAGTGCAAGTAATAAAGCCGAGTGTAACCTGCGTGTATTGACAGTTCACATGCACTCTGGTAGGACTCCAAAAAAAAGATGAGCTATAGATGTAAATTTGTTGTTGATATTTTTTCTGGGAACCATGGGCTGCTTCATTAACTGCTACAAGAAACAGAGTTTATTCATGCAAAGGGAAAGAAGTGACGCTGCCGGACCCAGCGGCATAAAGATGGACTGATGCAAAGTGGAAGACTGAAGGATCAAAGTGGAGTTAAAGCGGAGGGCTTTCGACTCGTCGTTCATGACTGGATTCAGGGAAGAACTTGCCTATTTCAGCAAGTATCTTTCTATATGTAGCTACAACAACCACAAGGATCAGGAGTAAAACAAAACATATATAATCTAGACTTCTAAAAAAATTTATGCAATTCAGCATCTTAAATTAAAGCAAAATGGGAGTGCTTAAAGCAAAACTAATCACCTTTCAGACACATTTAGAATAGGCTGATTAACACAGCGCTGCAACTTTCATGCATCTGTTTGCTTTTATCAAGCTCATGCAGGAAAACAGCAATACTGCGAAGTTTCAGTAATTCACACTTTTGCATTGTATTTATGTGCAGATACTTGCAATTAGATACACTGCCCTACCTATTAGATGGTAGATAAAGTGGGAAGAAAATGTTGTGTTTCAAGTCTTTACATTTGGTTTGGAAGGACAGCTGACGCCTTATAAAGCTTTGGGAATTGATCAGCACAAATGCATGACGCCTGGCTTGTGTCAGCTGCAACAAAAAAATCAAGGAAACACGTCTCTTTGTTGACAGCTCTGTCCCCCAAGCAGAGGTTCGTGAAAGCTGCAAACTTCCAATAAAGACGGAATGACTCCAAAACTCTCAAATGCATTGGGGGGGAAAAAAACCGACGGCACAGGTGATCGTATGTCGAGCATATGTCTAATTTGTTTATTATGTAAACAGAAATCCTAGAATAAGAGAGGACGCAGCAACCGACACGCTTTTGCGATTGTGGCAGATCTCTTTCTGCAAATCAACAGATCCTCGCTCTGCGCACAGAAACTCAAAAAAAAACAACAACGCACATTTTCTGCAAACCGCAGTGTTCATCTCACGTGGAAACGCGTTCACCACAACACCTTCCCTGCTTTTATCTTTATTTCAGCGCTGAAATAGACTCGTAACAGAATTATGCGCGCGGTGTTAACATATCTCTTCTTTTGTTTTGTTTTTTTCATTTTTGCAAGAAAGATGTAAAATCACACTCTTGAGTGTGACAGGGAGCAGCGTAGTTTGAGAGCTGACACGCCGAAGAAGAAAGGGGCACACACACACACACGCGTCTTGCTATCCTTGTGTTGACATTGTACTGACTTCCATTGATTTTACTATGCCTAACCCAGACACTTTCCCTAAACCTAACCATTACTGATACATGCCTAACCCTGACCTAAACCTAAACCTAATTCACACCATACCTCTAAACCTAACTGGTAGAGTTTAATAGCTAGCTAAACATTGTGTGGACCAGGCAAAATGTCCTCACAACTACAAATGTCCACACAAGGCTGGTGGGCTGTCAAAGGTTGGTCCTCACAAGTATAGCTATACATGTACACACACACACACACACACACTCAGCACCGCTCTGGAAACCAGCCCTGCCGCCGCCTGTCCGAGCTTCCCTGCACAGCAAACAGTCGGTGCAACCGAACCGACCCAGGCAGCACACTGACTGACTGACTGACACAGCTGATACTCACTTCCCCAGCTCCTCGTAAAGCTGATATTCGTCCGTGAATCGCGTACAGGTTGTCGTGGCCATGACTCTCCCCGGTATCTCTCTCTCTCTCTCTCTCGCTTCTTTCTCCTGAATCAACTCCGAAAGAATCAACCTTTAGTTCGGGTGAAACAAACGGTGCAAAAAAAAAAAAGGAAAAAAAAAACAAAACAGAGCCAAAACGGGTCCGTCCAGTAGGTAGCCGGACGCTGGAGCACTGGGGGGGAAAAAAAACAAAAACCTTTTAACGAGGCGCCGAGAGACGGAGCGGGTTTGGTATGGAGAGACGGAGCGGGCAGCGCGGGTGTTTCTCTGTCAGTCTGACTCCGCTATCTGACACCAACCGCGCTCAACCGAGCCGCTTTGGCAAGCTGGACACGCTAAGTACAGCCACTTCCGTTTGGGACTTTCAAAATAAAACAAGGTTTTACACGACAAACTATTTGAACGTTTTGTTTGTCGGTGTAAAAGAGCCTAAAAAAAAGTGAAGCTGTCTCAAATACGATAGGATACATAAACATAAACAACTTCATTTAATAAATTAGAATATTATTAAGTTAAGTTCATTCATTTCGGTAACTCGATTCACTAAGCGAAAAACAATATAGAAATGGAAATGGACAGACCGATGTTTTAAAGCCTTTTTTTTTTGTTTATTCAGATTTATTTTCCCACTTACACCTAATGAAAACACTACATTTCATTTCTTGAAAGATTAGAATTTAACTTTAGACTAAGAAAAATAATATTTCTGATACAATAATGTGGGCTTGATTAAAGGAATGTTTAATACCTGCTTAAAGATTGTTGATTTCAAAATGTACGTTTCATCTGACAGATTAGCTTCTTCGGAATACATCTTCTTATTTAGTAAAAAATGACAGTAGATTAAGCACTTTCTTGGTTTTTCACAAAGGACATCTGCGTGCTACAACAGCGGCAATTATCACAGGCAGACAAAAAAATAAAATAAAACAGCAACTAGTGATCTGGACCAATTGCCTAATGGTGTGTTCATCTGCTTGTTTTCTGCCAAAATAGCACTTGACCCCTAAAGGTTTTAAGTCTTGTCAGGTGCATCAATTGACTGGAGTTATTTGTCCAGCACATCCCACTGATGCTCAGGTGGTTTCCAAGCAGAACGTTGTCCAAAGTATCACAGTCCCTGCACCGGCTTGCTCCCCATGCTTCACATTGAGGATCATTATACAAGGTTGAATCATCAGACCAGGCAAGCCATTGTTATGGCTAAAAATAGCAGCTTCTTAAAATGAGATGAGACTGAGTCCTTCAGGTGTATTAGTATTTAACATAACTTGATGTTGGCCAAACATGGAGGGAAAGTGTGAACCAAAAAAACAATTCCATTCCAGACCCTTCTAATCCAAACTCTTAAACATACTATTTATCTTCTAAGAACACGAGCTCAGTTTTAGAGTCCAGAGTGTCTTCTGCCAGCCTGCAGCCTCTGATAGCCCAAAAGCGAACCTGGGCATCAGTCTGACAAGGTCGTCAGACAAGGACAAGAACGTACTGTTGATATCTGCTGCTTGCTGACATCTGCCCTGGTAGTTTGATATATTACACACAGAAGGCTTTTGTTCTCTCTACATGACCTACTGTCCTAGATGCACTTACTAAGACGGAGAATAACTAATCCAATCTTAATAACATAATAATTATTCCCCAAGGCCACCATCTTCAATTGCTTGTAAAGTGTAGTTCTGATGATCAACGTCTCACTTTCAATAGTAAGCTGAGTCACCACCATCCCTTCCTAGGGCCACTGCAGAAAGGGAACACGCCACAAGAGCTGGAGATTTGGAGATGCTCTGACCCAGTTTCCTAGCTACCACAGGCCCCATCATAAATAATAATAATAATAATAATAATAATAATAACATTCTCATAATTCTTGACAAATTGTTCTTAGCATGACACAGAACACCTATGGAAATCCTTATGTTCAATAATTTAAGCAATCGCTTTCTTAATTATGAAATGCATATAAATGTTTACCTAACATAAACCTTGTGAATGTAATGTACATTCGTGGTTTATTTATTCTGAAGGCCAGTGCCAACTCGGCTTCCGTCCTTTTGCTGATCCCTCAGGCTGACTTGACACAACCCGCTTCATTTGGTAAAACGGCAGCTCTGTCACTCTATGTCGCCCCCTGGTGGACACAGCGTGCACAGGCGAGGCGCCGCATCATAACCGAACACACCTCCCTTCCCTCATGGTGCGTATTTCCAAATAGGGGCAAATACGAGGGAGCTTGTTTTTGACTTCAAATCCTGCCTTACAAACGACGCGTTTCGATGCAAATGAATGGAATAACTATAGTTGAATCATCACAGCAATGGATGCCAGTGTTAAAAACACCTTACCTATAAATTCTACTGTGCACAACACAATGTTGACCTGATAAAGTTCAGTTTAAAATCATTTTACATTTACTGCATGATAAACACGGATATTATATATAAATACTCTGATGCAAAATCACTTACATCTGCAAAATTTCAGATTTACTGGATGTGCAGTTGCAAACTAAATTTAGTAGCTTGTAAGCTATTAATGTCATATATTTACTGGTCTGAGATGTCCCAAATGTTTCCAGACAATCAGACAGACTGAAAAAAAAAGCAATAAAATGATCAGTGGATGAGATAGCTCTTCCAAATACTGCATGGCTTTCCTAGTTACATTCACATTTATACTGTGGGTTTGCCACACTTTCCAGTGTTTATTGCAAATTATTTAAAATGACGACTTGACATGCCCAAATGGACCTTTTAAATCTTGAATTTCCAACAGAATAAGCCGTAAGTAAAAGGAAAGCCCCAATCTGTTCATTTTGTTCAAAGGTTTTTCATAGTTTTTGCCATTTAATGTGTCTCCTTTTATCTCTGTAATTTTGATGACTCACTGGTAAGGGATTTCTGTTTAAGAAGAAGAAATAGAACAGTTACTTTTCCAGCAGCCTTACATGAGTAGGAGGATGCATAATGGTGAGTTATAGGACTACGTGCTTTTACTAAGGAGATGTTTTTATTCTGCTGCATGGATAAAAGTTTATGGTTGAACATTTTCTTTTATTTTGACAGATTTATATTAGTGCTTGTACTTAAAACTTTTGTTTTTTATGCTGGAAATTATTTCAGCAAACTGAATGCTCCCAACACAATTACAGTTGTTGCCACACAGTGAACAAATACAGTGACCCAGGAGCCGAAACTCAGCCACATTGTTCAGTTAATTAGTGTTACTAGTCACGTTCAGTTTATTTGTGTAGCACATTTAAGCAACTAGGCAGTTCAAAGTGCTTTATTTCTTAAAGCATAATGCAATAAATGAAAACAAAAGCCCCATTACATTACAATGGCAATATAAGAAGAAATGAAAAGTTGCAACCCAGACAAAGAAGAAGTTTTATGAAAGTTTGTGATTATTATTATTATTATTATTATTATTAGACACTTACGGCTGATTAGAGAGTTGACCTGCCAGCTTCCTGAGTCACATCTTCATCAGCTGCTGATGTCTGGAGAGAGGTCCCTGACCTATATTTTGTTGGATCAATGTTGATGGGCACAAAAGGAAAAACTTAAACCAGGGTTCAGATAAATTCTCTTTTATTTTAACCTACATAGAGGGACTCTCTCTCTCTCACACAGACACACACACACACACACACACACACACACACACACACACACACACACACACACACACACACACACACACACACGTGAAGCTGGGATTAGAGAATCTCTGACGCAAATAAATTAACAACATACATTTCAGGGGGAAAAAAAGACATTCGACACATTTCATAACTCTTTGCACATCATTCTTAAATAAAGAAAACAGATAATTTCCGGGCATATCTCCATGCACAGCCTACTTCTTTGAACAGTCTAATATTTTCAAATGAAGATAATTCAAATGTTAATATCATGATATTTTCATTCAGTCCTTTAATGTTCAGCTTGTTGCAGCACCCAGAGAGCTCAGTGAATGTCTGCGTGTGAGTGGATCATGGCAGGAGACGGACGGAGTTGACGTGGAGATGATACAGGAAATCTGCGTAGGACGCTCCTCCGTTAGGACTCTTGTCTTCCAACAGGTGGCGCTGCAGAGCCTCCTCACAGGTGTCGCCTTGTTTCACCACCACAAGCTGAAACAGAAATAATGAGTCTCATCAATTCGACTTCCAGTTTTAATCATTTAACTTGAAGATATTTTGTTTTAGCATATTGTATACACCACATTATTGAAAAATTTATTTATTTTGATAACTGAGTGAAACACATTTTAAAAATTAATTACAGACTGTTTTAAAGCCTTTTTTTCTGTTAATTATGATTTTCTGCTAACAGCCAATGCATACACAACATTTCGGATTAGAATATTATATCAGACCAATTAAAAATATAGATTTTTCAAACAGAAATGCGGGCTTTATGAAAATATGTTTAGAACCTGCTTAAAGGTTTTTATTTTTAAAATTCATCTGAAGGCATATTCAAATGTATTAAATACGACTGTATATGCTGACAGATCTAATCTCTTCAAAACACCAGAGTGAATTTTTTTAAGTCCTAATGTGGAGACGCATTTGGTTTGCCTGGTGCGTAAACAAACCGTCGAAGCAGAGCGCGGCAAAAGAGGGAACGTTAAACTTCCCGAGGCAGCAGCTTTGAAAGAAAATCACATCGTTCACCAGAAACACAACACTGTACTAAAAAAAAGCCAAGTGTTTTCTATCGGCAGCTCACCTTGCGGGCGTAGGGAACCTCAGAGTTAAGCGAGCTGATGAGTGAGCGAACACTGATGGACAGACGGTTTTCTAAAGCTGGCAGGTTGGTCTGAATAAACACATCCAAAAACAAAAGGACATTAAACCTGGAGGCTGTTAGCTCATCGCCTTATTCAACATGAGCACAAAGTTCACAAAGGATGCCAGACTTTACAAAACAATTACGGTTTTATTTGCTTTTCTAATTTTCATCCAATAGCTACCTTCTTCTGCAGGAAGCAGTTTGATCTTTATGTGCAGCTGATCAGAGTGTTTACACCCACCTCGCCTGAAGGCAGCGAAGAGAAGCAGCTGGTGTTGAAGAGCTCAACAAGTGTGCACACTGGGACCCGAGCGCCCACCCAGAGCACCACAGTTAAGGGTGCATGAACCAGATAGAGACCTCTGGAGTCCAGGCTGGATCCGGTGCAGCGTAGCGCCCCCTCTGTGTTTGGAGGGCTGGAGCTGTGCGCTGAAGGCAGCTGCACAAAAAAAAAAAAAAAAAGAAATTAAGCCTACAGTGGCTTGCAAAAGTATTCGGCCCCCTTGAACTTTTCCACATTTTGTCACATTACAGCCACAAACATTAATCAATTTTATTGGAATTCCATGTGAAAGACCAATACAAAGTGGTGTACACGTGAGAAGTGGAACGAAAATCATACATGATTCCAAATTTTTTTTACAAATAAATAACTGAAAAGTGGGGTGTGCGTAATTATTCAGCCCCCTGAGTCAATACTTTGCAGAACCACCCTTTGCTGCAATTACAGCTGCCAGTCTTTTAGGGTATGTCTCTACCACCTTTGCACATCTAGAGACTGAAATTCTTGCTCATTCTTCTTTGCAAAACAGCTCCAGCTCAGTCAGATTAGATGGGCAGCATTTGTGAACAGCAGTTTTCAGATCTTGCCACAGATTCTCGATTGGATTTAGATCTGGACTTTGACTGGGCCATTCTAACACATGGATATGTTTTGTTTTAAACCATCCCATTGTTACCCTGGCTTTATGTTTAGGGTCGTTGTCCTGCTGGAAGGTGAACCTCCGCCCCAGTCTCAAGTCTTTTGCAGACTCCAAGACGTTTTCTTCCAAGTTTTCCCTGTATTTGGCTCCATCCATCTTCCCATCAACTCTGACCATTTTCCCTGTGCCCTGCTGAAGAGAAGCACCCCCAGAGCATGATGCTGCCACCACCATATTTGACAGTGGGGATGGTGTGTTCAGAGTGATGTGCAGTGTTAGTTTTCTGCCACTCAAAGCGTTTTCCATTTTGGTCTCATCTGACCAGAGCACCTTCTTCCACATGTTTGCTGTATCCCCCACATGGCTTGTGGCAAACTGCAAACGGGACTTCTTATGGTTTTCTTTTAACAATGGCTTTCTTCTTGCCACTCTTCCATAAAGGCCAACTTTGTGCAGTGTACGACTAATAGTTGTCCTATAGACAGATTCCCCCACCTGAGCTGTAGATCTCTCCAGCTCATCCAGAGTCACCATGGGCCTCTTGGCTGCATTTCTGATCAGCGCTCTCCTTATTCGGCCTGTGAGTTTAGGTGGACGGGCTTGTCTTGGTAGGTTTACAGTTGTGCCATACTCCTTCCATTTCTGAATGATCACTTGAACAGCGCTCCGTGGGATGTTCAAGGCTCGGGAAATCTTTTTGTAGCCTAAGCCTGCTTTAAATTTCTCAATAACTTTATCCCTGACCTGTCTGGTGTGTTCTTTGGACTTCATGGTGTTGTTGCTCCCAACATTCTCTTAGACAACCTCTGAGGCCGTCACAGGGCAGCTGTATTTATACAGACATTAGATTACACACAGGTGCACTCTATTTAGTCATTAGCACTCATCAGGCAGTGTCTATGGGCAACTGACTGCACTCAGACCAAAGGGGGCTGAATAATTACGCACACCCCACTTTTCAGTTATTTATTTGTAAAAAATGTTTGGAATCATGTATGATTTTCGTTCCACTTCTCACGTGTACATCACTTTGTTTTGGTCTTTCACGTGGAATTCCAATAAAATTGATTCATGTTTGTGGCTGTAATGTTACAAAATGTGTAAAAGTTCAAGGGGGCCGAATACTTTTGCAAGCCACTGTAGTTTATACTTCTCCGTCTGCTGAGGTGCAAAGACATACAGCGCCATTATCCGTTGGCGCAAGGGCTCTCCGTCTCTCACCCAAGGACGCACAGAGTAGAGCCCAATTTTTCAACTATCTGCCGAACGCAACGGAGAGCGCACGTCTGTGATTGGTCAGCCCAACACCAGCCCCCAGATCGTTTCACCAGAACGGTGCTCTACAGTCGATGTAATTAGTAGTCAATGCAGCTTTTGGGCACTAGATCACTTTATATTGCAAGGCCAGTTTATCTAATCTGGTCTTTTGGTATATTTTGAACACCAGGATGTGTAGAGAACAACTACATGAGTTTTTAGAGTATTCAATGAGCTGCACTTCTAGTAAAAAGCTTTCCAGCTCAATCAAAACTGGCTCTCTGTCGGCCATTGCTTTTGAGTGGAAAAGCGTTTACAAGCTGAAGTACATAAACTTTCGTCGACCAGAGACGTCACTGCAATGGTAGGCAGACCCACCAGAAAAGGTCTGCACACCCTGTCCTGGCAGAGAATTGTCTCCATCAATACATATGCGTGTGGGTGCAAACTCGCTGACGGAGAAGTATAATTTAAGCTTTAGACTCAGATATTCTGGTCTCCAACACGGAAAAAAAAACAAGAACATGCTGAGAAGATTTGGTCACACCCTTTGAGTTGGAGAGGGATATCTTACATAGAAATACTGCCACTAAATATAAATGATCTTTTTTGTTGTTGTTGCGTAAAGCATGAAGCATAACTGCGATGTGTTGATGACACCAACCAGCGGGAGCAGCAGGGGGTAGAAGTTCCTGACGGTACTACGGGTGTCCAGGCCCAGCACCCGGCAGCGCAGCTGCAGCCGCTGGTGGATGGAGCTCCTCAGACCCGGCAGCAGCACCTCACTCTTCCTCAGACTGTTGACGTAAACAGGAAGAGCTCGCAGGAACTGAGGAAGGACGAGCTGCAGGATGAACACAACACAGTAAGGCTGAAATAAAACTAAAAAAAAAAAAGAAACTAAATACCTCCTGGAAATACGACCATGTATTTGTGTGTAACTGTTACCTCACCTGCCCAGCAGACACTGAAGACGAGCAGCAGTGTTTGCGGTAAGACGCCAGCACTTTTGTTATGTCTGTTTGCAGTTCCTCCCTCAGCTCCTGCAGAGGGCGCTCTAGGACTGCACAGTACACTTGACAGACACGCGAAGGAAAGTGTAATTTAAAAAAAAACAATGTAACCACAGAAGTATGTAGATTTGAATTGGTCTAAGCGATTAAAAAGCGATAAAAAATAAATGATATGACGATTGTCCACCATTTGTCTTTTTTTTTTTTTTTTTTTACCATTAAACAATCTCTCAATGAGCTTTGGCATCTCACCAAATAAAATTATGCATTTGGTGTGGGCATTAGGGTGCGACCAAAAACAATTGTGCATAGACAGTTCGGAGAGGGTGGTCTCCAAATCAACTCTAGAGGGGATCATTTATGGTGTGGAGGTGATCCGACCTCAATCCAACAATCAAAACCATCGGCAACATTAAAACGTTCATTAAACTTTTTTTCACATTAGGAAATCACAAAAAACCATCCTGTTGCACTCAGCAGCACGGTAGTATAACTGTATTTCAGTGATACATGGG
This sequence comes from Valencia hispanica, assembly GCA_963556495.2. Taxonomy (NCBI): domain Eukaryota; kingdom Metazoa; phylum Chordata; class Actinopteri; order Cyprinodontiformes; family Valenciidae; genus Valencia; species Valencia hispanica. Next base: position 50,714,637 of record OY747704.1, read on the forward strand.
GCATATTTCTTACTCTTCTTGCAGTAGAAAGTGAGAAGGGTTTCAGCCTGGTAGTTCCTGAACGTGTCCTGTAGATGACGTGAGCATCTTAGTGTCAAAGTGTGAACTCTGATCCTTCTCTCTCCTGTCTGTGAGGTGTAAGACAGGACAACCTAGAGCATGGGACGAACAAGCATGCTTGCATTGTAGTAAAAAATTGGAGGATAAAATGTTACAAAACTAAACTAGAGGTGCATCAAAAAAGTTGACAGGGGACTGGAATCACGATTTTAAGATGGATCTGCACTAGAGCTGGGTATCGATTTAAATTTCAAGAATCGATTCGATTACGATTTCCAAGAGTTAGAATGATCACAATCCCATCCGATCTGTCCCAATTCGATTTTGATACGGGTCAGTGCTATTAAAAATGTTTTTTTGAGCTGTTACCTTCGTTACATGACTGTAATTCAATGATGCAAGACTGGGTGGAGTTACAGATCACTGTGGGAATATGTATTAACCCTTTCAGACATAAGCCTTAAAATGCCAGTCTGGACTTTTCCCTCCTATTTTAGCAGTAAAAAGGGCAAACTATGTTAAACGATTAAACTGGATTTCTGGACGTCCGAATCGATTTTTAATTTTTTCTACAAGAATCGATTCAGAATCAGGGTATCGATTTTTTTCAACAGAGCACTAATCTGCACTGAGCAGTGACCGACCAATCGGAAACTTAAACATCCAATCTTTTAGTGATCAGTAAACTCACCATACCTAAGCACTACCGGGTTACTGCAACGACGACAATCTACGGTATGGAAGTAGTTACTGAGACCCAAAAATAGCTTCTTTTAGTATCAAGATGCATTTAGAGCCAGCAAAGAAGCAATATTGGTAACTTCTCAGGTGGGAAAGTAGCTATTGGCTGTCCCAAAAGTCACTGGGAGTTGCTAAATGTACTCACTAATTGTGGCATAAAAATCAGCCTTACAATACAGGCGGTAGGCCCGTGTAGCTCCTTTCTGTATTTCTGAGAGTCCAGTTTAGACTGAGACATGATAGATGATATAGACTGTTTAACGTCTGTCACAGAGAGGCGCACACTCAATGAGGCTGTGTGAGTGTAAAAAGTTATTTATTTTAGTGTGCAGTTGTTTATTTTAGACACTTTACATCCCGCCCTGACGAAGTGGGTAAAACCAGCCGGCTGTGTCTTGCACAGCGCAGTTCATTTGCAGTCTTGAAGCGGTGGGGTTAACGTCTGCTCTGACTGCAGCGCGAGGACTGGCTGCTCGCTGTTAGTGCTCTGGGATAAGAGAGGAGCCCACAGCAGCACCGCTGCTCGGTGAGAAGGGTATGGATATGCTAGTCGCTTTAAAAAAAAAAAAAAAAAAGAGTAGCTAGAGGGTTCTAAAAACACGGTAAATATAACTGCAAAGTTGGGAGCACAGCAGAAAAGGTGTAAGAAGTTACTGGAAATAAAAACATGTTTTCTCAGATATGTCTGTGGTTTATTCAGAATGTGAGAGCACAAAACTTTCAGCAGATACCATTAAGGGTTAACGCATTACAGCAAAGTTGCTGTAAAATAGGGCCTCCGTACTGCAGACCCACCAGTCAGGTGGGTCCGTACCAGCTAAGTACAGGATGTTCAGATTTTGTTTTTAAAATCATAAAATCCTGTTTTATAGCAACTGATACACTGCCCCTTCTTAAAAATAACTAATAACCGCTTCCAAAAGAAAGGTTATAATGATGTTAAAATAATGTTATGTGTTCTCATATTTCAGTTCTTAAAGAGAAACTGTAAAAAAAACTAAATCTGTGTTGACTGGTCAAAGCTTTTAAAAAATAGATTGAAAAATAGATAGAATTGATGCATCTCTACCTTTTTCTAATAACCTGCTGTGATCTCTAGCTCACCTGTATGGCTGCCCCTCTCGTCTCATCCAAAGCTTTGTTGTGTGCCAGCTCCACAGCCAGCGTTGTCCTCCGGTCGACTGTTGCCATGACGATGTGTCCGGGGTTCGAACCAGGGACAAACAGCCCGTAGCAGCCAGACACACGCATATCTGGTAGCATGGATGCAAACGGTCATGTCACACATTTTTTTTAAAGAAAAGTGGTGGAATAATAAAATCAGGAAAATCTCCGTTCACCTTTGCTGACGACAACCCTGAGCTCAGCCTTGTAGCCGGAGTCCGTCTCCACAATCCGCCTCAGATCCGTGCTAAAACACTCTCTGTCCAATTCGCCCTGTGAAGGGAATTTTTACATACTCCAGTTAAAATGAGGCTTTATTAGTACATGACGCAGGTTTACACTTATGAGGACTTTAACACTTTAGACACAACATCCCAGTCAGCTGAATTCCTGAGAATGAACTCATCGCTATGATTTGGAGCAGCTGTGATTGAGAAGTTGTGTGTTCGGTCTGAAAGTTTCCAGCCTTCTCCCCACTAACAAGTCAAGGAGTCCTTGTGCAAGGCACTTGATCCCGACTAGCCGACTAAACTGTACGATGATGAATCAATGTGTGCATGTTTGTCACTGCAGGTGGACGATTGAGACATGGAATATAAGAATAAATATTGTTTTATTTAAAAAAAAAAGATCAAAGGGGCCCAGTGGGAGGAGGTGCTGATGATGTACCTGGAGGTAGTTGTATGTGTGCAGAGCTCCACCAGTTAGATATGGAATGTGGCCCGGCCAAGCCCCGCCCACATCTTGCTGTGAGAGAACAAACATGTGAACGCCGCATCCCTGGCTGATGCACTCCTTAGCCAATGAGATGGCTTTTTCTGATGGCTGAAAGATGGACTAAAACAAACAAGGAGGAAAGAGATATATCATAAGTTGGTAACATATGTTCAATTAAATGCATCTCTCAACTGTCAAGAATGATTATAAGTTAGATGTACCTTTGGTTTGTTGGTCCCAAAGAACCCTGAGGAGGAGTCTGTGTGTCCCGTCTCAACCAGAGAAGCAGTGTGGAAGATGAGCAGTTTCCCAGGACACTTCAAGTCCTACATGTAAAATAATCTCAGTTTTTTCTTTGTTGGATGCAAATCTCTAGCACTTAGAAAGAAGCTCTTAACAAAACAGCAGAGAGCATAAAGCAAAGTGTGTGTTTATTGATGCACTACCTGCAGTACAGCCAGGCCCGCTTTAACAGGAAGCTCAATGGGAAGTCCACTGGAATCACCGCACTCGGCTCTGAACTGAGGAATGAGCTGCAACACACTGCAGAGCGAGGGAATATAGATTCAACTAGATATTAAGATATTAATTATTATAATTGAAGCCAAATGCTTTCAGTTTTTTGTCAGTTGTGATTACAAACACTGAAGTTTATAAATTGAAGGACAACTTTTTTTTTTTTTGAAGTGCTTTAAATACCAAACCTGCAAAGAGCAGACTGTATAGATGGAAAGAGGACAGATGAAGATGAAAATGTGAAAAACAAAAACAGGACTGTATAAATTACAGACCTGATACAACTAGAAGAACAAAAAATGAAGTTATGGCATTATGTTAACTATATGCAATTAATAAGATATAAAATTGACATTAAAGGTACTCTGATGGGAGTAAGAAATTCATATATTTATTATATAGAAGATCATAAAGGGTATAGACGTTGTGAATTATTTTTCCATAGTCTGTTTTCTGGACCTGGATGATAAAGTCAAATTCTAACCCTGACTATGGTTTAAGATGTGATTAATATCTTGCAGAAGATATGAAAGACAAACTATTTTCAGAAAATAATATTAAGCTGTAAAGAGGCACTTTCCAAGTAGAAACAAAATATATTCCCATTTTTTAATCATCTGTAAATATAATTTCTCAATCCCCAAAAAAAGGTCTTAAGATACTACATTTCAAACATATAGTCAATTAAATGAATAGGCAATTTATGTATAGTTGATGGATTAAAAATTGATTAAATCTTATAAATTTACAAAAAAAAAAAAAACTGTTGGTGTCTGACTAGATTATGTGGCTGTTTTATTTGAAAAGAAACATAAAGGCTTTCATGTTTTAGAATAAAATCTACAAAAAGACCTACTATAATTTTAGGAGATGAAATACTTTGAGAAGGAAGAACACCTTTAAATAAAATGCTATAAACCAAAGGAGAACACAACATATAGGTTTATTATTTGTTCAGCAAGAACTAAACACGACTTAAAAGCGTATGTAGAAATAACTATATCCCCTGATGCTCCATAAGAAGAAATGGGTTAGTAGGAGCCAGCTATTGTTTATCAAATGCTGCAGTTTGACCAATAATTACCGTACGAGATTTGTTTAAATGCAGAACTTGTCCATCGTGTGTTAACGTAACGCCTAAAACAAAAGAACATGCGATTGTTGCTGATCTTGAATGACTTAAAGGACTATTTACAAACCATTTGTTCTCCATCATTCTTACTTAGTTCATAGGATAATTTTTTTAACTTCCCATGTGGCGAAGGACTAGAACAAGGGTCTCAAACTCAGATGAGCTGGGTGCTACTGCCGTCACTTTCATGTCATCGGAGAGCCACTTTAGTATTCAAGTAGCACAAAAAACACACATATTTCTGAAAATTTAGTGTATTAATTTCAAAACTGGATAATAATCATACTAAACTGAAAACTGTACAAATCATTTTCCTCATTCTTAAATAGCTAATTGAAGCCTGTCCCTGAATTGACAAATAAACAAATAAGTATAGATGTTAGTTTTTGACTGCAAGTGCAAATAATTTTCATCATAAATATCTAACAGAGCCAGAACCTCACCATTTTTGTGCTTTCTGCTTATACTTCCTTAACAATACAACAACAATATGCAAAAGCAGAGTCTTTCCCTATAATCCTGCTTCTTCATCTTCTTCTAAACCTACCCTCTCTAATCACAAACTCCAATTACAGTACAATTACAGATCATTTTTAATAGATACCTTTTTGAATCAAGTAACAGGCTTGTGAGCCGGGAGTTTGAGACCCCTGGAGTAGGGAGTTTAAATGCTCAGAAAAATGACCAAAGAACTACAGAGCTACATTTGAGTTTCTATAAGTAGAAGTTTTTCAATCTCAGAATGACCCAGATTTGTGCTTCTACATCATGTCAAAATCAAGACACAAGAACACAGCTTAAAGGAAAGTTGGGATTTTTCCTTACCTGTCTAGACTTTCCATGCAGTCTTTAAGGGCCACCAGAAGCCCCTCCCTCACAGGAAGCTGCAGCTCTTCCGTCTCTGCGATGACCAGCATGTGAGGACGAGACAGGTCGGGACTAAGGTCATACAGGTGGATCCTGCTGTCGTACGTCATCAAACCCACCCGGAGATCTGACGAGGAATCTCCTTCCTCCCTTCAAAGAAACATGGTCGAACCTGATGTTTCCAAACTGGCCCAGAAAAACTACAGATTATGAACAGAATATTACAAAAACATGCATTCCCTTTGAGTTTCTCCTCAGTTTGTCAAGTTGCAACAATAAACTACAATGTATTTTACCGGGATTAGAAGTGACCAACAGAAAATATTACATAATTCTAAAGTGTAAAGAAAATTAATACATGGCATTTATTTATTTTTTGCAAATTGAAATCGAAAAAAGTATGCTATAAGTATGGTATTACTACAATACCCCTGTATAAAATCCATAGCAAGTACCTTTAATCGTCTCCTAAATAATAGAGTCCAGCTGTGTGTCATTTATTCTCAGTATAAATGCAGCTGTTCAGTGAAGACCTTTTCGAAGTCTGACCAGCAGACGGGTCAGGGAGAAACTGGAAAATGGAGATAACAGTTCTAAGATGTGGCTGTCCACCTAAAGAGAGCATGAATCATAGAACCAACAAAGAGTGAATGGTAACTCTGGAGAAGCTGCAGAGATCCACAGCTCAGATGGGACAATCTGTCAACAGGACAACTATTAGCTTTGCCTTTTTCAAATTGAAGAGTGATAAGAAGAAAGCAGTTGTTTGAAAGAAGACTGCCAGAAATATTGGTTGCAGTTTTCCACAAACCATGTAAGGGACACAGCGAACATGTAGAAGAATGTGGTCGGGTTTGATGAGCCCAAAACAGAACATTTTGACCAACATACAGCATTTTATGTGCAGCAGAAAAGTAACACTGCGCAGAACCCTGAAAACAACATTTTTACTTTGGAGCATGGTGGTGGCAGCATCAATCTGTGGAAATGCCCCTCTTCAGGAGGGACAAGGGAGATGGATGGAGCTTTAAACATTGCAATCCTGAAACAAAACCTTTTAGAAGCTGCAAAAAAACCTGAGTCCGAGGTTCATCTTCCAGCAGGACAGCGATCAGCTCTGCGGGGGAAATGTTTAAGTACCAGTAGAGGTCTAGATTGAAATCTAATTGAGAAACTGTGGCAAGACTTGAAATTTGCTGTTACACAGACACTCTCCATGCAATCTGACTGGGATTGAGTTGTTTTACGAAGAAGAATGATTTCTGTCTGTTGATGTAAAAAGCTGGTAGAGACAAGCCCCTCCAAAAGACTTGCAGCTATAGCTGAAGCAAAAGGTGGTTTTGCAAATTACTGACTCCAGGGATTTTGGGTAGAATTAAGCCCCACATCTTTCAGATTTCTATTTGTAAAAAAAAAAAAGAATAGAACAGAATGCAATGTACCATTTTCATTCAATTCTTGAATTAAACAGTACTTTGTGTTGGTCTATCGCATAAAAATAAAATAAAATATATCGGAGTTTATGATGGTAACGAGACACGCACTGAACAGTTCAATGGGTGGGAATATTTCTGCAGGACACTCTAGTTTAAGGAAGACGTGTGTTTACCTGACCAATGAGGTGAGCAATGTGTGTATTTGCTGTGCTACAAACTCTAAATGTCCTCCCCTCAGCGCAGAGGCAGAAACATCTATGGCTAGAAGAAGCGCAGCAGGTTCACCCTAGGATGAAAGAAAAAAGCTATAAACTCACATTCATAAATGATCTCACATACATGTATAGCAAATAAACATGCTGAAGCCAACGAGAAAAGTAACTTAACCAAAATCTGCAGAGTGGAAGGCTTACCTTCTCTGAGTTCAATATTTCATACGACCCCATGCTGAGTTCGGGCCTCTTGTCTTTGTCAACCCGAACTCCCTCCACTCCTTTGGTAGGCTGGTATTGCTGCCACGCCACTGAGACACATTGAGTTAAGTATTCCATTCATTAAATGTCTCTTTTTCTTATCTAAAAAGAAAACTTGTTTTTAAATTCTACCTTCATTGAGTTTCCCACAGAAGGGGCAATGAAACCTCTGTCCACAGTCCTGCCAGCCCATTGCTGGGCACATGGCGGCTCCACACCAACGACAGCCCGCGACACAATCTGGACCATTGCATAGAGGGATGGGCTTCTGTCGAAAAAACAAAAGGAAATAAAAAATCAACACGTCTGTGTCAACACACACGTCTCTTTAACTGGAAAATGCATTAATGACAATAATGCCTATTTACTTCTCTCACAAATCGAAGCAGCAGCAAACTGACCTCGCATGCATTGTGTTCGGCCAAAGGGGTAACCAGCGCTCCCAGTGGCAGTCGGCTGAGCAGCACAGTCTGACCATCACAGGGTACACAGTAAGTAACAGAGCGGATGGCCAAAGGGCTTACATTACCTGCAACATAAGGACATGAGCATTAAAGATGATATGGAGAAATAAAATAAGGCAAAAGGAAGAGGTGCACGCAAGACCCAAACTAACTATTAAGCTAATCATCTAATAAGATGAGAAAAAGTTAACAAATCACGCCCGATACATTATTCGTGTCATAAAACGCCGCCGCAAAGCTTCAGATGTCTGCAGCGACATCACAGAAGCAAATCAGACATGAAAACGGGTCAGGGTTGAAAAAGATGAGACAACCTGGTCCGGGGGCAAGCTCCCCCAGAAGACAATTTGGGACATTTTATATTTAAAATCATCAATCTGATGCACTTGAAGAAAAAAAAAAAACAAGGAAAGTTACAAGCCTGGATGAATGTTTATTGAATTACAGTGGGTTGCAAAAGTATTCGTCCCCCTTGAACTTTTCCACATTTTGGAACATTACAGCCACAAACATGAATCAATTTTATTGGAATTCCGCGTGAAAGACCAATACAAAGTGGTGTACACGTGAGAAGTGGAACGAAAATCATACTTGATACAAAACATTTTTTACAAATAAATAACTGAAAAATGGGGTGTGCGTAATTATTCAGCCCCCTTTGGTCTGAGTGCAGTCAGTTGCCCATAGACAATGTCTGATGAGTGCTAATGACTAAATAGAGTGCACCTGTGTGTAATCTAATGTCAGCACAAATACAGCTGCCCTGTGACGGCCTCAGAGGTTGTCTAAGAGAATGTTGGGAGCAACAACACCATGATGTCCAAAGAACACACCAGACAGCTCAGGGATACAGTTATTGAGAAATTTAAAGCAGGTTTAGGCTACAAAAAGATTTCCCAAGCCTTGAACATCCCATGGAGCGCTGTTCAAGCGATCATTCAGAAATGGAAGGAGTATGGCACAACTGTAAACCTACCAAGACAAGGCCGTCCACCTAAACTCACAGGCTGAACAAGGAGAGCGCTGATCAGAAATGCAGCCAAGAGGCCCATGGTGACTCTGGACAAGCTGCAGAGATCTACAGCTCAGGTGGGGGAATCTGTCCATAGGACAACTATTAGTCGTACACTGCACAAAGTTGGCCTTTATGGAAGAGTGGCAAGAAGAAAGCCATTGTTAAAAGAAAACCATAAGAAGTCCCGTTTGCAGTTTGCCACAAGCCATGTGGGGGACACAGCAAACACATGGAAGAAGGTGCTCTGGTCAGATGAGACCAAAATGGAACTTTTTGGCCAAAATGGAAAGCGCTATGTGTGGCGGAAAACTAACACTGCACATCACTCTGAACACACCATCCCCACTGTCAAATATGGTGGTGGCAGCATCATGCTCTGGTGGTGCTTCTCTTCAGCAGGGACATGGAAGCTGGTCAGAGTTGATAGGAAGATGGATGGAGCCAAATACAGGGCAATCTTGGAAGAAAACCTCTTGGAGTCTGCAAAAGACTTGAGACTGGGGCGGAGGTTCACCTTCCAGCAGGACAACGACCCTAAAACATAAAGCCAGGGTAACAATGGAATGGTTTAAAACAAAACATATTCATTTGTTAGAATGGCCCAGTCAAAGTCCAGATCTAAATCCAATCGAGAATCTGTGGCAAGATCTGAAAACTGCTGTTCACAAACGCTGTCCATCTAATCTGACTGAGCTAGAGCTGTTTTGCAAAGAAGAATGGGCAAGAATTTCAGTCTCTAGATGTGCAAAGCTGGTAGAGACATACCCTAAAAGACTGGCAGCTGTAATTGCAGCAAAAGGGGGTTCTGCAAAGTATTGATTCAGGGGGCTGAATAATTACGCACACCCCATTTTTCAGTTATTTATTTGTAAAAAATGTTTGGAATCATGTATGATTTTCGTTCCACTTCTCACGTGAACACCACTTTGTATTGGTCTTTCACGTGGAATTCCAATAAAATTGGTTCATGTTTGTGGCTGTAATGTGACAAAATGTGGAAAAGTTCAAGGGGGACGAATACTTTTGCAAGCCACTGTATCTATACTTGGGGTGGACGATATAGGAAAAAAGCCTATCAATTAAAACAAAAAAATCATTGATCAATAGATAATTATCAACAACTTTATAAGAATGGAAAAATTAATTATAACTGTTCATAGGACTAGGGCTACAGAGGTTGATGGTTATGTAGCACAGAGTAAAAAGTTGATGGATCAACATAAAATGTAAATTACTACCTTTCCAAACCAAATGTAATGCAGTTTAACACACTTAAACAACAAAAAATTACCTAATGCATAAAAAAATGAATGAATAGAATTACATATTCTTAAACATTTCATTTTAATTAGAGCATAAATAACAGGGTTACTTGAGTAGTATTAATATATAATGTATATACAGTACACAAATATGTAAGTATGTTTTGTCTCACATGTATAATGTGTTTCATACCAAACAAGTGGTTCTTCAGATTTTTGCTACTTCAATTAATATCAATTTACATTTTTTTTACATTCTAGAGCTGCAACTATTATTTTTAAAATATATATTATATTATTACTTTGGTACTCAATAAATCAGTCAACATGTTAAATAATTTGTAAAGTTAAGAGACTACATTGTAACACAATCTTTACTTAAATTAAAATTACTCTCTAAAAGGAATTTTAACAGATGAAAAATCTGAAATATGACCAGCTCAAATTGGGTCCCCACTAAAATAAAACATATTTGCTTTAATTTTTGGTGCGACAGCCCAGGACAGGCACTGGCCCCTATTAGCCTCTCTTTATTAACCTCCTGGATACGCCTCTTGCTTTGCTGCATAGACTGTGTTGACTTAGTGCAAAAAGAGCTTTGTTCGCCTCTGCTCGTATGTCGGAGGAACAATCGCGCAGCAAATAAAAAAAGAAAACTGTAGACATGCGGTCGAAACAGATTTTAGTCCTAAATAACTAAGTCGGATGTAAAAAGTAATTGAAACTCCAGCTCCAGTTGCGTCACTGGTTCCGGTGGATTTTTTTTTGTTGCTTTTTGATTTCTAACTTTTGGTGGTGTTGGGGAAGTATTTACGGAGAATTGAAAAATCCTCTGCAATATTTCACCCCCGTGGTTAACAGTCAAACTGGTTAATCCATGAAACATTCACTCTGATGTATAAAGCCATCCACCCCAAAACAGTTTCTCGTCGGATTGACACGAATTATGGTTTCAAAATGACCAATTTCCTCCAAAGCAGAGGGATTTTCATGTCTGGCAAATCCATGATGGAGAACGTCGTTGTGACTGGGGCTGGGCGATATGGGTTAAAAATAAAATCTTCTATTCTTTTATGCCAAATACGATTTTTTATTTCAATCTTTTATTTTTCTCCCTTCTTTTTATTCTTAAAAAGAAATGACAAAGGACAGAAAAGATGTAGAGAAGAGTTGACCTGCATTCAAAGCCCAAATAAATACACACTGTAAAACAAGGTGGTTGGCCTTGGGCAGGCTTACATCACTTTGAACAATGGAAACCCAAGAGGCGCATTGCTGAAACTTTTTTGATTTTATTTTTTTGATGTTCTTGATTTTTCCAAAAAAGTTCAATCTTCATAAACAGAACATTTGATAAATCGATATATTGCCCAGCCCTAATTGTGACCCAAACAGGCAGAAACGGTTTACCTCTGTCCTCTATGGGACACCAAGTGGTTGGCAGAGGAGGCAGTCGAGAAAAATGCTCCGAGATGAAGACTTTTCCCTCCCACTCCGCTCTGTCATCTGCCATCACCTTTACCTTCATACAGAGACAGAGGGCTGTCAGCTTGTGTTGCCATTTAAAGATAAGGATATAGAATGAATCACTCGTTGCCAGTATGTAGCAGTGCGTACAGTTAGGCAAGTACTCGACCATTTACTCATCTTAAGCTGCTTTGCTTGTTATTTGAAACATGTGGAGAAAGTAGGAAATATACAGCAGGTCCGTGTAAACACTTCTTGATACTGAAAATTATGTCATGGAAAACACACACTGTGAGGACTAGTTCTTTTCTTTACAGAGCACCAGAAGGCTGAAATCAGGGGAAAATGAAAGAATTTAGATTTTTTTTTTTAAGAACTTACAGCGCTTGGTAACAGTTCAGGGTTCAGGCCATAACGGGACTCAGAGCTGGGAGACTGCAGAGGAGATAAATATTTTCTTTTACAAACATGCACTGTTTTTTCTTTCTTCAAGCCTTAGGTTAAATTAATTCAGACACAAAAAAAAAAAAACTTCTGCAGCCATTCATATTTCCTGTAAGTTTCAAAGGATTCTCTCATCCTTGAGGAGTAACAGGAACAGCAATAAACACAAAGCATATTAACGTTTTCATGATTAACTCACAGAAATTACAAAACAAAATAGTCTGTTTAAAGATTTTTCAGGCAGATATTTTTTTTTCTCTGAAGCAAAAAATATCTATAAAAATTTTAATAGAGAAATTAAAAAGAAAAAACATTGTTCCTCTTTACATCCTGCAAGAGAAAGAGACTACCGAAGTTGTTTTGTCTGTCCAATAAGAAGTTTGTTTTGAATGTCCAATAATTGTTCATTTTAACCCATCACCAAACTACTAGTCTTCATCTCACTTTGTTTTTCATGTTGGGGGACAACAAACTAAATGTCTGAGGTTTAAATCAGCCGAAAACCTCAATAAAAACGCTGAGTAATGTTGTTCTTATCGTGTGAACCTGATGTGGTGTTCCTGTCTGATTATAGCGAATTCACATGAAAATGACCTTTTATTTTATAGCTTATTTGTAGAGCGCCAAGTCACAACACGTCATCTAATGGCACTTTACCAAAAAAGTACTTTCAGTTCAATCATACACACAATCCAATTGATCCTAGTTTTCAAACAGTGCATTAAGCTCACTATATTATTCAAATTAGATCAAAGGTTTTCTCTCCAAGGAAACCCAGCAGGTTGTAGTTGCATGTTACAGAAAAACTCAACGGTATTTTCTCCCGTTCTTATTTTTTTTAGACGACTTAAATCTTTTAGTATTGTTATAATTCATATTAACCATCCACACGTCCAAATATGGTAGAAAAACAAAGGGTTCCATTGGGTGTCTGTTTTTCACATGACTGTTTAGACTATCATTTATGTTGTTTAATTTTCATTCACCAACCTGCGCTGTTATATTATGGTCCGGTGAAGATATAGAGGGCACGAAGTCATTTATGCTCCCTGAAAAAATAGAAATTGAAACTTCAGTCAGAGGAGTGATTGGACCCACCTGTAACAGATGAAGCTTGATTCTGATTCTATGTGTTACTTATATAATACTTAAATATTTATATTCTAAGTGTGCTTTTTTGGACATTTTAGCCTCGATTCCTATGACGTTTACCTTTAGAGAGTGTCGAAACACTCCACAGAGGCTGTTGCTGGATGGGAGGAGCGCTGAGTGACGCCAGGGTTTCATTATATCCAACAACGGACCCCGAGTTCCCGGCGCCGGATGCGGGCTGTCGGTTGTGGTTTAAATGAGGCTCAACACACAAAGGGCTAACAGGAAGAAGATTTTGAGCTGCCGACTGAGGCTGGTTCAGTAGACTTCGATGTGTGTGTTGGGAATGGAATGAGGGATCTAGTGCTTGGTACGGATTAGGAGGGGCATAATGCGGCGTTTGCTGGGGGTTAAAAGGCTGCGTCCCCTCGTTCATATATGGGAGAGAGCATGGCGGTATATTCCTTTCTTGGACTGTAGGGGGAACGTGAGCATCAGGAAGGCTCTGCTGCGCACTCCGATCAGCATTACAAACATACTGCATGCTGTGATGGGCGCTGTTCCTGCTTGAAAAGGCAGCAGTGCTACTGTTGGAGTAATTGCCATGTTCCTGCAGGTGGTTGTAGCTCAGGTTTTGGTTGGGTGCAGAGCCCAGGCCGAGTTGCTGGAGGCGGGGCAGAGGATTGCAGAGAGGTCCTGTGGATGCGTCTGAAGACCAGCCGTTCTGGACCGCCCACGGCTGGCAGGGAGGAAGGCTCTGATTAGGGGATGGAGCGTCCATCATCCTCCATAAAAATTAGAGATCGGAGTTGTTCTCATTGGAGGCCGAACCTGATGAGACAACAGCGCATGAGGAAATATTAATAACGTCAAAATCTGTTTAATATTAAATGACATACTGATGGTTTTCCTGTAAAGCTCCTTTCATGTATCAGTGGCTAGCTGCATGCATTTAGGGCTTCTTTTTTTTAATCGAGATTTTTTGTGTTTTATTCTTTATTCTTTCTCTCTTAAAACACCTTACAAAGAGCAAAAATAACTCAGGATTAGTCAGAATTTGAGCCCTGCCTGTACCTTCTACACTTGTAAAAAAAATGGGGATAGGGAATCATTGTTACCTCCGTCAGGAGGTAATGTTTTTGTTCCCGTCTGTCTGTTTGACTGTTAGCAGGATAGCTCAAAAACGTTATGGGTGGAATTCAATTAGATTTTTTAGGAAATGTCCACAATGGGGCCAGGGACAACAGATTACATTTTGGGGTTGATCAGATAGGAGGATTTGTTTATCCATCCACTGTCTTAAAAGGAGTTTGGGGGGGGGGTATCAGATCCTAATTCGAGGAACCTCACCCTATCTCTACTTACTTGATCAGTAGGAGTCTTCTTTCCAACACCCTAGAGTTGGATTTTCCATGGAGGCTGAAAAGTGAGATCCCTTGACACGGTCTCATTGCTGCAACATTAATATTGCAACAACAATGCCAGGTTACGCTGATGAATTTTAAAATACATTTTAAACATCCTTTTTATTGTAACTACAATAAATATCCCAAACTTTTATGGTAAAATTCTAAGTCCATGTTGCCCAATCATCATTACAATTGCAATATCTTATAGCCCAGTGGTGTAGACTAAAGAGATGTAGGTTACTGATCTTCTACATTAGGAGCATGTAGCTTTTGTAGATAAATCTAAAGTGTTCAGAAGTGAATTGTATGCGTTGTGTTCTCTCCGTAGTGACCGATCATGCTTCCTATCGGTTTTGTTTGGTGGTTGGCAAGAGAATGACATTTTCCAGACTCCCTTTGGCAACATGTACAGTTCAGAGGACTAAATGTTAAGACATTTCGGTTGCTTTTCAAGGGTTAAGAGTGGGCCAATAGGTACAGTAAAAGGAACACGTGCTGCTGTAGCATCTGCTGATATTTTGGACAATTTCTTCCTCCTGATTCGCTGGGAGCGGCTTAGAAACGAGGACTGTGGACCAAAGCCCCGACATCGACCTCATGGAGAATCTTTGGGAATAATTAAAGCAGAGACTGTGAGCCAGCATATTTCATCCAACATTAGTGTCTGACCTCACGAATGCTTTACAGTAAAAATGGTCAAGAACTCCCATACACACAGTTCTAAACCTTGAGGAAAGCCCTACCACAAAGGTTTAAGCATTCGTAACTGAAATGAATAAAATGTCATTAAAGCTAATGTTTATGTAAAATACTTGTGGCAATATAGTGATTATAGACATTTTGTATATTAAATAACCTAATGTTTTAGGTACACCCTTCAAATATATATATATTGCTACAACTTGAGCTACAAACAAACCACATAATCGCTGTAAATTCATACTGGAGAGAAATTATTTGCCCAGTTTATTAGTCTCTTCGTTGTGTGCTAGCTAGCTAACTAACAGAGCTCACACAGAGGCTCCACACAGTGACTATACATCAACAAGTCAAGTAATAATCTTCAGGTAGAAATACATGTATGTAGGAGGGAACAGATAGGAGTCGGTACCCTTTGACATCAACGGAAACAGGAGAGTCCGTCTGCCGCGGTGGATGCTAGCGCTACGAACTTCTTCATTTTCACCTCAGCACCAATTAAACTAAAACACCTGGCCCCATATTTAATTTAAAAAGACAAATCAAATGGTAATAAAAGGGGAAAAAAATAGCATAATCTCATAGTTTTAAACCCATCACCACCCAGCCTCATCTAGAAACCCCAATGCTAGCATTTCGGAAAGTAAGAATAAATACGGCGCGCTTCCGGTTGTCCTTTCAAAATAAAAGGGGTCCAAAATAAATTCTTATAAAAACAAACACGGCTGACTAGAGATGTTAAGAGTACAATTTAACAAAACTTCTCAACAATGCCTAAACCTCTTGATAAACTAATTTTGACCAAAAAGAAAAAAAATCACTGCCTCCTGTAGGTCTTTTATGGATAGTATGATTTGCTTATATTTATTGTAGGCATGGGGCAGTATGTGATTCGAACAATATATATCTAACCTTGAGTAAAAGCAATTCAAAACCAAAAATGGGATTTAAAGAATCAACACAGGAATCCTCAAATCGCAGGAAATTTTCACTAAAAAGATTTTTATTTAAAAGTAACTGATAACACATCATAACTGGGCTCTGGTATTTTTTCAAAACACAGAAATGGTTCACCAGTCACAAAACCAAACCTAACATGACTTTTATAAATCAAAACTAAATCCTATCAAAAGAAGACTGTGGACTGAGCAGGATGGACGAAGAGTCAAAAGGTTTTTAAATCTTGCAGTAGCTTAATCTATGATAAAGACCCCCCCCCCACACACACACACACACAAAATGTACAATGGTAACAACAGATTTTCATGTTTGTAAAAAAAAAAGAGAAAAAGAAAAAAAAGAAAGATAAACACCCACTGAAGGCAAATTTCCTCTTCATAGAGGTTCCCAAGTCACCTGCATCACAAGGTACAAACCAAGAAAATGTGCTCTTAGGTCATTTCTGGAGTAATGGGGACTTTAGTTAGTCTAGAAACTTCAACAATGTTCTTGAATCTGAGTTTTGTAAGCACAATTAAAAGAAAAATACTCCACTATGATATACTGTCAAACAGAAATACCTGACTCTGCTATGTATGAAATAAAAGCTTTGTCTTTAAAATTAACGTACATACAGAACATGTTTATAAATTCCTTTATAAAATATTGTAATAAATTTTTTTTTTTAAACACGTATCAAACATATGCAGATAGGTAGTTAAAAAAAGATCTAACCATGGTTCTCCCAACTCCAGTCCTCAAGAGGTACTGTCCAACAACATTTAGAGCTATACATCTGAGTCTAACAAAGGATGTACTACAGGGCCTCTGCAGATAAAAGGTTTTACATACCGATCCACAGATGGAGGAAGCTAAGGACACGCTGAGGTTAGTCAGTTTAATTCAATTAAGATGGTTTCAACATCTGAATCAAATGGCTGAGGTGAACTAGATACAGAAGATACAAAAGTCAACAAAAGGACGAATGTAAGCCGACGGGAATGGAACGTGGAGACGGATTCTCACAAAACATCTTTGTGGACGCCAAAGAACACCTACAACTGGTGGTACCATCCGGAACTCTGCTGTGTTTCGTCCTGCTTGGATATGTTCGTTTTTGAAGCCGTCCTTGAAAAGCCACTCTGTCGCTGTAGAGTAGTGATTCTGTTCCTGACGTAGTCCTTCACACCCTTCCAGGAGCGGTTCTTCAGAGCATCTGGCTCTGCATTGAGGCACTGAACACAGTCGTTTTTCTGAGGCAGCTTTTTCTTTGAGATGAAGCTCATCAGGTGTTTCTCCACAGCTTGGACCTCTGCTTCGTTCCACGCATGTTTGGATTTCTTATGCAAGCCTGCAGAGGCTAAATAAAACAAAAATTAAAAGAAGTTAGTTGTAAAATAACTGATATTAGATAGAGTACAGAAGTCAATTGTTTAAATTAGACCTTAAATCTTGCTGAAATGCATTGTGTTTGCAAAATCTGATTTTTAGAAAAGGTTGTTTTTTAGAGAGGTTGTTGTTAGGCTTTCAGAAACTGTTTACAAACAGTCAGATTTCAGGAAAATTATCCAAAAAAGAAGTAATATCTACTGAGCTGAAACGGTGTGGGTGAAAATGCCTTGTTGATGCCAGAAGAGGGAAAATGGTTAAGGATAAAACAATTTCTTAATGTACAGCAGGCTGAACGTTGAAATGGATGGACTAAAGCACCAAAAGACCATACCAGGTACCACTTCTGTCCACTAAGAACAGGAAACTACAACTACATTAAAAAAAAAAAGACTCTACAAGAGATTGGAAAACATTGCCTGGGTTGACATTTTTATTTCAGCTGCAAGATTAAGAAAGCAGGGTCATAATTTGATGAATTCGGAAAGCATCTATACTGCAAGACATCAACATTTAAGACTGGTGGTGGTGGTATTATGGTCTGGTGGATATATTCTTGGCACACTTTGGGCCCCTTGGTATCAACCGAGCATCATTTAAATGCCACAGCCTGCCTGTGTATAGCTGCTGATCATGTCCATCCCTTTATTATCACAGTGTACCTGTCCTTCAGACAGCTACATTTAGCAGAGCTTTCAGCCGCTCTGCTCCTCGGCTCGGGAGCTCATCAGAAATATTGACTCTCGTCCTTTATTTAAATCACAGCTCAAAACACATCTGTTTAAAATGGCTTATTCACTTTAGAGACCGACTTTAGTTGTTGTACTGTCTATTTATTTACTATTTGATAATTCAATTCAGTTTATTTATATAGAGCCAATTCACAACAGATGTAATCCCAAGGCACTTTACAAGAAAAGTCATTTCAATACAAACATTCCAGTCAGTTTAAAGTTTCAGCTAGTTTTCTATTTAAGGAATCCCAGCAGATTGCATCGACTCATTAACTGGCAGTTGGGCCCCGTTGATGCAGACTCCAACCACAGCAATCCTTCAGCAATCCCACATACTGAGCAAGCGTGTAGCGACAGTGGAGAAGAAAAACTCCCCTTTAACAGGAAGAAACCTCCAACAGAACCAGGCTCAGTAGGAGCGGCCATCTGCCACGACCGTCTAGGGGTTTGAGAAGACGGAGGAGAGACACAGAAAGAACAGAAGATCTGATATAAGAGTAATTTCTATGTTACACAAAGTAAAAAGGTGATAACAGGACATGAAGGATGTTCAGTTACTGAGATGCCCCCGATCCAACAGGGCATTGTAGCTAAGCAGGATACCAGACCAGGTGTACCTTCTATGGAGAGAAAAACACTGAGAAAAACCAAAGTTAACAGTCGAAACTAGGGATGGGCATTTGATTAAATGGTCTTCATTAATCATGAGTAGAATTAACGATCAATATTCGACTAATCATTGATATTTTTATATTAAAATTCAGTGTTGATAGGCTATATTAAAATGCAGAGAGAATAGAAAAAAAGCATGTTTCCTCATTGAGATCTTCATTACAAGTGGGACAGCTCTTGTGGCAGTTAAACAGAATTAATTCACGGCAGTTGCACAAAGAAAATATGCGCTATAAGCAGCGGCGCCGACAGCTCATTAACACAACTTAAGCTCATATATTTTTTCTTCTCCAAAAAAAAAAGTAATGTTAAACAATAACTTAATAAAAAAAAATATAATACTTATAGGTCTGTGTTTTTTGCTAGGTTTTGCTAAATGTAACACAAAACTATCAGAGTCGAGAAAGAGGATGAGAGAGATCAGCGTACCCAACAATGAATTAGGCTCATTAAAGCAACACTATGTAAGTTATGCTCTCGGGGTACCCCTAGAGTTGGGAAAAAGGTATTGTTTTCTACTACTGTCGTAAAATCTGTTATGGTTACACCAGGGGATTCACGTGCATCGATAAGCGATACCCTCTAACGTTACAGGGTACCACATGAGGGAGGAGGATGTTTTCCCTGTACCACAAGGCATTGAGATTGCCTGCAATGACAACAAGCTCAGTCCGATGGTGATGTGATATACCGCCCCAGACCATGACGGACCCCCCACCTCCAAATCGATCCCGCTCCAGGGTACAGGCCTCGGTGTAACGCTCATTCCTTCGACGATAAACACAAATCCGTCCATCACCCCTGGTGAGACAAAACCGTGACTCATCACTGAAGAGCACTTTTTGCCACTCCTGTGTGGTCCAGCGAAGGTGGGTTTGTGCCCATAGGCGGCGTTGTTGTTGGTGATGTCTGGTAAGGACCTGCCTTACAACAGGCCTACAAGCCCTCAGTCCAGCCTCTCTCAGCCTATTGCGGACAGTTTGAGCACTGATGGAGGGATTGTGTGTTCCTGGTGTGACTCGGGCAGTTGTTGTGGCCATCCTGTACCTGTTACGCAGGTGTGATATTCAGATGTACCGATCCTGTGCAGGTGTTGTTACACGTGGTCTTCCACTGCAAGGATGATCAGCTATCATTTCTGTCTCCCTGTAGCGCTGTATTAGGCGTCTCACAGTGCTGACATGGTAATTTATTGCCCTAGCCACATCAGCAGTCCTCATGCCTCCCTGCAGCATGCCTAATGCACGTTCACGCAGATGAGCTGGGACCCTGGGCATCTTTCTTTCACAGTCGGTAGACAAGTCTCTTTAGTGTCCTGCGTTTTTAGAACTGTGACCTTAAATGCCTACTTTCTGTAAGCTGTTAAGGTCTTAACGACCATTCCACAGGTGCATGTTAATTAATTGATTATGGTTAATTGAACATGCATGGAAAACATTGTTTAAAGCCTTTACAATGAAGATCTGTAAAGTTATTTGGATTTTTACAACATTCTTGTTGAAATACACAGTCCTGAAAAAGGGACGTTTCTTTTTTTGCTAAGTTTAAATAAGACTATCAGCCTGCAGCCAGCAAACAAATGCTTGTTTGGCTCACGTGGGGGAGTGACGTATGCCGTAAAGCATTTTTGCAGTTTTTTTGATTCTCTAAATCTTTTTGTGCACAGGTTACTACCCGCACCCCGAAGTTACGTAGTGCCAGTAAAAGCGATACAGACCCCGTCAGGCTATGGCATGCGTGTCATTCAACCTATTCTAAGTCGATGTAACATCACAAGGGTCTAGGAAATATATTATGAAAGTTGAAAAACTACATAGTGTTGCTTTAACAGAGTATAAAAGACAAAAACAAAGAAACCGTAACTTATATACAACTTTAGCAGCAGTCTACTGATTTTTGTTGAGAAAGATGAGCATGTTAACATGCGCTGGGGTCAGAAGCAAAAGCAGCCTGGTGACCACACTGACGATCACCAGGCTGCTGTCGCGTCTGACCTGCAGCGCTGAGATCACCTGCTGTGAGGGGACAGACGTCGCTGTGACACTCATACCTCCGTGCTAACTTGGCAAGCCTCTGGAATCTTGTTTAATTAATTTTCCACCAGTCTGTAGGGGTGCAATCCAGGGGTGGAGGAGCCTCCCTCAGAAAGTAATCGGTGTGTAAGTTTCTTTGCTCGTTGTGCATCTCGGCTCCTCCGTGCTAACACCGACTTGATGCCAGGCTGAGACAAAGAGCAGGATGCTCCGCTTCTAACCAGGGTTGGATGTGCGTTCAAGTACTTATACACAGCTTCGCAGTGTTGGCAGTGAACTGAGACTTTTTCTTTTGGTTTGTTTTTTTTTTTTTTTTGTCAAAGTGGTCCCACGCCACACTTTGCTGCGACTTCTTCATGACAATGCTACTTTTGAAATACACAGAAACTCGCAAGAAACTGAGTCGGCCTGTGGGTTTTATTTTCAGTCATCGCCCTCGTGTGGTAAAGTGTTTAATTACTGCCACATAGTAAAATTAATTGCATTCCTTCAAAACTCAAACTACGCAACAGAAAATGCGTTAATAGGTTAAAAAAATGTCATCGATGAAATTCTTAATGATCAATTAATCAATCGTCGATTAATTATGCCCATCCCTAGTCAAAACAACAGCAAATAATGCCACTCGAGAGTAGTAGACGAGAAAAGTAGAGAGAAGAAAAGTGGTCAGTCTAAGCCTATAGCAGCATAACTACAGAGATAGCTCAGAATGACCTAAGCCACTCTAACTATAAGTTTTATTAAAAAGGAAAGTTTTAAGCCAGGCCTCAAAAGTAGACAGAGTGTCTGCCTCACGGAATAAAAGTGGGAGCTGGTTCCACAGGAGAGGAGCCTGATAACTAAAAGATCTGCCTCCCATTCTACTTTTAGAAATCATGTAAACCTGCAGTCTGAGAACAAGGTGCTCTGTTGGGAACATATGAAACAATCAGATCTCTGATGGAGCTTGATTATTAAGGGCTTTGTATGTAAGAAGGAGGATCTTAAATTCTATTCTGGATTTAACAGGAAGCCAATGAAGAGAAGCTAAAACAGGAGAAAAGTGATCTTCTTTTTAATATTCATCAGAACCCTTGCTGCCGCATTTTGGATCAACTGAAGGCTTTTAATGGCATTTTGTGTATTTCCTGATAATAAAGAATTACAGTAGTTCAGCCTTAAGGTAACAAATTGATGGACTAGTTTCTCAGCATCACTCCTGGACAGGATGTTTCCAATTTTAGCAATATTCCGGAGGTGAATGAAGGAGATCCTATAAATCTGTTTAATATGGGGTTTGAATGTCATGTCTTGGTCAAAAAATAACACAGAGGTTCTTTACGTTATTACTAGGGATGTGTACAGAAACCCGGTATTAAATTGGCCCAGGGGCTGATTGTGACGGTCCATCCGGACTGATAAGTTTCAGCCTTATCGGTCTTCTTAACGGTAAATTAAAGGTCGAATTCATGTTTTGCGGGAGATATAAACACAAGCCAAACACTGTATTGCAGCCCATTCCTCCTTAACAAGCAACACACGCTGCGGGGACGGGGTGGCGACTGCTGCGCGCTCACGTGTGTGTTCGCCTTACAGATATGATGGCAGAGCGAATGAAAAGATCCAAAATTTGGCTTCATTTTACGAAAATAGATACAGACAATGCACGCTGTCACATATGTAATAAAAGCTTTGCTTGCAAAGGTGGGAACACAAGTAATGTGACCAAACACCTTGCCAAAATACTCCAACTACAAACCGAAAGATGCACGGTGTTTGACCGCCTGAGTGCTGCAGCAACAACAACCCCTGAATCAGATACAACAGGTATGTATGTTTGTATGCAAAGCAAACATGTGAAGCATAGACATTTCATTCTTACAATTAATGCTGGATTTTTTTGAACAGCTTCCTTCTTATCAAAGTAAAAAAAAAAATTCTTACAGTTCATCATTTGTGTTTTTCCCCTTTTTGTTTTAGTCTTTCAAAGAATAAAGCACCGATAAGGATACCGATAAAGTACCGTATCGATAAGGAGTATTGTTAAGAGTAGTAGTATCGATAAAACCTTAACGATACCCGTCCCTAGTTATTACTGGAGGCCAATTTAATACCATCCAGATGAAGTGATTGACTAATCAGTTTCTTTTTTCGAGCTTCTGGTCCAAAGATGGCAACTTCTGTCTTGTCAGAATTTGAGAAAAAAAGTTTAGCGTCATTCATGTTTTTATGTCTGTAATCTACCTGACTGGATTAATCAGGATGTATGGATAAATATAGTTGTGTATATTCGGCATAGCTGTGGAAATGTATCCCATGCTGTCTAATGATTCAAACAATTGGAATCATTCATTCAATCATTCATACATACATACATAACATACATTACATACATATATAGTAAAAAGAATTGGTCCAAGCACAGAACCATGTGGTACTCCACAAGAAACCCATGAATATGAAGAAGATTTATCATTTACATGAACAAACTGAAACCTGTCGGACAAATATGAACTAAACCAGCCTAGTGCTCTTCCTTTGATCCCTGCAACATGTTCAAGCCTTTCTAAGAGAATATTGTAATCAAATGTGTCAAAAGCAGCAATGAGATCTAATAAGACCAGAACAGACAAGTCCGTCATCTGAGGCCATTAGAATATATTTAGTAACCTTCACCAGTGCTGTTTCAGTGCTATGGTAAACTCTAAAACCTGACTGAAATTCAGGTTATCACGGTTTAGATGCTCACATACTTGATTAGCAACTATTTTCTCAAAGATTTTAGATAAGGAAGGTTAGATATAGGTCTGCAATTAACTAAGTCATCTTGATCAAGGGAAGGTTTCTTAAGTAAAGGTTTAATTACAGCAACCTTAAATTCCTGTGGTACGTATCCATTTACTAAGGATAGACTCATCATATCTAAAATGTGGCCAGGAACCAAAGGGAACACTTCCCTAAATAATTTGGTTGGGATTTAGTCCAACATACAAGTTGAAGGTTTAGATGAGGCTAATATTTTTGATAATTCCAAAAGTTTGTCTGAATCAAGACAGTCCAAACACAAATGAGGTTCTAGACTTCTCTCCGATGCTGGCTCACTTACTTAGAAAGAAGTAATCATGTTTGGGAGGATGCCAATTATTTTATTTTTAATAGAATTAATTTTATTTATGAAAAATTCCCATAAAGTCATCACTGCTAAGAGCTGGGGGAATAGTTGACTCAACAGAGCTATGACTCTGTGTAAGTTTGGCAACTGTATTAAAAAGAAACCTAGGATTGTTCTTATTCGTCTCTATTAATGATGAAAAATATGCTGTTCTAGCTTGCCGAAGGGTCTTTTTATACAGCAGTAGACTGTTATTCCAGGTTAAATAGGAATCCTCTAGGTGTGTAGAGCGCCATTTTCTCTCCAATTTCCTAGTATTCTGCTTTAAAGTATGCAGCTCTGCATTAAACCAGGGAGTCAGCCTCCTATGGCTAATCACTTTCTTTTTTAAGGGGGCTACACTATCTAATGCCAAACACATTGAGGACGTAACGCTATGAGCCAGACAATTTCTGAACGGTTAGAGATGGAATTGCTGCCCTCCACTGTATTACTCTGAGACACTGAGGAAAGTAAGAATGGAACAGATTCTTTAAAAATTGTTACAGCCTTCTCTGATAAAGCTCTACTATAATTACATTTACTTTCAGGTTTAGGATGGTCAGTTAAAGTAAATTTAAAAGTTATCAAAAAGTGGTCAGACAGGACCGGGTTATGTGGGTGGACTATTATTTTGTATGTGAGTACAAGGTCCAAAGTGTGTTGACACGAGTGCGTGGGTCCCTGTACTTTTTGAGAAAAGCCAATTAAGTCTAAGAAAGTATTAAATGCCGCATTTAGGCTATTACTTTCTTTGTCCACATGAATATTGAAATCCCCCACTATAATGACTTTATCAGTATTTAATACTAAATCAGATAAAAAAATGCGAGATCTGATCTAAGAATTGAGAGTAAGGGCCTGGTGGATGATACAAAACCACAAATAAAAGTGGTCTTAATGTTTTGCTACTTGGATGAGGAAAACTAAGGGTTCGATGTTCAAAAGAACTGTAGATAATAATTGATCTGGGATTAATTAGTAAATCAGAATGAAAAATGGTTGCAACTCCGCCCCCTCACCCAGTACTTCTAGAGATGTGAAAATTTAAATAGCTAGGAGATGACTCATAATCCTCCTGCTCCAGCCAGGTTTCTGTGAGGCAAAACAAATTAATTTGATTATCACAAATCAAGTTATTTAATAGTGTCTTTGAGGAGAGTGATCTTATGTTCAATAAACCACATTTAATAGTTTATTTTTTCTGTTTAGTCAAAGTCGCGCCCATCGTTATGAGATTTTCATGATCTGCTCCTGTTCGGTTAACTTTTAATACATTTGATTTTGGCCGTGGGCAAGACACTGTCTCTATGGGGTAATGGGTGGGTAACAGTACAGAAACTGCAGAGGTGGGTTAAACCAGTGGTCCCCAACCTTTTTTTCCGCCACGGACCGGTTTAATATCAGACAATATTTTCACGGACCGGCCTTTAAGGTGTGGCGGATAAATGAAAACAGACGGTATACAAACGGGGTATTTTTAAAATTATAACAATAGACGTAAATCCAATGTGTATTCACAGCTTTAACAGTGTCCTCCTAACATCGAGCAGACAACATATCACGAGTAACATACACTCAGCCCCCTAACGCTCTCTGGTCGCCATGGTAACATTTAAACGTACCTTTAATAATAGGGATGTGTATTGGCAAAAATCTGGCGATACGATATGTATCGCGATACAGGGGAGACGATACAATATTTCGCGATACTATGAGTAAGACGATATATTGTGATTTAAAAAAAATCAATTTAACAGTAGGAAAACTGTCACAGCATTCTAAACGCTCCAACCCCTTTCAAAATTTAACACATCCAGTTTTATTAGTAGATCTAGTTGATCCACTGGAACGAAGAAGGTGACAACAGCCACAAACTACCAGTCAAATACAAAGTGCATGAAAAATCTAACTCACCACAACGCTGAATCAGTGAGAGCCTTGGGCCTTTTCCCATTTCCAAAGAAACGGTCAAGAGACATTTGTTTTCTATCCATCTTGCTAGCTTGTGGGATTAATTTTAGCGGTAACTATCACTTGACCAATACAAGCCTCTTGACGTGTTTAGATTGAGCTATGTAATAGGGACACCCGGTCATTTTTCAAAATAAAACAGCAGTCACACTCATAATAAATAAAATAGAAATACTGGAAGTTATTTATTCCTTCTGTGTGGCCCACGGCCCGGTACCACATGACCCACGGCCCGGTACCGGTCCGCAGGTTGGGGACCCCTGGGTTAAGCTACAACTTTGCTTCCGGGTCTGGACCCTGGGTTGTCAGTGTTGGGGAAGACTAATAAATCCGGCCAGATTTCTAGAAGAAAAAGCTGCTCCATCCAAAGTGGGATGGATGCCGTCTCTCCGGATCAGATCAGGTTTTCCCCAAAATGTTCGGCAGTTAATGTAGCCAACATCGTTTGGAATGACAGCATGCGGCTAAACATGTCGTCACTGGTCCGATCGGACAGGGGACCAGAAAAGAATAAAGAGTTCGTCATTGTTTTGGCAAACTTCCACACCCAAGCAACACAAATTTTAGTGTACACCGATTGGCGTAACTGGGTGTCATTACCGCCAGCGTGAATAACGATCTTACTGTATTTAAGCTTATCTTTAGCCAGCAGTTTCAGGAAGGATTTAATGTTACCCGTTCTGGCCCCTGGCAAACATTTCACTATGGTCAATGGTGTCTCTAATGCCGCGTTTCTGACTATGGAGCTGCCGATTCTCAGCGGGTGTGTCGCTGAGCGGGGAAAATCTGTTAGAAGCGCGGACGGGTTGGTGGTACCCCATGGGCTGAGTTCTAGAACTAGGCTTCCTACGTACCATCACCCAGCCAGCCTGAGGTCCCAGCTGCGTGGGTTCTGTTGGAGGACGGCTAGAGGGTTCTGTCCTTGTTGGCTCCACACTGGCTAATAGGCCTCAGCTATCTGCTGGTTTTTCAACAGCGCGGAGCCAGGCCTCTAACTCCGACACTCTTTCCTCCAAAGCTACAAAAATATTACATTTATTACAGTTACCATTATCACTAAGGGAGGCAGGGATGTAACTAAACATCTGACACAGAGAGCAAGAGAGAGGAGCCGATTTGGCCAAGAATGAGAGATGGGAGAGAAAAAAGGAGTAGCCATATGTATGTGTGTCAATATTATGTAGCCAATGAAGCTAAGCTAACTAAGCTAGCGTGACCTTACCACGGCAAGAAAAACTGTGTGAAACACAAGGAGTTCCCAAAACGTTAAGTACACCAACAGAAAATGTGTTTTAGAGTGCTTGTGTGTCGAAATGACTTAGAAAAGTCTCAGCACAGAGAAAACTAGATCAATTCAAGAGAGTCTGAACACCAAACAGCTCAATGGAGTGCAACAGCGACAGCAGGAAATGACGCAATACGGCTTACCCAATCATTGTTTGTCTATGTTATTTTCTTGTTTTCTTTTCTTCTCTGTAAGGTGACCTTGGGCTCTAGAAAGGCGCCCTCAAATAAATTTTATTATTATTTCCAAATATGAATCAAAAGCACAGAGAACATTAGACTTTAAATAATCATCAATCTGGTATGTCATTTATTGCCTGTTACATAAATACCTTTTTCTTTTGTTCTGCCAGACTTAGGAGGAGCAGTCATGTTGGAGCTTGCAGTTGCTACATAAGTTTGCGGTTGAAAAAGATTCGATGAACCAAAGCTGCAGCTGGAGAACACATTCTGATTCTCTGGGGCAAGTTGTTCACTTGAAGGCTGTAATCTCCCTGGTAAAAAGATAAAAATTTAATAAAGCTGTTATTTCCAAAGATAAACAACTTGCAAAGGAGTCCTACATTTATTTTCTTAAATCTGGAAATTACCCATTAAATTGTTACCAGAGGGCTGTGATTTCTCCTTCCTGGGCTGGCTCTTGGTTTTTGACGACACTTTCAAAAAGCCGCTTTGTCTCTGCAGAGCCGTGATCCGGTTCCTGACGTAGTCCTTCACACCTTTCCAGGAACGGTTCCTCAGCGCACGTGGCTCAGCGTCGAGGCACCGGGTGCAGTCGCCTTTCTGAGGAAGCTTGTGCTGTTCAATAAAACGCATCAGATGTCTTTCCACGGCACGAACCTCGGCCTCGTCCCATTTAGGCTTGGTTTTGTGGCACAATTCTGAGCCTGGTGAAAATAAATACATAAATCTAATAATTTTCTTGATGTTTTTATCCTAAAATGCGAAACTAAAAGATGACTATAAACTACTGAGACTTCCAATGATGAGCATAAATATATACCTTTTCCTTTCTGAGATGTTACAGGAGCAGATCCTGAGCTAAAAACAGATCCTGAACTGGAACCGGGAGTAGGAGCTTCTCTGGGTTCCTTTTCTCCATTTGGAGGCTGTGATGTCGCTGTAAAAAAAGACAAAACAAAGACTAATCCTAAAACATACCACATTTGGTCTTAATCACTGCATGTTGTTTAACAGAAGATAGCTAATATTAACATATTACATATGTGGGGGTTACCAGAACTTTGCTGTGGTTTATTCTTCCTGGCACTGCTTTTTGATGGTTCTTTGGAGGAGCCGGCCTGTCTTTGCAGAGTTGTGATCCGGTTCCTGACAAAGTCCTTCACACCTTTCCATGATCGTTTCTGCAGTGCAAGCGGCTCGGCTTCGAGACATCGAACGCAGTCGTCTTTTTGAGGAATTTTGTGCTTCTTGATGAAACTCTTCAGGTGTTTTTCTATGGCCTGAACCTCTTCTTCATTCCATCCAAGTTTGGCCTTGCTGTGCAATCCTGTAAAAGAAAATAAACAGTGCTTTGTCGTAATGTATTTCCAAGTCTAATGCGGCTCCTGAAATTCCTTTGTGTTACTTAATATTTTCATTTGCAATCTATATGATTATTGAGGTCACCAAGAGTAATTAGGACCATTATTGAGTAATTTCCATGACTTTTGCTCACAAAATACTAGCCGTTATCATTCACTTACATTGTTTATCCTAAACTAAAGCAAACAGACTGCTGCCAGATTAGGAGAATGACTGGGCTGGTTACAAAATGCTTTCTTCTCACTTATCTAACTCTGGGGGAAAAGGCAACAGACTCAGTTTCACTTAGGGGTGGAATATCCCTTTAAGGTAGACTCTTGTGGAAGTGTGGTCGCTTCTTTAAGATATTAGGGGAGCCGCATCAGGATCTTTCTAGTGGATCAGCTTATAATTGTGCAGCTGACAAAGGATTAAATTCAAAACTTGGCTGAAAACATTTCTATGAGTTTTAAAAAGAACATGACAAGAATTCCTTTGTTATATGGGTTAGAAGTATCAGGTTTATATGGCCAAACGGCTCAACAGTGCCCCCTAAAGGTAACCTACTCCAAACAGTGTGACTTAGACATTTGGGACACAAATAGATCCCTTCAAGATGAGAGCAACTCTACAGGCTTGTTCCTACTTTTTTATGGAGCTACAAAAAAATTCAAGGGCATCTAAAAGCAAGGAGGTTTTACCACTTCGATAACAAAGAAAAGTATAAAGCTACATTATAATTATTATACACAGCTACCTCTTCCAGGCATACTGCAGCCAGATTCTCCTCTGCGTTGTTGGTAAAACTGCAGGGGTCCTGAAATCAGTGGGAGAAAAAATACAAGACATAGAAGAACATATTACTGGATTTACGGCTTTTTAATCAGCTAAAATATTCATTTTATCAGTACAACACTAAATGAATTGCCAATTCATAATTACGTTATTCAGTGAGGTCTTTTAAATAATAGTAATGAATAAAATTGTACAAACACAAATAAAAAGTCCCATTAAAATGTGAAATGAACATCAATGGTCTAATCAAAGCAGGGATCTGAGGACTTAGAAGTTCCTAGGGAAAATAAATTGGTACATATTCCTGTTTAATAAATCCTAAATCAGTGAACTGGAAGTATATTAAGATAATTAAAAATGAAATTAATTCTTGCGGTCTGCCCCAACTTTGATTTGAATGTACGTCCCTTAAAGAAGCAGTCAATTGTGTTCTAAATAACAAGATCAAATCCAGATTTCTGCACTAACTTTCAGGACACATATTTTTGAAAACCCCAGAAACCATCCATCCATTTCCTTCCGCTTATCAGAGGTCGGGTTGCGAGGGCAGCAGCTTAAGCAGAGCGACCGAGAGTTCCTTCTCCCCCAGCCATTTGGACCAGCTCCTCAGGTGGAATCCCAATGGTTCCCAGGCTTAGTTTCTACTTCCCCATCTGCAAAGGTGCGGAGACACGCAGCGCCATTATGCGTCGACGCAAGGGCTGTCCTTCACTCACGCAAGGACGCACAGAGTAGAGCCCAAAATTTGTAACTATCACGAACACAAGTCTGTGATTGGTCAGCCCAACATCAGCCCAAGATCATTTCACCAGATTGGAAAAAACTAAAAATGTTTCATCCTTCAATTACATTTATATAAAAATGCACCTGTAGTATGTAGATGTGTGCTATTTTGTGTGGTTAATTTAATATTTAATCAATATTATCAATCAATATTAAATTAATCACACAAAATAGCTACCAATATTATTGATCCCACCCCAAAAGTCAGGACACACACAATACAGGCGTATTTCTAGTTTTATGGCCCTCACCTCTGGAACAGGCTGCCAGAGGACCTCAGGGCTGCAGAGAACGTTCATGTTTTTAAGAGCAGGCTCAAGACTCACCTTTTTAGCTTAGCTTTTAACTGATTATTATTTATCACTGTTTGTTTAATTGTTCTGGATGTTTTATATGATTATATTTTTATCAGTTTTACTTTTCAATCTTAGCACATTAATTTACCGTTTCTTTTTATACTTTAATTTATCTTAATCCCCGTTCCAGTGTTTCCTCTGTGGGAGCCCTCTGCCCCGGGAGCGGTGGTCGGCTGTAGCTGCCTGGGTGCTCTCCAGGTGGAGCTTGGGTGGAGGTGGGGGTCTTGACCTTGCCTCCACTGGGTGCCCTGTGTCGGTGCCTCGGCTGCTGCTGTTAGTCTACTGCTGCCGGGGCAGATGGCTCCTCTGATGGCGTTTCCTTGCATGGTTCATCTACACTCGGCCCAATGTCCTTTTTTACTTTTTCTTTTAACTGTGTGTGTGCATGGGAGGTGGGTTGGGGGGAGGGGGGTATAACTGTGACCATGCTTTTAAATCTGTGGGGGAGAGAAGGGAAGGTGGTTTTATGTGGGGTCATTTTAATCTGTAAAGCACTTTGTGATGCAACTTCTTGTATGAAAAGCGCTTTATAAATAAAGTTTGATTTGATTTGATTTGATCAAAGTCAGATTGTATGCATCACAGAAGAATAATGCGTGGAGTCTGGGGCGCCGTAAAGGGGGGGTAAACGATGACGATTCTCAGGGCCCATGACTGAGAGGGGACGCAGAGAAGCCCCCAATAAAATTGTGGTGCTAAAAAAAAATTTTTGATAGTAAAAATTATTAACTTTAAATTATTCTATTTGGTGTTTCCTGTTGTCAAATTTTTTTTTTTTGTTTAGGAAACACAAACGTCCGTGGGCCCCTCTCGATTATCATAAAACGGTTCAGTCCGCTCTAATTGTATCCTGGCAACACAAACAGCTTCACTTCACTTACAGCGCTGTAGCGGTGACGGAATAGGAAGTCAAAATGGCCCAAAAATCTGGAGGTCAAAAACGCAAAGAAAAAAAAAAAAGAGAAGTGAAAGGGGCAAAGGGTCGACAGTATGTTACCCAATATTTCACAAGAAAAGGTGGGTTTGTAAGTAGGCCTAAATTGTTAGTGGACCACGGAGGTAGCGAACTTATTAGGCTAAGGTGGTCAAGATAGTTTAGCTAAAATTTCTCCCCATGTTGTCGAATATGCAAATTTCAAAACGGTCAAAATGACGCCTTGTTCGTTCTAGTGTTAAAGATAATTACCATAAGTTTATTTGTTGCCGTGAAAATGACTGCTGGTGGCCGTTCTAGTGTTAAAAGTGCATGACAAGCCAACTCAATATTCTCCCCATGTTAGGTCAAGAAAACGCTGGAAAAAATATACAGTTTTAGTTCAATGTTCAATGCAGTCAGACACACTTTGTCAAAATCGTGCCTCGTTCCGAACAGTCAAGTGAACCAGCAGCAGCAACTGGTCCGGCTGTCTCCCAACCCCTAACTCCAGCATCACCTGAATCAGCCCCTGCACTCCCACATGAAGAAGAAGGTGAGCAGCTATTAGTATTGGTTTAATGGCAACAGATTAGATTAACTTTATTATCATTGCCAGTGTACAGTACAAATACGTACAGTACATAAATATATGTGAATACACTATATGACATGTACAGCTATGCACAGTATACATTATACAGTACTGAAGTAGTGCAGTACTACAGAGGACAAATTACGGGTGTGGACATGGGATGGAGTTCAATTGATTGACAAATATATGAGAATGATAGTCAAAATACAGTTAAAGCACAGGATTTTATGTAAATTAATATGAAAAAAGTATCAGTTGTGTTGGGGGCCCTGTCAAGATTCTTTTCATGGGGCCCAAAATCCTTAGCAGCGCCCCTGCGTGGAGTTGCTGTGCCCCACCTAACTTATCATGCCAGAGACACCACCAATTCACCTAACAGTCATGTTTCTGGACTGTGGGGGAAGCCGGAGTACCCGGACAGAACCCACGCATGCACAGGGAGAACCTGCAGACTCCATGCAGTCTGATTCCTATCTGGAAGCGAGCAAGGCAGAGGCGGGACACGACCACCCGGCGATGCGAGAGGCCTGACCGAGCGCACATTTCCAACCCAAGGAAGGAAAGTTTCTGACTCGGGACCAGCGAACTCTTTCTGTGGTTTTCAGAGAACCCCAGAGCCTGGATGTGAGACAGAACCTGAGAGATTTGCAACTCACTATTAGAGCCCAGTCGTCTAAATAAGCGAGAATGCGGATTCCCGTTCTCTGTGAGAGGCGCCAGGGCTGCATCTACACATTTGGAAATCGGCTTAGCAGCTTGAATCTGTACGTGCGCAAAAACTTGTACAGTACACGTAAATCCAACCTCTGTTCGTCTCCTCCGTGGGGACTGCTCGAATGGCTCCTTTCATTAGCAGCATCTGGATTTCCTCCCTCAACATGACTGCTGCGTCTGCATTCTCCATAGTGTGGACGACGGAAGAGAACACGGCAGGGGGGGGGGGGCTGCTGCCCCTGGAACTGCAGTTGGTAACCTCTGGCGACAGTACGCTCGACCCACGGGGAACCGCGCATGCGCTCCAGAGAGGGAGGTTCGCTGCAAGATGGCCGGCCCTTGAGCTGCTGCCCTCCAGCCGAGCAGGAAGGCTCAGCGCCCCGAGCACCGGGTTCGACAACTAAGGGGAACAGCTGCCCCCCAGTTGAGCGGGAGAGTGCTGCTTGCTAACAGGGTTTAAGTGTATAATTGAGCTGTCGTCCACTAGCGAAGCAGACGGACGCAGCTTTACCCCCGATTTTAACTGTATGCGCTCCGCTCCGGTCCACCACGCACTCCGCAGCCGTTCGCAATTTCCACTGCATGCGCTCTAGATCCGCTCCGGTCCGGGCCACAGCCCAAAGGTGGTCCAAGAAGCATGCGCGGGAATTGCGAGATAAAAAAATGCGGAAGTTGGAACAAAATTCTTCATTCCGTGGAAAACGAACAGAAAAGAACAGTTATTCTCTGTTATTCTGTGTCAAGATATTTTGCACAACATATGTATAAATATACGCGGGCTTATATTAATATAGCTATGCATACAAAAAATGTCTAGCCGCCTTTATTGATTTATTTTTAAAACACCCGGAAGTGTGGTTGTTCTATATCCGGTTGGTGCTTAGTTATTTGTGTAGATTGACTGCGGATTTGATCTGGCATCCGACAAAAATAGAATCGATCCTATTTTTGCCGGACGGCGAAATGGCGGCCGGCGCCCTGAGCCGCTCGGCGGCGGCAGTGGAAATGCTCTCATTGACTACAATGGGAGCGTTTATGCTGCGGAGTGCGTGCCGGAGCGGAGCAGACCGCATGCAGTGGAAATTGGGGGTTATAGGCCTATGGCTGACCTGAGATGCAGTGCTTTGACGCAGATAATTCACAACCTTTTGAGTGCACACAGCAGTCTTTATTTTAATAAAGTGCGAATCTAAAAGAACAGAAAATTTTCTTGCCTTCACAAGGGATAGATATCGCCTCTTGGGACTGGGAGGCCAAGCAGCAGAACATGTCCGTGTTGACTGCCGGAACCTGGGGTTTGGAGTCTCGCAGAGTTCAAGGCCCAAATGAACCTGGTTCCTCTGATCAGGAAGACTGAGGCTTCTTCTTGCGGGTAACCATGGTCTTGCGAAAGTTCATGGTCACCTTGGGTTTGACATCATGGCGGGGGATGATGGAACGCAGGGCCTCCGTCTGCTTCTTCTGAGCCTCGAACTTGGCCTGGATAGCCTCAAGGGACTGTCCAAACAGGCCGCTGGAGGAAATTGGTTCATCCAGGTAGTTAACCCAGTCCCGGTCTGGGACATTAGAGAGGGTCAACCACAGATGTCTCTACACCACCACTGTGGAAGCCATGCCTCTACCCAGGGAGAAAGCAGCGCTGCGGGATGCGTGCAGGATGTAGTCCGTTGTGACCCGCGCACCAGCGTCCACCTAGAGGGTAGTAACGCCTTTTCATTGCTGTTCAGGTTGACAAATTGTCCGAAGCCTAGCACTGTGGTGCGGGTGGACAACAGCTTTCCCCAGCATGACGTAAACTCACAAAGTCCAGGAAAAGCAGTAGGTGGTTCTTAACTTTAGCCGGCTCAGAGGGGAGGTAAAAACCGGAAAACTGTGACTTCTGGGCTGGAAGAGGAGAGGGCCAGTCCAGCTCTAGCTTCTCCGCTGCCTGTCGGCATAGCGGGAGAAATTAATTGTCCTCTCGGGTTTCAGAGATGATGCGTTGGCAGCAGCCGTGCACTCCTCGGAGAGCATCGGCGTTCTGCTACAATGGAAAAACTTCACGCGCCTCTCAAGAGTGGAGTGGCGGAGCTTGCGACAGAATTCGCACGCCTCCAGGTCCAACAGCGCTCTCCTGGCATGAAGAATCCCCAAACAGGCCGGGGATGCATCGTGCAGGTCCTTCTCATGTAGAGAAAAAACGCAGCCCTGAGGACAGGAACGAAGAGCAGAGTTCTGCTTCACCGACTTCGACTCTGTGCAGCAATATCTAACACCAGCGAGCTGGTGAGCTAACCTTTTGTTGCCACAGACGGGTTAGGGTGTGTTCTTAGCGAGGTGAAGAGCGTAAGAACTTTAAAATTAGGATGATGCCAGGTATTGACACGTAGTGGGCGGGGCCACCACCTGGCATCACGCTCATTTGTCTTCAAAGGCATGATTAGAAGTGTCTTCAGCTGGGCCACACGAGGCGTGATGTCCCATAGTACCTAAGTTGTACCTCATTCCTCTCCTTATATGAGGTTTCACCAGAAAAAACCCTCATATCCAGAAATTCACTTTTCACTATTTAATTGATTAATTGCAATATGAAACATGCCAAATCGATCGCGATTCATAAGAGCACCACACGATTGTATTTTTGCTATGGACATTTTGGAGGTGAGAAACCTCTGCATGACTGATGCTCTCACACAATATGGCCATTATAAACGGGAAGACACGGAGCGGTCTGTGTGCGCGGTCCCATGTTCACATATTTGCGCGATCCGCATGCAAGTAAGTTGACAGCCGACAATGCGGAAATTCGAAAAATTCGGCGCTCAGTGTGAAATGCATACGGGTTTACAGGAGGAAGGTGGGATTAAGAAAAACAAGTGTTCTGGAGCACTAGCCTTTTATCGTACTGAACCCCACTATTATTTTAAAGATTTATAAAACTTTAATACATAAATATATTCTCCGGACTGCAGCTTTAATTGTGTGACGTGGTGGCAACAAGCATAACGTATCATTTAAATAAAAAAATGATGCGATGTCACACAACTGGGCAACTGTGTCTTGTAGCTCCTCAGAGTTAGATGAAAATCCAGCATCAAGCAATATAAGCCCCCAAATCCAGAGTGGGCAGGATTACTTATTGAGTGAATATTACTATTAAAGTAATCAAGAGCAAGGTGTATACCTGCTCGATATCAAAAGTGCCCTACAATGCTAGCTGATTCAGCACATTAATAAAACTGATGTGAATTAATCAGAGGCTTTGTAAAATTGCGAGATTTGTGCTGAGAATCATGACCATTTTTAAGTGTGACTTAGTTTCAGAAGCAGTCAGTAGTGATGAAGGGATTTCTCTTGTCAGAATGGAGGGAACAGGTGTGTGAACAAGCATGCATTAGTTCCAATATAACCACTTTCTATGCCCAAATGACTGACTTGCTTTTCTTTAAAAGTGAAACAAATACAAAGCCTAAATTTGAAAGAGAATAGAATCAAAATAAAATAAGCCTGCATGTTTTGCCTTTTAAAATATCTTAATCGGTTAAGTTAAATGTGTTTTGCATATCAAATACACTAATGCTTTACTGAATTTTATTTTTATTGTGACACAGGTGCAGCAGGTGAGTTTAGGGAAACTAGAGGAAGTGTGAAAGGGAGAGCAGAGTCTTTTCAGGGATTGATTACAGAGGCAGCAGAAAAAATATACAGACCCTTTCCAAAGAATTAAAATATGGAAAAGTTTATTTCTTTCCAAAATTCCATTCAAAACATTAAGATTCCATAGATTATGGATTCAGGGTCCACAACAGTGGCGTCGTCAGCCGATTTTCCCGGGGCTTTAGCCCCGAATGTTTTCAGTCTAGCCCCGGATGTTTTAAGTCTGTTTCACTCACCAGCAACAGGCTCACCGCTCTCTCAATCACTCACAACAGGCCGGCTTTGCTCTACTCTTATCAGCGCTGCCACTGACTTGACTCGGTGTCAGGTTACAGTCATTTATGGCAAGCCATCAGTATCAAAATTAGGCGTGCATTAAAACCTTATTCAGGTATTAAAGTCCATGGTGCAATCTAACACCTTGCCATAGTCAGTATTTTGCTACCGTGAGCACACAGCCCCTCCCCCTCTCCTAACGAGGCCACTCTGTACAAATGCGCAGAAAACTGCATAGCGCCAAACCATTAGATATATTACGGGTAGCAACATTTCTAAGACAAACTGTAAATGTCTGTTTTTTTTTGTTTATTAATAAAGGCCTGTTTAGTTACGAGTATTGTCCAGTAGAGAGCTCTGTCTCCTAAACAGTGAGAAGCTGCGCTTCCAGCTCGGACCGGAAAATTAAGAACTTGTAGCGCAGATTTGCCCAAATGAGGCTCTCAACGAAGCAGCAGCAGCAGCATAATACCGGACTAAATGAACACATTCCAGCCCTTGGAAGGCGGAGCGAGATACATGTTTTAAGCTGTACTTGATTGTTAAATTGATACTTCGTTGTATGTTGTACTTTATTTGATTTATATTGGAGTTTATATTAAGAATAAGCATCTAAGCAGATGTTTTTTGTGATTAATCTTATGGTGTATTGGCGCTGTTAGATTCTAAATTGTTTTTTTTTATAAAATAAAAGTAAAACACCCGTCGAGGCTCTCACTATTTCTTCCTGGGTGACTGGTACGCTAACAGAAATCAATGGATCATAGAAAAATTACGAAATAAAACTGTACCTACTTAGCTGTTTCTAGACAGAGGCCAAGGGTAAGAATTTATCTTTGTAATATGAAGCGATTCACAAAGGCAAACGTTGGCTTATGCATAATTTAGCTGTCCTGTTGGTAGCAAACTAGTTCTCCTTAGTAAGCACATCGAATAAAGAAAGTAATGAAAAAATTACTAATACAAAAGCAACAAAATAACTTAATTAAAATGTATAAAAATAATTGCAAACTTGATGTGGGAAACACTAATACAGCAATGTTGACTATAGAAGTGTATTTTGTTCATTCATATATATATAGCTGATCATTTCTTTAACTCACGTTGCTCCTGCAGACAGTATTCCCCATTTGAGATCTGCTGCTTTAGACAGGAAGGCTGAACGCTTCCATTGTTGTTGAACTTGATTTGGTTTTATTGTCCGCTTGTTTGTATTACTATATGGGTGACTTGTTTTCTGTTGGTTTGTTGCACACTTTGCGCTGATTGATTAATTTTGTAGAAGGAAGCAATGAGCTGCAGACAGAAGGAGCCAGCAGCAGCAGAGCTGTTCCAATCAAACATAGAAATCGGTCACAGTTAAAAGTAGAATTTTTTAATGCTAGAGATTGCTAACCAAGTAAACACTTTTGTAACACTCTTGATGCATCATGACTTGATGTTGCCCAGTTGTCTGCATAAAGATAATTAGTTTGTGTTTTGTATTAATAGTTTAAAATAGTCATACTTTGCACACTTAAATCAGATGTCCTGTTTTAGTAGAGGGTAGGAGAGATGAGCTAAAGAGAGAAGCTGTAGCTGCAGCTCCAGCAGAAGCACCAGCATCATAATCATCATGTGAACTGGCAATAATTAAATTTTCTAACATTGTTTTATAGATTGTTAATAAGAAAATGTTATTTAATTCCAACTATCATAAAACCTTTTAAAATATAGATAGAAGCAAATTCAAAAACGGGTCAATAACTGTGTATTATTGAAGACATAATAAATGACATAGGCCAAGTAAAGCTTTGCTTTACCTCATTTGCTCATTTACCATTTTGGCATTATTGACAGAGCCAAACAGACTATCCAAGACAGAACCAATGATGAGAGGCAGAAGAGGAGAGTAAGCCGCTAGAGATAAAGACAGCAATAGGTGAATAGTGTATGAATGAGTATGTGCACGGTTTGTGAGCAATCTAATTCTAAATAAAACTTTTTTTTGAGAGCTCACTGGTTGAAGGAGGGAGATGGAAATAAAGCAAAGACAAATGGGAAAAAGAAAGGGACAAGCGAGACCAACAGAAGCAAGTGAAGAAAGATTGATTGAACTAAATAATTGTTTGGTTTTGCTATTTTCAGATGTAATTTTCCAAAACACAAAAAACTGAACATTAAATGTTAAATTGAACATTAGATACAAAATTACAAAAAAAGCAATTGTATATTAATTTACACATTACAGTTTTAACATGCATGGATTATAATTTAGGCACCTTACTATGCTATAGTCTATCTATTGTTACATTTTTTTAAAAAAAATTTCCCATCTTGTCTGGGCTAAGCCCAGGTAATCCTTAAAGTCCAGAGACGCCCTTGGTCGACAACTTAAACGTTTTCAAGTATTTAGTTGTTTGTTTGTACAAATCTGGGCTTTCAGCTCATAAAAAAAAAAAAAAAAAAAAAACAGGAATTCAAAAAATGTGAATATTGTGAAGAAATCACCATTTGCTTCTCAGTTTTTACAGAAAAAAAAGAAAGAAATTAGAATCAAATCAATCAAAATGTGGTACTTTCAAAACGATATGTCAATCTTCAATACTTGGTAGGGAATCCCTTTGCCTTAATCATTGCCTCGATGCGCTGTGGCATTGCCTGGGAGTTATGGAAGCCCAGATGTCCTTGATACTTGCTGTCAGCTCTTCTTTGTTTTTGGGTCTGGTGCCCCTCATTTTCCTCTTGATAATACCCCATTAAAATCTATGGAGTTTAGGTCTGACGAGTTTTTTGAATTCCTGTTTTCGTGGGTTTTATGAGCTGGAAGCCCTATCTACAAATAAACAACTAAATATGTGAAATCATTTAAGTTGTGGGCGCGGAATCTGTAATCTATTGAAGTTTAACGTTTTGAATGGAATTTTAGAAATAAACTTTTCCATGATATTCTAATTTTTTGGAAAGGGTCTATACATTCTGGTGTCGTAAAGAATAATGTGGATGTGAACGCATACTGAAATAAATCTTCCTTGTGAAGCAATTAGCCCTTATTTGCACTGAATTGGACATTTTTTAGAAAAATAATTACAAGTCTTTACAGAAGAGTGCTGTTGTAGCTTTAACGTGTAAGGTTATAATTACATGATTTCAATAATAGGTTCTGATATGAAGTGGGCTGGTCTGAGGCATGTAAATTCAGTGAAAATTTGACTAATTTTCACTGAAATATCATTTTTTCTATTATAACCTTGGGTTAAAAGAAGGTCACCTGTTGACTGAATAAATCAAGACCTTCACTTGTATGAACTGGCTCAATTTCTTTTTTTTTTTTATGAAAAGATTACCTGTAGACTCCATGATAGTGTCATCACACATTGTCTTGTTGATTTCTCGCAGGACTTGGATGTCACTCTCGGGGCCCAAAATTTGCTTGACCTCCTCTTCGTCCAGGTTAAGGAGCTGAAGCACTGTTGCAAAATGCCTCAGGATCTTTAGCACTGTAAGGGCAGCAGGGTCTTCTGCTCCACACTCTTTGGCATGAATCTGAATGCAATCCGACCCTCTATGACAAGTTAGAGAGAACTGTCGGGGGAACACGTACGGGTTGTTGCTGAAAAGCCCGCATGCTTCCCGGACATCAACCAAAAGCTCAATAGATGACTCAAAGGAAGGCTTTAGTATGATGGGGACCACTCTCCCACAGTTCCCTCTGATGTTAATTCTACTGAACAAACCACACAGTTTTCTTTCCAGTTTCGAGATGGATACGTCCATGTCATCGCAGACATCTGATCGTATCCGTGACTTGAAAGCCGCCATTGTAATTGAGGCGACCTCTCCAGGATGCCTCCTGTTGAAGAGGATTGTCCGAGCCAGAACCACTTTGGCCAGAGCTGCAAAGTTTTCTGGACAACTGTTCTCACGAAGTTTCTTCTCTGCAGCGTGATGAACCGTTTCCAGGTGGTAGTAAAGGCGTTTCACATCTTGAACACATGGCACTTTGTTTGCTCTTTCCTTCTTCATGTGTTTTATATTTGATAACGCACATGACGTAATACACTTAGTCCATTTTTTACGATACATGGAGAGGAATACTTTGCAAGACTCTACCGTTTCAGTATCGCCAACGCTCTGAGCATTGCGCTGAATGATGTCACAGATCTTCCTAAGGTGGTAACCGAGCTTGAGGGCAAGCGAAGCTCTGGCGTACTGTTTCTTTTCTGGGTCATATCCCGCCACCACCTTCACAGAAGATACCACGTGTTTAAAGTTGGAAGGTTTGAAAAAATCCTCCAAACTCGCCATTAGGGTCGACTTTTGAGCCTCAAGCAGAAGTCTTCCAACGCTTCGAAGGTTTTGTCTAACATATTCATGCTTCTTTGAATCACTATACTCCTTAAACATCTGCTCTCCAAACTGCAATAAAATCTTGTCTTCCATTATGGTTTCGGACACATCGTCGTACACCATCGCGCCAAGGAGGCCCTTCAACTCCTCACTTAAACCCTCACAGTTTTTAGTCAAGAGCGCACATTGTGAAATGATTCGCTTTCGTACCTCCTGTGATTTTTCTTCTTTCTTGACTTTTTCTTTGCATTTTTTCATATGGACGTGCAGCGATTTCTTTCTAAAAAGACCATGACAATGCAAACAGTGAACGAAGTCTGTTGCTTTATGGGGATTAC
This sequence comes from Valencia hispanica, assembly GCA_963556495.2. Lineage (NCBI taxonomy): Eukaryota > Metazoa > Chordata > Actinopteri > Cyprinodontiformes > Valenciidae > Valencia > Valencia hispanica. The sequence continues at coordinate 50,756,009 of OY747704.1, forward strand.
TAGGTCTCACTCGTACGGCAAGTTGTCCCTTCCCTGTTTTTAAAACATCTTTGTTGTGCTTGAAGTTTCCTTCGTTTATAAGTTTTTGCCAAATCTTCCTTCTTTCCATTGAGTTTGTGGGATACTGAAATGCGACTGCAACCTCAACCCTGTCGCTGTGGACTCCTGTAAGATGCCTCGACATTTTGGTCATCGGTCTTCCACAAAACAAACAGTAATTTCTCTTGCTGCTGGGGTGTTTTTCCTTTGTTTTAAAAGATTGTACCTCCACCTTTCCAGACTTTTTCTTCTCCTTAGACGTCTGTTTGGGAGAACTGTCATTTTCTTCCTCAGACAAAGATTCTTTTGATTCGTCCTCCTTTTCCACTGTGTCCTTCAGGGGACGATCCTTAGAGTCGGTATCGTCATCAGACTGGGAATCTGAAAAACTAACTTCGCTTTGAGGCACATAATCAGAGTCGGCGTCAGCATCAGCTTCTGACCCACTGCAACCTTTATCCGTTTCCTGAAACAGGAAGAAAAAAACAAGCTAAATTAATTGCTAATTTAAGAAATGCAGATATTCTTTTTTAGTCAACCCATTTTTGACTTAAATCATTAGTATCCTTGAAAATGTATGATACCGTCCACAATTACTGTAGTCAAGTCATCATCTCTCTAGTCCAATTCACAGTTGAGTCCTTAGTGTTCAAGACGAAGTCACATAGGATCAGTCCAAGTCAAGTCACAAGGTCCTACAGGCAAAGTCTGAGTCCAAGTCCTAAAAGGATCTTTCAGTTCAAGTCAAGTCATTATCACCTGAGAGCAAGTCAAAACCAAGACAGCATAGTGTAGATTTCAAGTCTGGAATAATGCCAGCCATACATGGTTTACATTATTTCAAAGGTTGCACTCAATGTCTCCACGCTCTCACCAAACTAACGTGTAAAATAATTAAATATGCATAAAATACAATTGAAAACAGTAAATAATTGACATATTACCAGTACACTTGCTTTTGGAAGGTATTACATTTGTCCAGTAATCTGACCTGATATAACAACCTAACATTAGCATCGGGTACATGCTATTACCAACAATAGCAATTTCACATGTCCAATTTTAAGTCTTAGCGTTGCAAGTCCGAGTGCAAGTCATCGGGATGCTGCTCAAGCCAAATCACAAGTCCCTTAAACGTGACTCGAGTCAGGACTTTATTTCATCCACACCCATTAGCACCCATGTTAAAGATGTTAAAGTAAATATGGTTTTATAGCTGAAAATGTGAAAACAAATGTTTGCTTTTTGTTTTTAGACAATCAACTAAAAACACCTAACAATCCAAATAAAAAATGTACTTTATTATCTGAATTATCTGAATGTATATTTTTAAGTTTTACAATACTCCGGTTTTCCCTGGAAGTTTTGTTTTCTAATCCATGACTCCTCTTTTGGAGTGTTGAAGACTAACTTCTCATAGCCAGTCGAACTTGGAAAAGCATGTCGACGTGGAAATTTAAGTAAGGTAAATCTCTATTAATATTAATCAATCAGTGAAAACAAAGCAGTAACGACAACGTACAGTTGAAATCAGACGTGCTATAAAACAGTGCTTTTTCAACCCTGGTCCTCAACCACACTGCCCTGCATGTTTTAGATTTTTTCCTGCACTTACACACCTGATTCAGATGATTGCAGTTCAACAGTTTTTACAACAGAAAGGGTATATATGGTGGTAGAACGTCAACCTGTTTTAGTTCAGTTTGCTTAAATAGGAAACTTTTTAACTGATTGGAATGTTTGTATAAATGTATTGAAATGACTTCTTGTAAAGTGCCTTGAGATGACATCTGTTGTGAATCGGCGCTATATAAATAAACTGAATTGGATTTTGTCATTAGGTTTTTTTGGTACTATCCAGAAATAAAGGAAAAATTAAGAGTTAAGATATTCCCTTTTTTCCCTAAAATTCAATAATGGAAATAAAATTGTGGCTCTTTACTTTTGATAAACAAACACATTTTTGGACTTGGTATTTCTAAAATCAATTAGCTACCCGTTTTTTAAGGGTCATGTAGTTTTTGCGGGTCTAGAAAGCAAAAGCGGTTTTTTCGGGGTTTTAAAGGTTGCTGGCTGCTCTCTAGTCCACTGTTGTCTTTTGCCACTGTCGACTTTTCAGACCTACCTCCCCAAAAAAGCGCCTAGCGACATTTCTAACCACTTTAGCTACTTTCTGTGAAACTTTGTCGCCGATATTTCCTACAGATTAGAGACCCGGTTTGTTCTGTAACCAGACTGTCCTTACAGACCCTCAGAAACTGAATGGTCTGTGCATCCGATTGCAGCATGATCGCACTACATCGACTGACCAATTATAAACTTTTCTCGGTTCATTTCACCCACTCACAAACGAAGTCCTTTGATTTTGATCTTTTTAAATTAATTCAAAAGTAAAAAATATATCTGCAGGTACATAAGACGATGTTTCATTCATAAATGAATATCGTTCTTCACCTTCATCTTTCAAACTTCTCCTTGCTGATGCTTGTCTGCATCGCACACCTGTGGTGCATTCAAGGAATGTTCAAAAGGTCTGGTGAGTTCAATAGCGTACGACATTTAAAACTTATAACAAAAAACACTGAAAATAATACAATAAGCCATAAACTTCTGTTTAATGGCGGTTGGCAAGCAATGTTTGGTGTATACTAAATATGTCTTAGTTATTTTTACAAAGTACTGAAAAAACTAACAAACAAAAACTATATTCTCAGTTAATGTCTTCTTCAGATATGTCAGCATTTTTTTTTTTTAAACATGAAATTTTGTTTTAAAAACAAAAGATCTTGGATGTCCAGTTGCAATTTGACATCTATGGAAGAAATATAGTCTCATCAGAATCCAACTCTTTTTAGACATTGAATTTATAACACTGAATTTTTATCCTCAAGCAAAAAATTCACCTGCAAAATTTCACCTGCAAAAAATTCACCTGCAGAAATTCGCCTGCAAAATTTCACCTGCAAAAAATTCATCTGCCGGAATTTGCATGCAAAATTTCACCTGCAGAAATTCACCTGCAGAAATTCACCTGCAGAAATTCGCCTTCAAATGTGGTGAACTGTTAATGACCCAAGCCAAAGCAATCAGGACCAGATTGAGTCGACCGGCTCTTAGCCAATGAAATTACGGTCCTTTGGTCACATGACACCGTTAGCCAAAGGGACATTTGTTAACAGTGAGCTGGCTATTGCGCTGTTAAATCGGCTTGGTGAAGGTAAGTGATAAGGTTTTTATCTCAAAAGAAGGTCGTTACTGAACGCAAAGTAGTATTTGACAGCCGTTTCAATTTCGTTTTATTAACAGCGCAATAGCCAGCTCACTGTTAACAAATGTCCCTTTGGCTAACAGTGTCATGTGACCAAAGGACCGTAATTTCATTGGCTAAGAGCCGGTGGACTCAATCTGGTGCTGATTGCTTTGGCTTGGGTCATTAACAGTTCACCACATTTGAAGGCGAATTTTTGCAGGTGAATTTCTGCAGGTGAATTTTTGCATGCAAATTCCGGCAGATGAATTTTTTGCAGGTGAAATTTTGCAGGCAAATTTCTGCAGGTGAATTTTTTGCAGGTGAAATTTTGCAGGCAATTTTTTTGCTTGAGGATAAAAATTCAGTGTTATAAATTCAATGTCTAAAAAGAGTTGGATTCTGATGAGACTATATTTCTTCCATAGACATCTTGTAAATTTTGTAAAAGTTCCCTTCTCTCAACAGTATACTTCAGGCTAAAATAATATAACATGTTCCACAGTCATGACTTTTGAAGACAAAAGTCCCATTTCCCTGTAGAATGTTTCCCCTGTTTAAATAGTGTATTGTTTAACCCAGTATGACCTAATCCTAATTTACAGATAATTACTTTTTCCTTTCTGTGTCATTCGTGACTTCATTAATATGCAAATTAGTGCGACGTCATCTGAAGAGATTTAAGCGACTTTTTGGGTCAACTTTAGCTACTTTCTGTCGGAGATAGTTGCCAACACTGTTCTAATATAGATGGAGTTTTCGGTGTTCTAAGCTTCCATCTTTATCTTCTAAATGTAATGTAAAATGCAAATATTTAATTTGTCAGACCACAAGACATGTCACCTGAGTTTTTTCATGACCTTCATGAACCCGCCTTCATACAGGTACCTTGGATTGAGCTGGTGATCCCGGGGATGCTGGCGGCGTGTCGGACAGACTTTGATTATCGCAGACTGAAGGTGAGGAACAATTGGCTGCGAGTGGAGACTAAAAACAAACAAAACCAAATGTAAAATGTCTGTGATTAAGCCCTGAACTTCACAGTACATCAAAAAGTAGTAAATCGTTTAAAATAACATTAGAGCTACCTGTTCTGCCTCTTGAGTCTCATCCTTGGACACATGCATGTAAGACAGTGATGATCATTACAGTTATTCCTGCTTTTTAAATGATATACATTACACTTAAAGGTAATAAAGGTAACTCACCTGAACGTCATTGTTTGAAGGCTCCCCTTCATTGCTGTCATCTGAAGGTAGAGTTTCCAGCTTAATGGGAAAAAAAACACAAAGTTAAAATTACCCATCGTCTTTATATAAAACTCTTGTTTTAGCAAACAAAATGTAATAACCGGACAAAAAACTCCTAAACAATTAGAATGACTGTCCTTTAACCTTCGCATACTTACAAGTTTATCGATGTTCTCCAGCTGTTTGAGGAGCTCTGCACGCTGACTTAAAATCGAGGAACGTCTTTTGTCGCCGTCAGTCTGAAAGCAGACAAAACCGACAACAAGCTTACATGTAAGAAAAAATCTTGACACGGTCATTGCTTTAGATAAATAAACAGTTTAATGATCACATCCCTACCGAAGAGGGACAACCTTTCTCCTGCAACGGCACTTTGTTGGGATGACCAGATACATCTGGGACTGCTCCTGAGAAAAAGACAAAGTTAAACACCAGCTAAACCGCAGACATATGAATTGAACTGCCACATATTCCAGCTGTAGCGACTAATGGCGAGTAATTAAACACTTAGCACGATGCTTAAGCTGGTCTGGTTGTTCTGTTTAACTAGTTACCACCATGTCAGATTTATTGAGCTACGTATCCGAGGGTCTGATTACACTCAGCCGAGCAGCCGAAACAATAGCAAGCGGGTCAATGCCTATACTTTAATAAAGGCAACCTTTCACAATAAAAGCCTTATCCAGCTATAAAGCTCTTTAAACTGCAGCTAGCTTATAGCTGCAAACATAATGTAAAACATTCATATTGGTATATAGTATGTGGCTAAAGTGAACTTTATCAAAGCGTTTTATTTTGAAATTGTTAGCAAAATTGTGCAAGCTGATTAGAAAACTGTTAGAAATGCTCTTTGCATGGTTGTGATTTAATGTAAATGCCAGATTTGTGGACTGCAACACTAATTGATGAACTGTCAATAGATCCTTTCCACCTAAGCTGTGGATTTCTGCAGCTCCTCCAGAGTTACCCCCATGAATACTTTCATAAAGCGCTGTATAACCAGCCGGGAACCGAATACAACTTACCCCCACCATTAGATGAAGGTATCCACTGGTGCTGCTCCATGGAGGGTGCTGAATTAAAGGTGTTTGGGTATCGATTGTCAGTGTTTTGTCCTCCGAATGTCGCTTGAGACATGTTAACAGTTGGTCCACACGATGAAAGACCAAACAACTGGTTTTGAAGTCCGTGACCAGGGAACTGAGTTTGGAACATTTTGTAATTGGCTGGCTGAGGAGGTACATTCTGGACCCCACAAGGCTGCGGACCCTGGTGTTGCTGGGAAAGAGCCGGTGGAGGGACTGTTTTCCCTTGGTTTGTTGTCGCCAACCCTGAGGATGTGTATGAAGTTTGTGGAACAAAGGACATCCCATGAGAAGAAGTAGTGCTGACAGAGTTGTGAAAAATGGAGTTGGAGGAAAAAATGCTGTTCAGGTTAGGAGCTTTTAAGAGGCTGTTGTTTCTGGAGGACAGGCTGTTCAGATTGCTAATACAGTTCTGATTGGGCATCTCCGGGTGGCCAAACAACGGTCTCTGAGCTGAGGTAGAACCCAGACTGAGAGTCTGACAGTTGGTTTGCAGGTTCATGCAGAGTTCTTGAGTTGAAGTTGTGGACCAGCCACTCTGGTCCAACCATGATGGACACTGTATGTGGTTCTTATTTGCAGCAGGGTTGTCCATCGTATTTCATAACCATCCAGTTTGTTGCTCGGTGTCTCTTTTGTTTTGATTTTTGTTGTTTTTTTTAAAGGATGAAACCTACAAGAAGGATATAAATCATAGGTTTAAATTCTCCTCAACCTTTTACAGTAAAAGGTGCAGCAGCTGCAGTCTGTAGCTCGCATACCAGCTTCCTTTCACTCTCCATTACATGAGACAAAAACTGTTAAGACTTGAATCTCAGACCAGGAGTTCAAAGTTCAAGTCAAGTTCCAAGTCTTTAGGGCACACGTTCAAGTCGACTGTAAAGATGTATTTTGTAATCTCTGAAGCTTATATCTATCTATATCTATATATAGATATCTATATATGTGTGTGTGTGTGTGTGTGTGTGTGTGTGTGTGTGTGTGTGAGAGAGAGAGAGAGAGAGAGACTCATTCCAAAGATAGCCTAATGTTAGTTCAGTTGAAATCCTTTGTTTTAATTTATAATTGTTTTGAGGTTTTGCAAACATGGCAACATATTAATGCATGCTGAACCACGCGTCTCGATTTTGCATATTTGGTTAGGCAGAGTTCAAACCTTCTAATTTTAAGATAAACAGGGCTGTGGCTAAGCTAAGAGATATAAATAGGTGTGCTACAAACAAAGAGTCTGTAGCTGTTGTTTATGTTCCAATCGCTGGATTGGTGATCTCGCTACTGGCTCCGCCTTCCTAAGAGCTTATTGTTGTGTTTCTAAGATATGTGAAGATCATTTCTTTATTGAATTAAACAGTCATAAGGTGCCGTATTCAATAAAGAAAACGGCCAATCATTTTTCATTTCGTACATGTAGATAAAGCCATGCCTGGCGCAGCAGGCAGCTTGTTGTTTAGCTAGCTCCTCTGTGAGCTGCAGGCTTAAGTCTCAACACCTGAATGCTTCAGAGCTGATGAGCATTCAAAGCTGCAAAAACAAGCTGCTAAAATTACATCTGGGTATTTTCCAGCAAGTAGTTTGTATAACTGAACACCAACCTGCCAATAACTCGTCCAGTGATTTTCTTTTTTTCCGCAATAAACCCATGCCAAGCATGTCATTTCCAGGGGAGGACTTCTCTGCCTCCCTTTTCCCACTGACGGCTTTTAGCTGCATTACTGCCACCATCTGGATTGGAGTGCGGATTTGGAATGATTTTTTAATCCCAATTTATTTATCCCAGTTTTGCTGTATAACATGTCAACACGTTAATACAATCCGCTCGTCATAAACGGAGGAATATTCTCCAATATTTTATTTTAAAGTTGTTTGTATGTTTCGGGTGCTCGATACATGATGTTGTGTTTTAGGATTTTTTATTTTTTTTTTGTGTGTTATGGAATAAATTTACCAGCGTGATGCTCATTCATCACCAAACCCCAGACTTGATTTGACATCTTCCTCTGTTTTGTATTTCATTTTTTCCTAATAGGTATTAAACTTTTCTTTATTCAATAATATTACCTCCCCTACTTTTCTCTATCCATTTGTCTTTGACAATTCTCTTTAATTTTTTTAGTAACACTTTTAAGTTTATTCTCTATATTGCTATGTTTCAGATTTGTCCACAGTATTTTCCTTCGCAAATATATGTGCCAATTTATCTTCCTCCACACACATTTCTGCAGGAATCCACTAAAAATACTTATTTTTCCCCTTTTTAAATTCTGGGAATCAAATCAGACACAATATCCCGTCTTGTATCTGAATGCATAAAGATGTGTACTAATTTAAATATGAGCAAATTAATAAGTTTCCTAGTGAAGCATCTTCTGTCCAACATGAAGTGAATAGAACTGCTGAAGGTTCTACTTCATAAACAGCTAAATTATCAGTAATTCTCTTGTAGGGCTGCACATTATATCACAAATATATTACCATCACGATAACAGTGTGTGCAATATTCATAACCCAAATGACTGTTTGGAGTGCAATGTTGGCTGATGTAGTCCATGTGTCTAATGTGATATTTAGTCCGTTGGGCAGAGTTTCACAACAGCAGAAGTTCACACGACACAAAGGACATTGCCTAGAGACCTGTAGGTCTGATGGAAGCAAAGATGCAAAAGAGAAGACAAAATTCATGCAATACATTGCATCTGATGTTGTCATATCAATATTTACCAATATCATCACTTTCGCAAGATTTTCTGATATTGTGAAGCTCTGTTTTTTATTAGCTGTAATGGAATAAAAATAAAAATAATATTTACCAATTTCATATTTGGTAAATGAATCTTTTTTTATGAAATAATTTGCAATTCTCATCATTTAGTCAACTATTAAATTATTTCAATATCTGACTTTGCCCTCTGATGAGAACCTGTTCTTTATGCCACACTTGCAACCAGATGGAAATGACTGACTTTGATTACATTATTTAAAATGTCAGTTTACCAATCAGAGACCAGAAGATTCAAAATGTAGTGTCTACTATCCCCCAATAGGGGGCGTAAATATTACGCAAATTCCTGCCCAAACGACTTGAACTTTCTTACAGGCTACTGTGAAGTAAAAGGGATGTAAAGATTGTAAAGCCGCGTAAAGGTCATCTCAGACATACATTTTTTTAAATTAAATAATCTTCTTCTTCTTCTTTTATTATTATTATTATTATTATTATTATTATTATTATTATTATTATTATTATTATTATTATTATTATTATTATTATTATTATTATTATTATTATTATTAAAACAATAATAAAATATAAACATTATAAAAACATAAAAAGAAATCAAACAATAAAATCAAAGAACTTCCATTTGCTTGTTTCAATGTTTAATAGTAATATAAAGTTCAGGTGCAGTTATTATTATAATGGCATGCATACAATGTTCTTTGTGTGCCTTTTTAGTGTAAGCAATGACAAATTCAAAATTGGTGCATGCATGAATGTAAAGTGACTTCGGTCTTAAACGTATTCCAACTTTACAGATCCAATGCAGAACCGAAATAGAAAATGTACTTGTTTGCATCCATCTGGAGCCAATTCTTCAGCCATATGGTAAATGTCTTTTTAATCGAACTTTATTTTAATGAATTCAAAAGAAACATGAAAAATTTACAGAAAAGTAAAATTACAGAATTGGTTAAAATAGAAGATACATACAAATCCCAATATTTAGACCCACTTAACAACAAGCAGAGCATCAAAACTTGGAGGTCTGACATTAAATGAAAACTAAATATCTGATTCCCTTTGAGCTTACCAATACAATCTGTACAAATATTAAACTAAACATCGCAAAGAATTTCATCACAAACTCTTTAAAATATCTCATTATAACATTAAACTGAAGAACAGCTACAACCCTCCACAACAAGTTAGTACAGAAACAAAAGAAATAAATGTTTTATATAAAGAAGTGAGAATTAATTTTTTTAATGATAATTAAAAGTTAGAGTTTCAAGTGATTGGAAATGCATTTTATAAAGTCAACCAATATTACCCCATTTTATTTTTACAAATTTGATATTTTTAGATTTTTCTTTTACTTTTTAGATTTTTTTGGTGTTGTATGTAATATTCACAGTATATATTGTGTTGATTTGTTTCCTTTGTATCTAAAACTCAAAATGGTCTTGATGCAGCACACAGTTGTGTATGATTCATTTTTACCTCCATCATTTGTTTCAAACTGTATCAAACTCAGTTACGCTGTGCACTATTCAACGTGACATTTTACAGATTTGAACATAAGATGTTTTATCCGCTCCGGCCTTTCCGATGCAGAAGTATGGGAAGAGTTTTTCAGTGAAAGTCTCTTTGTGACTGCAGAGGTAACTCCTGTCCTCACAGTTGTAGAAGGACACCTCCCCTCCTTCGTAGTCCAGCAGGATTCTGATCCTCTGGAGACTTTTCCTGACTGCCACAGCCTTACCAGCACCGTTGGAGTATTTTCCACCGCGATGCACCAAGGACAAAACTCCAAATTTTGCTGAAGCAAATGTCTCTCTCTTTCGGTCGAATGACTCTTTAACCAAACCGATGAGCCAGTCAGGATGGTCTCCCACCATCACCTCCCAAGTGTGTTTCCCCGAGGTGAAGCCCTCAGATCCGAAAACGTTGGCGTACTTGATGTTTCTCTCTGGGTTGTCAGGAAGCTGCTGCCATGTTTCTCCGCATTTAACACTGGTCAGATCATCAGACAGATAGAGACTGGGGTGTGCCGTGTTTGGGTCCAGAATGACGGGGCTGAATTTGGCCTTCTCCTTCATCTTCTCCCAGACTCTGAAGGACAGGTTGCCCAGGTATTTGGCCACATCTATCAGTGCTCCTGAGTTCGGCTGTGGGTCCAGGAGTGGCCTCTGGGCTCTGGCTCTGCTCTGAGTGGCTTTATAACTGCTGAGGAACGGCATGATACCTTTATGGAGATCCTCTTCAATTGCAGAGATACTGTTTGACAGCAAGGAGATCTGCTCCTGAATCCTCTGGAGGTCTCTACTGATAACCCTCCCCTTGTACTCCTCTTCCTCCCTCAGAGCTGCCAGTCTGGACTCCTCTTCGTCTTTCAGGAACTGGTGGAGCATATTGAATTCTGCTCTGATCTGACTCTCTGTGGTCAACACCTGGATTTTTAGATGCTCTGCCATTTCACTGTATGTTTTTTCCACTTGCATGTTCCAGTTCCTCTTGTCCTGGAGAAACTTTAAATCAGATCTCAGCAACACCTTCAGCTCAGTGATTGCCTGCTCTATAGGAAGCACTTTGTGATTTTGGTGGAGAGTAAACTCACACATGTGACACACAGCTCTCTGTTCATCTTTGCAGTAGTATTTTGGATCTTCTGGATGCATGTTACACACCCCTGTTAGGTTCTGCTGTGGTTGTACCCAGACAGATGGTCCAGGCGCCTGCCTTCCAGCAAAAGAGTCTGCAAGTTCCTTTAGTGTATAGTTTATGGAAAGGCTTTCTTTTGAGCATCTTCTTCTACAAACAGGACAGTTTTTGTTATTAGTTTCTTGCCAGAATCTCTGTAGGCAGCTGGAACAAAAGTTGTGGCTACAGCTCAGAGACACGGGATCTTTTAGGGTTCCAGAACAAACGGGGCAGTTCAAATAACTTTGAAAAATAGCCGTCTCAGCCATCTTCTGCTGTCTTTAGGAAGCCGTTTAGATAAAGGACTCACCAATTGCTGTGTAATATCCTGCAAATGTAGATTACTGCAGAGATCGTGCGGCGACTGTGTTCCTGTGACGGTGTTCCAGGTCTGTCTGCGGTGAAACACGCTTCAACTGTTTTAACTTCCCAGTGAGGTGTTACCAGTCAGACAAGTTGTGTTGTGTAATTGTTTTACTTAGGTCCTTAAATTTTCTGGTACTGTGAAAGCTGCAAGCAATACAAGTACAATAAAAAAATTTTTTACATTTCTTCTGTTAATTTTTATGTAAGAACATAGAGGAACTTAAAATATTTAGGGTTTGTTCTGAATTTTGCAGACATCGAAGATTAAAAAAGTTCTAGCTCACCATAAACTGGATAGACAACATTTTTTTCCTTGACCTGTTACAAGAAACCAGTTCTCCCTTACAGTCGGTGTGAACATGCCCATATATGTAACCCATCAGGAAACCTGGTTAATGCTGAGTGAAAAAAACAAACTGTGGCCCTGCTAAGGTATAATGGTCACAAATACAGCTTTAGAGATTTTTTTCAAAACTTGAATTGGCTGCCCAAGTCTGACTCAATGAGGAAAATTATTATCAAAGTGATACATGTGGGCTAATATATTTGAATACACTCCCTCTAATGCTTGGGTAAAGGTCCCTTAGCATGCTGTAAATTGGAACCTCACTCACTTTTTGAAGCCCCAAAAAAGCTTCTGGCAAATTTCTGTTTGGATAATACACCATCCTTTTTAGAAGCATTGGTAGAGTTCGTTTAAATTAGTTGCTTTCAAGCACATGGACAAGACCATTCAGCAAACTTAATTTAAGCCTTCAAGACAAGCATTTGGAATTATTGTCTTGTAGAAACATTCAGGTTTTCTCAAGGTTTAGCCATCTGACCCAAACAGTAAGCCTAAGATAAAAGAAAGTTGGAACAACTGAATTTGGAAGATCTTCAAATTGTCAGTCTAACCCTGTCCAGACAGTGGAGATGTTGTTAAAAAAAATTGTCACTCCCTCTCCTCACCATCCTCAACATCATGGTGTCTATAGAGGATCACTTCCAGTTCCAAGGAACCACATTTTCCCAGGACTGATCAGGCCCGAATTCTAGATGTAGTAATGGACTCAGACCAGAACCTCCAGGGTGACATGAAAGCAATAACAAGATCAGCCTTCTATCACCTGAAGAATATATCTAGGATTAAAGGACTGATGTCGCAACGAGACCTCGAAAAACTCATCCATGCATTTATCTTTAGTCGGATTGTTCACTGCAATATTGTCTTTACGGGTCTGCCAAAAAAGTCAATCAGACAGCTGCAGCTGATCCAGAACGCTGGTGCTCGCCTCCTCACTAGGACCAGGAAAGTAGAGCACATCATCCAGTTCTAAAGTCCTTACACCGACTCCCTGTAGCTCAGAAAATAGACTTCAAAATACTTTTACTAGTTTATAAATCATTGAATGGCTTAGCACCAAAGTATGTGGAAGATCTGTTGTCATTATATCAACCCGCCAGACCACTCATGTCCTCCAACTCTAGTCTACTAATCATCCCTAGACTTAGAATTAAACATGGAGAAGCAGCTTTCAGTTTCTATGCTCGCCCTATCTGGAACAAACCTCCAGAAAACTGCAAAACTGCTGAAACACCGAGTTCCTTTAAATCAAAGCTAAAAACTAATCTGTTTAGAGCTGCCTTTGAGTAAGCGATAAATAATAGCTGGAATGTGATATGTTTAAATGCGTCATATGTTTTGTGTCCCCAATGTTGTGTTTTATGCTTTTACTGTTGTTCTCCCCTACTCATGTAAACCACCTTGAACTGCCTTGTTGTTGAAAGTGTGCTATCCAAAAAAGTTGCCATCCCATTCCGGGACCTGAGATGGTCCTCACACATAGACACTGTTCAGAAGAAGGCCCAGCAGAAACTGTACTTCCTGCAACAACTCAAGAAGTATAACCTTTCTGATGAGCTGCTGGTCTTCTCCACACTGATTCTGCCTGTCCTGTGTTCGTCCATCAATATGCGGTTTGGCTCATCCAAAAAACAGGACAGGACCAAACTGCGTTGAATAATCAGATTTGCAGAGATGATCATCAAGGCTGACATTCCCTTCATCCATGTCTAGGGTTGAGAGAAGGGCAGCTAAAATCTTTGCAGATCCCACACATCCTGGACACAAACTTTTACCTTTAATTCAGTGCCACAGGGCGCTATTTGCAAAAACCAGCTGCCACAGAGAAAATTTCTGAAAATTTGTAAATGTCTGTACATTAAGACCAAAGTGGAACCAAAGTGAAATTCCTTATTTGTGCACAGAATTAGCCAATAAAGCTGATTCTGATTGTTTTTGCCAATGGTGGCCATGTTGTCACAAGACCAGACTGACCATGGGGTGGTGGTCATGCCCATATAGGAGAAGCTTTTTCTGTTTTACAACTACTGTTATACACTTACACATACAGTCTCTTACACTAAGATGAGTTATAGGACTGGCAATTCTATATCTCAGAACTAGCATCATAGTTAGTTATTGGCAGTGTGTTATTTAGTGCTCGTGATGTAGATCCTCTCAAAGTAACTCTCAAAAGTGTACACCACCCTGTTAAAATCCCAGATGAAGTAAAAAATAGAGACCCTGATATGATTAATCTTCTTTGGTAGGAGACTATCAACATCCCACTTCTTGACTTGGAAATATTTGCTCAAATGAAATAAGTTGTCCAATCAGATTGCGAGAACATCTCTTGTCAGCAGCCGTTTATTAGGTGACCCCCACTGATTGCTCGTCAACTTTTTGTTCTAAGACATTGCAAAAGTTTTCTTCATTTTTTTTGTGTCATTCTTTTGTTGAAATATCTTTTCATCTTCAGCTTTCCAGTGGACAACCGCAGGGTTATGTTAAAGCTGACTGGTATTTGGATTTTCATCTTCTTCAAAAAATGTGCTTTGTTGTTTTGGGGTCAAATTTAGCCTTTAGAATTGTGGCCCAAGGTTAAAATTTAAATCCATTTTATTTATAAAGTACATTAAAAACAAACAATTTGTTTAACCAATGTGCTGTACATTAGCATATTATAACAGATCATATTAAACAGAAAACCAACCGAAAAAGCAAAATAAAGCATAGTACAAAGACGGTAGTAAAATAAAAACGGAAACAACAAACCAACTCATACCGTGTCAAAAGCCACTTAAAATAAGTGGTTTTAAAAGAGACTTAAATATTAGACGGGCTTCTTCAATTTCTGATTTTAATACCAATTTATTCCATAATTTTTGAGCCACGACTGAAAAGGCCTGCTGTCCTCTGAGCTTCAGCCTGGTAATAATTAAAAAGCGACACGATGAATACTCTACTGATTATTTTACAAACTTTAAGACAGTGTTCATGCTGACAAGGTGACGACTAGCATCTTATAAATGTAAATATTTATGTGGTAAATGTTCATTTTAAAGACCACAGACCCCCCCCCATTAAAAAAACAAAAACAACAAAAACACAACACCTTATTGCCATATTATTTCCATTAGCTTGCTTACAGGTTCATTAATTACAGCAGCAATACAAATTAAGAATGAAACTGGATTTTGTCCGTATGTAAAAGGTTCCATCTTGGAATTGTCACATATTTCAGGGCAAAAATTGGATCTACTAGGTACATTCTGAAAAAAGCAACACACGTGGTTTTGCATGTTTTCTAAGTAAAATTAAGAGAGCGAAGTCTGAAGGTTCACACTGTTTTCATTTTATAACGATTTATTTTGCAATTGATATCAGTAAATGTCCTGTTTACTTCTCAGAAAATATGTCCAATAAATACATTTAAAACCAGATTTTGCTTACATTCAGAACCAAATTTATGCTTTCTTTCTGTGATGACTAAAAATTAATCTTAGTTTTACAGACACTGATACTTGACGATTCACCTTCACTTGCTTTTCCAATACAAAAGTAAGGGAAGAGTTTCTCAGTGAAAGTGTCTCTGTGAGTGTAGATGTGACTCATGTCTTCGGCGTCGTAGAAGGACACCTCCCCTCTGTCGTAGTCCAGCTGGACTTTGATCCTCGTCAGACTCTGCTTCATTGTGACGATGTTATCCTCACCATCGGTGTATTTTCTGTCACCATGCACTAAACACCAGATTCCATATTTTGGTAAAGCATGTGTCTCTCCCTTCCTGTCCACAGACTCTTTAACTAAACCGATATTCCAGCGAGGATGATCTCCCACTTCCACCTCCCAGCTGTGTTTCCCTGAGCTGAAGCCATCAGAACCAAAAACATTGGTGTAGTTAATGTTTCTCTCTGGATTGTCAGGAAGCGTCTCCTTTGTGTCGCCCCGTTTGGCACTGGTCAGATCATCGGATAAATGCAGCCATCGACTAGCAGTGTTTGGGTCCAGAATGATGGGACTGAAGAGGATTTTTCCTTTTATTCTGTTCCAGACTCTGAAGGACAGGTTGCCCAGGTGTTTGGCCACATCTATCAGAGCTCCTGAGACCAGCTGTGGATCAGACAGTGAGCTCTGGGCTCTGGCTCTGCTCTGAGCGGCTTTATAACTGCTGAGGAACGACACGTTGTCTTTCTGCAGCTCTTCTTTACCAGCAGAGATACTGTCTGACAGAGAGGAGATCTGCTCCTCAATCTTTTTCATCTCTCTCTTGATAGTCCTCCTTTTCTGCTCCTCTTCCTCCCACAGAGCTGCCAGTCTGGACTCCTCTTCCTCTTTCAGGAACTGGTGGAGCTTGTTGAACTCTGCTCTGATCTGTCTCTCTGTGGACAAAACCTGCTTTGTTATGTGTTCAATCATTTCATCGTAGGTTTTCTCCACTTGCTTGTGTTTGTCCTTCTTGTCCAGCAGAAACTTAAAGTCAGATTTCAGCTGCTTCTTCAGATCACTGACTGCTTCTTTCATGGGAACCACTTTGTGACTCTGGTGGAGAGAAAACTCACAGACGGGACACACAGCTCTCTGCTCGTCTTCACAGAATAAATGAGGAACCTCTGGATGTTTACTGCACACCCCCATTTTAGCCTGTTTTTTTTCTCTCAGATGATGAAAACTTCTGTTTTTCAGCAAAAGATTCAGTCAGTTCCTTCATTGTAAAATTCACCCACTTCTCTATTGGATCATCCTTAGATGATCTTCTTTGAGAAATTGGGCAGTTCCTGTTTTTGGAGACAAAGGATCTTGTAGCAGATTTTAAAAAGTTCAGAGAGAGCTGTTTCTTCTTGCCTTTTCTCCCAAAGCTGCAGTGTGAAGACTCACCAATAAAATGTTTCTTCGCCCTTCTGATTCAGTTCCAGCCAACGCTTCTTTTTCAGCGGAGATCCAACAATGCTGTGATGGCGTTCTAACCCTGGTCAACCGCAAAGATAACTCCTTTCATTCTAGACGTCTTACCAGTCAGACAAGCTCTAGTGACACATTTTCCCTCACAGAAACATTTTCCATCTCTTTTGTCTTAATCGTACTTCTTGTAAAGCTGGGTATCTCTTTTACTGTTTTATTGTGTGAGGACAGAGAGAAAACAAGTAGAAATAATTTGCTCGTAGTTTTTTATACAAAAAAAGTGAGGGTTTTTGGAATTTCTTTATGCTAGAGAACATTTTATCCTCACCTCCCTATAAACCTGATGAACAACATTGTTTTCTTCAGCTGTAACAATAGGCTGGTTTCAGTGGGAGGAGATAAAAAGTTCATTGAATCCTCCGACCAAACCATGAAATTTAAGTCTTTATGCAAACTTTTAAAATGTAAAGAAAAAAAATCTAACAAATGAATTGTTATACAAATCTAAGAACATTTATTGCAAGCACTGAAACCATTACATACAATTCAACTCAGTTTATACGTTGTGTACTTAATAGAGTTATTTTTTAACTGATAGAGTTGTTCTATCATGTCTATAAAATACTGTTCAAGTTCAAGTGTTTTTAAAATTAAAAAAACTGAGACCAAAATAAATCATTTCCAAACCTTTTCTACATTTAGTGTTACATGTTTCATATATAAACAAACATCTCCCTGCGGCTCAGCCAAGGAAAAGACCCGTCTAATTTTAAATAAAGCACAGGGTGTTCAGACTCCCTGAAGGAAAACCCTTCTGGACATTCGTGATGACCTTAACCGTAACAGTTTGACATCAACTCTGGTGGATATTTTTGTCAAGAAAGGGAGATTTACTGTTTGCCTGAACTTATTTGACAACATACCAAACGAAAGAGTAGCAGCAAGCCCAAATCTTAATAGTTGTTGTTATCTATCAAAACTACAAATGGATTCTCAGCCCACTTGAGCCTGTGGATCTTTTTATTCCAGTACTGGCGTTGAAGCCAGAAAGTTCCTGATTCCAAATTTGTATAATCTGAAGTGAAGAAAATATGTTAAACAATGCAATAATGCTATCTATTTGCAAAATCAAGCCATTACATTTGGGCCACAACGCCAATCTACAATGGAGGCAAAGCTGACAGTAACACAACAGTAATACCACCATGATCAACATTATGACATTTTTTTTATATAGTAACACATTTGTAGGTAGTTCTAGCATTATAGCTTCAGTTCTGTACCTTAAAAAGTTGATTAAACAAGAGTTTAATGGCTCAGGACTCACAAAGGTACTTGTTTAGGTTCCAGTGTTGGAGGTGGGGAGGACGTTCAGGAGGAGATCTGCAAAACATGATGCTGCAACAAGGGAGCTGGGTCGGTATAACGTTATTCACTCTTTAAATCAATGAATGAATTAAACAATTGCTTCTACTGTCTGGACAGAATGACTTAGCTTAAGGGTCTGGTTGTGATAACCTCCTTCAGGCTCTCTACTGCCATCTGCTGATCCGTTTCCACCTGCTTCATACCTATTTTAAGCCAGGTTGAAGAGTTTTGTGAAAGATGGTCCACAAACAGAGGCAGGAAGTAAACAAATTAAATGAAAACACTTCATTACTTTCAGACTTGAGATTTCTAAATAGAAGGAAAACCCAATTAGAGCTGGACCGGCCAAGTGTGTTTCGAGGTTGTAGAGAAAATTGCCCTGTCTTCCAGTTGTTCACTATCTGGTGAAAGGAACTTAATGATCTGGTTCAGGAGCAGCACAAGGTAACGATTGCTGGGATTTTAGTCTCCAAGCTTCCCTGTTGGGGTAGTAAAAACAGCATTCTCAAATTTGACTATAATCTTCAGATGAATCTTTCAGCATGTAAGACACATCTTTAGAATAATTTCCTAGAACGGGGAGAGAACCAGGCTCTTGGCAAATAACTCAAACTATCCAGTTTGTCAACTTACTCTTTGCGCAACATGTGATTGAACTGATGGTAATGAGTAAAAAGCAGAGCTTGGAAGGTATGCAGTTGAGGATGTTGACTACAGATGAAGGGAGTGGGTAATCAGACAACCAGCCCCAGCCTGCCACTCCTAAAAGCATTCCCTGGACAGATTAGATGGAAGAAACAAGCTCTACAGGACAAAAACCACAACACATAAAAAGAATGAGAGTCATTCAACAAAAGCTGCAAGGCACAGATTTATAGCATAATATGTTGAATCCCACTAGTCATTGCCATCTCAGTTTGTACAAGATATCATTTGAAAAGGACAGCTTGGATGCAATATTTAGTGGGGTATAATTAACACCTTTGAGTCCGTACCACTATCTGTTTGACACATGTGACGTATGACATCATCTGTACCCATACCCATCCACTAGGATCACTAGGTTTCTGCAGAGGTTGCTATAAGTTTTGTGACTGTGCTGACTTTGAGCTAGAAGGGACACTGATATTCCTAGAAGTACTTTAAGGGCTTACACTGGCTGTACTTGCAATGGGTTTCTTGTATGGTATCTATGGGGCTAACCAAATACAGCATAAATATAAGCCAAACCAGCTGGTAACCCTGTGTAGGACAGTTCAAACTGTAAAAGGACTAATATGGGTCCCACTTTTTACCTATAACTGTTTTCGATCAAATCTATGCGTAATTACTATGGGCCCCTCATATAACACACTAACAAACCCTCCTGTAGCCCATTTCCAACCCACTTTGGCGAGTGTTAATTTTCAAGAAAAACCACACACTTTCTCATTTATAGTCTAAACTAATCTTTAATACTTCCCCTGGTCGGGCTTTTAGATATTTAGAATATATAGGATGCTAAAATGTGTAATATGCAAATTCAAAACAGAGTATAAGCAAAGAAATTAACAAGATTTTTTTTTAAAACCGCTTGAGTTTTAATCTAAAATTATACCTGTCAGAGTTCAGAAAGAAATTTTATTAAATATATGGAACAACATCTAAACCTAAGATCATTCATTTGGGTGCCACATTAAAAAAAAATATATACATTAGAATCACAGTTTTTATTGCTTGTAAAAATAAATCCTGTTTAAAATGTCACCAACACTGCAGGAGAAGTAAACTTGTTTTAGCACCTTTACTTTCACAAAAAGAAACAACTTTCATTGATTTTACCTTAGTTTTTCTTTTCAAGCAGACATAACTGTATTTGTCAACTACTTTGCAGAAAAACCCCAAATACCTCATTTTTAAGCAAATAATTTTAAAGAGATCACAAACACATTACCAACTGATTACTTACAGAAATCTGCACTCCAAAGAGAATGTTCAAGTAATTTAGAGATGTAAAACCATTGCGTACCAAAGTATGGAGGACAAAAAGTGCCAGTAAAATGATCATTACTTTAATGTGTTAATATACATTTAAAATTGCTAATGAATAAATATATAGTGAATTAAAGGCATAGTTATATAAATATGTCAATAAATATATTTATTTTATTACCAAAACAAAATAAACATCTCACAGGGTAGGCAGGGTAAACCCTGGACAGGTCGCCAGTTCATCGCACACATTCATACCTAAGGGCAATTTAGAAAGACCAATAAACCTAGCAGTCATGTTTTTGGACAGTTGGAGGAAGCTGGGGTACCAGGAGGGAACCCACGCATGCACAGGGAGAACATGCAGAAAGACCCCAGGCTGGAATTCGAACACAGGACCTTCTTGCCCCAAGGCTACCAACTGGGCCACTGTGCAGCCCAAAGTAATTTATCATAAGGGGGAAAAAAACAGAAGAAAATTTCACACCACCAATCCCAAGACTCCGTCTACACATATGACCTTAAACATTTTGCATCATTAAATTAAAGCCAAACAGGGTTATCAGAAATATATATGAATTTTGACATTCAAATGAGAAATGTAACCATTTTTTCACCTGTTTTATCCCCTAATTCTGCTGTCTAATTTGTTTTCCTTTGATCAAAGTTAACTTTTATGAAGTCACATGTTCATTTTACTGATTTTGACGACAGTGGTTTTGGTCTTTCCAGTGTGAGCGATACTGAAGTAAGGGAAGAGCTTCTCAGTGAAAGTGTCCGTGTAAGTGCAGATGTGAGACATGTCTTCAGGGTCGTAGAAGGACACCTTCCCTGCGTCATAGTCCAGCTGGACTCTTGTCCTCTGGAGACTCCTCTTATCTGTGACACTCTTACCATCACAATCGGTGTATGTCCCACTGCCATGCCATAGACACCACACACCATAATTAGGCGAAGCACCATAGTAACCCTTCCTGTCTGTAGACTCTTTAATCAAACCTACATTCCAGGCAGGATGATCTCCCACCTCCACCTCCCAGCTGTTTTTTCCTGAGCTGAAGCCATCAGAACCAAAAACATCGGCATAATTAGTGTTTCTCTATGGATTATCAGGAAGCTGCTGCCATGTCTCTCCTTGTCTCACACCGGACAAATCATCAGACAGATAAAGTCTGGGGTGAGCAGTGTTTGGGTCCAGAATGACAGGAGTGAAGTGGACCTTCTCCTTCATCTTCTCCCAGACTCTGAAGGACAGGTTGCCCAGGTGTTTGGCCACATCTATCAGAGCTCCTGAGACCAGCTGTGGATCAGACAGTGAGCTCTGGGCTCTGGCTCTGCTCTGAGCGGCTTTATAACTGCTGAGGAACGACACGTTGTCTTTCTGCAGCTCTTCTTCAACAGCAGAGAGACTGTCTGACAGAGAGGAGATCTGCTCCTGAATCCTCTTCATCTCTCTGATGATGGTCTTCCTCTTCTGCTCTTCTTCCTCCCTCAGAGCTGCCAGTCTGGACTCCTCTTCCTCTTTCAGGAACTGGTGGAGCTTGTTGAACTCTGCTCTGATCTGTCTCTCTGTGGACAACACCTGCTTCTTGGAGTGTTGAATCACATCATCGTATGTTTTCTCCACTTGTTTGTGTTTGTTCCTCTTGTCCTGCAGAGACTTTAAATCTGATTTTAGCTGCTCCTTCAGCTCACTGACTGTGGGGTCCTGGTGGAGAGAAACTTCACTGAGAGGACACTTAACCATCTTCTCATTGTCACAGAATAAAGAAGGATCTTCTGGATGTGTGCAGCAAACGTTCTCTGTTTTTTCCCGATCAACCTGTATTCTTAGAAAGGAGTCAGCCAGCTCCTTCAGTACAGGACTCACTGGAAGCCTTTCTTCCGAAGATCTTCGTTTACAGATGGGACAGTTCTTGTTTTTAGTTTGCTCCTAGAATTTCTGCAGACAGCTTGAACAGAAGCTGTGGTTGCAGCTCAGAGACACAGGATCTCTGAACGTCTCTGAACACACATGGCAGCTCAGGAAATTTTCCAGGAGAGCTCTCTCTGACATTTTCCATGAAAGTCTTAAAAAGAGGACAGACCAAAAAATTTTCTTCACCTTTCATCTCGTTTTGAAAAGGCTGTTTCTCCGGCGGAGATCTCAAACCATGTAATGATGTTTCACAGCTGAAGAACAGCTTTAAAAACTACTTTTGATCTGTTTTACCTGGTAATTGCGTTTCCAGTCAGACGAGATGTTTAATTTTGCATAAGCTCATTGTAAACTTGTTCATCAACCCTTTCCACTGCATGAGGCATTATAAGACTCCTCCTTTTACTTCAATTAAAGTGAAAAGAATTCCCTTCAATCCTGAAAAATGTTCAGAGCTTATTGTTTCTAAAGGTCCCGTTCACTGGGAAACCATGTAATACTTCTTCTTTTTAAAATACGATCCGTCACTCTGAGTTGCACATGCATACTGCTTGTGAACATTTTCTCCAACCCCGATTGCCTGCATTAGACAAAGAAAGGAAATAGACGACAACAACGAGCAAGTCAGAAAGAGCCAGTCCCGTCTACGTCACAAGGAAAATTAGTATTCACGGTCTTGCCTACTTTGGCTCGTGACCGCCCTTGTGAAGGCTGTATTGATTTTGCCCCCAGGAGAGAGCAGAGCGCATCTCGGCTAGTAGAAGCTAATTGTTAGCTACTCCACAACATGGCGGAAAATGTTCAGGCTTGTGTTATTTGTGAATACAGGATATCAATATTGTGTTTTCTACTCAAGAAAGAAGAACTGAATAAGAAACTGTTGGAATTTGTCTTGGAACACCACCAGCGAAGTTAGTTAATCAAACGCAGCATGAGAGTCGCATTGCTGTTAGCCAATCAATAATGAGTTAGTCATTCAACCCTGACGCTTCCCTCCAGCCACCCACCCACTCTTCCGATAAACCTCCGCCTCCTGAAACAGAAGCGCCAGAGCATTTTCCCCCCACATAAAACGACTCCCAAGGCATTCATTCAAACTAAAAACCACAGCAAATGTATTGAAAATAATGAGTGAATGAGACCTTTGACATTGCAAAATCAAATTTTCTTCTAATATTTAATAATCTATAAATATTTATCTTTCCATTTTATCCTGTTTAGTTCAAAACCTGTTTGACAGTCATCTAAACACTGAAAAACCAGGCAGATCAAAAGCAATGGATGGAATCAGAGCTTTAAAACCCAAGAGAAAATCCGGTTTTTCTTTTAAAGATGTCTTATTATGCTGCGCTGATATAAAAGCTGTTTGCAGTTTGGACTTTTCTTCCCAATCAATATTCAGTTTTCTGATTAGAGAAACAGTTTAAATGGAGCTGAAAGCAGGCACAGATGTAGAAAGCTTTTGGTGGCTATTATTAAGACAACTGGACAGTCCTGGGCCCTATTATATAAAATAGGTTTAACAAAGCTGAGTCGCTTTGAGAGATTTGGCCTAAGCATAACATTGAATGCCTTTAAGTGGAAAGAGGAAGCTGCTGATCAACTTTTCTTTTTCTCGTGTATCCTGCCTTGGCGTTCCAGGCATACCATATGAAGAAGCTGGTTACCTATATGTGCCAAGGGAACTTTTTGCTCTACAACAAAGATTTCTGGGGAAGGTATCCTTATAAGCATGGTTGACTTTATTAAATCAAGGTTTCTCCTGAGAATCAAAGAAGACAGGTTGCATCATGAAATATGAATTTGTGTTGAATATCGGAAGGTGCGCGCGTGTGTGTATGTGTACAGTACTTGTACAGTACAAATCTGTCACATGAAATTGAGAAGAAGTTGTAATGCTGAAAAGAGCTCAAAGTTTGCAGCATTCTGCACCCAAGAACAACAGGGTGCAGGTAGCCTTGACTGCCGGAAACCAAGGCGGTCCCTGGCAGACATCCACCAGCCATCCCCCAAGATCATTTTTATGACCAACAGCAAAACACGGGGGCAGTAGGCCCCAGGCCAAAAAGGCACAAGGAAAGAGTACAGAGCCAACCTCACGACCAAGTGCCAACGGCTAGCGAAACCCTCCGGCAGCAGAGCCACCTGGCACTGAGAAACCCCCAACCCACCTAATGGGAACCGGCCATCTACAGCAGCTGGCAGAACGGCCAATGAGGGGAGGGGCAATGTGTCAACCCACCCCGGTCTGACAATCCCCAGGGGGACCAAGGAGGTCCCTACCAGGATCCAACCCAGTTCCCTCTGCCCATAGTCTGGAATGTTCCGGACTCTTGAGAATGTCCGGAAGATTCCCGAGAGCCATAGGCCACCATCCAGGAGCCCACCACTCCACAACATGGCCCGAGCTCCCAGACAGCTGCTCATCAACTAGAAGAAACATCCCACAATTACTGACTCTGAATATTTCTCCATTAATGTAAAACATGTGGGGTTAGGATGAGAGAACCAATCGCAATGAAAAAGCTGGGACAAAGCTGGCCACAAACAAAAAAGTTAGCAAATGCACAAATGAAGGCAGTCATCAGCATCATGAATGTATGTTGCTTCTTTTCATTGGAAATGTTATTGTGTTAAATGCTGCAGGTGTCCCCTGTTGGACAACAGATAAAGTTTTATTCTTATTGTCTGTGCAGTGTGCAGCGACCCCGACCATTTTAAATATTTGCACTAAATGATTTACAGTGACAAAACTGATGCTGATCAACAGGGGGAGCTATTGTAGGGCATGCAGTACTGCAAAAGCAATCGCACAGCTGTGGGCCTGCTTTTCACATTTTATTTACATTTTATTTAATAGACTAGTTTGAATAAAGTCAGGTAAGAAGTGAAAAAAGCTTTGTGAAACTGGAAATACAGAGTTTAACCTGAACTTATTACAATAAACTGTAATAATGATTCATCCTGTTGTTTACCTCCCTATCGTAGTACAGGCCTCTCCTCTGATGGCAAGTTTAGATGCATTCCTGTGAAAATTTCACCAAAAGAAATAAAAACTGGTTGACTTTGAAAAGAGTAAAAGTACAGCAAGAAGACTGAGCGAATATTAAATGAAAAACAATAAAATATCTGATAAACTGGCGACCTGTTCAAGCTCTGGCCTGCTTATTGCCCAATGTTTGGGGTAGATTGACACTAGCTAACTTACAGTAACTTTACCTCCTCCTAAATTCTAACACTGAAAATAAACATGATGGTTTCAATATAATGCGTAAACATAGCAACAGCTTGTTCAGAATTTGCTTGATTGCTGGACACTGATACTATGAACCAACAAAACTTACAGGAGTCTATAATGCTCCTCCAACATGGAGGAGCTCCAGGAGAACTGCAAACGGGGCAGAAACCGAAACATGAAGCCTCTGGACCGAGTCTTGTTCAGGATCCAGTTTGCCGGGTGCAAAACAGAGCTGCTCAGTTAAAGAGTGACTGGCTCTGCCTTTGTTCCAACTCTAAATCTGAAGAATTGTTGTGGTCACTGACAAAAACATTTTATAACTGAAATCTTTGGGACACGAAGTCCTTGATGAGAAGAAGCACACATAAACGACACAATTTATATGACTGTTGTTTGAAAGATCCAAAAAAAGAATAATAATCACAGAAAACGGATCTCGGCATATCATGTTGTAAATAAACATCCATGCTGATGAAATTGTGTTGCAATTATAAAAACCTCATAATAATTAAAGAAGAGATTCAGGGAATACAGTGTTCAAATGAGCTGGATGTGATTTGCAGATCTCTGCCTCCATCACGTGGTTATTACAGTAAACTTAAAAAAATAAAAAAAATAAAAAAATAAGAGTAAACAGAATCATTAATGATGTGAGTGATTTGCCCCAAAAACTCATTCAATAAAGTCGAAGACATTTTGATTTGCGCTTAATGAACTAAACTGCATAAAATCTGATGAAATATAATTTCATGTCATGATGTTCGGTGTTTGAGTCTTAGTTTGTGCTTGTCCTTATTTCATTATTTTCCCTTTAGTTCTGGTTTTTCTTATTTCCCTCTCCTTTCAGTATTTATTCCCTTCTGTCCTGTTCTCTTCCTCGTTCACCAGTGTATTTATTTACGATTTCTTCTGTCTTGTCTTTCCTTGTTTCCTCCTTACCATTCCTCCTCTCTGCCTCCGCTGCTGATTGATTCCACCTGTGCGTTCCCTCTCACCTGCAACCACTAATTAGTCCCTGTTCTTCTCCCCTTCACTTTCCACTTCTCAGTATATTTAGGCCCTTCTCTGTCAGTTATAACTCGCTGGTTCATTGTCTAACTTCCCTGTTTTAGTTTCTGTGCTCCCTGTTGCCACTCTTCCTGGTTCCCCTGAGTTATGAAAGTTTCTGTTTCTTGTTCCCTTGTAATTATTAAATCATTGTTATTTTTTGTACTGCTTTTGGGTCCTCATTACTTAGAAGACCATGACATCTTAACTTAATCTAAAACAAAGGTATGTTACTATAGTTTAACAAAACAAATCAACATGTACACATGTCATAAGTAAAATAAAAGATTGGAATAAAAAGATTTTTTTTACAACTATCACGATTTGCAAAAAAAATGTTCAACTGAATGATTACTTATGAAAATGATTGAGATTTTAATAGTCATAAGACAAAATTGCACACACACACATCTAACCAAGCTAGACATTTACCACAGCAACCGAACCACTTCAACCCCTGGTTAACAATGGGTGCATCAACAGAAACTGCTGAATATTTTTGGGTTACAAACATGTCGGGGTTTAAAAAAAAACAACAAAAAAATGACATAAGTCATGTTTCAATGATATTAAGTGTAACACTTTGAACAAACAGAAGAATCCGAAAGTAGCATTTAAAGCTGATGGTTGACAAGTATAATAACTTCCTTATGATCAGAATAATTGCTGCACATTAATACTCTAAACAAATCTAACTTCCTGAAGTCTTTATAG
Source organism: Valencia hispanica (assembly GCA_963556495.2). NCBI lineage: Eukaryota > Metazoa > Chordata > Actinopteri > Cyprinodontiformes > Valenciidae > Valencia > Valencia hispanica. The sequence continues at coordinate 50,782,898 of OY747704.1, forward strand.
AATAATATTGGAGTTCATTGTTCAGTTATTTCTACAGGTATTCTTGTTATACAGAATGTGGTGAAAGCTTTCCTTTGAATAATTCATTGTAGCGATAGTGATGGCAAAGAAGAGCTTATTTTACATCTCTGAAAGAAAATCCTAGAACCTTAAACAGGAATGTTTCTATTACCAATTTTGAGATCCAAAGTTTTAGCATTTCCAGCCCTTCTAACACCAAAATAGGGGAAGAGTTTCCCAGTGAAAGTGTCTCTGTGAGTGTAGAGGTGATTCATGTCTTCAAAGTCATAGAAGGACACCTCTCCCTTGTCATAGTCCAGCTGGACTCTAATCTTCCGAAGACTCTTCTTCACTGACACAACATTCCCCAGAGTATCAGTGTATTTTCCATCACCATGCCATAAACTCCAGATCCTGTATTTTGGTGAAGCACGTCTCTCACCCTTCCTGTCCACAGACTCTTTAACTACACCCAGAGTCCAGTCAGGATGGTCTCCCACCTCCACCTCCCAGCTGTGTTTCCCTGAGCTGAAGCCCTCAGAACCAAACACCGTTCCAGTGTTGGTGTTTCTCTCTGGATTATCAGGAAGCTCCTGCTTTGTGTCTCCACGTCTCACACCGGTCAGATCATCAGACAGATACAGACCAAAGTATGCAGTGTTTGGGTCCAGAATGACAGGAGTGAAGTGGACCTTCTCCTTCATCTTCTCCCAGACTCTGAAGGACAGGTTGCCCAGGTGTTTGGCCACATCTATCAGAGCTCCTGAGACCAGCTGTGGATCAGACAGTGAGCTCTGGGCTCTGGCTCTGCTCTGAGCGGCTTTATAACTGCTGAGGAACGACACGTTGTCTTTCTGCAGCTCTTCTTCAACAGCAGAGATACTGTCTGACAGAGAGGAGATCTGCTCCTGAATCCTCTTCATCTCTCTGATGATGGTCTTCCTCTTCTGCTCCTCTTCCTCCCTCAGAGCTGCCAGTCTGGACTCCTCTTCCTCTTTCAGGAACTGGTGGAGCTTGTTGAACTCTGCTCTGATCTGTCTCTCTGTGGACAACACCTGCTTCTTGGAGTGTTGAATCACATCATCGTATGTTTTCTCCACTTGTTTGTGTTTGTTCCTCTTGTCCTGCAGAGACTTTAGGTCAGATTTCAGCTGCTCCTTCAGATCACTGACTGCTTGTTCTATAGGAACCACTTTGTGACTCTGGTGGAGAGAAAACTCACAGACAGGACACACAGCTCTCTGCTCGTCTTTACAGAACAGTTTAGGGTCTTCTTGGTGTTTACTGCAGACCACCATCACCTGCTTTTCTCTTTTTTCTCCTTCTGATGATCCAGATTTCTGTTTTTTAGCAAAAGAATCAGCCAGTTCCTTCAATCCAAAATTTACTGTATTATCTTTGGAAGATCTTCGTTTGCAGATGGGACAGTTCTTGTTTTTAGTTTGTTCCCAGAATTTCTGCAGGCAGCTTGAACAGAAGCTGTGGTTGCAGCTCAGAGACACAGGATCTCTGAACGTCTCTGAACACACATGGCAGCTCAGGAAATCTTCAAGAACATCAATGTTTTCCGCCATTTTCAGCAGTAGTCTTTCAAAAATAGAACTCACTGAGTCAAAGTGTCTTCAGCTCTTTTCTCAACTCCCTGGAAACGTCAGTTTTTCTGCTCAGATCCGACACACTGGACTTTCAACCAAGCTGAAAATTACTTTCGTTTTCTTCTTCGTGACGTAACTCACGTGATTTTAGTCAAGAGTACATGAACTTTGAGCTTCTCTTTTAGGTTCGTAGGCTGTACGCTGTTAGAAACGACCAGCATTTCACAATAATTAACATTTTACAGTAACTTGTAGTAATTACGTTTTCCTGTAATATCCCAATGAACACATGTAGAAACTACAGTATCCTTGGATTTTTACAGCATTTAACTCTTATTGTTTTAATCCTCCAATCTAAAACCTGCTGTTATCACAACGAGGTCTGTAATATCACAGCAACACAGTAAAAAAAATGCAAGGACTTCACAGCATTAAACAGTATTATTACAGTGAAATATTGTGTTGAAATATGCCCTGGTAAGTCACATGACATAACCGAACTGCTTTGAACTGAAGGCGCCGTGTCCCTCTTCTTACCGCGTTCATGTGAGCCGACACTTGGAAATACGCATTCAAGCCAGCCGAGCTTCGCGCATACATGGTGCATTACGGTAATAGAGCACTGGGGTGTCCTTTCGGGCTAAAACAATGAAAGAGAGAGGAATTAAAAGGAATAACCATAAGAAATGTTTTTTTATTACCTACAAAATACTTTTCCATACTATATCCAAAATATATGTTATAATTTTACAAGTCAAAGTACACTATAATGCCATTTCAGGATTGGCGTTTGTGTCATTTTCAAGAATCTATTTCTCAAATACTAAGAGGTAATAACAAACTCTTCAGATTATGGTAAAGGGTGTCCTTTAGTATTAAATATTTCAGAATTTTACGGTTAAAAGTTTTGAGAAATGCCAAGTCGAAAATTGTAGAAAATCAACCACTTTGCCTCAGGCAAACCTAACCTGAGGCACCTTGGCTAAAAGAAATATGGTGAACGGAAGATCTAACAAGTTTGGATTATAAATCTATTAGGGTTTGGTGTGGTGATAAATGCTGCCTGCACTACATACTGTAAGTCTATTTCAAACTGAAACTATCTTTGCTTATTTACAGGTGCTTCCTGGGCATCAATCCTGCAAGAGGCTCAAAGACCAAGAAGCGGACAACAATGAACCGCCATGTGAGCACCCTTTTGAGGTAACCTGTTGACTTTGAGTGGGCATCATAGTTTTTTTTTTTTTTTTGCAGCAGTAGTTGTCAGGCTCATTTTTGAGTAGCCTAGTTCTTTTTGTAATTTTTTTAAAGAGAACTTTGCACTACAAGATTTTTACACAATGCTGTTGCGTGTGGACTCATTATAATGTTTGAGGCTGAGAGGAGCGCCTGACCCCTTTACGACATCCCTTCATCGCTGTCTCCCCTTCCTCGCTTGTCTTGCCATGAAGGACTCATTCCCATCCTGTCCATTACTGTTATTGTGACACAACTAGTTGAATTCTTTAAGTTCTCTGCTTGTACAATGATTGTAAATTCACAGTAAATGGAAGCTTTATCTGCATCACTTTTACAGTAAATTCCTGGACAATTTTAGCATAACATCCACAGTGTATACATTGTAAATTCACAGTAAATTATTGTAAACTTGTACATTACTTTCACAGTACTCACTATAAAAGTACAGGGCCTTGTTGTAATGATATACAGCAAAAGGTTGTAACTCTCCAGTTATGTACTGTAATATCACAGTACCGTAATTGCTTTGTCACTGAAGCTGTAAAGTTATAGGATACAGTTGTGTTTTCACAGTATATTGCTGTAATCCTTACTGTGAAAGTCATGCAAAACGTAATTATTTATTGTAAATTCACAACGAAATATTTTGCAGTGTAGGCCTACATCGTTATACAGTTGGAAAACAACATAACTGCCTCACATTTTAATAGTATTCACAACAAATTTGCAGAGTTGCTAAAAACATCAAACACAGAGTTTTGTATTTCAGTCAACTGATAGCCTAAATGCAGCCTTTAATGCTATTTTAGACTCAATTGGCTTTACTCAAAAAGTACAGGGATCGACCCACTCAGGTAAACACACTTTGGACCTTGTACTGAGATACGGTATTGAGTGTGAGGAAATAACAGTCCACCCACATAACCCGGTCCTGTCTGACCACTTCTTGATAACTTTTGAATTTACTTTAACTGACCATCTTAAATCTGAAAGAAAATTTCATTATAGTAGAACTTTATCAGACAATGCTGTAACAATTTTTAAAGAATCTGTACCATTCTTACTTTCCTCAGTGTCTCAGAGTAACACAGTGGATGGCAGCAATTCTATCTCTAACCCTTCAGAAATTGATGATCTGGTTCACAGCGTTACGTCCTCATTGCGTTTGGCATTAGATAGTGTAGCCCCATTAAAAAAGAAAGTGGCTAGCCATAGGAGGCTGACTCCTTGGTTTAACGCAGAGTTGCGTACTTTAAAGCAGAATACTAGGAAGTTGGAGAGAAAATGGCGCTTTACACATCTAGAGGATTCCTATTTAACCTGGAATAACAGTCTACTGCTGTATAAAAAGACCCTTCGACAAGCTAGAACAGCATATTTTTCATCATTAATAGAGGCGAATAAAAACAATCCTAGGTTTCTTTTTAGTACAGTTGCCAAACTTACACAGAGTCATAGCTCTGTTGAGCAAACTATTCCCCCGGCTCTTAGCAGTGATGATTTTATGAGATTCTTCATAAATAAAATAAATTTTATTAAAAATAAAATCATTGGCACCCTCCCAAACATGATTACTTCTTCCTCAGTAAATGAGTCAGTATCGGAAAGAACTGTAGAACCTCAGTATTGCTTAGGCTGTTTTGATTCAGTCGAGCTTTCAGAATTATCAAAAATATTAGCCTCATCTAAATCTTCAACTTGTATTTTGGACCCAATCTCAACCAAATTATTTAAAGAAGTGTTCCATTTGGTTCCTGGCCCCATTTTGGATATGATGAATCTATCCTTAGTAAACGGATACGTACCACAGGAATTTAAAATAGCTGTAATTAAACCTTTACTCAAGAAACCTTCCCTTGATCAAGATGACTTAGTGAATTACAGACCTATATCTAACCTTCCTTTCTTATCCAAAGTCCTTGAGAAAATTGTTGCTAATCAAGTCTGTGAGCATTTAAACAGTAACGAGCTGTTTGAAGAGTTTCAGTCAGGTTTTAGAGCTCATCATAGCACTGAAACAGCACTGGTGAAGGTTACTAATGATATTCTCATGGCCTCAGATAATGGACTGGTGTCTGTTCTGGTTTTGTTAGATCTCAGTGCTGCTTTTGACACAGTCGATCATAATATTCTCTTAGAAAGGCTTGAACATGTTGCAGGGATCAAAGGAACAGCACTAGGCTGGTTTAAATCATATTTGTCTGATAGATTCCAGTTTGTTCATCTAAATGATAAATCATCTTCACTCTCAAGGGTTACTTGTGGAGTTCCACAGGGTTCTGTGCTTGGACCAATTCTTTTCACCATATATATGCTTCCAATTGGTAGAATCATTAGACAGCATGGGATAAATTTCCACAGCTATGCCGATGATACACAACTATATTTATCCATAAATCCTGATGAACCCAGTCAGTTAGGTAGATTACAGGCATGTCTGGAAGACATAAAAGCATGGATGACCCTAAACTTTTTGCTTTTAAATTCTGACAAGACAGAAGTTGCTGTCTTTGGACCAGAAGTTCTTAAACAGAAACTGATTAGTCAATCACTTCATCTGGATGGCATTAAATTGGCCCCCAGTAATAACGTAAAGAACCTCGGCGTTATTTTTGACCAAGACTTGACATTTAAATCCCATATTAAACAGGTTTCTAGGATTTCCTTCTTTCACCTCAGGAATATTGCTAAAATTAGAAACATCCTGTCCAGGAGTGATGCTGAGAAACTAGTCCATGCATTTGTTACCTCAAGGCTGGACTACTGTAATTCTTTACTATCAGGAAGTCCACAAAATGCCATTAAAAGCCTTCAGTTGATCCAAAATGCGGCAGCAAGAGTTCTGATGAATATTAAAAAGAGAGATCACATTTCTCCTGTTTTAGCTTCCCTTCATTGGCTCCCTGTTAAATCCAGAATAGAATTTAAGATCCTTCTTCTTACATACAAAGCCCTTAATAATCAAGCTCCATCATACATCAGAGATCTAATTGTTCCATATGTTCCTAAAAGAGCACTTCGCTCTCAGACTGCAGGTTTACTTGTAGTTCCTAGGATCTCTAAAAGTAGAATGGGAGGCAGATCTTTTAGTTATCAGGCTCCTCTCCTGTGGAACCAGCTCCCAGCTTTAGTCCGTGAGGCAGACACTCTGTTTACTTTTAAGGCCAGGCTTAAAACTTTCCTTTTTGATAAAGCTTATAGTTAGAGTGGCTTAGGTCATCCTGAGCTATCTCTGTAGTTATGCTGCTATAGGCTTAGACTGCTGGAGGACAGACTTACCAATTTTCTTCACTCTGCTACTTCCTTTTCTCCTACGACTCTCCAGTTGTATTACAGTACATTCTGTTATTTCGACTGTTAACTTTGTTTTCTCTCAGTGTTTTTCTCCCCATCGAAGATACACCTGGTCTGGTATCCTGCTTGGCTGCAATGCCCTGTTGGACGGGGGTCATCGACTGGAATGATCCTCTCAGTAACTGAAGATCCACTGTGTCCTGTTATCAACTTTTTCCTTTCTGTAACATAGAAAGTTCTCTTATATCGGATCTTCTGTTCCTTCTGTGTTCTGCTCTGTCTTCTCAAACCCCCAGACGGTCGTGGCAGATGGCCGCTCCTACTGAGCCTGGTTCTGTTGGAGGTTTCTTCCTGTTAAAGGGGAGTTTTTCCTCTCCACTGTCGCTACATGCTTGCTCAGTATGAGGGATTGCTGAAGGATTGCTGTGGTTGGAAATCTGCCCAACCTCACGCCAATGACTGACGCAATCTGCTGGGATTCCTTAAATAGGAAAATTTTTAACTGATTGGAATGTTTGTATAATTGTATTGAAATGACTTCTTGTTAAGTGCCTTGAGATGACATCTGTTGTGAATTGGCGCTATATAAATAAACTGAATTGAATTGAATTGAACTTTAAATTTAACCTAAACTGCGATTTAAAAAGATTTGTTAAATGTGACTCGGTGGTCATTTACAATTTCATTGGATGCTGGGACTCAAAACATTTCAGGTGATTTTTTTAATCGTTTGTCAGTATTTTTACATCTTTTCGATCATCCACAACCTATTCAGGATTTTAGCTTTATTCACCTCTGACAGCCATTAAATCTTCCAATACACCTGCCTGCTGCTTTACACAGTGAGTCAGCTGAGTAACATGTGAGCAGTGAAGGAGGTAAAGGGAATGCGTTTGGTGTTTATCAAAGAAACGTATCCAAAAGGAACACTGAGTCTCAACAAAAATAGCAAAGCCATAGAAAATGTAACTTATAATTGTACCTCAGGATATTCTGACAATCCAGACAAAAGCTGTCAGTGGTTCAGTTCTTATTGTTTTATGAATGTAAAAACGCTCAGGATGATAATTTGATAGTTATTATGAAGACATTTTCTTCAAGGTCTCACAGACCAACATCTGCTTTAATTCAATGCAGAGAAGCTTTGAGTCTGCAGTATCAGTAATGTGCTGTGTGCATTGTCTCCAGCAGACGGTGCTCTGAAAACAGGTTTTGTTTTTAGCTTCTTCTCAGAATGTCAGCAGGTAGTTTGAGTTTATTTCTTTTACTTAACATTTTCTTATCTAAAGCAAAGTAAACCCAGAGCCTAAACACATCTTGTGTTTTAAAGTTTCTCTAAAGTTTCTTTAGCTTAAAAAAAGAGAACATTTATTGTCCCAGATTTTGATATCAGAGGTTTTGGCATCACCTGGTTTTGCAACAATGAAATAAGGGAAGAGTTTCTCAGTGAAAGTCTCTCTATGAGTGTAGATGTGACTCATGTCTTTAGAGTCATAGAAGGACACCTCTCCTCTGTCATAGTCCAGCTGGACTCTGATCCTCTGGAGACTCTTCTTCACTGTGACAGTGTTATCTGCACCATTTGTATGTTTTCCATTGTAATGCCATAAACACCACATTCCATAAGCTGGTGAAGTGTATAACAATCCCTTCCTGTCGACAGACTCCTTAACCAAACCCACACTCCAGTACGGATGATCTCCCACCTCCACCTTCCAGCTGTGTTTCCCTGAGCTGAAGCCATCAGAACCAAAAACATTGGCGTACTTAGTGTTTCTCTCTGGATTATCAGGAAGCTGCTGCCATGTGTCTTCAAATCTCAAACTGGTCAGATCGTCAGACAGATAGAGCCATCCACTAGCAGTGTTTGGGTCCAGAATGACAGGAGTGAAGTGGACCTTCTCCATCATCTTCTCCCAGACTCTGAAGGACAGGTTGCCCAGGTGTTTGGCCACATCTATCAGAGCTCCTGAGACCAGCTGTGGATCAGACAGTGAGCTCTGGGCTCTGGCTCTGCTCTGAGCGGCTTTATAACTGCTGAGGAACGACACGTTGTCTTTCTGCAGCTCTTCTTCAACAGCAGAGATACTGTCTGACAGAGAGGAGATCTGCTCCTGAATCCTCTTCATCTCTCTGATGATGGTCTTCCTCTTCTGCTCCTCTTCCTCCCTCAGAGCTGCCAGTCTGGACTCCTCTTCCTCTTTCAGGAACTGGTGGAGCTTGTTGAACTCTGCTCTGATCTGTCTCTCTGTGGACAACACCTGCTTCTTGGAGTGTTGAATCACATCATCGTATGTTTTCTCCACTTGTTTGTGTTTGTTCCTCTTGTCCTGCAGAGACTTTAGGTCAGATTTCAGCTGCTCCTTCAGATCACTGACTGCTTGTTCTATAGGAACCACTTTGTGACTCTGGTGGAGAGAAAACTCACAGACAGGACACACAGCTCTCTGCTCGTCTTTACAGAACAGTTTAGGGTCTTCTTGGTGTTTACTGCAGACCATCATCTGTTCATCTTCTTTCTTTTCTGTCTCAGATGATCGAGATTTCCTTCTTGCTGCAGAAGAGTCAGTCAGTTCCTTTAGAGTAAAATTCCTGTCTGGATCAGTCTTTGAAGATTTCCTATGCATAATGGGACAGTTCATATTTTTAGTTGGTTCCCAGTACTTTTGCTGGCAGCTTGGACAGAAGCTGTGGTTGCAGCTCAGAAACTCAGGATCTGTGAAAGTCTCAGAACACACACGGCATCTCAGGAAGCCTTCAGACATTTTCAGCCTAAATCTGTCAGTCCAGCTTTTCCCAGTTTCGAATAAAAATCCAACAAAGATTTGTTTTCGGCTCTGACTTCATACCCTGTCATTGTGTTTGTTGGAATGATCTTTCATTCCCTTCTTTGGGGTTTGGTATCAAACCGTCAAGTTACTGTGTAACTTGACGGTTTGTAGGAGCACTTTCTCCTGCTCTTGTATTTCAGCACAGGTCCCTTGTTAAACTAAACAACATAATTGTGTTGCAGTTTGTCGCAATATTATGTTTATGTCTTTTCTAAACTAAGAAAAACAGGGCATTTATAAGACTACAAACATAAAAAGATTAAGTTCACACATCCAACCTTAGACCTCATCAGAAAAAAAGTAAATGAATGACATGAATTGTAAAGTTGATGTTTAACCATGCAGGATAATAACTGGTTTATGATCAGAAGGAGTTCTGCACATTGTTACTCAGAACAAATATGACCTCCTTCAGTCTGTGAGACCTAAGTAGTGTTGGAAAGGTTCAGAAATCTTGACCTTTAGCACACATCAAAATACACCTTCATCATGACATTATTCCACAAACTGCACTCTTGAAAATCTGAAAATGCGCTGTTAGGCTTAACTCTTTATTTAGAGACGTGATTATACTGTATGAAGCAATCCTTTTTAAAGTATCTTTTTCTGGTAGTTATAACTTTCAAAGTGTTTAAATGAATGCAACGTTTTACTTCCCCCTGCTAAGAATCTTTCAGTACATGCCTGAGACCTTGATTGAAATAATTGGGAAACTGTTCTCCAAGATGTAAACAAAAAGATTTGGAAAAAACAAACAAACACAAATAGTGGGAACTGTTTCTTAATGTTCAACAAAATGCAAAGCGGCGGGGCTCCCTAAATTCTTCTGATTGCTTTATTTCTGTATGCTGGTTGGTGCTGAGTGTCAGGAGTCCGGGGTGTTTGTCTGTGTTTCTCTGTCTGTCTGCTTCCTGTTGCTCTTTAGCGGCTCCGTTAGCTTCGGTTAGCTCCGGGTTAGCTCAGTTAGCTCATAGCTACATTGGCTCAGAGTTTGATGGAGGTCAGTCATCCGTCACCACCCTCACAGCTGCACTCTTAGCTCAACCTCTTTGCCCATTTTCTTTTTGTATTCTCCGGGTGTGGTGAGACGCGGCCAAGATGGCGGTGGTGGGAACCGCCCACTGGGCTTCAATTCAGATCTTCAGAAACCTTCTGGTGACGTCACGGAGGCTCCGTCCATCTTTTATATACAGTTTATGGTCTGCACAGAGCAGGAGGGCGACGGGAGAGGGAGAAAGGGGAGGGTGTATACAACAGGGGAAGACGACAGGCTGTGACAGCAGTGCAACATAAGACTATACAGCAAATGCAGAATTAAATAAAACTGAAAAGGCCAAATGTTTTGTCAGGTTAGTCATTTACATGGACAATGTAGTAGTTAAATACAATTTTGTAACCACTGAAGAACTGCTCCCAGGTACATAGACGCACCTAAATGCTAACTTGCATGTTAAGTGGACATGTGCAGTGAGCGTGTTAACATAGACAAACCTTTTTGGCACATTTGGAACCCCATATACCTAGCCAAGAGGCACACTGGTGTTTATTATACAAAGCAATAATTTAATTACAAAATGCAGACAATTTACTTTAGTAGAAAACCAAATAAAAACTTACAGGAACACATCATGAAAATAATACTTCGTAAAATAATGTAAAAGAAGTTGAAGTACAGCTGTTACACTTTCAGTCAAACAGTTTTTAAGAAGAGTTTTATATTTGTTTTTCTTCCATGGTGAAGTATGTTGGAGCAGCTGCTTATCTATGAGGGAGCGTTTAAATAAGCTCATCAGGAAGGACCCCAGACCAGGTGGGGAGACAGATGAACTTCAGACAATGTCTCCCACCCCATGCATGAAGCTGTTGCCTTTACTGCAAGCATTTTCACATGATTGTGTTGAAAGATTTCCACAAGATCGAATTTTATTCAAAAAAAAGAAAAATGCGATTCTTACTGTAAGTTTCCTGATGAATTATTGGTATCTCAATACAACATTAACCGATTTGTGTCTCTCAAAGTCCTGAAGACTTGAGCTCCTGGTATTGCTGTTTTGATAGTTGAGTTAATGCAGCATCCCGTCATGTTGATGTGTAGCATTTCCCTCAGAAATGTTGATGTGCGTGTGGGCTAAAAATCACTGAATGAAGAGAAGAAGGGGGATAGTTACAGTTGATTAAGAGAAAGATTATACTGACCGTGCCAACATCAACTTGTTAGCTAATCAACAAGAGGGGGATACACAAGCTGTCCTTAAATCATTTTTAGGCTCCAATGGAATGAAACACAAATAGGTTGAAATGATGTCTGTAAAGTTCACAGACGCGTTGAGGGCAAATCTAACTCTCCTATTTTTTCTTTTTTACTGTTGACAAAATAGATTCTTTGTTGGTGCAGAAAATGTTTGATCAGGAAATGTCTGCCCTTAGTGATTTTAAAGGGAAAATCAATTCTGTTTTCTGTGTTGTACATTGCTGTGTATTTTATTAGGTCCCCCCTTTTCTGAAGCACTTTGTGACATCTCTCAATGAAAAGGTCAGACGTCCACTTTACCTACATACTTATAAAGGATTTTAAGCTTCTGGAGATTTCTTACTGATCTGAAAATAAAATTTATGTTTGTCATCTTATCTCTTTAACTCTGACTAAACACAAACACAGCTTGTGACTAACAGAAAAGGTAAGGGTCTGGTCAGAATGTTAAATCCACTTAACATGATAATGAACATCATAATAAACATCATAATTCTGGGCTTTTAATGATTTGGTTGAACTCAAAACAATCTGAAAACGCAAAGTAATTCAGAGAATTGATAAAAAGACATTTGAATTAAAAAAAAATCAAAGAAATCTTAGCTTGGCAGATCTTGATGTCACAAGTTTTGGCATCACCTGCTGGATAGACATTAAAGTAAGGGAAGAGTTTTTCAGTGAAAGTCTCTCTATGAGTGCAGATCTGAGTCCTGTTCTCTGAGTCGTAGAAGGACACCTCCCCTCTGTCATAGTCCAGCTGGACTCTGATCCTCTGGAGATTCTTCTTCACCGTGAGAGTCTTACCATCAACATCAGTGTATTTTCCATCACGATAGAGTAAACACCAGATTCCGAACTTTGTTGAAAGGAAGTGAGAGAGATTTCTTTCACCAGATTTTTTAACCAAACCAACAGTCCACTCAGGATGATCTCCGACCTCAAACTCCCAGCTGTGTTTCCCTGAGCTGAAGCCATCAGAACCAAAAACTGTGTTGCTGCAACTGTTTCCTTCTGGATTATCAGGAAGCTGCTGCTTCGTGTCTCCATGTCTCACACCGGTCAAATCATCAGACAGATAAAGTCTGGGGTGAGCAGTGTTTGGGTCCAGAATGACAGGAGTGAAGTGGACCTTCTCCTTCATCTTCTCCCAGACTCTGAAGGACAGGTTGCCCAGGTGTTTGGCCACATCTATCAGAGCTCCTGAGACCAGCTGTGGATCAGACAGTGAGCTCTGGGCTCTGGCTCTGCTCTGAGCGGCTTTATAACTGCTGAGGAACGACACGTTGTCTTTTTGCAGCTCTTCTTCAACAGCAGAGATACTGTCTGACAGAGAGGAGATCTGCTCCTGAATCCTCTTCATCTCTCTGATGATGGTCTTCCTCTTCTGCTCCTCTTCCTCCCTCAGAGCTGCCAGTCTGGACTCCTCTTCCTCTTTCAGGAACTGGTGGAGCTTGTTGAACTCTGCTCTGATCTGTCTCTCTGTGGACAACACCTGCTTCTTGGAGTGTTGAATCACATCATCGTATGTTTTCTCCACTTGTTTGTGTTTGTTCCTCTTGTCCTGCAGAGACTTTAAGTCAGATTTCAGCTGCTCCTTCAGATCACTGACTGCTTGTTCTATAGGAACCACTTTGTGACTCTGGTGGAGAGAAAACTCACAGACAGGACACACAGCTCTCTGCTCGTCTTTACAGAACAGTTTAGGGTCTTCTTGATGTTTACTGCAAACCACCATCACCTGCTTTTCTCCTTTTTCTCCCTCTGATGATCCAGATTTCTGTCTTTCAGCAAAAGAATCAGCCAGTTCCTTCAGTCCAAAATTTACTCCTATATTCTCCTTGGAAGATCTTTGTTTGCAGATGGGACAGTTGTTGTTTTTAGTTTGTTCCCAGAATTTCTGCAGACAGCTTGAACAGAAGCTGTGGTTGCAGCTCAGAGACACAGGATCTCTGAACGTCTCTGAACACACATGGCAGCTCAGATAACTTTCCAAAGGAGCTTTCTCTGCCATTTTGTTTAGAATTTTTTCAACAGCAAGACTCACCAAAAATTTCAGCTGCTTCTTCCTAAAATCTTCAAAATGTTTGTTGGTTTTTCAGCAGAGCGCCAACACCCAGTAATCGCATCTCAGCTCAGTTCGATAACATTTTAAACTATACTTTCTGTAGTTTAACCTGTCAGTCACATATGTTAAAGCAACAATCTGCTGTGGGAGTTTGTCTCCAATAGGAGGTGCTGTCAGAACATATTTCCCAACTAGACAGTGGCCTTCTGATTTAGAGTTATAGTCATCTTGATGAAACATAACATGAACATATACATTTCAGTATACCTTAAGATGGAATACATAACAAAATGCCCACATCGTTTAACAACAAAATCTGACCATGTTTGGCTGACAAATATATTTTTGCTATTGTTGATCCTTCGACTGATAAAGGCGCTGCTGTGTTTTTAAGGGGTTAAAATTAACTGGTATCAAAAAAGTGAAGTATGACAAAAAAGATAAATATATGTGAAGAAACAATAAACAAGAACAGAAATTCAATCAATTTCAGAGTAAATTCTGTCTAATCCTTACGTCATAAATGACGTAAGGATTAGACAGTTTTCTCACATACTTTTATTGAGTTTTATTCATAAATGTGGATCTCCTCTACAGATGGATTCTGAATGTTTTAGAGTCATGGGGAGTTTTAGACAGCTGTTCATGGCCCCTGTAGTGAAGAGATAATACTAAATATCTTTCGTATAGTGATATGAATGCCCACCAGCCTGTCATCAGGGTGGATGACGCCATCATCGACCTCCTGCACCGAACTCTGACTCACCTGGCGAAGCTTGGAAGCACTCGAGTTCTTTGATTTCTCCAGTGCTTTCAACACCATCCAGACAGGACTACTGGGGGACAAGCTGGAGCTATCAGGAGTGGACCACCACATGTCGCAGTGGATACTTGATTATCTGATAGGATGCCCTGCGTTATGTGAGGACACAGGGCTGTGTCTCAGGCAGGCTGGTCTGCAGTGCTGGGGCTCCACAGTACCCTGAGCTAAAGCCAGCAGAACCAGAAACATTGGCGTATTTAGTGTTTCTCTCTGGATTATCAGGAAGCTGCTGATTTGTGTCTCCACGTCTCACGCCGCTCAGATCATCAGAAAGATGGAGCCATCCACTAGCGGTGTTTGGGTCCAGAATGACAGGACTGAAGTGGACCTTCTCCTTCATCTTCTCCCAGACTCTGGAGGACAGGTTGCTAAGAAACACTAAAAAAACAACAAGCACAGAGTTGTGCATTTCAGTCGTTTTGTGAAAATTTTGCATAAAATACTTTGGCAAATTATATCTTCAACTGTGAAGAGTACATTTTATGTGACTTTATTATTTATTTCATTTTTTTCTAAGTCTGATTGTTGAAATTCAACACAATTGTGAGACAAAATAGATATTTTTTCTTCCTTTGCCGGTTTTTAGCTTTATACACTTCTAACAAAGCCAATTACGTAATGAACTTGAGTAAAATGATGAGAGCAGTGAAGGAAGATGGATTGAGGCTTTTGGCTTTTAATAAAGACATTTACTAAAAGGAACCACTGAGTACTGACTTTTAATATCTATCAAAAAGTAAACAAACCCAAAGACAGGGAAACTTTAGAAATGTTATTTAAGTTCAACATTTTCTCAAAGATAATTCTGTAAATCGGAGAAAAGCTGTCATTATAGTTCTTGTTTTATTGTTGTTGGTAAAACCCCCTCAGTATAACATTTTTCTGTCTGATTGTCACCAACAGGTCTCAGCTTTGTGTTCAATAAATGTGCTAAAAATGTAATTTATCTTTGTGGTGAGTATTTGTCTTCGGCAGGTGGTGCTGTGGGAACATCTTTCACTGCAGAACATTATTTCCTCTCTTCAATCCAAAATCATTTAGTTCAGGAAAATAACTTCTCCAACACCTCAGTGGGTTTTACTTTAAAAATACAAAAATGCAAAACATTTATATCAAGAAACAAACAACTGTAGACTGAACAATTTATAAATCTGTGAACATTCACATAGATATTGCTGAACTAAATGTTTAAGGTTTGCAACTTTAAAAAGGACAGAAGTGTTTTCTGCCATTTTTACAACCGAAGTACTCACCAATGTTTTCACCAGCTTTATAGTTTAAAATCTTCAGTGTTTTTCTCACACAGAGTCCCTAAAACAAAGTAACCACATCCCAGACCTGATTTTCTTTTACTTCTTAATCACGTCAAACAATCTGTTGTGTGATTTTGTCTCCAGAAGGTGGTGCTGTGGAAACATCTTCAACAAAAAGTGACAAACACTGATGAGGAGATTAATTTGTATTTAAAAATAATATTTCAGCTATAATAAAAACTTTAATAAACACATGTTCACAAGTCCTGGACTTTGTTATTATACATACTTGTATGAATGCGCTTATGATTGGCTCATTTGGCAAGGGGCAAATATTTAAAGGGTCTCGAGCTTGAGGGTGTGGACTGGCAACCTGTCCAGGGTGTACCCCGCCTCTCGCCCCTTGACCGGTGGAGATAGGCACCAGCCCCCCCGAAACCCTGCATTAGGATGGACGGGTACAGAAAATGGATGGATGGATGGAACCTTGAGGGTCGCTGCTGCCGCCAATTTGTTTCATAGTTCTCAATTTGGACAAAAACACATCAGAATTCTAATAAACATCTAGTTTAGTCAAATTGTTTCGTATTTATTTTAAACATAAAACCATGCTTCCTCTCATGAAACGTGCTGTCAGTTGAAACAGCTGGCCTTCCTTTCACCGGTCACTGAACATTGGTCTGATGTTTTGGGGTTTGGACCATCATACTGTGTTGGTGTGTACTCAGCAGGTAATTCTGGGATGTTTACAACCACCTCACCAACAACGGTGAACATCCAGTGAACTGACATTGGGACTTGAAGTGTCGACTGTTTCCGAACGATATAAGCTAGACTTGAGTCGGCACACTGATGCTCTTTTCTGGAGGGATCAAAGCAGACCCTACCTGTTAAGGAGACTGAGATCCTTTAGATTGCAGGTGGGTCTCCAGAGGACATGTTTGATTGTGTGGTGGCATCAGCCATCTTTTATTTAGTCTTTATTTTATCAGGAAGTTCCTTTGAGCTAAAATCTCTTTTTCAACTGAGTACTGGCCAAGAGGCACGCCAGTGTACAGTATACAAAACAAAATAAAAGTTGCACACAATTAAAGCATGGAAATTTTACTTTATAAAAACCAAATAAAAACTTACAAGAACACAGCATAAAATTAGGACTTCATAGAATAATTTGAAAGAGGTTGAAGAATAGCAGTTACACTTTCAATGAAACAGTTTTCAAGAAGATTTTTTAATATGTTCTTTTTCTATGCTGTAGTATGTTGGAGGAGAGGCTTATCTACCACTGAGGAAGTGGTTAGTTAAGCTCATCAGGAAGGAACCGGTGGTGGGAGAGAGAAGAACCTTGGACAATGTCTCACCCCACACATGAACCTGTTGCCTTTTTCGCAGGCATTCCCAAAATAATTCAAATGAAAATGTAATTATTTCAGATAGTTCCTGATGAATTGAAAGAATCTCAATACAATATTTAGGGATCCATGTCTCTCAAAGCTCTGAAGACTTGAGCTCCTGGTATTGCTGTTAAGATCGCTGAGCTAATCCATGTTGCTGTGCAGCGTTTCCCTCAGATGTGTGCAGAGCATCACTGAATGAAGAGAAGAAGGGGCATAAGTACAGTACATTAAGAGGAGGATTAGACTGACCATGCTGACATCAACAAAAGGGGGTTAAACAAGCTGTGCTCAAATCCTTTTTACCCTCAGACTGAATATAACCCAAGTGGGCGTAAATAATGTCTGTAAAGTTCACAGATGATATAGGATCAAAACTAATGCCCTTCTTTCTTGTTTTACTTTTGACGAAGTAGATTGTTTGTTGGCACAGAAACGTTTTTATCAGATGTATAAATAGTTTTAAAACGGCAAGATTTCCCTCTTTTCATGCTTCTAGGCTTTTTGATTCTTCAGAGAATTTGCTCTGATCCGTCACAGCAGAAACACAATTGACTTTATCACTTTTACGGGAGTGCACATGTATTGTTAATCAATATTCAGAGATTTACTTCAATGAGATGCATATTTCAGTTTTTGAGCTGATTATGAGATTCACTTGCTGAGTGTTTTGACTGATCTGCAGAACACTGAGGCTAAACTGGGGCTGCATGGTTCTACTTATAGCGGCTTGATGAAACTTTGGAAGTTGTACCTCTGCACTGGGATGAGCCAATACAGAATAAATTCAGAGTAAGACAGATTGCGATCTCCAAGGGTCATTCATCGATGTGCTCATGGAGTAAATTTGACTTCCTGGGAAGCTTTACCACTGTTTCATGTTTTCTCCAAGTCTGCTGGGTCCAAAAAATGCTAGAAATGGCTTTGTAAACCTTTCCATACAAATAATTGTATTTATTTATTTTATTTAACCTTTATT
The DNA here is from genome assembly GCA_963556495.2 of Valencia hispanica. Lineage (NCBI taxonomy): Eukaryota > Metazoa > Chordata > Actinopteri > Cyprinodontiformes > Valenciidae > Valencia > Valencia hispanica. The sequence continues at coordinate 50,800,622 of OY747704.1, forward strand.
TATCCAGGTAAACTGTTTGAGAACCTCTTCTTATTTACAAACAGACCACCTACTTTGGTATTCTTTTTGGTCTGTAAATGTCAGTGACTTTGTTGATCTGTTGGTTTTTGAGATTATTTAGACATTACAGAAGTGACAGTTTGAGAAAAGAAAAGGAATGACTTCACGTGAGTGAGAGTTTTCTCCGAGGTGAGCCTGAGCTCATCTCTACCTCACTTTAATGCATCTGTTGATTAAAGGTGAAAATGGCCGAATCAAAAATAAAAACAACTGAGAAATATAATATCCTATAGTTCATTTATTTATATTATAACTGGTACAGTTCTGCCTCACACCCTTCCCTTGAATGTGCGTCCAATGTGTTCAATCTGACTTAACTACTGCAGGTAGACACTGATAGTTGATACTTATTTCACATTCAAAGTCTTCAAAAAAAATCAAAACCAAGTCTTTCATGAAGATGTATCATAAATAACCTTAAAGGGCTAATCTTTTGACCATGCAGCCATAAATTAGTTTGTGGGCAGTATATCAATGATATGAAATGAGTCATGTGAAACTGATGCATTGTGTCAAACTGAAACAAAATAACAGGCTCATCTTCACAACAACCGTCATGTCAACCTAGGCTTTAATGTTTGTATCTTTACTGGTCCTGTTTTCCCTTCCTGTTCCCTGTTACATCGTTCTCTCAGTTACTCTTTCATCCGTTTCTACTACTTATTTGCAACTGTTTAATTTTTTTCCAAACCATTAACTTTTTTTTTGTCTCCTGTGTTCTCATTGTTTGTTGATTCATTTTCTCCTTGTCCTGCAGACAGATTTTGTCTTGTCTTTTTGTCTTTAGACTTTATCCTTGGTTTTTATATTCTCTATTAATAACAAGCTATTGAATAAATGCATTCCGTCTTTCTCTTGTCCTTCACGATCTTCTTCTGAGTGATGTTTTTCCTTTCTTTCCTCCAACTTTCTTTAATCTTAACATCAGGAAATGTTTCTTCCCATTTTCACTTTAACTTCTCCCATCTTTTTCCAACTTCTTGTCCTCCCTCCTTTAATTTTTTCCTTCCCTCTTGTCTCTTCCAGTCCCAGAGACTCAGAGGAACGTCATCGTGGAGCATCTCCAAGCTCAGGGCTCCAGACACAACAAACCTAAAGCCCTCTGCAGGGATGGAGAGTCAGACAGAGAACAATGAACAACGTTAGCAACAATAAATGGACACAAGTCATTACCAACCTTATGAGCCATTCTGCTGATTTAAGGGGAACATTATCTTGCCCTTTGTGCTGAAACATTTTTTAAAACCCTGAAGTGCTTTTTGAATAGTTTGGTAAAAACACCATGGAGACAGTAACACAGCTTCTCTCCTCAGCTCAACTAAAATGTTCATCTATTTTCATGCTCGTCATTTTCAAGGAATAGAATGACTCAATTAACTCTGCTGTTCTAACTTTTTTTTAGTTTAATAGTTCTAATAAATTTTTTAATATTTGAGCACTGTTAGAGATAATACAGGAAATAGCTTCAAACCACCAAATAGTTCACTTGATAAGCCGATTTATCCTTAAAAACCAACATTTGTCTGCACTTCAGCCATGTCGGTTTTGATCCATTTCAGGCCCTGTTAGCCTTAATCCCATTTCACACCTAGTCCTACAGTACATTAGGGGTGTTCTGATGTTTTTTTTGTAATACGGAAGTAGGGCTATCAAACTTTTTGCATGCTTGTCCAAACTTGAAATTAATGTGTACAAGCTGCACAACAAAAAGACGTATTAAAATGTTTTACATTTACAAATATTCCTAACAGCTATTTTCACATCTAGTAGGCTGGAGAGGCAGAGTACACCCTGGACAGGTCGCCAGTCTATCATAGCACAACACAGAGACACACAGGATTACAACCATGCACACACTTACTAATAACTAAGGAAAATTTAGAGAGACAAATGAACCTAACAGTCATATTGTCGGACTGTGGGAGGCAGTGTAGTACCCAGAGAGAACCCACACATGCACAGGCACAACATGGAAAGGGTCCTACAGCTTTCAAATGTGTCCCTGGGCCAACACACCTGAATCCAATGCCAAAATTACATCCCCAGCACGCAGTCAAATTCTACCAAGTCCTACTAGTGACCTAGTTATTAAATGTAGGTGTGTTGAAGCCCAAAGATATCTAGAAGTAACAGGACCCTGACCCTCGAAGTTTAACACCCCTGAATTAAAGTGTTAAACTTTTTAGGAACAGTAAATGCAGCATGATTTGAAATGGTCAGAGTTGGAAGTCTGACAAACCATATTTCATTGTAGATTTGTTTATGTTGTTAAAGTTAGTAGTGATGCAACCATGAGGGGTCATAAGCCGGTGATTTCTTGTGCTGGTCCCAAGTCCGGAAAAACGCAGAAGGTTGTGTCAGGCAGGGCATCCGAAGTAAAAGTTAAGCAATATCAAATATATGTGACTCACAAACATGAACTACATACCGGATCGGTCGAGGCCCGGGTTAACAACGACCGCCACCGGTGCTGTTGACCCACAGGCTGCCGTGTTTGTAGGAAGCGAGCGAAGAGGAAACTCAAGAGTTTGGAATTGAGAGTAGGGACTTTGAATGTTGGGACTATGACAGGTAAAGCTAGAGAGCTGGTAGACAAGATGCAGAGAAGGACGGTGGATATGTGTGTTCAGGAGACCAGGTGGAAAGGTAGCAAGGCTAGAAGCTTAGAAGAAGGGTTCAAATTGTTCTACCATGGTGTAGAAGGAAAGAGAAATAGAGTAGGAGTTATCTTGAAGGAGGAGCTTGTTAGGAATGTTCTGGAAGTGAAAAGAGTGTCAGATAGGCTGATGAGTCTGAAGCTTGAAATTGAAGGAACAATGATCAATGTTGTTAGTGGTTATGCCCCACAGGTAGGATGTGAGTTAGAACAGAAGCAAAAATCCTGGAGTGAACTAGATGATTTGATGCAGTGATGCAGTGAGTTGAGACCGTGGTGATTGGTGCAGACTTTAACAGACATGTTGGTGAAGGGAACTGAGGTGATTAGGAAGTGATGGGCAGGTTTGGTATCCAGGATAGAAACAAAGAAGGACAGACGGTGGTAGACTTTGCGAAAAGGATGGAAATAGCGGTTGTAAATACTTTCTTCCAGAAGAGGCAGGAACATAAGGTGACTTATGAGAGTGGAGGTAGGAGCAGTCAGGTGGACTACATCTTATGAAGACGTTGTGACATGAAGGAGATTTGTGAGTGCAAGGTAGTGGTAGGCGAGAGTGTAGCTAAACAACATAGGATGGTGGTCTGTATAGATGAAACTGATGGTGAGGAAGAGAGAAAAGACAGAGCAGAGGACCAGGTCGTGGAAACTGAAAAGAGACAAGTGTTGTAAGGTTTTCAGCAAGGAGTTGAAGCAGGCTCTTGGTGGCCAGGAGGTGCTCCCAGATGACTGGACAGCTACAGCTAATGTGATTAGGGAAACAGGTATGAGGGTACTTGGAATGTCATCTGGAAGGAGAGGACTGAGGGGAGTAGACAGGAGTACAGGGTGATGCAGCGTATGGTGAAGGTAGAGGTGGCAACGGCCAAACAAAGGGTGTATGATGACTTGTATGCTAGGTTGGACAGTAAGGAGGGAGAGAATGATTTGTACAGGTTGGCGAGGCAGAGAGATAAAGATGGAAAGGATGTGCAACAGGTTAGGGGGATTATGGATAGGGATGAAAATATACTGACAGGTGCCAAGTGTGTGATTGGAAGATGGAAAGAGTACTTTGAAGAGCTGATAAATGAGGAAACCGAGAGAGAATGTAGAGTAGAAGAGGTGACTGTTGTGGATCATGAAGTCGCTGAGATTAATAAGGATGAAGTGAGGAAAGCTTTGAAGAGGATGAAGAGGGGAAAGGCAGTTGGTCCTGATGACATACCTGTGGAGGTATGGAAGTGCCTAGGAGAGGTGGCAGTAGAGTTTATGACTAGGTTCTTCAACAAGATCTTGAAGAGTGAGAAGATGCCTAAAGAATGGAGGAAAATTGTTCTTGTACCAATTTTTAAGAACAAGAGAGATGTACAGAATTATGGCAACTACAGAGGAATAAAGCTAATGAGTCATACAATGAAGCTGTGGGAACGGGTGGTGGAAGCTAGGCTTAGGTCAGAAGTGAGCATTTGTGAGCAGCAGTACAGTTTCATGCCAATAACGAGTACTAAGATGGAGGTGGGATGGCATCAAGGATCTAACGGTGTGTACACACCAAAGGGTCAAAAACGCGTTGCACGCCAAAGTTGGATGCTTGAACATTTGCAGCTCGACGCGTGTCCAAAGCGAATTGGACGCGTGTCAAAACGCCACTTGTGGGAGGAGCTAGTGTGAGATGGTGTTTTTGCAAGATGGCAGCTGTCGATCTAGTGCTGGAAGAGAGAGCCTCCATTCTCTATTTACTCTGGCGCAGGTTTGCAGGGTCAGTAACGTAAAAACTTTCTAAAGTGCATTGACTTTACATGTAAACCTGTAAATGCACTGTAAATGCACTGTTAGCTCCTTCTTGTTTGCTTTGGTGATGGACAGGCTGACAGATGAGGTTAGACAGGAGTTTCCATGGACTATAATGTTTGCAGATGACATTGTGATTTGCAGTGAGAGCAGGTACAGGAAAAGCTAGCGAGGTGGAGGTATGCACTGGAAAAGAGAGGAATGAAGATTAGTCACAGTAAGACAGAATACATGTGTGTAAATGAGAGAGACACAAGTGGAACGGTGAAGTTACAGAGAGTAGACAAGTTAGACATGCAGATTATTTCTACAAATACAATCAGTAGATCAGTAAATTCCACCATGGTACCATGATAAGATGCAACCTGTGCAGTACTGTAAGCCCAGTCATGAAATTTCATCATCACTAAGCTTTCCAGCATCAGCTATTAGTTTAGTACAACAATGTGTAAGCTTTTGGCCCACTCAGTGGTAAGCACACCAGGGACAGCTAATGCTGAGGTGCATACTGTGGAGAAGTTGCCAACTTTCTACAGAGTTATTAACTACAGACAAGTTGCTTCAGTTATCATAAGATCAACATTTCTGCATGTGGTGCATTTCAGCAGGCTTGATTACAAAGAATAAAGTAAAGTAGGAGAGGTGGGTGATTCACATTTAAATCGTCAGGATATATTGATTTAATTTAAGGCTTAAAATGAATTTTTCAGATTAGCCAGATGGTTCGATATTCTGACTGTTACAGCTATATGTCACAATACATCAACAGAACCAAGCTGCTGAACTGAATCAACAGGAGACTGTCAATGTAGAACCTAACAGTCTGCGAGGCTACTATGGCTCAGTGAGTAGAGTAATCAGCTTGGAATCTGAAAGTTGTGGGTCTGATACCAGCTTCCTCCTGGAGACTCTTATCCTAACGATATATGCATATCGTTGTATCAATATATTTGTTCTTATGATTGCAATTGGGTGAATGTAGCTGTAGTGTAAAGCCCTTTGTGTGGTCAGTATGACTAGAAAGATTAGAAAAAAAGACAATTTACCTTTCAGTGAAGCCAGGACAGACGAAACTATTGAAAGACACACAATGAGGTAAAACTATGAGAGTAGAATCAAGGATCTGGTAGCAAACTATGGACAACCTCAATTTATTTTTCATCAGATGATGATCCGTTGTGAGCGGACAAAGGACTAGGCAAACAAAAAAGGGACAGACCTAAAAATGAAAGAATGCAATATAAGATATAAACTGAGGCAAACCCATCAAAATTTACCAAGAACTATGAAGATTTACAGACCAAGAAATAACAAGTCCCTCTGGGGCTTTTGTTTCAAATCTTTCCAGCTTTCTTTTTACGTACAAGGACAAAATGATCATAAAGATCATTCACCTTTTTATGTCATTCTTATCTTTTTATGTCTGTAAAGATCTATGCTGTAGATGAAGAAAGTGAAAAAAAGAGCAACAGTGAAATAAAAGCTGTAAGCTGGTTTAAAACCTTTACAATTAGCCTGTTTTCTGGACAGCTGCTGTCTGATTAGCTCCACATTACAAATCCTCTTAAGGACCAACAAAAGAACAAAATACATTTATTTAAATAATAATGAGCATCTACTTTGGGGGAAAATCTGGATTTCAATAGTCAGTATTACATTTAACATATGGAAGAGGTGTATTATTCTAGGAGTTACTGTTGCATCAGGAAAACCACCCCGGGGGAGCTCCTGCAACAATGCCAGCAACGAGTTCCATATTTTCTTTTCCTGCTTAAAAATCCGCAAAACTCCCTATTAACAACACATGACAAGAACTAAAAACGTTTAGGTTGCAACTGAAGAGAATTCATGCCCCCCCTGACAGAATGGAACCCTGGGTGGTGAGCCATATCTGCCCTCCACTGTGTTGCATGAACTAAAATTATTATTTGCTCCCAAGAAAGGTTCATGTTGATACACTAAGCTCCGGTGAAAAGGAAAACAGCAGGAAACTTGCATCAAAGTTCAAGTAATAAATGTAAGAGTCCAATATTTTGACCTTTTTAGAGTATATTTGATCTAAATAAGTGATAACTCAATGCATTCTTCTCAGCTAAAAACTAATCTCTAAAATAATAAAAAGGTCACCGGATTCCTGCAACCGTTTCTGCCAAAAGCTTAAGACGCTTCCTTATGATGTATTTTCCTCCTTTATTTGCAGCTGCAGCCGAGATTCTGCGAGCTGCGTGTTGTTTAACCAACAGACGTCTCGTTAAACACATCTCTATTCATTGGCACATTATGTTTCCTGACATCAGCTCTATGAGGGGGTCACAGTTCTGCAGACTGAACCCAAACCTGTACAGAGTCATAACCACTTGTCTGTTGTGTTCAGTTAGTTTGTGACAGGTTGATTTTGCTCCTTGCAGAGAGGAAATAGCAACAGCCTCTTTGTTCAACACTGTTTTCTGAGAGCATGGACTACTTAAAATCATTACTATGGAATTCAGCATCAGAGTCATTAACATTTTGTTTTCTCAACTGGATGCCAGAGTTGAAAAGATTTTTCATTTAATGATGATTAATTGTCCAGAAAACTGAAAAAGAAAACTCATTTACAGTGATCAGCAAAGATAATTTAAGAAAACATGGACATTATTTTAACAGTCGAACCATTAAAAACAACCTTTGAGTCACAACTTTAAGATTTTAGGAAGACGAGGCAGTCAATTCAGCTCTACACCCACGAAAACAACTTCAGTAAAGACCTAGCAGAGAAAAGAAACATGCTTTTATTGCACAACCTTTACTGACTCTAATTAATTTCAAAGAAAATTATTGTGAAAATTAAACTTGTAGGCATTTCTGGAGCTTTTTCTGTCTGCCTCTTTGCTTGTGTATGTTAGCCTTACAATAAAAAAGTCCCGGTTTACTCTGCATCTGGACTCTCTGAGTCCAAACCACAGAAACCAAAAAGCTACACTTTCCTTTTGATCAGCCACGTATTCAGTCATTCTCCTCTCGTATATCTCTGCAAGTCTATCTTGTGGCCTTCTGTTACTGAATAGATGTTTTCTACATCCTGTTTTCTTCTACAGATCTTTTTATTTGAAGACTTAAACAATATGATGTCTTAAATTAAAAGAGAGCAAATGTGACCACTTCAGAGTCATATCAGTGTTTGCGGTTACTGCTGCCTTTTTCTTTATGTTGTTGTGAATTTTCTTGTGGTCAGTTCTGGAACCAGAGCTGAGACTGTCCACATTTCTGGGGTAGAGAGTTCACCTCAGAAATCCAGTCTATTTTTTGGCAGATGATATTTGCTGTGATGGCTTCGCTTCGTGACATTTGTCTCTGCCAGCCTCTGCTGCCTTATTGCCTTATTTATAACATGCAGTTGTTATCCTTGGGACATGCATAAATCACCCAAAACAGCAAGGATACGGAGACATTATCCAGTTTTCATCAGGTTGTTTCGTAAAAAGAAGTTTTAAACTGCAGTGGTGTTGTTTTAAACAGGTGATAAACAAACTGTAAACCTCGTTTTCCATCTCTGAGTGTTTGAGAGCATTTATCTTTGTTGAAATGTTAATAAATGAGAGAATGTCACTTGAGATGGCTGCTGGTGAAGACATTTTCTCTGTAGCCTCCTCGGAGGATTAGGTTCAGAGCTTTCATGTCATGACAGGTGCTTTAGGTAACCTGACGGTGCCTAGAAATGTCTTTCTCACATAAAGAGAGCTTACAATCTCCTCCAAAAATGCAGATGAAGAAAGAAGTTGCTTTCTTGCAGCACTAATGAGAAACAGGTGTTTGATGTGAAGACAAATGCAGCTGGTAAAGAGAACTATAAAAATGAGGCAAATTAAACAATTGTGAGTTAATGGTAAAAACAGAGCACTAATAGGCAGCAGAAAACTATTAAAACAAAACACAAAAATTAAACCGAAGAAGAAAATCACACTGCAGATGCAAACAGAACTGGTGGGTTCACATGCACGCATGAATATCATGACCTGTTTTAACCAAAGTTTATACATTTTTACTCAGGTTGAAGAACTTCTAAAACTTTATTGTTTGTTTTATCCGTTTAATAACCAGTTTTAAATACCATTTTGGATCATTGTCCCATTGGAACTTCCAGCCGTGTCCAAGTTTCTACCATCAAATTGAAGAATTTGAAAGGTTCATCAGACCTGTGGCGTGATGCTGTCATCACCAGCATGCTTGTTAGCTTACAAAACAGTGAATGACTCTGCACCAACTTACATTAACAATCTGTTGTCATATCAACAGACCACTCAGGACTTCTGGTTCAAGTCTACCCTTACGGGAAAGTCACATGAGCTTGAACATGTTCTTCACATGGGATCGCATGTCATCCCATGTGGGATGGTTAACCACATGTGTAGCACACATAGACTTCACATGTATGGTCTTACGTGGGTTTCACATTTTTCTCACATGTAATCAGACTTCACATGGGCTTCACATGTAATTTCCCATTGGTTTCACACATATTTTTCACATGTAGGTTTCATGTGGAACATAACATGTTTCACATGTGGTTTACATGTTATCACATGGGCTTCACATGTCAAATGTCCATATGTTTCACAGTTTATTACCATGAAAGTGTTCCAAATTCACATGGGAAATGTGTGCAAAACACAGGTGGTCACATGTCCTTCACATCTCACATGTTTTCCAACATGTTTTTACATGTGAATTTCACATGGGTCAAAGATTTTTCATATGTGATTACATGTGATCTTGCCCATGTGAAACCATGTGCTTTTTCCGTAATACTCTGCATCCCCAGAGTCAGAACCAAACATGTAGAAGCAGCCTTCCGTTTTCATAATCTGCATGCATAATCATAATCCACTAGTCTGAAACAAACATGCGGAAAACTGCAAAACTGCTGAAACTATGAGTTCCTTAAAATCAAGGCTAAAAACCTATTTGTTTAGAGTTGCCTTTGATTAATGACAACTGGAACACAATTAGTCGTTTTTCCAACTTTTCATCACTTTCTTTTATTTTACTACCTCATTATAATGTTTTCTTGCTTGTTTGTTGTTTTATGTTTTCATCGCGTAAAGCGCTTAGAATTGTCTTCTTGCTGAAACATGCTGTACAATAAACTTCCACTGCCTAAACTTAAAACAGAATCTCTGAAAAAGAAATTAATGATGTTGCTACAATGGCCTGGTCCGGCTGTATGGAATGCTGTAAATGGACCTTAAAAAAGAAACAAATCTCTGCAAACATTAATGAACTGACACAACTTTATAAAGAATAATGGTTCTTCAACAACTGTGAGAGAGATTGATGAAGATGAATAGCTGTTGCAAAAAGTGGTCCTACAAGCTAGAATCATGGGATGTACCTTTCATTCTGATTTTATCTTTAACATAGTAATAGTCTGGAATATGTTATCTTTTTGTGCACTCAAGGTTAAATATAAATTATTCTAAAACAACAGGGTGTTCTTTTTTTGTTCCTCAGGTCTGCATTTTTTTATCTTAATAAACTGTAGCTCATGTTATACAAAAAAAGCCCCATCTCAGTCACAGCTCCTTAACTTCTGAGTTAGTTATGGAGCTGTAAGCTCTCCACCGAATGTGTCTCAGTGTCTTTGTGTCACAGGAAGTCCTGTCCAGGAACAAAAATCAGTATTTTATACTCTTGACAGTTTCTGGCGTACGTTGGATCTACTTGGGGGTGTCAGGCTGCAAAGAATGGTTTCTTTTGCTGAATTCAGAGCAGGGTTTGTGCAGCATGAAAGCTTTGACTGCAAGTTTCCTGCTCGAGTTGTTCCAACCTTCTCACCTCAGAAAAGTGCCAAAAACTTTGCAAAAAGAAAAAGAAAAATGTCAGAAAATCGAAATAAAACAAAAAGGGATAGGAATCATAAAAAGTCATAAAAAGCTTGATTGCACTGATTGATTGATTAGGAAGTAAAACATAATCAGGATATAATGAGTCATGGAAAATACTTTGAAATTTTACAACAACTGATTCTCAAAAGATATGTTTGACTATCTTTTTTTTGTATCCAGCGCCATTTTTACTTTTGTTTTCCTGTCTTCACTTGCTGACAAGTCCAGAAAAGCTCATCCAGTGATATCAGTGGGCATAATATGCGATTGTAAAGGAGTTTTAAATTACTCTTCATTGGTTCATATCTATTCTAGGATCCAGCACATATCACCTCCACCAACACACACTGACAGACACGACAAGTTGTCACTTGTGTGCAGAAATGGGATCATGAGGATGTCTTGACTGATTTGGCACCTCTGCACGTTTTAGACGCATATCTGGTGTTGGGAGTAAAATACATCTGTCAGTTTTTTTGTTTAATTCAGATGACAGATATAGATCCACTCGGTCACGTGGAAATTTGAAGAAATGTATTTGTGCTTTTTAATGCTTATATAACACAGAAGCACATTCAGCTGCGGGGAATGTGGATGCCCTTTAACGCTGAGTGATTTTACTCTGTCATTTCTGGTCCGGAGAGTTGCTGGTTCACTCTTACCTGAGGCCACAGAAACACATAGGAAGATAGGTAGATAAACCTTTTGTGTTTACAACCTGCCCACACGGTGTGAAATGGAACACTTTAGTGCTTTATCTTAAAGATCAGTCTGTTCATCCAGGAATAAGAGTGGATTGGATTGTTTTTCCTCAAATAAAATAAAATAAAATTCTTAAAGCTGGTGAGTGTATCTATAGCATTATGAATGATACTCCTTGTGAAGATGCGATGTTGTGGGGCTGTTTCTCTTTGAAAGGCTCTGGGAACCTTCTGAAAGCAGATGGAAGCGGATGGACATTTTAAATAAGGAATTTGGTGGCCTTGAGCAGAAAACTGAAAATGGGTCACGATTGGCTCTTTAATTAGGAGAATGCTTAATGCTGAAGGAGAAATTAACACATAAAAAAATGGTTCACCAGACACGCATCCAGTCTCTATTCATGCAAATCTAGCCAACCAGACCTAAATCCTCTATCTAATCTAGACAACCAGTGAGATGAGCCGCAGACGAGAGAGCATATGAAGACCCAGGCCTATCCCCAGCGATTGTGCAACCCAGGTTAAATCTTATTGGCTTATATGGCTGGTGCTCTCCAGGTAGTGCTTGGGTGGAGGTGGGGGCCTCAGCCTTCCCTACATGGGTGCCCTGGGCCGGTGCCTTGGCTGTTGCTGTCGATGCAGATGGCTCCCCTGATGGCGCTTCCTTACCTGGCTCATCTGTTCTCGGCCCAATGTCCTTGTTTACTGTTGCTTTTAAGTGTGTGCGTGCAGGGGAGATGGGTTGGGAGGATGGGGGGGGGGGGGGGGGGGTATAACTGTGATCATGTCTTTATTTTAATCCGTAAAACACTTTGAGATGCTATTTTGTATGAAGAGCGCTTTATAAATAAAGTTTGATTTGATATTGGAGACTAAATTAAAAGGTATTGTAATTTTTTGAGTGTGAGATTATTGCATTGCATTAACAGAAACAAGACTTTTTCCATAATAGTCCTGTGGTGAAAATCTAATTCTGCTGCAGTTCTAGTTTCTACATGATTAAGCCAGTTTGGACTCCAGCCCTGACCAAATGTTTACAGACTGAGTTTTCCAACAGATGGTCAGCTGAGATTTGCCTGTCAACAGGCTTTTTGTGCTAAATAGATGCTCAGACAAACAAAAGCTTTTGCAACATCCTCGGAAGATTTGCACAAACTGTATGTGTTATGTTCACGTTAGAAGTGTTAAAGGGTTTCATGCAGCACAAATGCTATTGTGTGCAACAGCTGAAGGATGAAATGAAATGAAAGTTGGTTTTAACCATTGTCTCTCAGCTGTATATTAATCTAATCAGTTCTTCCAGTTAGTTAAGTTTCACAATATTTACCCAACCAACAACCACCATTTAGTATTAAAGGTGGTTAAATTAAGCAGAACAACTTAATAAAATTATAATAAATCAAAATAAATTTAAACTGTGAATATTCTCTTTGAATGAACAACTAAATGTGTATATTACTTATTCAGCTCAGTGTATTTGTTTTGACTCAATAAAAGCATCCCTCTTTTGTTGTCTATATCTCTTTATTCCTGCAGGGTCACAGGACAAAGAATCATCCACACAATTTGAAGCAGTGCTTCTCAAGCCTGGTCCATAAGGCACACTGCCCTGCATGTTTTAGATGTTTCCTAATTAGTCTCCCTCCCTCAGTTTCCCTGTTTTCCTTCTCCCGCAGCTGTACCACATCTCCTTTGGTTAGTTCATCTGGTTCATGAGTCATTTTTCACACCTGCCTCCTTAGGCTCCTGTTTTTCATTTGTTCCTTGCTGGATTCTCTATTACACTCGCACCAGTTCCCTGTCTTGGTCTCTTCTGTGAGTTTTTATTTTTCATTATTAAAAACTCTTCACCTTTTTGACTCTGGTTATGCCCGCATTTTGATTCAACTAGAAACCAAAACATTACACTAACTGGTCATGTTTTTAAACTGTGGGAGGAAGCCGGAGTACTAGAGAGACCTCACGCATTCAGAGAATGGACCAGAGAGAGGGATTTGAACCCCTGACCTTCTTGTTGCAAGGCAAAAGTGTTACCAACTAATCCGCTGTTCACCGCACAATACAATTATAAGCATAAATGTAGAATAAAAACTGTGTTTTCATATCACCGTTTGAATACCATGAAACAAGTTTCTTGGAGTTGTTTCTCTCCTGATAGAGTAAAAAAATACCCATGACATTTAGCTTATCCAAAGCTTAGCTTAGCTTATCTTGGCTGATGAAGTAGCAGCTAGATTGTACAAATTCTACTGGATGAACAGTAAATCGTCTAAACATATTTAGCACATGTAAATCTCTGTTTAATGTTTATGCTTTGCACAACACACTAAAATGTTTCCAATTTTAAAAACTAATATTAGATTTTTACCCCATTTACATGCAGTTTGTATTTTTTCTTCAGTCCAACATCAACGCGCATTTTAGGCCAGTTTGGTAGTTTTCAGAAACACTTGATATTTGATGGGACGTGGCACCAAACCACTTTTCATTCATCAAAAAGATCACCACTCTTCCACTTGTCAGTAGGCAACATATTCCCATAAAGCTTATCTGTTAACCTTTACAAGATAAAGAGCTTAACTCACAGCCAAACAGATTTATGTATATTAAAGATCATACGCCACATGTTTTGGCGTTTTGATTAATAAATGAAATTCCTACTGCAGCTGTTTCTAATCAGAACTGTTCTGACAAACGTACATCTTAAATATAAGGGGAATCATTGGAAAAATACAGATTGGAAAAATATTAACAGCATTTACTACTCACCTCTTGAGATACTGATCTGAAGAATTCAGTTAAAGAATCCTAAATGTTGAAGCTTTAACAAACCTGCTAAAATGCTTACTCTGAATTCAAACTGTTGGGGGTTTGTGTTGAATCTCACATCTTTTTCTACACAAAAATAAAGAGTAACATGCAAAAGTACAGTCAGCAGCAGCCGCTTCAATCAACGGTTTTTTCAGATACAAACAGAAAAATTAGAACCCAGCTGGTTACAGATTGTTCTAATTAAGTCAACTTTTACTAAAAAGCTTGCACACATACACACATACAGTAATGCCCATCCAGAGTTATCTTGTAACCAGTTTATCTGGATTTATAAGGACTTCTGCTTGATTACATTACAATTGTTTAAGATTTTTGTCTGTCAAAATATCAAGTAAAGAGGGATTTCGTTTAACAAACCATAATATAAAATATATTTACATTTTGAAAAAAAAAAAATTTTTTCTAAACACAAGAAAGAGAAGTCGCTTTGTGCTGCTTTTATGTTTAAGAATCACAATGCAAAACAGAAAAATTGGACCAGTACCGTAAAAAATGCTGGGGACTTTGGTTTGGTTTAGTTTCTAAGTTTTTAAAGTTTCCATTTTTTATTCAAGCATATTTTTTCAATTGATGTTTTTATTATTTCTGTGCTTAGTCTGATTCTGTTTAGCTATGGTTTCCTTGTGTTTCACTTTTGTGTTCCTTCATTCATAGCCAGACTTCCTCAGTTGCCTCTAGCCTCCTGCACTCTCTAATCAGTCTCACCTGTTCCTTGTTCCTTCCAAGCCTAGATCAGTTCTTGCTGTTATGCCCCCTATTTCAGCCATTTCTCTTGTTTCCATAATGCTTCTTGTTACCACCCTATCTGGATTATGGCCCTGCTTTTAGACTAACTTTGTAAGCTTTTGGCATTTATCATTAATAAATATTTGACTCACCTAAATATTGTTTATCTGTTTTTGGGTCATTCACACAAACTTACTACATATAATCATAACTTTCAAAATGTTCAAAAGTAAAGCAGAAGCAACATTACACAAACCAAAAAAAGAGAACTATATTTTTTCTAGCCTTTTCACACTTTGCTACACAAGGGATGGTTGGAAGGTAAGTCAGAATGCTCAAATACTATATACTATACCTGTGGAAAAGACCCTGAAGAAGAAAAAAAAACTTCTTGACCTATAGCTAATCATTTTCAACTAATATGCGGGACAACTTTTGGACAAACCATTGAATGCACGACAGAGGAATTGTACTGACAGAAGACAAAAATGAAAATTATAGTAAGACAACACACTATGCTTGCAAACAACTCAATGGTCTGGCCTGCTAACTGTAATTTCTGTTTTCAAGATTAGATGTAGATTTTGTTCTGCTTAATGATAAATACATTTATACTTTAACCACATGTGAAAATAAAATATTTTTGCTGTAAATTTTAAGTCAAAGTAAACATAAGAAAACTGTTGTTTTTTTTCAAACTCCTATTATCTGAATAGTTTGTTTCCATAACTTTTCAGCAGCAGAAGCCCCCAGGCTGTAGATACTGCCCTCAAACCTCTGAAGTTTCTCAAATGTAACTTTTAAAATTTTAATACCTTTAGTTTGTGGTTTGTTTCTTCAGAAGCCTCCACACAAGGCCCAAGACATGAGTCTTAGATTAATTTTGCATTTCAAAATTTCAGCTTTGTATGTTAGTGCTTTAATGTCTTGACAGCCTGTCGAGGGTTTAATTAGCCTGCAGGAAGTGACTGAAAATCAATCAAAATGGATGAAAAAAATAGTTGCATTCATACACACCAACATAAATATTCATATGAGTAACGATAGCACCAGATGGATGTACTCGGAGTTCAAAAAACTGCTCCTTGGTGACTTCCATCAGCTCATGAAAAAATAAGCAGTTCCTGTGATTAAAGTCGCCACTACAGTAGATGCCTCATCGATAGTTTTGGCAGTCAGAGGTTCGTCAATTTGCCAACTGCATACAAAAAACATGACATGAATGGAAAAAACAACCATAAAACTACTGAGAGGAACTGTTTCAGAATAAAAACAAAAACTGTTTTTAGTGACCGAGTTTTAAAATAAGTGTTTTTATAACATTTGGAAAATTGCAGAATTGGAAGTTGAAAAAACTTCCTACAACACCAAAACCTTATTTTAATTATTTTTAATAGTCTAAAGCTGACAGATTATCTCATGATGACCATATTCCTTAAATTAAGGTACATAGGACTCCAGGTTGTAGTCTTCCTCTGGCCGCTCCCTTCAAGTGTTGCTACAACAGACCGCCGTGCTTCACAACATTAAAATGAATTAGAGATAAAAAAGAAAATAAGATATAATCAGTGGAATAGCAAGAAAATTAAATGACAGCTATAAACAGTTTAACAAGCACATTACACAGCATGAAAGACTTGATGAGCTTGAATTTAAAACCAATCCAGCCTCTAAAGTTGCACACTTACAAAAACTTCAGCAACACAGGGCAAACTTCAAGGCCTCAACGAACGATTTCAACATTACCTCCTTCCACCCCCAGGATGCATTGTCTGCATGTATAAAGGTGCAACGTCTTGTACCCAGCCCCCCTGGTTTACCATCCTGTTGCCAAATGGCTGCCAAAAATATCAAATGTAGAACCAAACAATCATCACTTGACTTGGTACTTGCTTCATATCAGGGTTTGTTATCTTCTGGTTTGAAAGATTCAGAAAGTATTTTACATTAAAGTTTATTCTTAGATTTGTTTTTTGCTTGGAAGTCTAAGTCCCTGATATACATATTTTTTATCAAGATAACAAAAATCAAGCAAGACTAATTGCAGTAAATGGAGCAATAAGGAGGGATGAACCCTAAATTCAAATTTTGTAAAAATGCTACAGTTTGTCTATTAATCTAAAAAAAAAAACGAATGAAGCGAGACCAAACCCTAAAACATGCAATTAAAAGCAGACCTAACACCAGTATGGTGATATACAAAACTCTGAGAAATCGTGTCTTTAAAGAAATGCGGCATGGTATAAGTAACTATTACATCTCCACAATTACAGAGGCCAGAGGAAACTCATCAGCCATGTGGAATACAATTAATGCTATTGTGAAACCCAAAGGGAAGCAATCAAATTTGCGTGAACTCAAAATTGGAGAGGAGTTTGTGTACAAAAATACACAAATTGCACAGGAATTAAATAACTATTTTGTTTCATCGAGGAGCTGTCTAACAACTTTAATTTAGATGTCGGGGTGGCATATCAGCAATCTGATAATGCAGGCAACGATATGTTTTGTCTCGAACAATCAACTGTGAAAGAGGTGCTGGCTGTAATAGAGAAAAATAAATAACAGTCATGCCAAAGACCTTTTGAACTTTGACACTTCATTTTTAAAAAGAAATGAGGAAATATTCGCAAAACCTTTGGTAAATCTCTTAAAAAAGGGGAACTCCCAAATGACTGGAAACAGTCAAGGGTTGTACCCATATTTAAAACTAGAAAGGCAGATCAGGTATGTAACTACAGACCAATTCATGTTTTGCCCATTTTTTTCCTAAGGTGCTTGAAAAGATTGTGGGAAATCAATTAATGTCCTTCCTGCTGTCCAATGGCATACTGCGTCCTCTGGAATTTGGATTCCATCCACAATATTCAACTGAAATGACAACTGAAATTAGCAATTGACAAAGGCCAATCAGTTGCAGCTGTCTTTTTAGATCTAAAAAATGCTATTGACCTGCCTATTTAAAAGATTCTCTTAAGTAAATTATCCAGTTTGAACTTTGACAGAACAACATTACAATGGTTTAAGACATATCTGGAACAAAGACAACAATGTGTGATAATACTGAAAAATCATAATTTTTACCACTGAAAACAGGCGTTCCTCAGGGATCAATACTTGACCCACTGCTCTTTACTCTCCATATCAACAACTTACCAAAATATTGTCCTGGGGCTGGTTTCCAAATGTATGCAGACAATGCGTTTGTGTATTTGAGCAACAGAAACACTGAAACAATGACTGCAGAGCTGCAGCATCATTTGGACGCTGTGTCAATGTCAGTTTGTTTTGCTTCCAGATCCTGTGGAAGAACTGCATCTGAAAATTCATGGTCAAGACATAATTCAAGTCAAAGAAGTTAAATATTTGGCCTTGATTTGGGATTAACATTTATCATTTGATAGTCACATTAAAAAGATCACAAGAACAGCCAAATTAAATTTGTTCAACTTTAGAATAATAAGGGACTATTTATAATTTTATGCTGCAAATGTATTTATGCATACAATTATATTTTCACATCTTATAGTTATTGCGTAACCGCCTGGTTGCGGGCTTTAACTACAAGAATTAGGCTGGTAAGAATGGATCGTTAAAAATACTAGACAAAAAAATCTATTAAAACATACTATTGTGAAGAATTGCAGGTTCAATTTTCTTAATTTTTACTTTTTTAAATTCTGTAAATTAAAATTGATGTACAAATGTTTGCACCATCAAGCTCCTGATGTTCATAGACAGCTAGTAGTATCACTCTGAGCAGCAGGTTCTAGCACACAGGGAGTCGCTAATGGAAATGTGAAAGTGCCCCTGAGAAAAACAACCTTTGGACATTCGGCCTTTTCTGTTCAAGGTTCTAAACTGTGGAACTCTTTGTCTCCTGAGCTGAAAAAGGAAGTAGATCTGTGAGCTTTTAAAAATGAACTAAAGTGTGTTTTAAAAAGGAAACAAGTCTGCAGTCATTTTTAGACTGTACTGAAATGCATTGACTGTATTAATGTTAATGTCAATGTTGTTGATTGTAACTGTATTTTTATGCAGTTGTTTTTTAAAAGCCCAACAAGGGACAGACATATCAAGTTAGCCTTGGCTGAATGTTGTGTTTCGGATTTAATGTACATACTTGTCGCCATCAAATTAGCCAAATAAATAAAAAATTAAATACGTTTTAACCAGGCAAACACAGAGTGGGCGAACAGACTAGTCTTCTTAACATTATTTTAACTTCTGTCTCTGATTATATCCGGACATAAATTATTACTCTTCATATTACCTCAGAAAAATGATATAAAATACTTCTGATTCCATATTTCTACATTGCCAGCTCAGTAACAACAACTGAGCTGCCTCGACAGATGTCTGCGCCCTCCGAGTGCTAGTCTAGTTTCCCATGTTTCTATTTGTAAAAACCAAGGTTTTCCTGTTGCTTTTGGTTAGTTTGCCACTCTGACATATCATACACCCCATTCCACCGTCTTATTAGCACAACTGTAGGTATGATTCAATTTATTTTCTTAGTATGTTGGTCCTTTTAGTGTGTTCGTCAGTGTTGCAGTTGATTGCACTACTGCCTTGTAGCAAGAATGTTCCGTCTCTTGGATAAGCATCCGTTCTACAGGTTTCTCCCAGAGCGAAAAAACACGACCATTAGATTGACGACCTGTGCCTGTACCCAGCCTCTCCTTCAATAACTGCTAGAGATAGCCACCATCCCCCCAGTGACCCTCCAAGGATAAGTGGGTATTGACAATAGATGGTCTTCAGGATTTTTTTCCATTACCGGATACTTGTTTTTCCTTCATCTCAGTTTAGACTTCCCTCTTGCCCAGTTTGCTCTGTTCTTTAGCTTTACCAAGTTTTGATCCACTTGATTCTGCAGCATATTCAGTTCTCAGTATCTGCCTACAACTATTCCTGGGTCCTGCAATTAAATCCTTAACTTCGTTCAACACCAGATCAAAACTACCACATAATTTTGGAGTAGCTTCCTGGTAGGTTAGCTACAGTACTATTTATAACTTATCTTTGCAGGTCTTTCTTTGTTACACCTCTCCAGCCTTTCCTCACTCTCCATGCTGGTAGATGCAGCTTGCAGCGATGTGTCAAGGAGCCAAGGCGCAAAATCAGAGTGCAAAGCTTTGTTCTCGTAGGAGCTGCTTCCTGTCTTGCATTATTAATCCTTGATGTTCACAGTTGACCTGATGCTCACACACTTCCCTCACAGGACGATGAATGGGAGAGTGGTTGTTTTTGTGTAGCAAAGTAAGGGAAGAATTAAATAGCGCTGCAAACCTTCCAGGACTGAAACACCACGGCTGCTCATGTGCCTTCTTTTGGCTACAAATTGCTCATAAACGGCTTGATCCTCATCAGCGACCCACAGCCTGTGGAGGTGCTACGCTGCTAATAGCTGTTAGTTCTGTGTTCCAAGCTATGGAAATTGTTTCCAATAATCTGACTTAGTTCTGCTAGACTTGGCGGCTCATTACATCTATAAAAAGTACCAGCTTTACTTGAATACTCAGCCACTGAAAGAAAAAAAACCCTAATGTAATATGGATAATTTGCCAGAGAAAAAGTAGACAGAGCGGAGTGAGCGAGCCGTCTCCAGGCCCTGTGAGAAAACTTAACTGACAACCATATAATGAGCCTCTGAGAGGATCCCCCACCATTTTATTGTGTCTTTATCTTCTTTCTGTAAACTGGGGGTGTGAGAAGAACGGGAGAAACTAAAGGGTTGCAGGTTGGGAGCAAATTACCGATGCTTATTTATTCAGAGATGTCGCCTCATGGAGCAGCCACCCTCCCTGGGTCTTGTCACAGGCCGGAGTGAGCGCCAAATCATTCTGGAGGGGAAGAAAAATAGTATAAAAAGAAAAATAGAGAAAAGGACAGAAAGGTTGTGTCTTCCTAGAAGTTTTAAAAAGAAAAGTGATGGGGTGAGCAATATAAAAAGGAGGAAGCAAAGGGTAAATCTGACAGACAGCAAAGAGATGGAGGGAGAAAAGCGAAGGTGAAGAACAAAATTCACTCAAATAGAAGATGTCAGGGAAATAAATTTCAGGAGAAAGTGATGAGAACAAAAGATCAGAGAGTTAGTTAGCTCGATCCTCAGAGGAATGGAAATAAGAGGAGAGAGAGAATCAGAGTGGGGAGGAGGGTGATGAAACAAACAAGGGAGTTGCCAGCGAGGGGTGGAGGTTCGGCTGAGTGTCTCCCAAGGGTCTTAGGTGGAGGAGAGGATGGCGCTGTGAGCTGCAGCCCCCCCGTAGAGCAACTCAACAGGGGGTCAGCTTTCTGTTTGAGCGGGAAAAAAGAAAACCTCCTCGGCACCCTCGACAGTAACACGGTGTTAATAACAGAGACTCTCCAGGTTTCAGCTGCTGGAGGAGCTTTGTTAGAGAGACGAGGGCCTCCCTCTAATTCAGACGTCTCCCACCCCCACCATCGCTTTATCTACATACACACATACGAATGTAGGCCACCGAAAGCCTGTGAGTGTATAGCAGCAAAGTTATTCCCAATTGTTTCAGCTCCTATGGACCACTATGGATGTGAAATAAAAACATTTAACAAGAAAAGTAGCTGAGAACTAGTTAAGAAAACTGCAGCAGAGGAAACGTCAGACAGAAGTTTGGAAACTGAAACATTCCAAACATTAAGTTTTAATCTTTTCACATTTGTATGTATGTCCAAGAGTCCAAGTACTAACGCAGTCCGCTGACAATTTTGAAGCTGCAATATGTTTCTTGACACCATATAGAAGTTTCACAGGAACAATTCCTTAAAGCTGGTTTAGAAGGCAGGATTTTTAAGCCGATTTCGGGCCCAATTCTCCCTTTCCGACAATCGCAAGGACGCACCGATTATCAGAATGGCTCTTGGGATAATCCTAACAGATTTTCCTGCCATGTGGTTTGTGTTCAGAGTGGCCTGGTCTGCTCGGAAAGACATCGAGACCCCTTTGATCACAAATCGCGATACTCAACGTGTTGGATTGTCTTGGCCCAATATCGCAGCGTGTTTGGTATGTATTGCGAGGACAAACGGGCATGCAGCCTGTTGAATGTGAGGTGTAGCCAATCAGAAAGCGGAGTGACGGGCAGCAATACGCATTGCAACAGTCTTTTATTATTTCAGGTGTCGACTCACTTGACCGCAGTCCAGAAACGCATAGAAATAGAGATCAATCAGAGCAAAGTGTGTAACGACGTGAATGGAAAAATGAAACCCAAATAACTCCTCCATATCTTTGTGTAGCAAGTAGAGCCCTTGCTCCTGCTGTCTCCACTCCTTTTTCCAAAGCATTTTCTTATTGTTTGGTTTTTTTTCGCCATTAAAGCAACTCCACAAACTATCGCCATTTCCTCCTCCTTGGCCGCCATGTTTATTTATTTACTCTAAAGTCACGTTTTATCTCCAGTGGCTTTGTGAGATTTCCTGTCTGAGCTCGGAATGCCCGTGAATAAAATCGGTCCTGCGAGGTGTCTCGTCATTGCCACATGGCCACACACTGTAGGAACAAAGTTTTTATATCCGTAGGGGTCATTTTAGCCCAGGACGCCAGGGACATGTCCCCGGCAAAATATATGATTGATGGTTTTATCCCCACCACTTTTATAAACCTAATGCGGATTTTCTTACCAGCGCAGATCTACCATCCACTTGTACTCCCAGCACAATTTCTGCTACATCAGTGTCCGAAACTGACTAGTATTCCAATCCAGAAAGAAACATGGCTGTAGAGCACAACCATGTTTCTTTCTGAGCTAATGCTGCAGCATTCTTTGCCGAGGTTGATGCTACGTTCAAAAAAGACTCACAATAAAATGTGGTTACAGTATCAACAGGTAACTGATTTACTCATATCTCTTTATTTCAAGGTTTTCTAATTATGCAGCGTCACCTGCATGTATGCACAGATGGCACAGGTCTATGCGCACATCCCCCAAGGAGCAAGGTGGGCATTCACTGTGCGATGCTTGGCCCATTTTTAACCCATTTTCCAGTCATGCGACAATTTTGCGATCGGTTCGTCTTCGAAACCACATAAAAATACATATTTTTCCCTTGAGAATTTCTCTTTGCATTTAAGGCTCATATGTCTCTCTCGTGTTTATTGTAAATATAAAACAATTGCAGCAAAATACGGTTAACCGCAGCATAGTCCTGCACGGGTCCAGTTTTAGCAACCCACACGTTTAACATGATTTTTGAACTCGAACAGCTGCTTGTATCTGTGGTTATCTTCAGATCAAATCCCGACCAAACAGTTCATTTAAAACCTGCGATCGGTCTGTGTCGCCAGCTACGCGCTCCAAAGTCTCCGTAACTCCCCATGGTGCTGTCAGCAGAGCTCCAATGGCGAGATAGACTGGGGTGCCCAGGTCTGAGATGATGCTCAATGCTGTAATTGGAATCTTTTTTTGATTGATTCAGTTACCTGAACTCTGTGTGAAAAGTTGAAAATGTCTGCACCAAGTGATCAGGGGTGTGATTTGTAATCTGTCAAAATGAGGATGATCTTTCGATTTTTCCACCACCGTTTTAAAAAAAGGAAAATAACCCCACCCATTAATGAATGGTCATTATATTACAATGAATTATTTCCCTTTCATTTCTCTGGAATGTTGCACATCTGACACTTATTTGATGCGGAGATTGTTGTCCAGAAACAAAATTATCGTCCACAGTCCCCTAGCTTTAACTCTGTTTTCCGTTCCTGAATCGTAAATCAGCTGCAGAAAAGTTGGGAAATATGTCCCTCAACTCGCCTGCATAAAAGAAACTTCTGCCCAGACCTGTGAAATTTAATTAATGTATTTTTTATGTATATTTCCACCTACGGGTGATATGCTGCGTCGCAGAACTCTGAAATGTAGTGAAATTAAAGTTTCTCTGGACAGAACGGCAAGGGCTCCAAAGGAAATGTGTTTGTTTTTGTTGATTGTTCTCCTGGGCTAAGTGGGCTATATGTACCCAACATTGTTCTTTGTGCTACGATGTGAATTACAATGATCCTTCCCAGCCAACAGCCCAATGATGGTTTTTAGAGAAAAACAAGATAAAACACGTCTGGCTTACAATTTTTATTGATTGAACGAAGATATGATTTTGAGCAGCTGTTACACCGCAGTGCAAATTGTAATGAAACGTCAAACCAATCAATATTTATTGTCCCAAGCAATCTTCAAACCACACCCAAGTTTATGGTTATTGTCCCCGGCAATTTTAAAAACAAACTGACGCCCTTGGTTATATCCACAATTTTTTAATGCCACGTGTGGTCTCCCAAGGTTTAGAAATCGTACTGCCATTTTAAAATCCTGCCGTGTGAACCAGCCTTTACCTAAAGTAAGTTACAATAGTTGGGTACATCATTTAATGTGAAATCCTTTTCTTTTTTTAGAGTGGAAGGCTTGGAAAAAAATCCTCTTCTCTATGATGAAAAATGTAAACGTCTGGATTCTGTTTAGCACTCATCTGAGTTTAACTAGACCTGTGTGCCTTTATACAGATGAGAACAGGCCTGAGACTTTCTGAAACACTTTGGTCTCAGGTCTGAAATAAACAATGAATGTCTGGAGAAGTACGTCATGACAGTTTTCAGTGTGTTGGAGGATCTATGATGCTGTGGGGCTTGTTTTTCCCCCAAATGCCCTGGGAACCGTGTTATACCCTCGTCACACTGTTGGCTATCAGCCTTTTGTTTCAACCACGTTTGAAAACAGGATTTCATAGGAAACACTCCTGTTCACCTGCCCAATTATTTGATATTGTTGCAAACAAAATCTGACGACCACATTCGTCAGCCAGCCACTGTTTTGGGCATCTTGGTAAATTCCGCCCCAGAGAGCTACAGCTCTAACTCCTCATCTATACTGGATGTTTGCACCTCTGCTAGAGACTCAACTGGCAGTGACCTAATAACATTACTAAATCTGACACTACCCAGATGCCCCACTTACCTCAACATCGAGGTTGCCTTCTTGCACCACAAAGACTTTTACGTTACCTCTGCAAAGGCCAACGGGGAGGTTTAGGCCAAGAGCACTAAAGCCACAGAGTTTCCCTGGCTATCCAATTTCTTTCTTTTTTTTTTTTTTTTTACAAACTTAGAATATGTTGAAACACTCAAACCCATGTATGCACGTCTTCTGCAAGTAATACTTTCAAGGTATGAGGAGACTTGGTGTGCTGTTGAAAATATCCCCCCTGGAAGAACTTCTTGTTCGTGTTAAAGGAAAGGTACAGCAGTGTGTATGTGCAACCTGCTCTTTGAGGCTTAGTTCTTCAGGAGGAAATACGAGGGTTTGGATTCACGGCCAAAAACAGCAGAGAAGTTATAAAGAATTATACAATACAATCTGTATTATTCTTTACCCAAGAGCTTTGAGCTCAAAAATACTGTTATTTTATTAGACAGCTGCAGATGATGCAGGCATGCATTGAATATTTTATTGATAGAAAAACTGTAATCAGGACAGCATTTGCTAATGCCTAACCAGTGCATGAGGCGACAGGGTTGAATATTGAATATTTGAATAGAGAAATGAGGTTGCCTACATCCACATATCAAGAACAGAGGCAGCCGTTTGTAGCCTTGAGGGCCTGGGGGTGGTGGTGGGGGTGTTGGGCTCGAAACGGGTTACACTACCCACATGTTTACCACAACATGCTCAAATTAAAGCTTAACGTCTGAGTGTTAACCTCGTTTCATTGTTTAGCTCCAAGAACAATCCGTTGGGAATGCAAACCTGAAATTATGGAGCATAAATACTTCAACCAAAACAACAAAAAAGCAGCCCTCCTCTGCCCGGCCTCCCGGGGAGCAGTTTACTGTGGATCTAGAGCAGATTAGCTGGCTGAAGCTGAGCACTGTAATAATTGTGATGGGCTTAAACCAAACCAAGTGTGGTTCTCCTCAAGGTTAAACCGAAGGTTGTCTTTGCTGTGTTTTTTTGTCTGTGCTCAGTTAGGCAGTGAGGTTCAAGTTCAGGTATTGATTTGGACTGAAAACCTGGAGAAATTCATAGAAAAGATTGATCTATTATTTTGTGTCCATAAAGTTTATTTTCAGAATGTTTTTAGGTTTTCATGTATTTATTATTAATATTGTGATGTTATATTTCTATATTTAGTATTATACTAATGTATTTCTCATTATTTATTTACTGAATGACAATAGTTCTATTTAGCAAATGTTTCCTCTTTGTTAATGAAAAGATTTTAATAAATTAAACCATTAAACATATTTGATCAATTTGCACCTAACATGCTTTGAAATGTGAAAGAAAAGCTCTTTAAATATTGATCAACAGGGGGTCCGCATGTATTAAAGATTGATATTTGCTTTTATTAAGCAGGTATTATCCTGAGAGGTGCCGATCAGAGATATTTGGGTTGTTTTGTGCCAGCTCTGTGTAACTTATTTATGATTCTAGAGACTCAACGGCAAACTGGAAGGGGGGCTGCAAGGAGGGAAACAAAAACAAGAAGAGGTTAAAAACCCAAAATCAGGCAGGAGGACTGATTTGAGTAAAACGTGAG
Source organism: Valencia hispanica (assembly GCA_963556495.2). Lineage (NCBI taxonomy): Eukaryota > Metazoa > Chordata > Actinopteri > Cyprinodontiformes > Valenciidae > Valencia > Valencia hispanica. Next base: position 50,826,784 of record OY747704.1, read on the forward strand.
CAGAGAGGGTTTGTGTGTGGGTTGGAGGAGGAGGAGGGTGGGATGTTTGGGTCCATCATGAGTCCTTGAGAACCGACCTGACATGAAAAAGGAGAAAAAAGGGGGAGAAATAAGGAAGGAGAGGGGTGTTTCCCTGCAGGCGGAGATGTATGCGTGTGAAATAATCTCCACACACACACACACACACACACACACACACACACACACACACCCTCCGTCTCTCTCAGTCAGTTGCAATAACACGCTCGCCGAGGTCGGCAGCACAAAGCAGAGACACTCTCCCTGTCACCAGCTCTCTGCTCACACGCGCCTTGCCTCTCTGCAAGGAGCTCGCACTCTCTCAGACAGACAAACACACACCTTCTCAGCAGGAACGGAAGCAACAACAACAACAAAAAAGAAGAGGATTAGAAGCACAACACTGAAGACGACCCTGAGATAATTTTTAGGGAAAGCCACGGCCAGGTAAGACCTTTCCATCTTTAGTTTCTTTACACTCTGCTTGCTCTCACTTTCACAAGCATAGTGAAACTGAATGGCATGAAACTGTGTGTTTTATGTTTGAATACTGCAGGATTTACAGAATGTGCAAACTACAACATCATGCAATTACTACAAAGATTAAGCACAAGTTTAACTTTCTCCTTTAATGCTAATTTTTAAGCCATTTACCTTTAAACATTTTCTTGTAAAGGTGGCAGAGATCACATTCATTTTATGGGGCTGTAAAGTAGCAAATGTGGTTCCTCTTAGAGGAAATGAGACTGTGCCGATAAAAGATGCTTGCTTTGGGGTTCAGACTCAGGCTCGTGGAGAGTTTACTGAAAGTCAGAGGCAAATTTTCTGAGAAGGGAGATAAGTTTTACCAAGAAGAAAAGCTGTAGTGCATGTAAGCACACCTCTGTTTTGGGGTTGTGGTGCTAAAAAATATAAATACAAACCTGTTGTAAAGATCTCATTGTTAGAAGTTATCCTCCCACTGTGTGTAGAAAAGTTTTCACTGATGCTTTTTATTACCTAATATTGCTGGTTTGTTGAAGCTATTATGTTTCTTTACTCCACTCTGCACTTTAAGCACGGCACGTGTATCAGAGTGATTGCTCTTTAAGGCTGTGGCGTAAATTCAAGTACAGAAAAATTACAGCTAATTGAGTCTTAAGCAAAGGAAGAGAAGATAGTGGTCGAAATAGTTGGAAACTTTAGACTTTTTCCCCAATAGTGATGAGTTTATCTTCTATTGTCAACAGTTGCTTCGGTTAATTAGCTCCATTATTCTGCAAAGTGATCCTACTGGACAAATGCATAAAACATGTCCAACCGACAAGATAAACACATTTTATTTGCATTTACAGCCTACTTCTACCGGATTTGGTTTCACTGTCTATCAGGTTAGGTGGCACCAGAAAAAGCTGCAGAGTTTGGAGAGTCTTTTAAACATGCTGAAATGTAATTGGTTCCAGTGTTGGTGTCCGCTGTGCTGTCGAACTTCCCCTGTGTTAAACTTCGATAATACGAGCAGAACAGAGAGACTGAGGAGTCAGAGGGAGCGGAGGAATGAATGGACTCAATGTCCGGTCAGTGTGTGCGCACAGATTGAAGGGGTGTGCTTGTGTGTCTCAAAACAAACTGTGAGCAATCGGTGACATTTGAGAAGTTAATGTTTCACCAAAATGTGTCTGGTCTTGTAAACAAAGTCCAATCACATAACATAACAACAATAATGATGATGCAGTAAATGATTTGGGAGACAACAAGCTGCAACTTTGAGTGTCTACGGCTCATAAAATCAGGAATGTTTACTCTGTGGGTGATGAACAGCGGTCAGTTTTGATCAGCGTTAAAGATCAAAAACAAACCCGAAACTCACAGAAAATCCATCACAGAGACAGATGATGCATCCCGCACAAACATACTACCCCTATCATACTAACCCTATCAGCGATCATCAGCGGCTTTTTTACATCATTTAGATCAGTGTGTTCTAAATAAAAGTATGGAAACAAACTTGGTGGTTGAGTTAATAAAATAAACACGCCCAACCAGAAATGTAATGAGTAATAAACACAAGCTCTTTATAAGTGGAGGAAATATATTCCAACAGATAAACATCGGAAAGGAAAGTTTGCTGATGAACACCCAACCTGACTTCCGATTCTCGTCTTGATCCCCGTATATGAAATAACCGCACAATTTTCAGCAATACTTTTAATTTTGGTTTGAGTAAGATGCTGAAATTGCACCCCCACGGTATTATGAGATATAATACAAAATTATACACCATAAATAAAAAATACATCATATATCTGTAATCTAACCTAACAAGCAGTCTCCTCATGAATGACAAGTTTCGTAACGGTGAGTTAATGTTTTTCCAATTTACGATTTACAGATAATTCCTGGCAGGTAATCCAGAAACCTTGAATGCAATGCCCTTACAGTCGGCCCACATACCTCTAAGACTGACTGATCTTTGGTTACCTAGATTCAGTTTGCCAGGAGGTGCCCCAATACATCTGCAGACCCACTAGTGGCCGGGTGATGACCCAGTAAAGTTTTAAGACTCGTACCAGATGTATACTTAATCAAGTCAAGTGTTCATGACATGTTCTGTATTTTGCCTTGATCAAATTTAATTATTTAATTGTAAGAAATTAAAGGTTTTCTATCAGTGCCAGAGGATAGGATGTAGATCTGTTCATGAGTTTTGGCAACTGGTATGATCTGGTCCAGACCTGTCGGCTCTGTGTGAAGTTTTGGGAAACTCTCAGTTTTCCATTTAGGAAAGAGAAAAATAAGTGAAAGTTAGTCTATCACCATGGTAGCAGACCATGTAAACATACCCTGCTCACATCATGACCTGAATTTCTACCAATCTACCATCTGAAGTGGGATTTATGTGAATAACGTCAAACGCACACAAACACAGACTTGCGCTTGTTGAAACTGCCTAACAATGGTATATTTAGCAGAATCTTCAGTGAGACAACTGGAATGTTGTTGTGGATTTTTTTTGGGGGGGGGGGGGGGGGGGGGGGGCATTGTGTACCCATAAAAAAATCCCACTGGGGTCTAATATTCAAGAGATTTCCTACCCAAATAGTCCCAAATGTAAATGTTGGCTGATTGTAATAACTTATGTAAGTTATAAGCAAATTAATGCATTCGCTTATAAGTTTCTATATATATTTCTAGATCTTCTTTTTTTTACAATAGCCCGCTGATGGATTGGCTTGACACAGAGTTCCCCCGACCTATTGTGCATTAATCCCAGTTGATTAAAGTACCAGGAGCCAAATAATGATGTTTTACAGCTTTGACTCAAGGTTAAGATAATAGTTTATTGAACTCCTTTACTCATTCTGGAATGTGGAAACTCTGATTTTTCCCACTCAGAGTGAGTCGACTCAATGGTTTACATGTAAACCCAAAGTTTGCTAAACCTCCTTTGTAACACTCCATGCAAATTATCACTGTGTTCTTTTAAGAAACATCCAAGCACTTATAGTCTGTCAAATACGTTCAGCTGACAGAATTTGGTTTGTGTTCTATTTGAACCAGCATTTTCATTTTTTGTTTTTATGAGCATTTCTTGCCTGGTAAAATTAATTCAGTTTGGTCAGGCCAAAACTATCAGCCAGAACCAGGCATTCATTGAGGAACAGCAAGTCAGGTTTAAGTACTTAGAGAACTTAAAGCATGTAGTACTTATTTTTGATGCATTGGTGCTAATACTTCCTGAAAACCAGCTTTTTCTGTTATAATCTAAAATTTCCGCTTTAAAAATACTTTATTTTTAGGATGATTTACAGATACCCTTTTTGCTTAGCAATGGTGTGAATATTCAGTGCAGTTTGGCAGTAAATGTAAAAAACACAATCTTGCTTTTTTTGCTGTTCTCTTAAATACATTTTCCTGCAGAAATTGATGAAAAGGTTCAAGTTAAGTTCTTCCATTGCACAATTCTGTGTTGAATATTTTTATACCTCTTGTATTTTTGGAAGAACAGGCTGGTGTGATGAGATATTGATTAATATTACTCTTTTGTGTCTTTTGGCTCAGCTTTATTTCTAACCGTTCCTAGAGTTTAATGCTTGGAGTGTTGAAACCAGCTGGCCTCTAGTGGTCAAAAAAGGTCTTAGGAGCAGCATCAGACAACCAGAACATCAAAGTTTCAGAAGGCCAAACTAATAAGTTAAAGTCATTGTAAGGCTGAAGAGAGCTGAGAAATACAAGAACTATGCAAGTTTATAAATATGAGATATGTGTTTCACATGCAAGAGGCATGTAAACCATTTTCAGAGCTAAAGTTCTGATTGGAGCAGCATTAAATTAGTCGTCCATCATCACTTTATGGATGTACTGGCATGATTTTCTTTAGCATTTGTTGTTAGATATATGCAGTTATACTCAATAACTCAGAATATTATTGGAAAGTTCATTTACTTCAGTAGCTTAATATACTAGAGGACACATTAAATAGATTAATTACGCACAGACTGAAGTTGATTTTCCAGCCAATCTTTCTGTTAATTATGAAGATTTTTATTTATGACATTTCATAAAGTGTGAATTTAAGACTGAGCCAAAACACAGACAGTAGCTTGGAAGCATCAGGGTGAAAACCCAATAAAGAAGCAAAGGAGGGGGGAAAACAAAAAGTAGCATGCAGCACAGGTAGAGTAAAAGGAGGAACTAGTGACGAACAATGAAACGTGTTGGGCTTAAATACGGAGGGAGGCGTGGCAAATGGCACTGGATGCAGGTGAGAAAATCTAGTGATTGGCAACAGCTGTGGGATGGAGTAAACAGGCAGGCTGACGGAAGGTGAATCACAATGGAGCTGAACTGAGAATCAAAGAAACTACAAACCGAAAGGAAAAGATAAACACTGATCTAAGAGAACAAAGAACAGAACACAAAAATGAATGTAGAAATTAAACACAAAGAAATGTACTTTTATGGCAACACTCTTTCAATAGTGATGAATAAAGGGAACTGAATATGGCAAAATACTGTATAACGAATATAAATAAACAAGAGAAGGGTCTAAACACAAATACCCCAAAATCATAACAGCTAATGAAAACACAACATTTCAGATTAGAATATTACCAACCAAAAAAAATACTTTTTTACAGAAATGTGGGCTGAAGGAAAAGTATGCTTAGCGGGAGCTTTACCGTTGCAACCTTCAAAATGTACTTTTAATCTGACAAGCAATCAGAACGCCTATCCTATTGTATTGGGGGGAAAAAAATAAAAATAATATCTCTATATATATCTCTATATATATATCTCTATATATAGAGATATATATATATATATAGATATATATATGTATATATATGTATATATATATATATATATCTCTATATATAGAGATATATATCTATATATATATATATACATATATATCTCTCTCTCTCTCTCTCTCTCTCTCTCTCTATATATATATATATATATATCTTGGTTCAGTTCGGCTTTCAGTTCGGCCACTAAAGAGCAGATTGGATATTTGGTTTGATTTCTTTGAATTAATTAAGGATAACCATAGATAGATAGATAGATAGATAGATAGATAGATAGATAGATAGATAGATAGATAGATAGATAGATAGATAGATAGATAGATAGATAGATAGATAGATAGATAGATAGATAGATAGATAGATAGATAGATAGATAGATAGATAGGATTATACAACAATAAAACCAATCACAAAATGGTCAGTGTTGTTGTTTAGAAACTGTTTAATCAGACTGTGCAGAAATCTTTTAATTAAAAAAGTTGAAACCAATTTTGAGTTGTTTTTATATTTAGTTAAATCATTGTATAAGATGCACTTTAATGCACCATAAAAGCACAACTGTTGGGAAATCTTTTCTTGTCAGAGAGGCTCCTTGCGACAGTCCCAGTGTGTTGACGTATTTCATTTGCTGGGCAACGTCTTGGTCAGATTCAATGCTCCAGGCAACTACGTTTGGACTTCAGTTTATTTTTCTTCAGTACCAGTGATGTTTACATTAAGCTTCACATTGTTTAAGATGAGTAATTCAGTTAAGTGCACTCAAAAGGTTTTGGTTTGGTACACCTTTCTTTTTCTCTGCTTTGGTGTGACTTTTTAAAATTGCATTAGAGAATGTTGCTCACTTAGTTTTGCACATAAACATTCTGATCAGGTGATCATCTGAAAGGAAATTTAAAACTATGAAAATGAAATTTGTCTGACGTAGTAGGAGACTGTACATTTTACATCTTTCATTGCAATACAGATACGTCATATACAAACTTGGAGTGCATCATAAATAGAACAAATTACATTTGCAGACCTAAATGTTTCAGATCATAGAATATAGAATGTTTCATTTCAGATTGTTAAACTATTTTAATATCAGACATGGATAACCTCAGCAAATGCAAAACACAGTTTAAAAAATATTATTTAATTTTATTAAGTGAAAACAGTTTTACAAAGCAACCTAGCCCCATGAAAACAAAGAAATTAAGATTATTTTTAAATATATATACATTGCTTTGCAGTTCAGAGTCAACATCGGTGGGTTCACTTCAACCCCCTTTGAAAGTCCAGCCTTAAATTGTTTAGTAAAACTGGGCTTTACTATGACTAAATGATTCATAGATCAGAGTAAAGTGCCTTAAAAAAACAAAAATAAAACATTTATTTGAATGTGATTAGGTGGTGCACTGAAAGTCTAAATGAAACCTACCAAAAGTCTGAATAATCAAGGTTGGGCACTGTAAAATAAACCATCAAATGTGTCTTTTAGCAGCAAAATATGAACAATTGAGGCAGAACAGCAAGTTTTTGCAAGACTTTTATGCTGAATGCAGAGGTAGATGTAGCAGGAGTCTAATAACCACAATACATTAAAGTCACTGTGCATTCAAGTTTCTACAGACATTTCTCTAAATAATTAAAATGGTAACAAAGTCAGAACAGCATGCAGCTGCAGTGAAGTTTCTTCTGACAGGAAAATAAATGAAATCCCGCACAGCCATTATTTCTCATTAGACAAAAAGTTATAAAGAGTTATAAAGAGTTATTTTACACTTCAGAAAAGTTCACGTGCTTCACTCAGAGCCGAACAAAGCAGGATCACAAACCACCAAAGCAATTAAACCCCGCGACGGTAAACAGGCAGATCAATTAAAAAGTGATTAGAACATAAAGCAGAGTTGATAAAGTGCAGACAAGCAAAGCAGAAGCAATAAACACTCCGCTTTAAACTGATTTTATGTTCTTTTAGGTTTCTTTTTTATTCCTCCAAAGGCTTTTCTGTTTACCTCTGAAAGAAATCTGTTTAATTTCCTCTGAAAAAGCCAATGAGATTACAATGTTTAAAGGCTTAACTGCAAAAATCTTAACCCTCTGAAGCTTGTTTCAACTTTGGATTTGATGAAAAATAAGAGCAATATATATATATATGCAAAGAGAGGGAGAGAGAAATAGGGAAAGAGTTGGATAATTGCCAACAAACTGAGTAAAGTTTAGTTGAATTATCGTGAGTCGGTGAGAGCAATTTGGATGAAAAGTGAACTGGATGTTTTGGAAAATTAGGAACAATCTTTGAGGGAGATAAGAGCCTGAGAGCAGCTCTGACAATGACTCCGTGTTATGTCTCAGGGGTGGAGGGCTGATGTTTCTGTGTGCCTTGGTGGGAGGGGGTCTCAGCCTCCTTCGAGTTGGAGTACATTATGCCTCTTTGGGAACATTATTGGGCATTAGCTGAAGGAGCAACCTTGAATAATGCATTAACGTTGTTTATGACCAGAGAGCTGCCGGTCCTCTGCAGAGCTCTAACCCAGGGCACACTCAGTCAGTGAGAAGAGACTTCTGACCCCTAAACCATAACCACGATCTTCAAAAGTCAGATTTTACCCTAAATCTGATCTCATCCTGACTAGAGATCAAAATCACCCCCTAGAATCGGATGTCTGATGCCAGTTGTTCTCTTTTTGTACCCGAAAGAAAGTGATTCAGACTTTTCAAATAACGTTATCACAATAAAAACAGAAAATGTGCAAAAACATTAAGATCTTTTCAACGTTCGAAATTCTGACAGCATGCAAATTTTAAAAAGTAGCAACTCTCCTGTGAGTGTGATCTAATTTTTCTCCACTATCATAAAAAATGTGTCAACAGACGGCTGCTGCGCTCCGAAGAACCCTCCTCGGTTCTGATGGGGCCGCCAACGAGCTCGTTAACGTCTTGCACGCGCTCCCAGACACGCTCAGGATCAACACTTTTTACGTGTCTGTTTTATTATTGCCTCATCTGCCAGTTTTATGGCAGTGTGCTGAAGTTTGCTGCCTCCTCTGCTACATTCTAATCTCTTTCCAGAGTGAGATGTTATTTGACTTTGCTCTCGAAAAAGCGACTGCAAATGTGAAAGCAGGACAAGGATGAGTGTGTTTTCAGTTGAAAAAAGTGGACTGTATGAAAATCGTCAGTATTGCAGTTACATTTTATGAACTCCATCTTACATTTGTGTGGTAAAAACATTTCTTTAAAAGCTTCACATCTGCGTGTATCATTTTTTTGTTACTATTTGGCTTCAAAGCCTTTGGATGTTTTAACATGTCGTCTCTGGAGATAATCCCACACAAAGCAACTTGTTGGATTTCTCCCTGTGTGTTCACAGGTTGATTATTCTTGTGAATGTATTGACAGGATTTGTTCCATTTCATTAATAATGGGTACGGAAACTGGCCCAAATCATGATACTACCACAACAGCATGTTGCAGAATGTTTGGTGGAGTGCAATATTGGTCATTACCGCTACAAGATTTGAACTTCAGGATTCATTACAGTGGACTCGTTTCCACTATCAGAACTTGCGAGTAATTTTGCAGGACCGTCATGGTGAGCTCACATCTCCATTTCACTGGGCCCGATAGTGCCGTTTTCTGGGCCATGTCAGGAACCAAATGACTACCTGCCTTGGAGGAAGCACTCGGAAATGGCCCGGTAGAGTCGCTGGGCGGAACTTGGTGTTAACTAATGCTGATTGGGTTGTAACTTAGTGGGAAATTATATCAGCAGACGTCACCAAACCACCGGCACTTGTAAAACTGGAAGAGTTGCTGGCGAAGCAGTGTATGACAACATAGCAAACAGAAGCGCGGCAACCGTCCCTGCTTCTCCCATTGTCGGTCTTTGGTTATTCTCTGCTGCTGTGGGAGCCTTTTGGCACTGATCAGTGACGTCACTCATTGCCGAAACAGTCCGAATGTGCTGACGTCTTAGCAAAGTCCTGGACTCGTTCACTGAGAAACCATGTAATACTTGTTCTTTGTGAAATACGATCGGTCACTCTGAGGTGCATATGATTGCAGCATGTGAACATTTCCTCCAACCCCCATTGCCTGCATTAGCCACAGAGAGAAAACAGACTACAAAGTGGTGTAAGAGTCGCATATTGTGAATAATAATGAGTTAGACTCGTGATCCTGAAGGTCCCCCCCACCCCACTCTTCTGACAAACTTCCTCAAACAGGAGCCCCAGAGCATTTATTCCATGTAAATCGGCTCACTTCATTCATACTGGAGACCACAGCAGATTTATTGAAAAAAACGAGTGAATGAGACCTTTAAAGGGCCAATTTTATATGGAGACACAACAGCTAAGAGGACCATCCCAGCGTATTTTCCCTGTCACCTTCCCCCCTCCCAGAACTCATCTAATGGAAACGGGCCATATGGTTTGTTTTTTGTTTTTTATTATAGCAAAGGCCTGGTTTTCTTCTATTCCTACCGTACCTGACTAGAGGTCTGACAAATTTCCCATTTCAAAGACTTTTCCAGACTCAAATTTCCCAAATATTTTTAAACAACATTCTAGACATTTCAATGTAAAACATTTACTTTCTTTCCTATTTGTTCCCCAAATCATAAAACAACAAAGATCTGAAGTTGAGCACTGATGCACTCAGTTATGGTATGTTTGCACCATTTTTAGACCAACACATATCAAAATTTAAACTGAACATACCCACTTTAAAGGAGTTGTTTATATCTTTACCAAAATAGTTTTACATAAAACCCCAACTGAGTTTGTGAACCACATGTCCAATTATAGTCCACCTGCCAAAGATTGACTTTAAGTTTTTAATGAATAATTTCCAATGCTCGTTTATTAATCTATGTATTTTTGGCTAAAATAACATATTAAAATCATGATGTGTCAAATCTAGAATAATAACAGCATGTCATGCACTTATATAATCAAATGTCCATAGTTGAACTGGATTATCGACAAATAAACATCCATCCATCTGAATTTTTGTTTTGACAATTTATGTTATAAATTGCTTAAAACTAATCTGAAATATTAAGAGCATTTTGTTTTTTTAAACCTTCACACCTGACCCGTTATGCTTGCTCTAAATAAAGTCAAAGCGACTAAAATGTTGCTCTGGTGTGTTTACCAGCGGTCCTATTCAAGCATGAGGTCTTCGGTTTTGAAAAGCCAAAGCTGGAGGTCAGTGTTAACCGTATTTGCTCAACCTTGTGGTGGGAGTTTATCCGGCTGGCAGCCGCCCACTCTGTCGGAGCAAAGCTTTCACAGCGCGCACACACACACACACACACACACACATGAAAAACATGTAGAACAGAGAGGCCGTCACACTTCATTTCCTCTGAGGTGACAAGAACTCCTGGTGGCAGGCAGATGGAGGAAGGCAGCGAGACTCCAACACACAAAAACACACACACACACGTCAATTTATGACTTCATCTGTTTTCTGGCCAAGATGTTACACAGTTAACCCCACTAAAAATAAAAGCCTCACAATTTATTTCCTTACAGTGAATCAGGGTTTTTCAAGAATATTATACCTTTACTTTTTATTGTGGCTTTTTAGTCACCATTTCTCCAATTCATAGATGATAAAAAAGTAGAGAAACTGTTATAAAACAAAGCAGATACAAGATCGCTGTGCAATTTGCAAAAATGTAACGTTAATGTTATATAAAGGTGTAATTAAAGTACTATAAGAAGCTTTTTGCATGCTTAGAGGGATGAAAATATGAAGACCAGGACAAGTGGGCAGCTCCATCTACTTAGAGTCACCCTGTCATTTGCTCCAAGGCTTCAAAACTTTACTAGATATGTACAAAATAAATATTAAGAAAAACATTTAAATATTATTGCAGATTTTAGGTTATATATGATCCAGTGTTACCCTTTCAGTTAAAGCTGGATCAGTCACCAGCGCATTCAGTTTTTCTTATAGCCGTCCTCTTGCAAGAGGAGCGCAGAGGTCATTTCCAAAGCAGGCCCTGCATAGCTGCCGGAGTTTCAGCGTCTTGCTCCAGGGCACATCAGCAGGACTGCATGTTTTTCAACGCGCTGAGCTTGAGCCAAAGACTCTAGGCGGATGATCTTCCCACTCACTGCAAGCGGGAACATCATCCCTTCAGCAGACAATAAAACTGATGTGAGCCGACAAGCTGAACAAAAAAGACACACTCAGAAAGTTGAAAAATATTCAGCTTCCAGAACTTTCTGGTGGTTTAAAAGTTTATAACTTCATTTTGTTTAATTCTAGAAGCTCAGATCCTAGTAAAATACTTACAATTCAAGTTCATTTGTTTTTGTTGCACACAAAATAATTAGGGTTTCACATTAAAAGATATAGTAGACAAAATGTTTAACTTGTAATTTCAGGTATTGATGGCCAAATTCTGATCACCACAGAGAAAAAAAACATTGTTTGTGATGAAAAACACTTTTTAGACACTCTAAAGTAGCGGTGGGTGATATAAAAGGTATGTGGTAGAAATTATATAAATTTAGCCAACAACAGAGATTTATACTGTAATTGTGCATTTTGATGATGTCATCAATCTGTCATCAAGGAGGATAAATACTGATGTTCAGTGTTTTTCTTTACAGTACATCTTGCAAGTTTAAAATGTGTTGTTTTCCATTTAGCAGAAAAAAAAACCTGTTCAACTTAAAGCATTTTTAATTCAAATGTGTGCAGATAACCAGGAAAGTGGACCATTTTGAATTTGTTTTTTTAATAACATTTAACTTTTAACTTATTTAAAATATCTTCATCTTTATGTTTTGAGAATTTTTGCGTTCCATTCTTTGGAAAAAAAGATTTACATTTTTTTTAAATGTAGTTTGCACAATACATGTTCTTCAAGTGGCATTCTAAACTTTTTTTTAAGTTGTTGTTCTGCTGAAATGTATCTGGAAAGTAAGAAGGTTCATAAACTTTTGTCATTTTGACATATATAAAGAAAAGAAAAGAATATATCGCAACAGATATTGTTACTGCACATGCTTTAGATTATATCGCAACATAGATTTGAGGCCATATCGCCCAGCCCTAATCTAAAGCAAGGAAACAGATAAACTTTAAATGAAACAATTAAAATGTAATATTTTGTTGCAGTTTACTGACTTGTTTGCTGTCCAGAGTGGAGGCAGAATGTGTGTTGTATACTTTAAATCTGAGACCTAGCTTCTCTACCAGAGTAAGATGGATTTCTATTGGTTGGTAGAGTTCAAGTATCTTGGTGTCTTTCTCATCAGTGATTGTACGATACGGAAGGAAAATAATAAATGGATTGAGGTGTCTGCAGTAATCCAGTGATTGTTCCGGTCTGCTTTGTGGGTAAACAAAGAGTTATGCCACAAAGTAAAGCCCTCCATTTCCTGGTCTATGTTTAATTTTGTATGGTCATGAGATTTGGATTGTGACCAAAATAATTGGAATCCTAGGTACAAGTGGCTGAAATGAGCTTCCTCCTTCCTCCAGGGTGCGGAGCTCTGTGATCTGGGGCAGAAAAGCTGTTGATGAGGTTTAGGCAAATGATCAGGATGTCCCCTGGGTGCCGATGGATGGATGGATGGATGGATGGTCAGTTTCAGGGCAAAATTGTGATCATGATTATTTATTTCCGGGCTGCACGTTGGAGCTCCACTTGTGGAACTGGCATGCTGACCAATCAAAGGCTTGCGCTCTCTGTAGGTTTTCACAGACATTTAAAAATGTGGGCTTGCCTCCATCCCCCTCTGCGAGCCTGCTGTGGAGGGTTTGTGTTGATGAATGATGGCGCGCCGCTGACAAAGAAGTATGAAGTAGGCTTTAGGTATATGTGTGTGTTGTCTCTCCTGTGTGTCTCTGTGTTGCTCTGTTATGGACAGGTGACCTATCCAGGGTGGACCCCCGCCTCTCATCCAACGAGACACAGCATAGACATCAGGTATAGACAAAGGAGAGATGGATCTTTATTTCTTCAACACATGATAAACATAACCGATAAAGTCAGATATATATGAGATTTCCCTTGCCAACCTGTGATCCTCTTGGAGCAGTGTCGACATCAAAAAACTAAAGGAACTCGACTTCTCATTTCCAAGTTTCAAAGGAAAATGTACATTTCAGCACTGTTATAATTTATAACATGAATAAGGGATGAAACATCTCACATTTTGATCATGGCCGAGATCAAATGTAAAACCCACGCTTGTTCTGCTTTCTGATCAGGATCAGAATAAGAAATCACAATCAGAAAGGCTTTTATTGCCAAATGTTAGGTAGGTTTACAACATTAGGAAATTTCTGTTGTTCTGCAAAATTAAATAAGTCCCCTTAATATTCAGTGTATTGATCAGATCTGTACACCATGAAGCCGTACCTGTTTCCAACCAATTTAGAAGGAAGGCCACGGAGGGCAAAAGGAAGCACTCCAGCTAGTAGAGTACGGCTTCAGATTTGAGTGGTGACCTTGATGAAATCCAAACAGTCGGAGGAAGTTCAAATATGGATGCCAAAATTATGTGTGTGTGTGCGCGTGTATGGTTAGTGATAGCTCTCATTAATTTCCAGTCGCAGAGTGCCCCTCAGGACGAGAGTGTGTGCTGTGGTTTGAGATGGAGGAAGGAGGTGGGGAAGTATGGGGTTAAGTAGGATGGCAATAAAACCATTTAGGAGTCATGGTCAATCAAAGCACCCCCTGCTATGCGCCTCGTGTCCTCTTCCTTTAGATTGCATGCGTGCACTTTAAAGTGTGTGTCTGGGGGAATGAGTTTGCATTCATGTGTGTCAACATGTATTCATGAATATTGTGTGGAAATGTGCACGTGTGTGCGCTGACGGGCTTAGTGAGCCGGTCTGGAGAGGCAGTGGGATATCGAGCTGAAAGCGAGACCGACAGTCAGGCAGAAAGAAAGAAAGAAAGGCAGAAAGAAAGAAAGGCAGAAAGAAAGAAAGGCAGAAAGAAAGACAGACAGACAGACAGACAGACAGACAGACAGACAGACAGACAGACAGACAGACAGACAGACAGACAGACAGACAGACAGACAGACAGACAGACAGACAGACAGACAGACTACCATCAGAGCTTTGTTAAAAAATAGAAAGAGCAGATGCAGATGATTCGAGTGTGACCCGTTTGGAAAAATCTCAGCTAGTGTATTTGTGGAATATACATGCGCATGCATTGGCCCCTACAGTTTTAACCTTTCAAACGGATCATTTGTGTAATTGTCACCAAAAGTTTGCAGCTGTGAATTTCCACAAAAATTTGGAGAAAAATTTGTCACAAACCACAAAGACTACCCTCCTGTGAAGCTAGCTTACTTCTTAAACATCCAGTAGGCTCCACCTACATAAACTTATTCAAATACTCACAGAAAAACTAAAGAATCTGAAAACATGCACAAATAAACTTCCCTCTAATGCTCTCTGCAGCTGCATGAAGTTCATTCACATGCAGAAGACACAATGCAGCATCAGCATTCACTGAAAGGGACATTGCAGGATCTAATAAGCTAAAACTCACTCCTCAGCCGAACCTGCTGAACATACGAATCTGTTCCCTCATTAAATTTTTCCATCAGTTGCTTCATGCTGGGCAGGTTTGGAACAATATGTTTGTTAGTTTGCAGCTGATCATTAGCAATGAGAATGAACTGCACAACAGCAGAAGTAGGTAACCTAAATGATATAAAAATAAAGATTTATCTATATTTTCTGTCATCTTTTAAAACAATTTAGCTTGAAAACCATATTATTTTAAGTGATCAAAGAAACAAACCAAAGCATAAAATAAGTGTAAACACTGGTGATACATTTGCAGTGTGAACAGCAACTCCGTTTTAGACATAATAAATGGGACAACTAATTATATTTCCACTGACCTCCTCAAAAATTGATTCTGTACGTCCTGGGGTTATTTGTTCAGATTGAGGTCCTGGCATAAAAAAAAAACAGAGTAATTGACCTGGATGCTGCTGCAATGTCCTTAGCACTGGATTTTATTTTGGAAGCCATAAAACTTTTGCAGAGAGACCCTAATAGCTTAATGCATGACAGTCACTGTCCATCTCCGTTCTATGTTTCATGTCCTGGACCCTTTTACTACAAAAGTGGACCCCCGTCTGGTTGTAGAGGATATCAAACTTTATTTATAAAGCGCTTCTCATACAACTATTACAACTCAAAGTGCTTTACAGAATTAAAATGACCCCACAAAGACCACATTCACATCCCTCCCCTACATAATTAAAAGCATGATCACAGTTATACCCCCTCCCCCAGACTCAACCTTCATGCATGCACACACTTAAGAGCAGCAATAAAAAGGACATTGGGCTAAGCACAGATGAGCCAGGTTAGGAAACGCCATCAAAGTAGCCATCTGCACCGGCAGCAGCACATCAACAGCAGCAGCCAAGGCACTGACCCAGGGCGCCCAGAGGAGGCAAGGCTGAGACCTCCACCCAAGCGCTACCTGGAGAGCACCCAGGTTGCCACAGTCGACCACCGCTCCCATAGAGGAAACACTGGAAAGAAGATTAAAATAACAAGTTAAAATATAAAAACAAACAAAGGATAATGTGATAAGATTAAATAGTAAAACACTGATAAAATGTATTAAGTAAAACATGCAGAGCAATTAAACAGACTATAATAAATAATAATCAGTTAAATGCTAGACTAAAAAGGTGTGTCTTGAGCCTGTTCTTAAAAACATGAACGTTCTCTGGCAGCCTGCTTCAGAGGTGAGGGCCATAATAATGGATAGACGCCTCACTGTGAGTGTGTGTCCTGACTTTGGGGATGACAAGGAGACGGCGTCCAGAAGAGTGCAGAGACCGCAAAGGTTCATATGGTAAAAGCAGTTCTGAAAGATAAGAAGGCCAAAGACCATTAAGACAATTAAAAACCAGTAAAAGAATCTTAAAATTGATCCTAAAACATACAGGTAGCCAATGCAATGACTTTAGGACGGGTATAATGTGCACCCGCCTCCTGGTCTTCATCAGGACACGTGCTGCAGAATTTTGTAGAAGTTGTCAACCTGAGATACTCTTTTTGGGAAGACCAGAAATCAATTCTACTGGTGATAAAAGCATGCATCAGTGTCTCCGTATTGGCCCGAGAGAGAATGGGGCGACTCTGGCAATGTTCTTTAGGTGATAAAAACCTGAGCCTCAGGACTGATGACTAAAACTTCAGTTTTGTCCTGGTTTAGCAGGAGAAAGTTTTCCGCCATCCAGAATTTGATGTCTAAAATGCTGTTAAAAAGTGCATCTATTGGCCGTGTGTCATCGGGAGACATGGAGATGTACAACTGTGTATCATCATCATAACTGTGAAAGTTAACTCCATGTCTTCTGAAGAGCATATAAAGGTTAAAAAGCACTGGGCCTAAAATTGAACCCTGGGGCACACCACATGTAATCTTGTGTACCTTAGAGGAGCAGGTATCTAAACTTACCATAAAAGTCCTGTCTGAGAGATAGGATGTGAACCATTTGTGAACAGCACCAGAGAGGCCGATCTGTTTTAAACGAGTTAAAAGAATAGTGTGGTCTACTGTATCAAAGGCAGCGCTTAGATCCAGTCGAACCAACACTGTCACCTTCTGTGCATCATAGTTTAATCTAAAATCATATCTAATATATTCAAAAGAATTACAGCTTGGGATGCTGAAATACCTACGCGCAAAGCTACTTGACATGCTGTTGGCTGGAGTTTCCATTTATTTTCCTTGGCGGTTATGGGCTGTATCCCCAAGAGTGGAAAAAATGAAGACTATAGATATCACTACTTCTGTGGGATTTCTACAGTGCGTAATAAACATCAAGCTATATTTGGTGTTTGAACGACTAAAATAGGCAGCAAAATACGTTTTAGATTTCAGCTATTCACAGGCAGTTGTGCTCCTTATCCCCCAAGAATACTGGGGGTCCAATGTATTGCGATAACACGTGTGGGGAAAAAAGGATGTGGTTGCCACCGATTTTGAAAATTGTCCCACTTAAAAAGATGAGAGGTCTGTAATTTTCATCAAAGGTACAATTCTACTGTGAGAGACAAAATAAATTAAAAAAATCAGGAAATCACATTGTATGATTCTTAAAGAATGTAATAATATAATGGTGCAGAAAATAAGTATTTAGCACTTACAAACAAGTGAGAATTCTGGCAATCACAGACCTAAAGGAGGATCTTTGTTGACATCGTGGTGCGCATGCGCGAGCGGTTGGGTGGCAAGAAAACAAACAAAAATGGCAGGCGGTATAGAGGCGATTTATGTTTTTTAAGAGAATTAGTGGGCGAAATCCCCAATATATACACACTAACGTCTGAAGACAGGAAAATGTTTACAGAGAAGCTTAAACTCCGCATCGATGACAAAATTGAGATTATTCAAAGCCCATATGAGATCTGGGATGATCAAAAACGTCGGTCCGATTCGCCGGTGTCTTGGCCCCAAATCCGCTGCTATTCCTACCTAATAGAAAGCCCTGGACCATTTACTAATGACAAATTGAAGGCTTTCAAAAGTCTGGAGGCCTACGATTACTTTATTTCAAGAAAAGTTGGGCCAATCTCTTCTACGAAACAGAAAGCTGTGGTCCCCCTGAAAGCAGAGGTAAGACCTGGCCAAGCAGAGTCTCAGCGTGATTTACATCTCCTGAGGGTGATCGCTAAAGAGAACGAGGAAATCCTCACTGCTCACTGCGACTGCAAAGCTGGGTGAATTGATCAGTGTCCTTAATTATTTTTGGAAATGTAGTCGCTGTTGTACAATTTTAGTGGAAGGCTACAGTAACATGATCATTTCAATCGCATCTGGTCTCTGGTGAAAAACAGAATATCACCACTTACCACCACCGTTCTTCTTTTAAATTCAGTCTCAGAGAAACATGCAAAGTAGAAGCAGCTGTCAGAATAGGACTAACAGGTGCTGCACGTAGGCCTACCAGTGAAGCCTGCAGGTATCAAAGCACTGCTGCACAATATATTTTTTAATTCTGATAAGGTTAAAAAGACATGGACCCTCTATCAATATGATTTAGATGAAAAAATAGATATTTTCATCCGATATTATAGGAATCTAGCAATGAACAACCTATTCTAATTTGTAAGGTTTCAGATGGAATCTCCTTATTGCCTGGAGCCATCTCTTTCGTTTTTCGTGATCCTTTTCGTAGGGAATTAAAAAAAAAAAAAAAACTTTTATCAGGCCCCCAACGGGCCGTACAAGTAACCACACAGCTAGAATGAACCATCAGCTTTGCTAAATCATCCTCGAAAGATGCAAAACAATAGAATTACAGGTAAAATACGCTGCTTCCTGCCACACAGTACCATGATGCATTGCGAGAAAACATAAACACTGACGTCACAAAAGATCCTCTTGCAAGATGCAATTCTTCTTTAAGAAACTCTTCTATCATCCACTCTTACCTGTAATAATGGCACCTGTTTGAACTTGTTATCTGTATAAGACACCTGTCCACACCTTCAAACAGTCAGACTCCAACCTCCACCATGGCCAAGACCAGAGAGCTGTCCAGAGACATCAGGGACAAGATTGTACACCTGCACAAGACTGGGATGAGGCAATCTACAATAGGCAAGCAGCTTGGTGAGAAGAGATCAACAGTTGGAGCAATTATTAGAAAATGGAATAAACACAAGATTACTGACAATCTCTCTTGACCTGGGGCTCCATGCTAGATCTCACCTCGTGGGGTACACATTATCTGTAGAACGGTGAGGAAACAGCCCAGAACTACATGGTCAATGACCAGAAGCGAGCTGAAGAAAGCTTGCTGATGACTACAAAAGGTACCTCGTTATGGTGCAACTAGCTGAGGTATATTAAACCAAATATAAGTGGATGTACGTTTATATTAGAGTTCGAATTTATAATTTAGAACGTGTGGATTAAAGTTAAAAAAAACACATTCAAACTTGTCTTAAAGATCAATTAAGTTATTCAGTTATTCAAATAATAAATTATTTAATTTGAAAAATTAAATTAAAAGTACCTGTCTAACATAAATAATTAAAAGTCCAATGGGTGAATGTAAACTTCTGACTGGGACTGTATCTGTCTGGCTGTGTCTGTTTTAGTCTGACAGGCAAGTAGTTGAGACAATGATCAGATTAATTATCCATTCTCGACAGCAAGGCAGCATCAACCCGATTTGTTTATTACTGTCACTGCAGGGCGCCTCTTGGCTGCAACACAACACCAACTGTGGCATCATCTGTAACCCCCATTATCCTCACTCCATCCACTGTTTTTACATCCACCCGCCACCATCTTTCTTTTCTCATTTTCCCTCTGTCTTTCCAAACCTCCATCCGCCACAATCTTCAATCCCTCGGCTCAACCGGGCAGGTGATCTGAACAATCGTTGTCATGGCAAACTTCCAGCAGGAGCCCAAACACATCTAATGAGGCTGCCAGTTTTTCCTCCACTACTTCCCGTCCTCCTCATGTAACACTCACTTCCCCATCTTTCATCTTCCAATCATCAAATCCTTCTCTTTTAAAAAAACCACCATCTGTTTTTCTGTGTGTCTTTTTTATGCCTCTCATTCCCATTTGTGTTTGGTTGTCCTTCTGCTCGTGCTCTTTGTTATCCCTCCAAAACAAAAAGACAGCTCAAGACCCGGTTAATATTTGGGCTCACTGGCCCGTGATGATATTGACCAGACACAACTTGCTCACCTCCATCTGTCAACTCGTCCTCGTTCCAGAACTCCATAATGGGCACGAGTGTGAAACTCACATGTGCTGCTAAAGAAACACGGTTCACCCCCCAAAAAAACAAGAACCCCCCTCCGCCTACCCCACCACCTTCTCGTAGTGGCCGACAC
This sequence comes from Valencia hispanica, assembly GCA_963556495.2. Lineage (NCBI taxonomy): Eukaryota > Metazoa > Chordata > Actinopteri > Cyprinodontiformes > Valenciidae > Valencia > Valencia hispanica. Next base: position 50,846,961 of record OY747704.1, read on the forward strand.
AGAGAGACATGACCACCCCTGTAGCGTCCCGTTTTCCCTCAGTGACAGTTGGGTTAAATCCACACTGACAGGTCAGCTCTCCTCACTGTCAGGCCAAGCTGTCTCTATGACAGAAATCACATATATTGTATTGTGTGTCTATGAATGCATGTGCTTGAACATGCGTGTTGGCAGAAGAGCAGGGACGGGGTGTTATTAGGTTCACAGAACCTCACTGACAAACTGAAGTAACACTTTATCATGGATAAATCATTTGAGGCACTACAGTGGATCCCAGGTACTCGCTGAGGTTAGGGATCAGAGCCTGCGAAGAGTTAAAATCTGCAAATACTTGAGACCTCCTCTAAAAACGCTTCCCATTTTTTATATTTTACACGTCATATATACATCTTAATATGCATTAATACGCTCAGTGAACACCATCTCAGCACAACCGCAGAAGTTAATGTTTACAGTCTTATTTATTAGTTATTTCCGCTCTTGGGGGTACAGCCAATCAGCGCTAGGGGCAAATACATGGCGCTCCTGGAGTGGCTGCTTTGCAAACACCAACCAATAGCAAGTCAAGATGCATTGCATTTACATATTTTAGCTATTTTTGACATGCTATACGAAAAAAATCCACAAATAGGCACATTTTCCACAAATACCTTGGTGTCACTCTCCATAGAAAAATCCGCTACAAGGTGAATCTGCCAATACTGAGCTGCAAATAGGCAGGGTTTCACTGTATACAGTGCTTGTAAAAAGTATTCACCCCTTGAATGTTTCTAGCTTGTAACTTCTCCGGTGTAGTCATAGGTGCCTCACTTAGTTTGTGAGGACGGCCTAAACTAGGCAGATTCACACATGTGCCATATTCCTTGCATCTCTTGATGATGGGCTTAACTGACCTCAAGGGGATGTTCAGTACCTTATGCCTCTCTTTCACTGAGTGGTAAGGTCAGTTGGTGTGCTTGTAGCAAGCAGTGACGTTTTCTGTCCCCCAAGCAAAGGACTGTGTTGTGTGATGTCAGTAGCTCCGCCCTATCGTACCATACCATTGTCCTATGGACCTACAACTGAAAGGAGCCTGGGAATGGTGAAGTACAGCTCGGTTGTATGGGCCGTTTTTACAATGGAAACAGACAAAACAGCTTACTGACCCACACCGACTTTTACCATTCCACTCAGTGGCAAAGAGGCAGAGATTTTTTTGTATCCATCCCCTGACTTATACTTTTCAATACACTTTTCTGTGATTTGCTTGGCATGTTCTTATGTCTTCATGCTGTAATGGTAGCTAGGAAAACTGATTAACCAGTGAAGGGATCTTTCAGACACATATCTTTATACGAAAGACACTTTATACTAAAGACACACTCACTGCACTCAGGGGATCTCCATTCCTCTCACTGTGAGAATACTAGCACTAGTTGCCTGGACCCTCTGTTGAATTAGGTCAGTCAGTCACCTTAAAGGGGGTGAATATTTATGCAATTGCTTATTTTATTTTACTTGTTTATATTTGCCGCTATTCTTGTAGAAATCAGGTCTCACTTTGACATTAAAAGGGTTTTTTGTCAAAAAGATTATGATTATGATTAACTTCTAAAAGCAATAAGAGGGTAAACATCCAAGGGAGTGAATACCTTTCATCGGTAAGTTTGAAATCCGTGGTTGTTGGTTAGAAAAATTGGGCAGCTACTGTCAGAAGGTGTTTTGATATAAAAATTCACAAGCCAACTTTTTTTTCTCTGTTTTTGGGTGAAAATGTTTAGTGAAGTAAGGCTATCTAAATAGTGACACCATTTCCACAGTGTAGACACGCCAGGCAGCAAATAATTGAGGTTAAGCTTTTTTGTAAAGCTGTAGGACGGCCTCCTTATCGTTTTAGGTCTTCACAGAAAATATATTATGTAATTTTGCCAGACTACTCATCCTCACCTCAAGAAACAAATTTTATCCAACATATGAAATATGTCATGCTATTACTTCTGAACCTGACTTGAACTGCATGTAAAAAGTGTTATGGAAACTATGCACTGTTAATAAAAGGAAAATGTGGAATGCAGCATCAATCAAAGTGCTGTTTGTTATTTAGCCATTGACATTTACAGTTTACACATCTGGATTTGACGTAAATCAGATAAATGTTAGGAAGTGAAAATTCTGTTTACACATTTGTAAGCTCTTGGTCACTGTGCTCACTTATGACTAAAAATAGATCCACTCAGTATTCATAGCTTTGCATCCAGAATATTGTGTAAATAAGCGAGTAAACCTGTACGGTTGTCATGAACGTCAAAAGTGACAGCAAAGATAAGACCTGTTGTTTTTTTTTTCATAATTTTTCTAACCCAAAACATGTTTATTTCTCAAACTTTGAGTTTTTAAACAATACTGTCATTATTTCAAATTGTTATTCAGGAGCTTTCAAGAAATTGGTGGCATTTTGCTTCCCATAATATCTAATCTTGGTTAGTCTATATATTCACTATTGCTATAATCTATTTCAGTGTTTCTCAATTGCTTTGGTGCATTTCTCTGATCAGACTGAAAATTCTCATAACTGATATTTCAACCTCTGCAACATTTAGTGATTTGTGTACATCATAAAAACAGTTCCTCATTCCTTTAAAGAAATTGCAAATCTTTATGAACATGCATCAATTGCTTGAATTCAATTCTCTACTGTTTTATAACATTTGCTTACATTTTGTTGGTCAAATTCAACCATACTTATGATGAATAGTCATTCCCATAAAACTAAAATTCCTCATTTCATTGCTTGAATCATTACATAAAAAAATTACCTTGTCAAAATCTTTCAAGCAAATTTTATGCATTTCTTTATCATTCTTTCTTGAAAATGTCTCCCAAATTGAAAATTATTTTCTCAGGTGAACCGTTAATGGATGAAGAATTAGGGAAGCATTAGTTGCAACCAATGATAAGACACTTCTCCACAGTCACTCAGAGCTTACATAATCCCATCAACCCTCAATTTGGAAAGCCTTCCTAAACTTAGTAGGACATAGTGCGTGTCCAAATTCAGAGGGTGCGTCCTTCAAAGGCTGTATTTGTCACAACATGCGACCAAGGCTCTACAAATTTGAAGGCTCCTCTAAATGTGGTTCACAAATGCCTCCTTTTCCCTGGATGCAGCGTATCCCAAGAATCATTCCCGGCCAAACGTTGTCTTGTTGGGCTTTTGTCATTCACATAGACAAGTTTTTAATATAATTAATGTTTTAAAAAGTGCTGTTAAATTAATGTATTAATACAATTAATAAAAACAAGTAAATAAGTAATAAAATGACTTAGCAAGATTTCAAGCTCCATTTTTACCACCTTGTGTTTAGTGCTGTCATGGTTGCGAGGTGATAGGACACATCACAAGGTAGGGGCAGGGGTAACTCACTGCTGCTCATGTCCGGTGTTTGCGGTCGACGAAGGACCCGGCCTGCATCAACCAGGTTGGCTGGGTCCTCCCAAGGACGCAGCCCCTGAATTTGGACACACACACATAGTGTGTACCATTTCGACCATACTGTGTCACAGAAACGGAAGGTCAGCATTGTGAAAGAGGGGTGAAGATGCAGGGAGGAAAATGAAGGAGACAAAACAGGAGAAGAGGACTTAGGCAGACTCCTGATGAAATTAGGGCAAACGTTGTGCAAATAGTGTATATTGCTATCTTTAGCATTTTCAGGCAGTGTCACCAAGATCTGAGTTTCTTGCATTGGAAAACAGAGTGAACTGTCATAATGAAAACATAACAAAGCCATTAGACTATCTTGCTCATAAACAATGGGGGCAGATCTAATGACGCTGATGCTTTTGTTAACACAAATACTTACTTTTGAGGAATGAACTATCCATTTTGAGCAAGTGGCATGTTTTTGCAAGTTATAAACTTGGTTTTGCAGTTTGTATTAAGGGTTTTGAGAGTTGCTGCTGTGCAAATGTAAACAGTGTTGTGTGAAATACACCAAAGCAACTGAAAAAAGGAGTAACTTGATAATGCTACTGTAGAAGAACATTTTCACAAACTACCTGCATTAGTTTCTGCCTATTTAGCCAAAGGATTCAGGTTTGACACGTATTTTAGCTGTAAGATTTGAATTGCACCTTAATTTTTATTTTTATTAAATCTTTCTTTAACCAGATAAAAGACCCATTGAGATGTGAGGTCTATTTTACAAGAGAATATTGATGAAGCAACAGAGTTCTACAAAATGTGAGCTCTTTATAGAACCTTCAACGAGGAAACAAGGGACTATAACACTGAAGAGTGTTGTCTACCAACATAAACCGCAAATTTGGAAGCACTTTAGTCTAAGATACCATAATTTGCTGTTGTAATCAGATTTCCCTTCACCAGAGGCAAGAGAGGCTGAAACAAAAAACGGAGACGAAATGGAGTTTGTTATTGCTTTCTGCTTCTGGATTTTGGCCTCTGTTGATAGCTTATGTAATTATAGCTAAGTGCATTTCAACCCCCAACTGACGGGGAGCATAATTTTGCAAACTAAAAGCCAGAAGCCTGCAACGTGTAGGTGCTTGGCATCTGCAGGTGTGTCAGAAGTAAAGAAGAGAGAAAATGTGGCTCATCATGTACCTGACTCAGGGGATGACCACTCAACTCTCTTTCTGTCCCACCTCTTTAAATCAAAAAGGCTTACGATGAATCCTGCACCAGCTGGCTTTGAACACAAACAACATGCATGTAGACACAACAGTGGAGCTCATGCCAGCAGCAGTGCCTAGACATGTAGGCCATAACACCCCTTTAATTGGAGTAAAATTTACAGAGAATCCCACCAAGGTTGTCTTTGTCGCTCACACTGTTTGGGGTACGTACTGTATGCATAAACACAAACACACACATACATGCACATGACTGTAAAAATCTCTCGCTCCTTTATGCATGCACAGACTGCCACCCAGATCCCTTTGATAAAGTGCATTTCCTAATTACAAATTCCCCACCCGTGCAGCAGAGACACACAAAGTTCACCACACACACGTAACTGAGCGCACCAAAGAGGAGAAAGGAGACGGCACAGTTTGGTGTTTGATATAGTTGACCCAGATCTGGGAGCGTGCATGGCAGAAGATTTAAGGAGGAGGAAGGGGATAATGTAGGAGTGGAATAGGGGAGGGGAAGGGATGGAAAGGGGGGGTATTTTGGTGTTTTGTGTGTGAGTGAATAAGATAATGGAGGCGGCAAAGGGTGGATGGTGTCACTCCTGGAAGGGCCCTTTTTCCAAAAGAGTGTAATTTAAAAAGCAGCATGAGGTTGATGAGATGAAATGGACGAAGACCACAGAAGGTCAGAGCTACCCAGACTTTAAACGATGAGCAGAATAAATGAAGAAAAAAGAAAGATTTGGTGCAAGTGTTAGATTTTCTCTTTTTCACCAGCCATGTTGGAAGCCTCCGTTTAAATATTACTTTTGTTTTTTTTCCTGATCATCGACTTACTTGCCGAAGTCGGATGAATTATGAAAATTGGTTTCAGCATGACGCTAATCCTAAATAATGTGTTACGAATCTTGAAAGCCAGTTGAAAAATCAAAAATTCTCAACCAGGGGTTATTGGAGAAGAATTGGAGTGGAACCACAGGGAAAAAAACAACAGCAGAGTGGTTGTTATAAATTTCAAGAATTGATATTTAATACGTTTGACCCAGAAAAGAAACTATTTGCATGTGTGAAGTCACTGGCTTCTTGTGTTGACTCCAAAGAGAAGCAAGCAGTCATCATCACTTTGTATCAAAATGACTTCACACACAAGGAATCTTCTCCGAAGAATTAAGCAGTTTTCAACAGAATCATGTTGCCACCGGTCCAGTGCTTGGCCTGCTTTGGTAGTAGGTAATGCTAGTGCATCTGACCGTACAAGGAAGTTAAAAGCTTTATTGCAAGAAGGATGATGAATGAGACGATTTGGTCCAAGAAAATCATCAGTAACTGACTGAAATTCTGCAGGAAGAACAAGGATGGACACTGGAGCAAAGTTCTCAGCTAAATCTTACTTTCTATTGGTTGGAACATCTGGATAAATGAAAAATCATTTGAAGAAAAATAGGGTTAGCTTTTATGAATTCTATCTAATACCAGCTGTAAAACAAAAAAATGGCAGAATCCATGTGTGGAATTGTTTTAAATCCAAGAGAGACAAGGCTTTGTTAAAGAGTTCATTTGTACACATTCACAAAGCTTAAATCAGTACATTTGTTATCCCCCCTTTTAAAAATCTAAATGCTGCACTTGGATGTGGAAGCATAAATTGCTCTTGATTCCACTCACTTATAAGTTATGGCAAATTTTGACTCCAAGTCCCACAGTTTGTAGGTTTTAACATCTAGTGAGGAGTTGCAATAAGTTAGACTCCATGGCGTTCATGTCTAGAACTGAGCACACAGAGGAAACTATGACGTAAACATTGAAAGAAATGTTCATTTGTTTGAATTTTCTGACACTCTGCAGAAACAGCTTTCTACAAAGTTAAAATATTATAATTTTTATTGACTTGTTTTACATTGATAATAGCTGCTAAGAGGCAGCCTCAAATGATGCACACTCATTTTACATGTATTACGTAATTTGCTGAAACTTCTGGCGTGTGACATAGTCTGTCTTTTAGTCTGTATTGATTCCAGAAATCCCAGCTATTTCACTTATGCAGATGATAATTGAATAGTGTTATTCCGAGCTTGTGCAGCAGAGATGAACCTTTAAAAAAAATTAAAAAAAGAAAGACAAAAGAAGCTGTCTAAGCCTTCAGTGTCAGCTATGTTTGCACTTCTTTCTTTCCTATTCAATGTATCTTTAATTTTTAAACATCTTGAGGGAAGAATCAAATCTCTGACTCATGCCCAAAGCTTCAGTTGCTGGTTTAGAAAGTTTTGAACTCCTTACTCATTAGGACAAATAACCTTGAACAGGCTAAACTTCACTTCAATGGATTTAAAAAAAAAAAAAAAAAAAAAAGTCTTTTCAAGAATGTTTTCATGTCTTGCTGATGTTTCTTTCATCTTTTTGTTGAACTCTGAAAGACCTGCAAGGGGAAAAGGATATTTTTCTTTTTACAGTAAAGGCTGCATATTTTGAAGGCAAAAGGAGAAAAATGGAATGGAAGATGGTTTGGAGACCTTTTCTATCTTCATATGTCCCAAGCCAATCTGATTTCTGCCGTTTGTTGCCCTGCTTTTCTTTTTTCTAACAAAATAACCCAGCAAACGCAAGGAGAGCGCCAGCGTTTGTCCTGTTCCGGAAGCATGACCGATTCATGTCTCTTTCTAGATGACTCCATCTATTTTGATTACAGACTCCCCTCTGAGTGTTGGCCATCTCCTCTACAGGCGTGTAATGGGAACGGGATGGGAAATAGGAGCAGCCTCGTTATATTTCCTTTGTTAGTCTGAAACGCAATCATCTCCGAGTGTGTTTGCTGCAATCAGCATTAAGGCTTGGCTGAGAGGAAACAGGGGACTCAGAGAAAGTGTGGTTGTGATGCAAGTTTGGAGGTATGGTTGGGGAAATCTAACCTAAAAGAATAAAGAATTGAATGGAGGAAGGCTGAATGAAAAGGATGGAGCAGAGACAGAGTTTTATCAGACTTTTTCAGCCTTAGTGATGTGACAGGCTTGGCAGCCCAAAGCGGTCCACCATGAAACCCCCTACCAGGAACCATCCCCTTACTTCTGTACATATTTTCCTGCGGAGATATAAGCACACTGTACCTCCACCCAATCCTTCGCCACCAGCCTCCTCCTTCCCTGCCACCCTCTGTCTCTTTGTACAGGATAATCCCTCCCCCACACCCAAATACCATCGCTCAGTAAAAAGATATTTCCAAGAGGCTGGATCGCAGGCAGTCACATGCTGTCTCCTCACACAAAACACAGAGCCTCTTGCATACATTCACACAACACAGGGGACAAACACAAACAGACACAACTCGTCCAAAAAGCAGATGGCAGGATCTGCCTTTCACAGATTATTAAACTCCAACCTTCCTCCTTTTTTTTTTTTTGCTATTTTCCCTTCATCTCCATCTTCTTTCCAAATTCGCATGTTTGCCATTAAGGAGTGTTCATGCATCATTAACAGTCTTGGCGTTGTTGTAATTTGTTCTCTCATTCCAGGCTGCCTAATGTGAATCACAAGAAGGCAAAGACAGGGACTCGCTATGACTCACGTGAGGCTCATTGAGCAGAGCTGAGGGGGCCAACTTACAGCTCATATGGTTCAAATAAAGACAGAGGTCCAACCAACCAAACCAGACAAATGGTTGTCACCAAAAGTTTTCAAAAATTTACTAATGTCAGACTGTCTAAGGCATTTTATGTGAATGCAAGTAAAAAAAACGCTTGTCTTTGATCTAGGAAGCAACCTATTAGCCAATCGGTCTTTGTCAGACACGTAACCAGCCTAGCAACCACTACCCCCGGGCGCCATCTTGAGCGTAAGCGTCTGGCGTTGCTAGGGGAAACCCCATTAGATATACTGAAGAAGCCGAAGTTGAAGAAGCACACTGGAGTCTCACAGATGGATAAAAAGAAGAAGGCGGAACACATTCCTTACAGGGATAAACTTGTAAAGGAGGCTAGAGATAGACATAATCAGAAATTGTCTACAATCTAAATCTATAAGAGCTCACAGGAAACGAATGGAGCTCAGACGTTTCATTACTGCCTCCAACTACCGCATTGGATCATCACAAACTATCTTGTTTGGGATCAGCGCATACACATTTAAACAGTTCAAAAATTACAAATCGTTGGAGGCATTCTCTCATTTTCTGTCCAAAATCACTTTTCCAAGCGGGAAACCTGAAGAATCTTATATGGTTGTAAAGTTTTTGTTTCCTGGTATTGTGTGACACGTTGTGGCAGCCCTTCACACAACACGAGTGAACCATTTTGTTCCTGACGCCGTTCCTTACCTGAGCATTCAGGCCGCAATGCCACCGAGTTGCCACCAGGCCCATGGGCTGACCGGAAGGGGAGGAGACTTAAGCTCCCCATATGGGCTTCAACTCTCCAGATACCATTCTGATGAGTTCAAACAGTATCGTAGCAACCCAGATAAACAGACCTGCAATCTGCAAAACCAAAGACATCTAATATTCTGGACATGTACAGTACAACTGCAGAGCTTATGAAGTGACAAATTTAATAACCAATTACTATAATGCAGCTTAATATTCTTATTTCTCATCTCACAGTTGGAACCCTGGTCTCTCTGGATATATTAAAAGGGATTTTTTTTCATGTTGTACCACATAATTAACCTCTATGTGAGATAGCAATCTGAAATAAATGCAGAGCATTTGTTCCTCCTCAACACAAAGTCATTTTTAATTTCTTCCTAACGACTAGTGGTTGCATTGGCAGCCAATTAAAATCTGTTTGAAAGCAAAAGACATTAAAGATGCTGTTTTATAGAGATGATATGAGCAACATGGCTTTTACCTATCAAAAAGAAGATATGGCATTTAAATAAAAAAAGGTTTGTTTTTATGTGATATAATTTTTGAAAATTGATTTTTTTTTTCTCCTAATTTCACAGCCAGCTTTTCTGGCTTCAGTATAACAGCATTACAGTTGTATTTGGGTCAAACAGCATTAACCTTATTTTTGCTGAGCATCAAGGTCTAATCAGCACTCGCTGTCTGTCTGGGTTTGACATGTGCACGGAGCTGTTTCTCATTTCTGCATCAAACTCTGTCTCCTTTCGTGTTTGTCAAGATTAAAAGTTCATTGAGTCAAAAATATTTCAGGCCAGGAAGGTGCTACTTGTGTTTTATTAATGAGCAGCTGAGAGGCTGCTGCAGGGCATCCCCCATTAGCATAGTGCTGGGGTTTGTTAGCTGATCCGCATAAACAGGGCAAGATTCAAACAGTTCAGGGAGACAAAATCTGGAACAGGAGATGTAGCTGAGGTTAGAGGTGCAGGTGAAGATGAGCAGAAGGGTGTGAGTGATGAAAGATGGAGGCAAAGGTCACAAAGAGCGATAGAAGTGAAGACAGGAGAATATTCCGTTTTACAGAGAAGTCACAAGGGATTTGTGGAAGCACTTAACACAAGACAAGTGTCTCTCCATGCAACACACACACACACACACACACACACACACACACACACACACACACACACACCAAGTTCCCTTAAGGTATCGGTCTTTGTCTGAGTTGCTCACACATGAATTGCACACACCCTAGATTGTGGCATCTGCTCACAGTTATTGGTTCTCTGAATGAGGCATCAGCTTTGTCACTAACCAAGTATGTTGACAAAATGTTCAAGAATAGTTTTGTCTCGAAACAATTTTTACTTAAATAAGCTTCATTTAACCTTCAAATGGTACAGAGGCATAGTGCTGGTGTATCTCAATAAATTAAAATATCCTCGAAAAGTCCATTTCTTTAGAGGTTGAATTAAAATAGTGAAACTCGTAAATTAATGACAGTGATATATTTCAAGTCTTTACTTCTGGAAAAAAAATGTGTTTCTCAGAACCTGCGAGTATTACAACAGAACAATTAAAATGATTGTCATTACTGAAAAGTGAGGTTATGGTCTACACAATCATAGGCCAGCATACTGATTTAACATTTGTCTACCCCAGAATCACTGATACCCCTTCACAAGGAGAATAAGCCACAAAATACCACTGGTAAAGAAGCTGGCTGCTGAGAATGCCAAGCATTCTATACATTATCTAAGTTTCCCTTTTTTCAATGATATTCTAGCTTAAGCTGCACCTGTATCCAAGTTAAATACTAAGAAAGATAAAGCATCTAAAAATCATGAATACAACATTTTATAGGGACTATACAAATATATCCAGCAGTACTCACGCCCGTCCTGCACCAGGCGCTGCAAAGGAGACCTATCTCAGAATTATTTCTTTCAATGGCTTGGGGATCAATCCTTTGTTTATGTTGTTAATTTTTAAAGGAGGCGTAATTATGTCATGTGTTCACACATAACGAAATTGTCTGGTTACTCTCAGCACATAGAAAATCTCTTAAATCACAACAAAAACAACATCTACCAGTTTCTAATTCCTGTTTTGGCATTAAACCATTGATTCTGTAAAACCTTTTAAGCGGATTTGGAAACCGACTTTCTGTGGTTGTCAAAATTAAGATCCAAGTCCAAAACTACCCCTGGTTTCTCACATGCTCTGTGGCCTTTAGCCCCGAGTTCAGCACTGACCATGATGCTTGGACATTTTTGGACTAGAAACAAAGGTTTCTGTCTAATCTACATTAAGCGTAAGGAAATTCTGACTCATCCACTCAGTGATATTATGGACATAATGATTCAGAGAGTTTAGTGGACTAGGGTCATGAAGTGACACGAAGACATAAAGTTGTGTGTGAAAGCAGTAGCATCCATGCTAGGTAAAAATAACATAAATACATGGTAACTGCATTTCCTCTCTTTAACCATAATTGCAGGTAAAGATGTTAAACCCTTCTAACAAGAATGTGGACCAATGAGCAGATTGATCCAGCATCCTTCCTTAGCATCCCTCAGCTATATTTGACACATGATCAATTTTAAGAACAAGGCAATCAAACGACAACATCCTGGTCAAAGTGCTTGGATGAAAGCAGCAATATAATTTAACGGCCAGTTAAAGCTATCAAGCAGTTTGCATTAATCTTCCCATCAAGGTAAAAGGATCCACGTTAACTCTGCAACAAACTTTTTGGAGTTGATTTTGCAGAGATGAAATCCATTTCTTCTTGCAGTTAAAAAAAGTGCTGTTGGTTCTGTTCTGTTTGGACACCTGGTCAAAGAAAGGGCAGCACATTCATTGATGGGACAACAAAGTGAACCAAAAGGATGCCAGAATATTTGCTGACCTCTACTGACCTTTAACTTTTTTAAATAACTCTCAAAAAACAAACCCAAATACTTAATTAAAATGATGCATAAAGGAACAGATCAGCTTTCTGATGAAGAACAAAGGAGTTCAATCTTCATTAAAATCCCATTCAGCCTCAACTCTGCTCAGTTTTCAGTACTGCTGTTGTGTTCAGCTCATGTCACATTTTTAAACATCATCCAAGTTATTAGTTCAGATGTTTTTGCTCCACTTTTTCTCTCTCCACAGACCACCGTTTTGTTTAGGATTATAATCATTCTTTACACATTAGTATTAGTCTGAATCTATAATTAGGTAAAAATGTCTCTTATTCTTGTTCAAAGCCAGTTTATAAAAAACAGAATTAAAGATGAAGCGTTTAAAAATGCATCCCTGCAGTATTTACACAGTGTTGTAAAGTATATGGCTTTACAACACAGAGCTCAAAGAGCACTAACCCATCAGAAAACAACTAACGTTTAATTTTGTGATCAATAATTTGTTGACTTTTTCATAATTTTTGGATTATACAAGTTTGGATGATTAAGACATCTGACAATGAGCATCAAAATTGAGACAAATATTTCTATAACTCCCATGAACAAACATCTTTGAATTGTGATTTTGTGTCAGATTTTTTAAACCAAAACATCTCCATCAACGCACAAAAACCCTTGACACTGCTGTACGTTGAAAGTATCATCTGAATCCACCGTGTGTTGGCAGAGGCCGGACGGATGACGTCAGTGTCGCCAGGTCGGGGGATAACACAGAAGGTCGGGGCCTGCGGTGACGCTCCCTGATGGTGCAATTAGTGCTCTGCTACAGGAAAAATGTGAGACAGGGTATCTCCTCTGAACCAGAACATTGTTGCACTAATTAATAACTCAGTCGCGTCAGAGCAGCTTTGGCACAGTAACAGCAGGAACATTAATAACGGCACCATCAGGAAACAGGGGAGCAGGAGGAAGGATTTGGTGCTGCGTTCATTAAAGAAAATCCACAGCAAATGTTTTTAAACTTTTTAACTATTAGAAGCGTATTGATGTGTCACAAGCACTGTCAGATTGCAGCTGCAGCAAACTGCATCTTGAAGTGTGCCAAACTTTAAAGGCAGAAGATGTCTCATAAATGCAAAGCTAAGGGAAATTTAGAGGGCCCCATTAACCTTACCTTAAGCACGCACAGGGAGAACATGCAAACTCCATACAGAAAGAGCCCAGACTGAACCTGAAACCTTCTGTGGCAGCCCACACTGCGATCAAAGTATTCATGCCCTTCCTGATAAATAATAATAATGGAAACATCTTTATTGACGTTCCAGTAATCAAAAATAAGTAATTTGCTTGTTTCCACTGGTATTTTGACAACTGATCTCTGCCATCTTTATATGTAAAGGCCATCAGCTCACTCCACAGATTTTTTTAGGCTGGACTTTGGATGGGTCACCCAAAATGTTGATATTACTTCATAAAAATAAAAAAAGATCTTTGCAAAATAAAAAAAGCATTTAAAGCTAAAACTGTCAGGGGTACAGGGAATTTATTTGATAAAAATATATATTTTGCAGTGCCATCTTTAATATAAAATAAGATAACAATTGGGTGAGAGGCGGGGTACTCCTTGGACAGGTCTCCAGTCTATCACAGAGACACAGGACAAAACCATGCACACACTCACACCTAAAGACAATTTAGAGAGACCAATTAACCTAACAGTCATGTTTCTGGACTGTGAAGGTAAGCGGGAGTTTCCAGAGAGAACCCACGCATGCACAGGAGAACATGCAAACCCAATAGGGAAAGACAGATTTGAACCCAGGACCTTCTTGTTGCAAGGCAACAGTGCTACCAACTGCCCCACCACGCAGCCTTCTGTAAACTGTCCTTTATTACGAATGAGAAAATGTAAAATAGTTAAAAATATTTTTTTTTAAAGCAGAAAAACTCAAATATTTTCATAAATCAAATTAAGTTTCTATTGCAGTACAATTCAAGAATTACAGCACGTTTTTCCCTGATACTACTTAACTTTGTAATTAGAGGCTAAAACTTTCTATACAACAATGCCACCAATTAAAACTTGCTGTTTATCTGACTGCAATGTTGACCCTGGACAGTTAATAATGTTATATAGTTTCATATTTTAACTTTTATGGTTAAACATTGCGTTTATTTCAGTTAACCTGGTCCTTTCGTGTCCTGTTAGTACCCAGTTCTGCTCCTTTTGTGGTCAAGTTGCTCCTGGTTCCTGCTCTTTTAGATTAGTTTGGAAATTCCCGGATCAGCCAACAGTGAGTGAAGGTGTCAGCAGGCACCTCAGACAGCATTAAGGCATTACGATTTTTGGTTTGCATGAGACCTTATTGTGCATTTGTCCTGCATGTGGGTCGTACAGATGATATGTGATCATGCATCATTTTCAACTCATGATCTTATTATACCCAGAGTGCAACCCACCCGTAATGCGACCACTAATTCCTTCAGCTTCTTGTAAATATATCCTTTATTGTGAGTCTGGGGTTTGTGCTAGTTTTTAGTGGTTCTTTAGGATATGCTCTGCTCAGTTTTTTCACCTGCATATGAATAACCCAGTAAACACCTTTCTTTGATGGTTTTTAGACTCTTTCCGGAGGAAAACAAAAAGCAGATAAGTGTCCTTAACAGGATAGAAATCCTAGTGTAGCAAAGTCTATAAACTGATTTTATCAAGTTAAAATTTACATTCCAATTGAGCTTATGGCTGTTGCAAGATATTTTCTCATTTTTGATTGCGCACATCTTATGCTTCACACAGCATTGCAGATACTGATCAGCATTACTCTAATAAAAGCTTTTTACAACACCAGCTCTCATCGCAGAAGGCTGCGGCTGAGCAGCTGACTGGTTCTGCCTTAAAACATGGGGGAATTGACGGTGTTGTGATGCTGAGCATGTGAAGCTGATCACAAGTTTGTTTCTTTTTACATCTGACAAGATTATTCTAGATTTGCAGCTGTAAAATAAAAAAGTATTGTTATATGGAAAAGTTGTCACCCACTCATCCATTTGCAAAAAATATGCTTTGTTACAGCTAAAAATGTAACCAGATGATCTCCTTATCAGATACGGAGGGGTTTTACATTCATCTGCAGCTACAGCCTTTCATAAAAGTGGTTCAGAACGAGACCCTGAGGCTCACAACCACATTCATTCGTTTTCAGGGCATCTCCTCTCTGGGTGTTTTCGACCTGGATTAATATTTTAACGTCTTTAGGCCATAATCACATTGCACCCCCACAATCTGAGCTCGGACCGAGACTTTTCGTAAAACGGCCCATTGAAGCGAACTTATGGGACCATAAAACAGTTGAATGAGCACGTGTGTGAAGAGTTACAGAATGTGAGATGAATAGAAATTACACCGTGATTGCACGCTTATACATCCAATGGTGGAGATACTTTATAGCTCAAAGAAAAAAGCATCAAATAACTCCTCAGCTTCAGTTCTGCAGTCAGAAATCTGCATCCTGCTGGGGGTTGAAGTCCAGCGACTTGATTCTACATCAGATATAAGAAGATGCATTTCTTGAACTTATCTTAGATGCAATGTTGCAGCCATTCGTTTTAGATATTCCTCTGCATGTTTTGCATTATTCAGTATTGATAGTAAGTTATCAATTTTTTTTTTTTCTTTAAAAACATTAACAGTTGCAAAGTATTGACCTGAAAGCTTCAGAATCCCCCTCAAAAAACATGGTCTTTAATTGCAAATGTCTTTGTGAGTCATTAGCATTTAAAAATGAACAAAATTTGCAGCAAAACAAGCGAAAAACTTTGAAAACGTGGTGGTCATAAAGAGTCAGGGAGTAAAAGCTGATATTAATCTTTGTATTTCTCTTCTCTCTCAGGTTGTGAAATTGAAGAGCATCCTCTTGAGGCCCCCTGCTGACTGATAACAAACACTGCGTGGGAGCTCAATGAGTGTGTGCTCTTAACCGACGCTTCACCTGTGTGCGTGTGTGTGTGTGTGTGTGTGTGTGTGTGTGTGTGTGTGTGTGTTGGGCACCATGCTGTGGACGGTGCTGCTGGCGCTTCTGGTGCTTCTCCTGCTGCAGACTCAGCTCTCTGTTTGCTTAAGGGATCTGCGCACCGGGGGGTCCGCTTCGCCTCTTCACTCTCCTCCCCCATCTTCTTCCTCCCCCTCGTCCTCATCATCATCATCATCATCCTCTTACAATGCTACCCAGCAGCGGCTGCCCGGAGCTGTTATCATTGGTGTACGGAAAGGCGGCACCAGAGCCCTGCTGGAGATGCTCAACCTTCACCCAGACGTGGAGGTGGCAAAGGCTGAGGTAAAACACCATTAGTGTCACACAAGGACAATGGCTTAATCAGTGGTGGGCAGCAGAGTTTAAGTATACGGTCAATTTTTTATCATCTTGATGTTTACATAATCTTCAAAAATTATACTCAATAGTTCCTCTAATGGGCCAGAACATTTGACTTCCTTGGGTGGGTTTACCAGCCTTAAGGTGTTAGAAACCAGTACCTGTGCAACTTTGACAGGTACTTTTTAGATTAACTAAAAGGGGTCTTAGACATTCCTATACAGTATATAAATTTGTTAGCAACCCTGGTAAAGTTTGAGATTCTGTCTGAACCAGCCTGAATCAAATCAATGGTGCATTAGGGCAGTGGTTCCCAACCTGGGGACAGGTACCCCCCTAAAGGGTCCCTAGAGATCTCGGAGGGGATCCGCAGAATTTTGTCTGTGCCAAGGTTGTGAGGTTACCAAAATTATATCTGTAAATATTACATTTGTAAAATACAGAAAGAAAATCGTCTATGTAGCCTACAGTGTAAAACAAGAATAGGAACAAAAACGTACAGTTGCTTCTTATTTTTTGCAGTCAAAAGTTTGTAATTAATGCGTGTATGTGGGTAGAAGATGGGGTTGGGGGGGTCCAGGCTTGTCTTGGACAAAGGCAAGGGGATTCTCCAGGAAAAAAAAGAAAAACATCAGTTAGTACGAAAGGGCTTCCTCTTGTGTTATGTACACATAAACACTGTATAGGAAGTATTTTTGTAGACCATCTGTGAGTAATGACATTGATGTTGAGGTTTGATTTGCAGCTTACATTTCAGCACTAAATGAAAGGGCTCTGTCTTTGTTCTTCCAAGGGTTCTGGACTACATTTGTTCATCTCCTATTTGCAAAAAACTGTTTTAAAACAATTTGTGTCCAGCCTATCTGTCCATAACTGATAAGTTACTTTTTTGTTGCTGAATGGGCTTCCACTGATTAAACTACATTTCAGTCGAGATGAAAGTTTAGCTGACTTTGCTCTGTTTTTGCTTTCGGTTTTAAATTAGATGTGAGCCTGCAGAACAGCTCCTTGACACATTACTGACCCAAATATTGATTTATATCTCAGAGTAAAGACAGCTAATGGTAAAAGAAAAAGATTTGTTGATCAACATGTTCTTTTTTTAAAACCATTCACAGGTTCACTACTTCAATGTGGAGGAACACTACCGTCGGGGTCTGGCCTGGTACCGAACTCAGATGCCCTTCACCCTCCCAGGTCAGCTGACGGTGGAGAAGACCCCCGGCTACTTTGCAGCCCCTCAGGTTCCAGTTAGAATGTGGGACATGAACCCGGCCGTCCGGTTGTTGCTCATTGTCAGGGACCCGGCAGAGAGGCTGGTCTCCGACTACACCCAGGTCCTTCACAACCGCCTGACACAGCACAAGCCCTACCAGCCGCTCGAGGAGCTCCTGGTCCACAAGGGTCACATTAACCACGGGTACAAGGCACTGCAGAGGAGTCTGTACCATCTGCATCTGGCCCGCTGGCTGGAGGTCTTCCCCAGGGAGCAGATTCACGTGGTGGACGGCGATGCGCTCATTCGGGACCCCTTCCCAGAGCTGAGGAAGGCGGAGAGGTTTCTGGACCTTCCACCCAGGATAAACCCAAGCAACTTTTACTTCAACACCACCAAAGGCTTCTACTGCCTCCTGTCCGCCGGACACGATAAGTGCCTGGACGAGTCCAAAGGCAGGCCGCACGCTCCACTGAGCACGCAGGCCTTGAAGAAGCTCTGTCGGTACTTCAGGAAGCCCAACAAACGTTTCTTTGAGATGGTGGGAAAGTCGTTTTCCTGGTGCTGATCAAGCAGCTCCTGAAGGACGCATAAACTATCAGGGACAGAAGGAGAGGGAAACTGTGTGTTTCTGATGGCTGATGTGTTTTTTTTAAATACCTTCTCAGGTATAAATGTGGCCAAATGTGCTGCACACATGTGGAAGTGGAACTGAAAATCTGGCCGACAAAACTCCAACCAAGCTGGTGCCTCCTCACAAACGACGGAGCCACACGAACTGTGCCGTTAAAAAGTTCAATACTTGTTAGCTCTTATGTGTGTTGTTAAAGAACATGGACAAGAACTGAGCAGATGGTTGCAATATGACCAAATTGCATTAAAATCAATCAGTGTAAATATTTTCAGGACAGACGCTCTTGCTGTGATTTCCAAACTGCTGTAAAAAGAAAGAAAAATAGCTTGCTTTGTAAAAAGCTTCATTTTTCATCAGGTTGTTTTGTTTTTCTGTTAGACTTAGATGAACTTAGTAAACATTGATGGTGTCTTGTGAAAGTATTCTTACCTTTTCAACTTTTTCACATTTTGTCACGTTACAAACAAAAACGAAAGTGTATTTCATTATGTGCTACTACACACATAAGCAATTTCACATTTTGAAGTGGAAGAAAATGACATTTTTTAAAACATTACAAAATTTACAAAGTATGGCAAAGATTTATACTCATTGCTTTTTATTCTAGAACATCTAAATAAAATCCAATGCAAACATTCATATTCAGAGGTCACCTAATTTGTCATGAATTGAGTTGAGGTAGGCCCTCCCCACGGCCATCAGCATCTACAACAAATCTTTAAAGAGACTTGTATGAGGAGTTACAAAGAATATTTAATTACCCTTTGGGGTTAAGAAAGTAATTTTTATTTGAAATGCAGGTATGCTTGGAGGCAGGATAGATGTTTTAATGATGAACAAGGTGAACTTACAATGAATGCTGGGGGGGAAACTCTAGGAACAGGAGCCAGAAAGAAAGAAAGAAAGCCTTTAAACCATGTTTACCAGAGTCAGAAGGGCCAGAAAAGAGAGCTATATATATATATATGATAAAATAAGCAGAGTTAGTTTACGACACGATTAAAGGAAGGATGAGCTGTTTTCAGTTCAGGCATGACTTTAGTTATCCATCAAAACACATCCTGCGAGATAAAGTGTACAATAAAGCAAAACAGATTGGTTCAGGGGTTTATATTTAGAGAATAAAATGTACTTTTTATCCGATTTTCAATACCTGTAGCGATGCTAAAGTCAGTTCTGTTATTTTTTATGTTTTTTCTTTGGTTAAAAATCCGTTACAGAAAAAGAATCCATCCATCCATCCCGATTCCTACTTGCTGAGCCAAAGGAGAGCAGTTTCTACAGGTGATAACGACACCACAAGGAGAACGGAGTAGAATCAGATCTGAAGGCTGACCTCTGGCTGCCTCCCTTCCACCACTCTCCGGAGAAAACCAGAAAGACGGAGACAAAGGGATGAAGATGTAAACAGATCATTCTTGGTCTTTGAAGATGTGAAACATCTTTCATGTGCTCCTGCAAAGGTCTTCCCTTATTAGGACAATACATCTGAAGTCACTTTCAATCACAGGTAGCTTTATTTTACTAGTTCAACTTCATGAGTTTGAAGAAGCTTCTTTACCAACTTTATGCTGACCTGAGAGTGAATCTCAGACTCTGTTTCACTTTAAAAAGTCAGGATGAACTCACAAAAATGTACATCTACAGGAACACATGTTCAGTTTCCACATCAGTAATAAGGCCGTGGCCTCTTGCCACCAGATCAGCTATTGACATGTTAGTGTGGATCAGTTGATGTCTTATGTTCTGACTTGGAGTAAATCTATCTGCAACACAAACAGTATTAAGTCAAATGAAGCCAATTTCAAACTGAGACAACAAAGTATTCACTTTTGAAGGCTATTTCAGGTTTAGTCCAGAAAAGCACAATGAAGGCACGCTTTTTATTCTACACGTCCTGTTCAAGTTTAGCCTCAAAATAATGAAGATTAGCCAGGTTGATCTTCCTAAATTATTTTCAAACACATTCAGAAAACACACACATTTTTATATATACATATATATATTTAGTCTCTATGTGAACAGCATTTAACCCATCACCTTCAGTTACAATAAGAGGTTGTTTAGAGTAATACGCAAGTAATATTTTCTGTGTTTTCAATGAAGTCTTGCTGATGGGAATTGAAAAAAAAACAAACAAAAAAAACTGTGGGTTTCTGCCGTTTTGGACTAAAAGGTTCTTGCAGAGACACAAATAGTTAATATTGAAAACTTTGCAGCTACAAGTTTTGTAGGTGACATTTTAATTAATTGCAAAGACCTTCATTAGCCTTATAGTGCCCCCCCCCCCCCCATCAAAACCCATTTTCACTTAATTTTTGTCCTGCTCGGATAATTTCATGGCGGTCAGCACATGTGAAGCTGGAGAAAAAGTCCAGCTGAATTTGCAAATTTATAGAACGGTTGTTAGAAAAAGGAGCAGATGTGCAGTTTGACCTCTAGATTTCCTTCTAAAAGCATTAAGATGTAAGGAAACTGATTTAAACAGTGCAGCTGAAAAAACTGTTTTATGGATTATCAAAAGCTTCAAGGTAAGAGGTTCTCCTGCTGATAAAATAGTCCGGGAAACTCTTCATCGAAAAATGAAGCCAACATGAATGACAACAAGAGTTCACTGCAGAAATCTAGTGCACTCCAGTGCAGAGCTTGCAAAAAAATGGCAGCAGACTTAAACACACATTGAGACGTAGAGATTTGGATAATTGTGACAAACCTCAGGGAGAGACAACAATGAAGAAGACGGTTGCAAAATTATTTCCACAGATGATTCCTCCTTCTGGTAAGAGTAAACAAAGAAAATCAATTGTTCAGTAAAAGGCGAGCTCCATTATGAGTGCGGTGTGATCCCAACAGTAAAACACCCTGATACAATCCAATGGTTTTGGTTGTTTTTCCATCCAAAAGAGTCGGCTTCTTTTCAATTCAGCCCAATAACACCACCATGAACAGACATTCTGCAGAAGGAAGTTCTTCCAAAAACCCTAGCTGTATCTGTTGGAATGCAGACAACACTCGCTTTAGCTATTCAACGACTGATAGAGCTGGAAGGAATCTTCTGTTGCACGTTTTTCCTGTTGTTACCCCCAACAAAGAAAATGACTTGTTTTCTGAGCCTCTCCAGGTTATGAAGAACACAGGTACACTCGAAAATCAAATAGCCCAAAAAAAAACACAATTTCCCTTAAGACAGTGCTCATAATTTTATTGAATTATTGTACTTCCCAACTTTTGAAATCACATCATAGCTTGCCATCACCAGTGCATGAATGCATGCGTGAATGGATGAATGACTTAATGTAGTGTGAAGCACTGTGGGGTCGTCAAGGACTAAATAAAGTGCTATACAAGTACACCACACAAGTTACCAGCAGGTCTAACTTAGGTTGAACACAGATCAACAAATCTAGCTTCTGCACTGCTGAGTTTTTGTCTTTTCTTTTTGTCATGTTTGTTAAGAGAAGACCCAAATGCAGCAAGATGAAAGTGATGATGTAATAAACAACAGAGAGAGGACTTACATGGGAATGCAGGATAACCAGAGAACACAGGAATCGGGGAACAGGAAACTTTAACGACAGACCAGCGAGTATAGTGACTGACAGAGCACAGTTTAAATATACTGAGGTGTGAGAAGTGAAAAGGACCAGGGACTAATTTGTGTTTGCAGGTGAGAGGGAAAGCACAGGTGGAATCAATTAACAGCTGGGGCAGAGAGGAGGAATGGCAAGGAGGAAACGGAGAGAAACAAGAAATGAAACAAGACAAGGCAGAGAACAAATCCTATAAGAACTAACTTAGGAGTAACTATAGATAAGATATCAAAGAGGGGACCGAAGAGAGACGTATAATAAGAACACTTGTGAACGAGGAAGAGAACAGGACAGAAGGGAATACATACTGACAGGGGGAAATAAGAAAACCATCCTATTAAAAGTGAAGTTAAACACAACTAAAGGGGAAATGATGAAATAAGGACAAGCACTAACTAAGACTCAAACACAAAGTGGTAACTAGGAAATAAGATTAAGAGAAGCTTGAAGCACTAATCTACATAAGAGAGGAGGGAGACATAACAGAAACACAATAAACTTTAACTCAAAGACTACACTAACAACTATGACACTTTTAAATAATAAGTTGTTGAAATAAAGGCTTTCTGTCAAAGTTAATACACAAACTGAAGCTGTGTCCTCTGCAGTGATCTGACTCTGGTTTAGAAAAATGAGGCATCCCTTTAGGGTGAATCCCAAATGAGTGGTGAATAATTGGACGACGAACATCAGATCAGTGATTCAGATCTAATGTTTTAGGTTTTATGAGTACAGAAAAGACAAGCAGGGCCTCTGGATGTTGGAGAGGTTTCTGCAAAGGTCGGAGTGAGCCACCGTCCATCTAAAGAGTCAAGGTCTCAGAGCCGTGAAGCTTCTGAGCCAGACACGAGTAAACGGAACTTCAGAGGAGGTGGCGAATGTTTTCCAACAAGTCGGTCTCCTTGTCGCTGTCCCCCTCAGAGATGATTGTCCCTGTCATTGTCTCATTACTCATCTCCAAACATCCTTCGCAGCTCGTGACAAAGAGCTTTCATGACTCCTTAGCCAGCAGGACTGCAAAGGAAATAATGAGAGGAGCACAACTGATTGAAACAAACAAGGAAAAATGAGTACCAAAATGTATTGTCTATTAGACTTTTGATAACATCCGTAGTTACCTTAGGTATTTTATTCACATGTTATAAAACTAAACATACACATAATCATCCTGCAACATCCTTTCCTCCTGCTCTGATTGCAGAAACCACAGTTTTAACACTATTTTATCACATAAAATAGATGATACTGCTTCTGTTATCTGTCAATTTGCTGCTGTTACAGCCGAATTTTCTCTTCAGGGGACAATAAAGGATTATTCTATTATATTATATTAAATTAGCTATGATGATAACATATTATGTTTTAAAAACACTAACCTGTCTGGCAAAACATTATGACTAGTGTGGTCAGGTTTAATAAAACAAGTTAAAATTCATGTTTATTAGCGGCCCAAAAATACCTTTGTGTGTTTTGGAAGTCCTCTGATGTTTTTCTGTACAATAGATTTCTGAAGTCTTCGACGTTTGGAAACACTTTGTTACTTGTTAAGGATTGTTGGGAGAAAAAATAGACAATTAAATGTATTAGTGAGTACTACTAAATGCATTGTGCATTTTTTCAGTTTGTTGGCCCAAACAACAACAGCAAAACGTTGTTTTTACCATGCAAAAACCATGCTTGACTATTTTTTTGACAAAGAGTAACTATAGCAACATTTTACTGCTGAAATCAAACAACTAAAACAAGAACGAAACTGAAAATAATGTTTAAAAAAAGTAATCAACCTAAACCCCAAAACTTTTACCTAATAGAACTAAAACTGGAAGAAAATATTGGAAAATACAAGATTATAAAGAAATAGAAACATTTCTGAAAACACGCACGATATTTTTCACAAATACGATTTGGAAATGTTTTGCTTTCCTGAATTACAGTTTTTTGTTATATTTGAAATCCTTCAAGTTTGTTTTTCCCAGAAATGTTTGCTTCATCTAACATGTTTCCATAACTTCACCTGTTTTCTTTCTCACGCTGTGTTTGCGCCTCCGTTCTGGCTTCACAGCAGGATGGAGGGCCCTTGGGCAGACTTGAACTTGAAAACATGTTTATTAAAAAAAAAAAAGTAAAACAGGAGCTTACCTGGGAGGTTTGGTACGCAAACAGGTAGCAGAACAGAGAAATAATCAGTAACCAGAGAATTGATCAGGGAAAGGTTCAAAAACTGAAGCAAGCTGCACCCAAAGTTTGGATTGTTTGCCGCATCAACTTTGCATTTGACCTACATCCATCCCTGCAATTCTGGCTCGTATTGTAGTTATTTCAATCAGATTTGATCAGGATTTGGAACAACATGCATTAAAAATGAGTCTTTCAGGAGCCTCACCAGTTTGATAACAAGTATGAGGAAAACATTTTTGAATTATTGAACGGATATTGTACAAATAAATCAGAATCAGAATCAGATTTATTGCCAAGTAATTTACATTACAAGGAATTTGTCGTGATTTAACGGTGCTGACATAGAAACAAGAAACAAACATAAGCATGAGAAATAAAACATAGGCATAATAAACTTTTAACCATAAATGTGGAGATGATTCATTTTACACTGCATAATGTCGGCAAAATGTTTCAGGAAATACTGTAAATAAAAACATTAATGCTCAAAGTCAATGGCCACAAATATTAAAGCTTGTTTAAATAAAGAACTACCCTCCTGTAAACCTTTTCTGAAGAAAATGTCAGCTTCTCTAAACTAGGAGGAATTTAGAATTAGTGTTTTCCTCAGAAGAAACAGACCTATCCCAGATCTTTGTCAACAACTAGAGTTCAAGGTTCATCCAGACTGTTCAGAGGAATAACTCCAAAGCTTAATTCAGTTATGGCAACACATCAGTGTTCCTAATGATGCCTATTTCCCCAAACAGGGATCTACAAGACAATCTGTGTCTGCTGACCCCTTTTTTACTGTTTTGTTAGCAGTAAGTTGTTAATACCCCCACTGCTCTGACTGACTAAACTATGCTGTTGGTTACATTAGCATGCGTCGGTAGGGTAGACAGTTAAAATAATAAAGTCTCTAAACATAAAGAGTGCAGAGAAAACCTATCTGCTAAACATCTTCTAATCTAAATGACACAGCATAATCTCTTCTGAAGGGCTGCTCATTCAGCTCAACCTTTTGGTGGCTCATACACTCCTTGTTTGTCCAGACAACAGCGCTAAGGTCGTCATAAACTCCAAACATTGGACCTTCAAAATCACAATGAGAACCAATAAACATGAATGGGAAAAACATGGTCAGCGTGAACACAAAGGCCTCACATTTCACACCCCAAAAAAAACATCTTATTCGTCCCCAAGACTTTAAGGGAAAAACTCTGTGAACTGGTTACAGTTACATCTGGCATAATTCTGGCACATCTTTGGCTGTTTTGGTTCGGGACTCGAATCCTGGCTTTTGATTCTATCTGCATGGAGTTTGGATGGAAGGCATGCATTCACACACTCACACTATATAGTTATCTCCCCTAAGTGTCGCCATGATAGACTTGCGACCATGGTGCACCCTACCTCACGTTTTACTCAACCATGTTTGATTCTGTTTTGCTTTTTTATGTGCATTCTTTGATTGTCTGACAGTAGTATTGATTCTTATCTGGATTCTTACTTTGTAAATGGTAGACTTCATTTATATAGCGAAACTAGTTGTCAACAATTGACCTCACAAGTGCTGCTGGGTGCTAATGCTAGACAAACAAACCACATTTACCGAGCCACCAAGCCTCGGACGTTGATGTGAAGGCAGAAGTTATATGTGGAATTTAAATGCATCTCACATATGATCAAATATAAAATGGAGGAGGTTGTTTTGACAGAGAAAGACGTGGGCTTTTCTTCATGGCGACCCTGCTTATTATACATTATGAAATGTATCACTACGAGAGGCTATTGAAAATGTGTGGAGAGGTATTGCACTAAAAATACAGGTTTATCCTGGAGTGGATGATGGTAGATGGTATGAACTAAAAAGAAAACACCTATTACAACCAATATACAGTCCATGATTACAACGCCTGACAGCGGCTGGTCCACAAAGTTACTAATTCCCCTGTGAGTCAGTCTAAGTGGCAAAAGGTTCATTTGACATATGAAATATATGTAGTTTGTGTTTTTGTACGCTGTTTTAAAGAATTATTGTGTTTTATACATTTACATGGCATTTTCTTTTCTTATTATTTGATTATTAGTTTCTCATAACTTTTTCCAACATCCGATCTGGGTACCCAAACAGCATTCGCTTAGTTCCTTAAACATCTTTAGGAGACGAAACTACAACTTTGGGACGATCTGAGCGACTCAGACCCATATAGGCACCCATGCAAAATGGGCACTTGTTTGTCTAGGACTACCTCCCAGAATGCATTGCAACGTTACGTCACGATCTATTTCTAGCTGTGAAATGGGCCTCTTGGTACCTGAGCTTTTTTTTTGTCTCACTGACATGTTTGGCTGAAACTTTGACACTTTGTGTGAGCCATATATGCTGTCTCACCAACAGCATCTTTTTTTATTTATTTTATTTTTGTTAATGGTTTCTGTGAATAAAATCAGGGAGCATTTTGATTTTGGGGGGGGGGTTGCCTTGAAAAGACAGAAAATCAAACTGAAAGCAAAAAGTTTCGATGCTCCTAGCATGACTCTTTTGTAATCGCTGCAACCGTGGTCCTTGAAAGGCCAAACGAGCAGCCCTGCTGGCCTTCAGAGGACAAGCAGTCGACATAAATAAAGCAAAGGGGAACAGGTGGAATAGTTCAGCCTTGGATTGCAGACATCGGGGGTAATTCTCGTGATTTACTTTTAACAAATGGCTGAACTGCCCTTGTTGAAGTTAGTGAAGCCACAACTGAAGCAACTGAGAAAGAAAATCTCCTGGGATGACCCCCGTCACTGTGAAGCTGTCCGTTTGGTTTTGCAGGCGATGATGAGAATCTGTGTTACAGCTGAAAATTTACTTTCTCTTCTCTGATGTTTTTTCTAATTGTACTGACATGAACATCCTAACTGATAACAGTGACGTAGAGTTTTTCTGTCTGGTTTTTTTTTTTTTTTTTTTTTTTGAGGCAAGGCAAGGCGATTTTATTTGTACAGCACACTTTCAACAACACGGTAATTCAAGGTGCTTTACATGATTAAGTGGTAAAATAAAAATAGCAGTAAAACACAAAGCATTTAAAGCAAAAACGGTAATAAAGCAAGAAGCACACACAGATACATCCAAAGCACTACAAAGCATATAATGTAAAAACAGCAGTAAAACAAGAAGAATGCACAACATGATGCATCAAAGCATTACTCAAATGCAGCTCTAAACAGAAACCTTTTTAGTTGCGATTTTAAAGAACTCAGTGTTTCAGCAGCTTTGCAGTTTTCTGGAAGTTTGTTACAGATTAGAGGAGCATAGAAACTGAAAGCTGCTTCTCCATGTTTGGTTCTGATTCTAGGGATGTTGAGTAGACTGGAATTAGAGGACCTGAAAGGCCTTGGGGGTTGGTATAGTAACAGCAGGTCTTCAACGTATTTTGGTGCTAAGCCATTCAATGATTTATAAACTAGTAAATACTGTGACGTTTATTCTCTGAGCTACAGGGAGCCAGTGTAAGGACTTTAGAACTGGGGTGATGTGCTCTACTTTCCTGGTTCTAGTGAGGAACACGAGCAGCAGAGTTCTGGATCAGCTGCAGCTGTCTAATTGACTTTTTAGGCAGACCTGTAAAGATGCTGTTGCAGTAATCAATCCAACTAAAGATAAACGCATGGATGAGGTTTTTTTTAGGTCCTGTAGCGACATCAGTCCTTTAATTCTAGAAATGTTCTTCAGGTGATAGAAGGCTGACCTTGTTATTGCATTTATGTGACCCTGGAGGTTCAGATCTGAGTCCATTACTATATTATACCATAACTTGAGCATTGCAGTCTGGCCTCGGGGCAAATTTGCTGGGATATCCATTTGCAAATATTCAGTTTCATAGCAAAAGGACAGATTTCAAACCGTTTGCATATGGCCTTATAACCCTTATCAAATCAATGTGCTGTAACAGTCACTTCTCTAAGGTCACTGCTGATGTCTTTCAGTTTTGGCATAGAGCTAACACACAGCCGTATGTGCAAAAATAGCAAAATGCCCAAAACTCAAGCTTTTATGGAGGTGCTCTCACTGATGGTGAGTAATCAAGTGAATCTGATCACCAATCGGCCGCTGTTTTCTCTCATAAATCTTATGTCTCCAAGAAATGTGTACCTAGTTATTACCACAGCTTTTCCATTTTGGCTGTTTTAGTTTAGAGTGTTTTTGTTCACTTAAGCTGATATTTAAATAACTTTTGGATGAAGTACTAGATCAGTTCTATGTTCTAATGATTCATAGTGGTTGTACTTTTGTTCCAACATTTCAAGGATTAAAGGACTGATGTCCCAACAAGATCTTGAGACACTCACCCATGCGTTTATCTTTAGTTTGAACTGCTTAAATAAAAATCAAGACTTTTGACTTGACCATTTAATTTTGCACATTAAGACAGAAGCAGTCAGTGCAGGACGACACCAATTGCTCATCACTTTTCTTTGTGCTTGTGGCTCCCCCTGCTGGTATTACTAAAAACTGTACTGGAGGTGCTTCAGCCAAAAAACAAAGAAATGTCTTATTTGACTAGAACTAAATGCCCACTGAATTAAAACAATTTCAGTAAATGGCATCTTTTGCAATAATGGTCGAGCTTACATAATGTGTTAGTGAACTGTACTGCAATTTTTATTCAATCACCACCTGAAACATTCGGGAACCAGAGAGGTAAATGTTTCAAACACCACCAAGGAAAACATGTCAAGGGTATTTATTAAAAGATAAAATATGCAGTCATTGTCCTGAACACGCAACTATTATAAAACGCTTTGACTTGTAAAAAGGAAAAAAAGAAAAAAAAGAAATGGACATGCGAGGACAGTTCGGTCTGCCAATACATATAAAAGTTGCAGGTAAATGTTTTAAGCTCGAAGCTTCTCACAATTAACCTGTCTGCTGTGCTCTCAGACATGCGTGGTTAACAAATCGGCAGGACGTTTGTTGCACAGTGAGGAAACAAAAAAAAACAACACTGTTAGGCCAGTGTTTCCAGATCACATCTGTCAATACGTATTTTCAAGCTTAACAAGTTTTTAAAACACTGTAAACATTCATTAAAAAAAGCAGACTGGTACAGTACGTGTTCATTGATATTTTGATGCAAAAAAAAAAAATAAACTTTTCAAAACCGGCATCTCTGTGCAGTTCAAAAATAATACAGTAATAAAGAAAGAAAAAAAGAAAAATATTACATTTAGCTGCTCTTACCAAATCAACTGTCCAAAATCTGCCGGCTTTTTTTAATAATAAAATTAAAAAAACAGGTTATAGGAAATATTGTAACTTTAAGAAAAATAACCACAAAACAAGATTTTTTATATAAAAAACGTTTTTTTAAACAATTTCAGTATAAAACATCACATATTCCCAGGCCAATCAAACAAATTCACTGTCATTTCAATAATCATGAACTCCCCAGTCAAACGGACTACAATGACATAAAAAAAGGGGTTTACTGGAGTTAAGGGTTTTTTTCTGTACTTTTAACTATTTACGGGAGAAATATACCAACACAAAGTCTAACAATCACTCTTTGTTTGCTATAATATTAATAATAGAAAAGAAAAAAATGGAACTCTTGGTCCGAACAAAGCCCAAGTCCCCAAATTTCTGGTCAACGTGGCATCTACGCAGTCTTCTGCTGGCCCTTCTTCCCAATGAGGGATTTGTGGATGTGGGGGATGACACCTAAAAGAAACAAATCACACTTCAGTAAGACTAAAGTCACATGACAGGACTGAAGAAATGCAAAACTGAGTTTAACCACGTAAGAAGAAATTAAAAGCTCCTCACCTCCACCAGCAATTGTTGCTTTGATAAGAGAATCCAACTCCTCATCACCACGGATCGCCAGCTGCAAGTGACGGGGAGTGATACGCTTCACCTTCAAATCTTTGGAGGCGTTTCCTGCCAACTCTAGAACCTAATCAGATTTTTTTTTTTACATTAATCAAATATTCAAACAAACCAGAGCAACAAACATACCCACAGATGGGGGAGGGCTTACTTCAGCAGTGAGGTACTCGAGGATGGCAGCACTGTAAACAGCTGCTGTGGCTCCAACACGCCCATGGCTGGTTGTGCGAGTCTTCAAGTGTCTGTGGATACGACCCACTGGGAACTGTCAGGAAACGGATACAAGACGGTGGTTAGAATAAACCAAAGCAGCTAAATCTTTCGGTTCAAGCCGGGTCGTATTAACACCTGCAGCGAATAAAACCACAAACTGCCGAATGAAGAGAGTCAGTGAACATTTACCTGAAGCCCAGCCCTCTGGGAGCGCGACACCGCCTTTGCCTTGGCTTTCCCGCTGTCTTTTCCAGCCTTGCCACCAGCCTGCAGAAAGGGGTTACCTGATTATGAATAACTAAACAATGAATTAAAACAATAAACAGGAAGAAATGGCAGTGTTAGGTCGAAGATAAGATTGGTTTTCTGCAGAGAGTTCATTGAAATAAAGATGAAACAACTGGAGTTCATTATAAACAAAACGGTGTTTCAATAACAAGAGGAAAATACAACAAATCAGAGCCAGATGTCAAAAGGCCGTTTGGGTCGATTACAGGCAGACGTTTACATTTCTATTACAAACTCAGAATTGGATAAAGGGTGATTTCACAGCTTTCAAGTAATCTGGATAATCCGTGATCAACTCCAGTTAATCCTAAAAACTTGATCTGAAATATTCAACAAAGACGGAAGATTTAAAATACAAGTTTATGATTTATTAAACCTCAACTTCAATTCCAATTTTTATACATTTTAGAATAATTTCAAACGCCTTCAATAGGGATCCTACTACATAAACCCAATAATAATCAAACCCAGACTATTTATTAAACAGTGCCAACAGAGTGATTAAAGACAGTTTGTGATTTGAAAACCCTCTTTTTTGCTATCTAAACGTACTCTCCTTATTTTATTATTTCAATGACTTCAGATGGGATCCAGTTTGAACGCTGTAATACTGAGACTAATCAAATTATTCTGTGCCAATTCAGTCCTAGTCAAAGGAGATATATATATATATATATATATATATATATATATATATATATATATATATATATATATATATCTCCCCACTCAAGGAGAAGCTTGTTTTATTCATTTTATCTTAAAATAAGAAAAAGCGTTTTATTACTAACACACTGCACTTTGCATAATCTCTCATTTGATCAAAAATTATCACCTACAGGTCTGACCATGCTCAGTATTTTGGATATTGGACCAAAGAAGGTCTGGGGTAGCCCAGATTGGTTAAATAGCCCTTTATTCAAGTGCTGATTCGGATGCCAACTTCAGCGCCTTACATTACAGACGGTCGGTTGATCAGTTTAGCTTTCCCGCCAATCTTAAAGAAAACAAACCCAAAAACCAGAGTCACATATAACAGCATAAATTGCAAACCTCCAACCGATCTAGACATGAACTGCTTAGGAAACAGAGCATACATACAACCAAAACGCTCTAAAAAAAACAACAACAACAACAACAACAACAACAAAAACAAACAGAAGCTGTCAGCGGGCTGATGCCAAGAGTCCCCGCGTCAAACAAAACAGACGCGCCGACCGGAGACTGTGAGCGGTCACGTTTTTTTTTCATTCACAACCATTACAAAAGAAAAGAATTAGAAAAGTTCCCATTCACTCTCCTCCGGGGGCTCAGCGACAACAAACGACGGTTTCCCGTTAATGTGGTCGTTGAAATTACAACTTCTACAACACTACTAACCAGTCACAGTCACACAAACCATGTTGACTTACCCCGCTAACGAACCGTATTACATTTCTCTTAAATGCGCTACAAACCGTAAAAAGAAATAACACTTTTAGTAATTAAAGCATCAATGAGTGAAGCATCCCGTTCGAAACGAGACTTTTGTGATCGATGCAATCCTCAACCAAGGGTTTAGACAACGCTATGCGATCATGCTAACTCGTTAGCCGACAGCCCTTTTAGCGAAGCTTTCTAACCACTCATATTCTGGTCGAAATTTATCCGCTCTAATTCAAAACAGCACTTTTTTTTTTTTAACCCACTGCCGTGTTTGTTACCCCAAAAACCGCCGTTACGGCTCCGGAATGCGTTCGGCATTAACCACAGTTTACCTACCATTTTGTTTCGTCTGGAAATTTGATTGAAGAACTGGGCAGGGGGGGGGGGTAGCAAACAATTTCAGCTCCCGAAAGCAAAGAAACAATAAACCCTTTCGCAAATCTTTCGCCTGCGACCCCTCGTGGGAGCCTGGCCAGCCAATCAGACGGAGCGTTGTTACTTTGAATCTCCGGTTCAGCCAATCATCGGAAGGCGTGCAGAAAGCCGACCCATCCCCCACCCGAAGAGCGCCGTTGCTCCGTTTTTGCGCACGGAACCAACAAGTAGGCGGTGCTACATGTGTGTCAAGTGTCCTTCCAGTCACATTCATTCCAAAAAAACCGTTCATATATTACCTGTTAAATTACGGTAGATATTTATAGCGTATTTTTACTCAAAGATTCTGGCGATGATGCATTTAGGAAGCTCAGTAAAATCCGCCCATGCAGAGGTTATATCATGTGCATATACGTTTGATAGGAATTTAATACAGTGGAGGATAGCTGTCATAGAGGTATAAGAGTAGACGTTTAATGAGCCTCAGGACGGTAAACCACCGTCGCCGCCATTTTGTGAGGGGCATAAAAAAAAAAATTCAAATCCTATGGAGAGAAAAAAGAAAAAACAATGGCTTTTAGTTACAAAGGTAGGGAAATAAAATGTAACAGTTACTCGTGTACATTTACTTCAGTAACCTTTTGGGAAAATGTTACTTTTAGGAGTAGTTTTACATTGTACTTTTACTTGAGTAATATTATTATAAAGTATCGCTACTCTCATCGGAGTACAATTTCTGGAAACTCAACCTACTGCACGAGGTACAGACCTACATCTCTCTCTCTATATATATAGATATAGATATATCTATATATCTATATCTATAGATATAGATATATATATATATCACTCTGTACACCTCAGACTTCCAGTACAAATCAGAGACCTGTCATCTGCAGAAATACCCAGATGACTCTGCAATTGTCGGGTGTATCAGAGATGGACAAGAAGCTGAATACAGAGAGCTGGTGGACCGCTTTGTGACATGGTGTGGAAACAATCGTCTCACCTTGAATGTGAACAAAACAAAGAGGATGATTGTAGATTTCAGAAGAAACAGGGATAAGTCAAAAACTGTTTCCATCATGGGAGAAGAAGTGGAGGTGGTTGAGGAGTATAAATACCTCGGAGTTCACCTTGACAACAGACTGGACTGGAGACTGAACAGTGAAACCGTCTACAAGAAGGGACAGAGTCGACTGTACTTCTTGAGGAAGCTTAGGTCCTTCAAGGTTTGCAGCAAGATGCTGGAGATCTTCTACAAGTCTGTTGTGGAGAGTGTAATCTTTTCAGCCGTCATCTGTTGGGGTAGCAGCGTCAGAGCCAGGGATTTAAAAAGGCTAAACAACCTGATAAAGAAGGCTGGTTCTGTTTTTGGGACAACTGTGGAACATCTGGAGATGATAATGCAAAGAAGGATTCTTCATAAAATCAAAAAAATTATGGACAACCCTGAGCATCCTCTTCATGAGACAGTCACACAACAACAGAGCGTCTTCAGTCGGAGGCTTCTTCAGTTTCACTGCAACACAGACCGCTACAGGAAATCCTCCCTGCCCACAGCCATCATCATCTACAACAACTCCTTAAAGAATTAATTATATGAGCTATACCAACACTTAATTTCCCTCTGGGATCAATAAAGTATTTTTTATTGAATTTGAATTGAAATATATATATATATATATATATATATATATATATATATATATATATATATATATATATATATATATATATATATATACATATACATATATATATATACATATATATATATGTATATATACATATATATATATACATATATATATATATATATATATATATATATATATACATATATATATATACATATACATATATATATATATATATACATATATATATATACATATACATATATATATATATACATATACATATATATATACATATACATATACATATATATACATATACATATATATATATATACATATACATATATATACATATATATATATACATATACATATATATATATATACATATACATATATATATACATATATATATATATATATATATATATATATATATATATATATATATATATATATATATATATATATATATATATATATATATATATATATATATATATATATATATATATAATATACATATACATATATATATATATATATATATATATACATATACATATATATATATACATATACATACATATATATATATATATACATACATACATACATACATATATATATACATACATACATACATATATATATACATACATATATACATATATATATATATATATATATATATATATATATATATATATATATATATATATATATATACATACAGAGAGAGAGAGGCATTATCTACTGTAGTTATTATTTAGCATAAGGCTTTCTGTCTCACCTTTAATTTAAACAAATTTCACCAAAACTACAGGGATTTCTGCCATATGCATAATGTAATGAAATAAAATATATGAAATAAAAATTCATGTTTCATAATCATGTTTTAATAGTAAACTACATATGGTTTAGTTATATCTAAAGCTATATTTATGTAAGTTGTTTTTGTGTTTATATTTCCGTACCAATTGGTGCTGGGCTGGTCCAAGGTTGTATGATTTAGGGGTCCCTCTTCCCATTAGAGAACATCACCAACATTAACAGTGTTTCAACACAGATTTTGTGGAATCTGGGAGAGGGGGGCAAGTTTAATTGGCAGAGCTTAAAATAAATATCTGACAATTGTTTATTATTTGTTGAGATGTATTCTGAACAAATCGAGCTCAAACACAAAGATTTACCTCATATCATCAGATTGTAGTAATGATAACACAATGATCAAAATATGAAGATTATTCTTTACAAAGTAAAATTGCCAATTCATTTAATTCTTAAATTCAAATGTTAAACAATTTTTAAAAAAATGTTATGACCTATGCTGACACTGCTGGATTAAATTTAATAGCCTTCTCATTCTCAGTAAACAAATGCAAAAATTCTGGATCCATGGTCTGTGTAAAAATTCAAGCATTTATGTGGGTCCCCTAAGGTTTGCTTACATCTTGGGTCGGGTATGAATTTAAACATAATTTCAGTCCACTTTAATTACGTTATGTTTCTTAGTGGACCTGCCATCTCATTTCGATTTGCTGATCAGTTATTAGTATAAAATCAAACATATGTTATTGTGTGTTAAAAATATTTATCAAAATTAACTAAATTTACGGAGACCCCAAGGGGACATGGGCAAAAAAATAAAAAGTTGGTTTCTCGTGCATGGGTTCCTTCATCTCTCACATATATTGCAAATACAAAACAACTGCAGAAAAAGTAAATATGCCATTAACTGTTGTGAGGCTAGAGTTTCTCTGCATAGAACGGCCAGGGTTGCCAAGGAAATGCGTTTGTTTTTGTTGCGCCAACTTCCTCTTGGGAGAGCGTCTCCTCACTTCAGGGAACTTCTTCGTCTTTGTAGTTTCAAATTCAAATACGATCTGTCGCAAACGCACATAGCCTACGGTGTGAGCAGACTGGTCTCATCCGAGCATCGGGTCGAAGATTGTGAGAATAATACTGTTAATATAGCCAGCATTGTTCTTTGTGCTACGAGGTGAATTTTAATGATTCGTCTTAGCCAACAGCCTGCTGGCTTTCAGTGCCGTTTGAAAAACTAGACAAAACAGTCTGGCTATCAGCTATTATTGATTGAATAAAGGATACTATGCCAACCATGAACTGCATTTTGAAATAAAACGTCTAACGGATTAAAACAGCACATATTAATGAATAAGTAATGATAATTGTCCTCAGCATTCTTCAAACCACACTCAAGTTTATGGATATTGTCCCTAGAAATTTTAAAAATAAACTTAGGCCCTTGTTTAGCCACAAGGAAGTATCTGGTGCGAACGAGAAAGTAAGTGGTGCGCATGAGAAACCTATTCTTTTAGAGGACAGGGGCAAATAAAATATCTGTATAAATAAAATATCTGTATATCTTTTTATTTTATTTGATAACCTCATCTCCTGGGAGAATAGTTGTATTGGTTTCTGATGAGAAAATGCCAGTCCCAATATGGCGGACGCGCTGACGTACCGTTTCTATGGGGCAACGTGAGCTCTACTCTACTCCGTCTATGATAGCTGTTATGATTTGTAAATATGGAAAACAGAGCTTGAGGTGATTGGCAGAGAGAAGGACCAATGGAAACACAGAGTCCTTTTATAACGTTTTCATTGGCAGCCGAAGCAGCCAATCAGAGCCCAGAAAGCAGCGTACTGCGTTCTCCGCTGCCTCGGCTATCGGAGGAGAGAGAAGGGGGAGGGTTAGGGGGTCAGAGATACGCAGAGAAACGGGCTACTGGTGGCGAAGATGGCGGATGGGGATAGCGGTAGTGAGCGCGGCGGCAGTAGCGGCGGAGGTGGGGGAGGAAGCGGCGGATTTCAGCATTACCAGCGGGAGCCAGAGACACAGGAGCTGGCGTCGAAGCGGCTGGACATTCAGAACAAACGTTTCTACCTTGACGTGAAGCAGAACGCCAAGGGCCGGTTCATCAAGATCGCAGAGGTCGGCGCCGGGGGCTCTAAAAGTCGTTTGACCCTCTCCATGTCAGTCGCTGCCGAGTTCCGCGACTATCTGGGGGATTTTATAGAGCACTACGCCCAACTCGGGCCTAGCACCGCGGAGCAGATCGCTCAGTCGTCCGGTGGTGATGACAGCGGGCCTAGACGGGCCTTGAAAAGCGAGTTTCTGGTGCGTGAGAACCGAAAATACTACCTCGACCTGAAGGAGAACCAGCGGGGTCGGTTTCTCCGGATCCGACAGACCATCAACCGAGGCCCCGGTTTCGGCGTCGGAGTGGGAGGCATCCCCGGGGCCGGCATGCAATCCGGCCAAACCATCGCGCTCCCGGCCCAAGGGTTGATAGAGTTCCGCGACGCTTTGGCCAAGCTGATAGACGACTACGGGGGAGACGACGAGGAGCTGTCCGGCGGCGGAGGAGCCGGGGGCTACACCGAACTCCCGGAGGGCACGTCGATCATGGTGGACTCCAAGCGCTTCTTCTTCGACGTCGGGTCCAACAAGTACGGCGTCTTCCTACGGGTGAGCGAGGTGAAGCCCAGCTACAGGAACTCTATAACGATCCCCTTCAAGGCGTGGAGCAAGTTCGGGGGAGCGTTCAGCCGCTACGCCGAGGAGATGAAGGAGATCCAGGAGCGGCACCGGGACAAGATGTACGAGCAGAGAACCGGAGAGGAGTCGGAGGGAGACGACGTGGACGACGATTGACGCAGAGGGAGAGGGAGAGGTGGCTTTTTTTTTGTTTTGTTGTGGTTTTAAGTTGACAACACGATGCAAAGCCTGGAGATAAACGGGAGAGAGGAGCGACTATTTTGTGCATGACGAATCGAACTATAAAACGCTAAAACAGAGTAAAATAATAAATGCAAAAAAAAAAGTATATTTGACTGAGATATTGTCCATGTAATGAGAAACATGTTCTAAAGTTTAGGTGGATGTTATAGATAAACTTGAGTGCAGACTGCAGTAGTCAGCCTCTGTATGAGATTCCCCGTTGATAAACTATATTCTATTTAATATATATATATATATATAAATATCAATGTACTGATTGTCCCATTGATAACCTCACATGTAGCCCAGCAAGTTAAGTTTGGCAGATACACAAATGTTGGTTACCTGAACTTCTCCAGCTTGATATCCAATGGTGAGAGGCTCACTCAGCGCTGACCTGTAGTCTGTGATGATGATGATGATGATGATGGTGATGATGAAGAGTAAAATGGGACATACTCAAACCAGCAGGCGCAGAGTGGCTGTGAGAGTGCTGGCATCACTCACTATGGCTGTTTGTGTTTCGTTTTTTTTCTAAAGCGATCAGTACCAAACGGCTTGTCCAGACGGAGCCACAGTGTCAACGTGTGTGTGGGAGGGGAGAGGAAGGGCATCATCACAGGAGACCCTCGCCTAGCTCAGCTTGGGCAGTGGTGGGGGGGGGCGTAAGGTTACCTGTTGCAAAGCACATGACTCGTTTGGGTTCACAGCGTCATCCAAACGAACCCGACCTCCTGTCTCCTCCTTCACATCGCCCCACCTGACCGGCCTCCACCCCCATCTCCTCTCCAGGTGGTGACCCTTCCAGCTCCCACAGCTGAGGTGCGGTGAGGCCTGTTCAAACGTGGCTTGTTGTGTCTCAGGGCTGAAAATAAACAAATCCAATCCCCCTCCTTTTTTTTTTTTAAATGGGAGGAGAGGGGGGGTCAGCATTCCCTGTGCCTGTGCATCATCCTATATGGATGTTGCTGCAGCCAAGTCGTCTGTGGCAACTGATGACGTCTCCTGTGATACGGGGCCACGTTTGACCCTTGTGGCCTTCTCACCCCCACCTTGCACGGGTCACACCTTTCCGAGCTACAGCTTAATATTGCCGTGCTTGAGCTATAATGATCTCAAGGGTTATCCTTGCTGACTTACTTTGGGTGCATCATTTGGATCCTCGAATCTTGAACTCAGACCAGTTATGACTGAAGCAATATTCAGTCTGATTGTAACAAAGTAAATTAGGTGCTTTTAAAAAAGAAACCCCTGCGCGGGGTGTTGTATCTAAAAGATATATATATATATATATATATATATATATATATATATATATATATATATATATATATATATATATATATATATATATATATACGTGTGTGTACTGAAAGAGATTTACTAACTGAGAAAAAATCGAGTATAGATAGAATTATTTTTAAAGAGATATATTCAAATATGTCTTAGAGATATAAGATTTATTAGATAATGCTGCCTAAAGTGGCCTATTTAAAACACTAAACTTGGATGCAACTGTCCATGGTTATATTTCATACCTGCTTTTTTTCTCCTAATATATCTTTTATTCCTGAGAAAAAAAAAAAAAAAAAAAGAGTGAGATCAACAGATTGGTTCCACCGTATGCTGAAGCAATTTCTAGAGACGACGTCTTTGAAGTCGTTTGTCTGCAAACACTCAGCACTCCAGTTCACTTTACAGAGCTTCGATTTCTTCCCTCGTTTCAGTCCACGGCCTTTCTCGCAGCGTTTTCTCACAAATTGGCTTTCCATCAGTTGCCATACGACGCAAACGTAAACACCTGCAACCGTCAGCGTTATATCTGTAGTGCTCCTTTTACAGGTTTTTATTTTATTTTTTGCATGCCTGCTCTCTGACGCGGAGCCGCCTTGTGTTCTTTTCTTCTGCATTCTCAGATTGCTTTATAATATTTATCTTTTTCTTTCTTAGTTTTTTTTTATAGAGCGGTTGCAAATTTTATTTCTGTACTGCAATAGAAGAAAAAGTTTACTTTTCAGCCTAATAATTGATTTTTAAAAAGGAAGGCCACAACGTTCCCCTATTTCGGGAAACCTCACATTCATTGTCCCACTTCCTTTAGGTGTGAAAACTTCTCGTTGAATTTTACTTTTACCCACTCCAACACAGCAGAGAAATGCCATATAAAAACTGAAAAAAAAAACATGGGAGCAATAGATTTTTTTTCCTTTTCTATTGATATAAATATACTATATATAAGATTACACATGCGATTTGAACTACATCCTTCTTCTTGTACTGTGTTAAGTGAAATGGCAGCTGTTTCAGTCATGTGTGTTCTGCTGTAATATTCTACCAAGATCCTTTCAACGAGAAATAATAAAAAAAAAAAGGTTTTTGCTCAGGAGAGTTGTGTGTTTCTTTATCCTGGTTTCATAAGGAGTGCAGCAGTTTTATATCTGTATCATAGGTCCAACAAATGGTAAAAAAAAAAAAAAAATCTGGTAAAATTCTTTAAAGGTATCAATTTAACAGCAAGTCATTTTCAAAATACACAATTAGTTATAAATGCCAATTTTTGCATTGCATGTTACACATTTTTTCAGTTTGAATCACTTCCAATATAAGGTGATCAAACTTTTACGTTACAACAATGTCAAAATACAAAACTTCATAAAACATTTATTTACATTTAAAGCCCAACATTATTATTACCTTGACTGTTTTAGGTGTAAAATGATCCTTCAGTCTTTACCAACATTTCTATTTTGACTGGAAGTAAAATTTATGTTTTGGGGTAGACCAGACAGAAGGATGTACATTTTTCATAGCAGGCAGAGAATACCATCTAGTTTTAAGCATCTATTTGAAGCTCCTTATATCACCAAAATCTACATAAAATATTAAACCCAGAAGCCTTTTCATATATAATGTATGACTTCTGCTTCTGCTGTTTGGAACAACTTTTATTGTACGATTAAGTACCGCAGCCGTGTTGATTTTCTGAAAGACTCTTTCCATGATCTACTTTAATAGTCTAACACTTGACACTGATTCATGGATGAACTAAACAACCTGGCCCACCTTTTTCTTCCCCTCAGATCTTGTGACAATGCTTTCAAGGTTAAACCAGTATAGCAGCTGCAGAAAGATAAGTTGTAATTCCCAAGTTTCAGCATTTGGCCAGTTTTTCTATTCATACAGGAGCTAAGATACCATATCTAGTTAAATTGGTGTTTCGGCGTTTTATTTAGTGTGTATAAACATACAAGACTTTCTTTAGCTTAGTGAAATAACTACGCGTTCATGCACATTAGTCTTGCTTGCATGTGAAATCGCAGTAATTTGTGGTCTAGTGCCATCTGTTCATCTGAAAGTCAGTAAAATATGACATTTTTAAACATGTTTGTTTTTTGTTCCATTAAGACCACACCAAGATTATTGTTACTGTCTTTAATTGAAAACCCTCTCTGAAGGCACAGCATGTAAAACCTTAAAGCAGATGGGCTGCATGTGCGGAAGATCACACCAGGTGCCCCTCCTGTCAGCTAAGAACAGAAAATTGAGGCTATAATTTTTAAACACTCTCACCAAATCCCGTTTTTTAATCTTGATTTATTCCGAACCAATAACTGAACTTTTTGCTTCGTTTTTAACCTTTCAACAATGAGTTCATTTATCCTAGTTTGAAAATACATGTGCAATTTGCGCTTAATGCTATCATTCCTAGTAACCCAATAACACTGACTTTCATGCATCAAGGCTGAACTACTGGCATTGCATCTCATTATATACCAAAGATTAATTTGCTACTTTAAAATTTGCACGATTCTACATTTTTTAAATAAATAAAAACCAAATTATCCCTCACAAGTTCCAAAGGTAGATAAAGATAAATATTTACAGCTGAGGACATATTTTCTTCAATCTGTAGTATATAAACTTTTGAACCCCACTGGGTGTTATGTAATTGCATGCTATGGTGTGGTGTAGCTTGCAGAAGTGCTGACCTCCTGAAAAAGGCTGATTAAGTAAGGCGTCAGGCGCTTTTGCAGAGTTAGATTGAAAAGGAATGTTGACATTGTGTGGGCCTGCAAATAAAATGTCGTGACACTTTTATGCGACAAAGAGACGTCTGAGGTGTTTTCCTGGTCATGGCAGGGAAATTAAGGACTGGAAGGATACCAGCTCAGCAAAGAGTGTAGAATATTGTGACATTTGAAGGATTGCAGTTCTCATCCACTCTGAGAAAGTTTAATTGAGGGTGTTGGAAAGGAAACTCTGATGATTTATTTAGACAGTGGTACTTGGACCAGGTGTCTCATTTATAAATCTTTGCGTAGAATCCTTACTAAAACCATACTTTAGCTGAGCAAAAAACATTTCCTTACGCAAAGAAAGTTTTAGGTCTATAAAACCTTGAGTTCGCACAGCTGAAAGCAATTTCAGCTTTATAAATCAGGTGTGCTTAGGTGATTTTGGATCATATACCTCCTCCCACACACCCACTTTCTGCCATAAATGGTCAATGCAAAGTGCCTAGTGAATATTCTGCATAGACTTAAGCCGGCTGATAGGGGGTCACGGGTAACCATGGCAACCGAGCAGCGGAGAAAAGCACAATTCCACTGAGGCTGAAGTCGAGGTGTTTATGGGTGATGTAAAGGTACGTAAAAACGTTTTATTTCAATCAATCAATCAATGTTTATCTACTGTATATAGAGCTTTACAGCCAAAAGGCGACCGAAGTGCTTCAGAATAAAAGACAAAAATATAGTTAGCAATAAGAAAAAATCTGTAACAAGACAACAAGAATAGAGACTCAATAAAAAATAAAAGCAGCAACACAGCAATAAATATAAAGTTTGAATTATGTGATTACTTCTTGTAGCAACAATAAGTTTGAAGTAAAAGCCCCGAGAGGGCCCTGGACTGAAACCCAAAGCTCCTTCATGCTTGGGGAGTGAGCAGGCCCTTCGTTTCACCTGATGGGACATTACAGCCAGATCCTCCCCAACCCTTCAGGCGCCCCGGCCGGCCAGGAAGAGGCAGTATATTGCCCCAGGACTTTGCGCAGAAAGTGACCTACCCCACTTTGTGCGTAAGCAATCTTTATAAATGAGACCCCAGATCTTTACCTATACATTGCTGAGGGTTGTGTGGTAGGTTGGTTATTCAGTCCGCATGTGTTTTTGTCTATCTGGAAAAGACTTACAGCAATGCCCTTCAAGACGTTGGTGTAGATTTTCAGTCATCCAGGACATGGTATTCTTCAGAGTCTAAATTAAGGCAACTGGACTTTTCTTGATGTCTTCAAGACAACAAGAAAAGTCCAGTTGGCTTCACTTCAACTCTCAACACTCAACTCTCCCATAAAACTCTCAAGGCATTTTGTGGGAGCAGGGGCTGCAAATTATGATGAGCTGGAGATGCTAAAGGCATATTTGGTTCTTATGTCCGTGGTGTTCAAAGTCAGTCCCTAAGGGTTGTTAGACTGCAAGTCCTCAAGTTCATAAAGTTCTCCAGAATTTTAAGACATGCTGAGGAGGTAGTTGGACCACCGGCCCCTGAGGACTGGAGCTGAAAACCCCTGCTTCATGAAAAAGGAAGCAATAGCTGTGTTTGCATTCTAGGCACCACGTTGTGGTTGTTTCAAATTCAGATTAGTCTCTGTCAGGGCTGCCCCTTGGCACTGATCTTGTTTCTGATGTTAATGGAAAGGCTCTTAAAGTTTAGTTCTGAAAAGGAGGCTGTCTGGTTTGAGTGCATAATTGAGATACACAAGTGTTTCCGATTCCTTTACTCTGAGAATCCTAAACAAAATCTAGTGCAACCAAATGCCTTCAGATGTCCACTCGTAGATAGATTCCTCCCATGTGCAATTTCCATCCATCCATTATCTTCTGCTTAATCCTGGATCGGGTTGCGGGGGCAGCAGCCTAAGGAGGGAAGCCCAGGCTTCCCTCTGCCTAGCCATTTAGACCAGATCCTCCCCGGGTGGGGGTGGGGGGAGCCACATATTCTGTTTTTTGTAGAATATGTGGTTCTGTGGGTCTCCTCACGGTATGATCTTCTGCTTCCACTGGAGATGTTTACCGTCAACTTTCTGGCCATGTTTCCCAGTACAGAGGCAGAAATTTCTGGAAGGACTATTTGTCCCTTCTGGCCTGGGAATGCTTTGTGATCCCCAAGAATGAGTTGGAGTGTGGCTTCAGGGAGAGGGAGTTCCTGGTTTCCCTCCAGAACTTGTTATC
Source organism: Valencia hispanica (assembly GCA_963556495.2). NCBI lineage: Eukaryota > Metazoa > Chordata > Actinopteri > Cyprinodontiformes > Valenciidae > Valencia > Valencia hispanica. Next base: position 50,890,608 of record OY747704.1, read on the forward strand.
TTCATGGCCCAATCTCTGGGATAACTGGCTCTCTGTGTTGTTCTCAATGCATTACTTTTTTTTTTTAGAAAAGATGAAAAAAATTAATGGAGACTGAATTGCATTAATGGACATTTTGTAGAAGAATCCTTTTGTCTCTATCAACTTGTTTTTAACCAAGTGTGGTGTGTTTTTAAAGAGATAACAAGAGCTTGATGTTGTCTTATGAGGATGATGCTGAACCAATCCTATACACTCCTCACTTTGACCTTGTGATTCAGTACGCTCCTTTATGGCCACATAGACTCCCATTTGCTTTCCCGTGAACAGCACCGCCCCCTCCTTCCTCCCCTTTTGCACACACCCTCTATGACCTCTGCGAGTGGCGAGTGATGAGTAGTGCACGCACAGAGGCAAAACAAGGAGGGATGGAGCACTAATGTGTTTGAGTCATAGAGGGAACAGCTCGTGGGCACGTGATACCACACTGAGCCGGGAGCCTGTGGAAGAGAGGATTATTGCGCATGGCCCTGGTGTCCTGATGGCCTGCTCCAGAAATACAAGCCCCGCTAAGCTGCCCATCCATCACCGAGAGCAGGTGAGGAGGGAGAGGCTGTGGGTTTGATCTCTCTGAACCAAAGCCCTGCCTCATGTACGCTCGGCTAAAAGTATCAACGCATGCATGTTGCTTGAGAGTGCATGTTTTTTCGACGTGGTAGATGGCGTGAAGGGGTTTAGGGCTGTTTAACCTGAGTGTTTACAAACAGCATCTGGCATAAAACTTTAATTCTTAAAAGTACACATTTGAGGACGTGTGTACGCCGTTATGTCACAAATTGCATTTTTATGAGACTTCTTTGGTTTAGGATCAATAACAAGCCCACGATGGCATGTAGCCGAAACGCGAAGCCCAAATTTTTACAAAACGTAGAAACACCATGGTTGGTTTAGACCAACACAAAGTGCATATGAGGAAAATTATTCATGGTTTTCAAAACTTTCTATAAATAATCAGTAAAGTGGGACGTGCATTTGCATTAAGTCAAATTTCAACTGCAGGTTTTTCGGGGCATGTCTTTGCTAGTTTTGCACATCTAGAGAAATAATTTTTTACTAATTTTTCTTGGCAAAAGAGCCCAACTTCCATTAGATTGAATGGAGAACATACATTTTCATTTTCTGCCTCTGTTTTTTTTAAAGAATTTAGGTCGGGATTTTGACTGGGCCATTCGAACATGAACATAGTTTGATCTAAACCATTCTGCTGCAGCTCTGGTTGTATGTTTAGGGTCTTTGTCTTGTAGAAGATGAGCTTTTACTTCAGTGTCAAGTATTTCACAACCAAAAGCGTTTCCTTTAGTATTGCTTCCAGTCATCTTTCCATCACTTCTGAGCAGCTTTCCTGCCCCTGCTCAAGAATAGCATTTCCACTTTATCACGCTGCTACCACCATGCTTCATGGATTCAGTGGGATGTGTTAGTTTTCAACTACAAATTCTATTTTGCATCCAGCGCAAAACGTATACCTTTGGTATTATCTGATCAGACCACCTTCCTCCAGATGTCTGCTCTGAGATGTTCAAAGCTTTAAATATTGCTATTTACCTTAACCCTGGTTTAAACTCTGTGCCTTTCTCCCTGGCCTGCCTGCTGTGTTTCCTGGTCTTCATGATGCTGTTTGTTGACAGATTTTCAAGCCTATATCAAACCTCCTTCACAGAACAGCTGGATTTCTACTCGGATTAAATGGTCTGGGAAAGCATTGGACCCCCCCCCCCCCCCCAAGAGGATCTGGCCCAAATGGCTGGGCAGAGGGAAACCCGGGCTTCCCTGCATTGGATGCTGTTCCGCAACCCGATCCCGGATTAAGCGGAAGATAATGGATGGAGGGAAATTGCACATGGGAGGACTCTATCTACGAGGTGACATCTGAAGGCATTTGGTTGCACTAGATTTTATTTAGGATTCTCAGCGTAAAGGAATCAGAACACTTGTGTGTCTCAATTATACACTTTGTGTTGGTCAATCAAATAAAACCTGAATAAAATATGTTTAACTTTGTTTTTTATCATGTCAAAATAAGGGGAATGAGCAAGACAAAGTCAACAAAGTCTTGCTTTTTTGGGATCAACACAATATCAGAGCGTTTTACATGATGTCGCTATATTTTAGGACATCCAGCTGAAAACATAATTCTGAAACAATGTGCAACATCAGAAATTCTTTTATCCAATATACAGAGGACAAAATGTTAATGTTTAATGTCATGCAGCACGTTTTGAGTTGAGGCCGCAAAAAAAAAAAGGGTTTTGTACAGTTGAAAAAAAAAGTGCTGCAGTGGCATGTAATGCATAAAAAATGGGAGGGAAAGTGAAAGCAGTGAGTTGCACAAACAAAACTAATCTTAGCATAAGTAGAGAAAGAGAACAGAAACCAAAACAAAGATGTGACCCATTTAATCTGACAGAGATGGTAATAAATGCAGTGCAGGTATGATTATTAAAATGAGCTTATTTCTGTGCTGAGAAGTCTGATGCTACATTCCATGTGTACACAGAGGACAGCAAGCAAGAATTACAAGTTAGAGAAATTACCTGGAACGCCACCTGAATGGCAATTATTGGTGTAATTATTAGAAAACATTTTACGTAATTTTACTTGTATGCTGACGCCTGTCAAGTGTTTGTCCCATTAAAATCAAATGGCTGTCTTTAGCTTCTTTTTGATAGTCTTAGTAATATCAGGGGATGGTTGGCACTGAATTTCCTACATCTTTTTTTTTTTTTTTTTTTTTTTTTTTGTTGAATTTCCTACATCTTAATGAAATAAAGACTGCGGTCATGCCTGTTAAATCTAATGGCTATGTCCTTTCCTTTGACATATCCTCTATGACACCGCATGAAAAATCCAGTATTACCAATTTGGGTGTAAAAATGGACCCCAGCCTGAGACTAGACTCCCAAGTAAGCGCTGTGGGTAAATCTGGTTTCTTTCAGCTGGGGCCGCTTTCACATATCAAGCCCATCTTATCTAGACGCCACTTAAAGACAGTGGTTCACACTTTTATTACCTAACACCTGGATTATTGTAACTGTTTTTATTGGAATCAGCCAGGCTTCTCTCTCACATTTGTGGCTGGTGCAAAATGCTGCTGTACGATTTCTAACTGGCACTGGCAAACAAGATCACTTAAGTCCAGTTTTGGCTTCCCTTCACTGGACTCCCATTCAGTTTCAAACCCATTTTAAGAATTTATTTGGTTTTAAGTCTCTGAATGGTCTTGCTCTTTTTTATTTGTCTGAGCAGCATGCCTTCACATACTCATAGATCGGCCCACCTGATCCTTTTAACTGTTCCAAAAATTTCTTATAAATCCAAAGGAGAGATTTCTCCTTGTATTTCAGCCCAAAGTGATGTTTTGTGTGTGTCTTAAATTGTTGTTCTGTTGTCTTTGTCTGTACTTGTTATTTTGTATTTTCTTTTATATCGGGTTGTCCTTTATTTCTTTACTGTACAGCATTTTGGTCAGCTGTCACAATGTTTTTAAAGTGCTATAGAAATAAATAAAATGGAATAAAAGTAAAAGAAAATTAAGTGCAAGTTTCATGATGATTTGTTTGCTTTAGCAAAGCAATGCTAGGCATGCAACTTTTGACAGATTCTGACTTGGATTCTGAAGCATTTCCTTTATCCCTTCTGTCTGAATTATTGACCCTTATATAAAAATGGAATTAATTGCATTTTTGCTTTTAAGTAGACACTAAATAATGCAAAGAGTGTTAATTTGAATAAAGGCGATAGCACAGATTATACAAATTAAATAAATTTAGGTATGGTGCAAATGAGCAACATTAGACATAACTAATTCAACACTAATTCCAATATCAGGGAGAGAATGTTATTTTTTCTTCTGTTGATAAACAGTGCTTTGAAATTGCATAACTACATACATTTCTGTACAATCCATTCTGGTCTATCATCACAGTGTTGCAAATACAGCCTAATGCTGTAAAAACACATCTGGATGTGTTTTACAGTCTAACTACTAGATTGTAGCAAAGTGTTTGCAATATAATATTTGATATGTGTACGTTGCAAATCAACAGGCAATTGGGCTGCATTAACACTGGGGACAGTTGGAAATGATTATAGAAGAAAACATTTTCATAAAAGGTTAAGTCTGAAAGATCTTATCCCCGAGGAATAGCCAATACAACTCACTTGAAGGAAAATTATAGTAAAGCTGTTTAATTGAATTGTTTATATTAGAGTTTTTTTACTTTGTTTAAATTGATTTATTGAAAATCAAATCGGACAATTCAGCTCTACTAATCGTACTTTTATTGGGCACACTTAGTAAAATATCCCGTTCTTATTAAATAATGCTCTCTGTGATGTCTCCAGTGACGTAATTCAGAAGATGTTTTGTTGAAATTGAGAAACTGACTGTGGCCCTTTGTTTCATTGAAGCCAAACTATGGTATGCGAATTTGTATGAGACACTGACGACTCAAAACACAACGAAACAACATGCCATTTTAAAAACGTGACGTTTTTATTCGCATTTTAAAATATGGCTTGTTAAAAATTATTTATACCTTTCCTGTTAATCAACGGACAGATTTTTATTGGCATTACCAGCAACCAATCATTTCTTGTAACTGTTCACTAGCTTTTTTGCATTTTTCTGCCGGTATTTTGATTTTTCATCTTTGATGTTAAACTCCAAGTCCGTAAGGGTGAAAGGCCTCCTTGCCATCACCCTAATCTTTAGCTCTCTTTACAGGTTCTCTATCAGATGAAAGTCTGGACTTAGTTGAAAAACAATCTTACTTCCAATGTGAGTTAAATGATTTTAAATCTAAATCTCCCAGGGCTGTGAACAGTTATGGGCTTAAGTGTATCTAGATTTGGTCTTAACATCACCATGGTTAATTCTGCCATTTTTAAATACCTTTTTCCCTTATAACAAAGACCTGCAATCCAAAGAATACATTGTTAGACGTTTTGAGAATTGACAAAGAGTAAAATGATTTTCTTTCTTTGCTTTGTTGATGTAGACATTGTTCCCCATGTCCACTACATCTTTAACTATTTCTTATAGATTTATTCAGTCTGGTAACATTTATAAGAGAAGCTGATGGATCAGATTGTTGTCAGATTCAATAGACCCCACGAAAATTAATTTATGTTCAAGTTTCTGACTAACAGAGGTGGGCAGTAACTACAGTCGTGGCCAAAATTTTTGAGAATGACACAAATATTAGTTTTCACAAAGTTTGCTGCAAAACTACTTTTAGATCTTTGTTTCAGTTGTTTCTGTGATGTACTGAAATATAATTACAAGCACTTTATATGTTTCAAAGGCTTTTATTGACAATTACATGACATTTATGCAAAGAGTCAGTATTTGCAGTGTTGGCCCTTCTTTTTCAGGACCTCTGCAATTCGACTGGGCATGCTCTCAATCAACTTCTGGGCCAAATCCTGACTGATAGCAACCCATTCTTTCATAATCACTTCTTGGAGTTTGTCAGAATTAGTGGGTTTTTGACTTTGCCCCAGTCCTCAGCAGTCCATTCACCATACTTTCTGCAGAAGATCAATCTGTCCCGGATGTTTTTTTTGGAGAGAAGTGGCTTCTTTGCTGCCCTTCTTGACACCAAGCCATCTTCTAAAAGTCTTCGCCTCACTGTGCGTGCAGATGCACTCAGACCTGCCTGCTGCCCTTCCTAAGCAAGCTCTGCACTGGTGGCACTGCGATCTTGCAGCTGAATCCTCTTTAGGAGACGATCCTGGCGCTTGCTGGACTTTCTTGGACGCCCTGAAGCCTTCTTAACAAGAATTGAACCTCTTTCCTTGAAGTTCTTGATAATCCTATAAATTGTTGATTTAGGTGCAATTTTAGTAGCCACAATATCCTTGCCTGTGAAGCCATTTTTATGCAACACAATGATGGCTGCACGCGTTTTTTTGCAGGTCACCATGGTTAACAATGGAAGAACAATGATTTCAAGCATCACCCTCCTTTTAACATGTCAAGTCTGCCATTCTAACCCAATCAGCCTGACATAATGATCTCCAGCCTTGTGCTCATCAACATTCTCACCTGAGTTAAAAAACTTAAGCAGCAACTTTTCCAATTTCCAATATTTATGTAATTCTCAAAACTTTTGGCCACGACTGTAGTTATATTTACTCAGTTACATTTACTTAAGAAAGTTTGTGGAAAAAACGTACTTTTAGGAGTAGCTATACTGCATCGTGCTTTTTACATTTACTTGAGTAAATATATTATGAAGTATCGCTACTCTTACTTGAGTAAAATGTCTGGATCCTCAACCCACTGTGAGCAACTTCCCTGAATGAAGAATAAACATGTTTTAGCCCAAAATGCATGGGACACAGGCACCATATACAGTTTATGTCAAAGTGAGACCTGTTGTTCGTATACAAGCTTTGTTGCTTTAATGTCTCTGTCTGGTGAGCTTGTTGAGTCATTCAGAGATCAAGTAAATATACATTAAAGGCTGTATATTGTCACTGGAAGTACTTTACCCTGTTATGAAAAAATTATATATATATACAATTTATTTTTCAATCATGTTATTTATATATATATATATATATATATATTTTTTTTTTTTTATATATATTATACATTTATATATTTTTTATATTTTTTATATTTTGCTCTTCCCAAATTTGCACCAAAACTTGTATTTTTGTCTGTCTGATTTAGTAATTTATTATTATTTTTTGATCAGATGTTATAATGAGTTACTCGGTAGCCGACTCAAGTAGCCTTTTTTCTAAATACTTTTTTACTCTTACTTGAGTAAATCTTGGACGGCTACTTTTCACTTTTACTTGAGTAATGATATGTTGAAATAGTGATACTCTTACTTAAGTACAATTTTTGGCTACACCACCTCTGCTGACTAATATGAACGAAACAGCATTCAGAGTGTGTATCTGTGAAAACAAGCTGCAAAATGAAATAAATGAACCATTTAGTGATTTTAAATTGGTCATAGAACGACTATGCTTTAACTGCGGATGTTTTCTGAAGGACGTCTGCTGCTCTCTGCTTCACCAATAATAATCCACCAGCAGCTGCAATAGCAAAACCTCCACAGAGACAGAAGAAGGTAGAGAGTCACTGGGGAAATGGGTCAGTGGGGGCAAAGCTGATGATGGGAAAGCTGAGGTTGCATGATGGAGCTGACTGCATACGTCTAATTTGGACCCGAGTGACTGGGGATACCACTCTCTCAGAGCAAATATCCTATAATATGTGAAAGAGCTATTTTTAGCTTGTGTTGCCATGTGTGATCAGCGTTCACCGCTACACTCTCAGGCAAACTATACATTTTCAACATGCATGACGCAGCGTCATCCTATCCTAACAGCAGGGAGCAGCACAGCAAATTATGAAACATCTTTCTAAACATTTATTAATGCAGACCTGAAAAAGCTATTTTAAACAGGCAATATACACAGCACTCTTAGATACACCTTGCTAGTGTCATGTTGGACCCTCTTTGCCTTCAGAGCTGCAGTGATTCTCCCATAGATTCAACATGGTGAACAAAATGTTACTTTGAGATTTCCATCCATATTCACATGATATCATCACAAAGTCGATACACATTTGTTCACTGCACATCCATGATGTGAATCACCTGTTCCACCTCATCCCAAAGACACTCTTTTAGATTGGGATTCAGTCATTATGGAGGCCATTGGAGTACAGTGAACTCCTTGTCATGTTCAAGAAACCTTTTTGAGATGGTTTTAGCTTAGTGGTAAGGTCCATTACCCTGCATGAATAAACCGTCAGAAGATGGGGACTCTGTTTCAGTTCAGTTCTTTCATTCCACATTGGGAAATTTGGTGCACAGCAAAGTTCTACCTTGACAAAGTCAAGTCAAGGTAGAACCAGAGGTGGGTAGAGTAGCCAAAAATTCTACTCAAGTAAAAGTAGCTCTACGCAACACATTTTTTACTCAAGTAAATGTACAAATTAGTGATCCAAAAAACTACTCAAGAGTAAAAAAGTATTTGGTAAAAAGGCTACTCAAGTATTCAGTACTTGTTCTGAGATCATTGTATATGATTTAATATTTTAAAATGATGTAATTGGACATAAATGCAAAGTTACGTGCAAATTCTAAAGACTAAAATAAATAGACGTGACATGATTGTAAAATAACAAATTTGACTTGAGTAAACATTTTCCCAAATATATTTTTTTCAAAGTTAAACTAATGAAACGAATACTTAAAGTAGGTAATGTATATATATATATATATATATATATATATATATATATATATATATATATACACTACCGTTCAAAAGTTTGGGGTCACCCAAACAATTTTGTGTTTTCCATGAAAAGTCACACTTATTCACCACCATACGTTGTGAAATGAATAGAAAATAGAGTCAAGACATTGACAAGGTTAGAAATAATGATTTGTATTTGAAATAAGATTTTTTTTACATCAAACTTTGCTTTCGTCAAAGAATCCTCCATTTGCAGCAATTACAGCATTGCAGGCCTTTGGCATTCTAGCTGTTAATTTGTTGAGGTAATCTGGAGAAATTGCACCCCACGCTTCTAGAAGCAGCTCCCACAATTTGGATTGGTTGGATGGGCACTTCTTGCGTACCATATGGTCAAGCTGCTCCCACAACAGCTCAATGGGGTTCAAATCTGGTGACTGCGCTGGCCACTCCATTACCGATAGAATACCAGCTGCCTGCTTCTTCTCTAAATAGTTCTTGCACAATTTGGAGGTGTGTTTTGGGTCATTGTCCTGTTGTAGGATGAAATTGGCTCCAATCAAGCGCTGTCCACTGGGTATGGCATGGCGTTGCAAAATGGAGTGATAGCCTTCCTTATTCAGAATCCCTTTTACCCTGTACAAATCTCCCACCTTACCAGCACCAAAGCAACCCCAGACCATCACATTACCTCCACCATGCTTAACAGATGGCATCAGGCATTCTTCTAGCATCTTTTCAGTTGTTCTGCGTCTCACAAACGTTCTTCTTTGTGATCCAAACACCTCAAACTTGGATTCATCCATCCACAACACTTTTTTCCAGTCTTCCTCTGTCCAATGTCTGTGTTCTTTTGCCCATCTTAATCTTTTTCTTTTATTGGCCAGTCTCAGATATGGCTTTTTCTTTGCCACTCTGCCCTGAAGCCCAGAATCCCGCAGCCGCCTCTTCACTGTAGATGTTGACACTGGTGTTTTGCGGGTACTATTTAATGAAGATGCCAGTTGGGGACCTGTGAGGCGTCTGTTTCTCAAACTAGAGACTCTAATGTACTTATCTTCTTGCTCAGTTGTGCAACGCGGCCTCCCACTTCTGGTTAGAGCCTGTTTGTGCTGTCCTCTGAAGGGAGTAGTACACACCGTTGTAGGAAATCTTCAATTTCTTAGCAATTTCTCGCATGGAATAGCCTTCATTTCTAAGAACAAGAATAGACTGTCGAGTTTCAGATGAAAGTTCTCTTTTTCTGGCCATTTTGAGCGTTTAATTGACCCCACAAATGTGATGCTCCAGAAACTCAATCTGCTCAAAGGAAGGTCAGTTTTGTAGCTTCTGTACCGAGCTAAACTGTTTTCAGATGTGTGAACATGATTGCACAAGGGTTTTCTAATCATCAATTAGCCTTCTGAGCCAATGAGCAAACACATTGTACCATTAGAACACTGGAGTGATAGTTCCTGGAAATGGGCCTCTATACACCTATGTAGATATTGCACCAAGAATAGTCATTTACCACATTAGCAATGTATAGAGTGTATTTCTTTAAAGTTAAGACTAGTTTAAAGTTATCTTCATTGAAAAGTACAGTGCTTTTCCTTCAAAAATAAGGACATTTCAATGTGACCCCAAACTTTTGAACGCTAGTGTATATATGGTTGGCAAGTCTGCATCAACGGGGCCAAACCTCACGCCAATGACTGACGCAATCTGCTGGGATTCCTTAAATAGGAAACTTTTTAACTGATTGGAATGTTTGTATAAATGTATTGAAATGACTTCTTGTTAAGCGCCTTGAGATGACATCTGTTGTGTTTCAGGTAAGAGGAAAAACATAAAACTCTGAGTTACTTCAAAAAATCTAGCTCTGAAAGGCTTTTCTGGCTTAATTCTACCAGGTATGGTTGATCATCAGGCACCAATTTATGGTTCCCGACAGCTCCTTAAAAGCCCCAGCACACAAAGGGCTTGATTACTGCTAGGTACATCGAGCTCCTTTAAAATAATTCGATAAAAAGAAACAGTTATAACTGTGTTGAAACTCAGGGTGCATGTGATGTAGCAGCAGTACCACAAAGGCACCACATGATGGCAGCAGAGACCAACTGACAGTGCAGAGCTGCTGCTTATATCTCCTTCCCTGTTTAACTATCTTAAGAAAAGCTCAAAGAATCATAAATCAGGTGTGAAACCGAGTTCAACAGAGTGGCGCAGTAAAGAAGTGAAGGTTATCATTGAACGTCTGTTTCTGACAGGTCCTCTTACACCAACCAGTATGCAAAGTGTGGCAAGACAAGATTTTAGCCATGGCTCAATCTTCTGCTCATGTAGGTCTCTGAAGGTTTCAATAAACCTATTTTGGGCCTGTCTGAGTAACTTCACAGGGCAGCTTGTGGTGTCTAGTATTGCGCTGGTGGCTCAGGTTAGGTTTCATCCCTGGAAGACCAGGAAACCTTTTATAAAGGACTGCACAGCAGATTCTGCTCCACTTTATAGTCTTCTGCAAAATGCAAGTTTACAAAGCAAGTTGTATGGGATTTTAGTTAGAAATATTCACATGCATTCATCTTTGTTAGAATGTGATTTATGTAACAGATACTGCCAAACCCGTGGTTCGGAACGCTTCCTGACCCACCAGATCCTTTTCTTCATACAATCCAGGCTCATTAGTTTAATAAGCCCCTTATCTGATCTCCTGTTGTTTGCCTTCGAGTTCATGAGAGTCTCTTCCAGATGGTTTCATCATCACGTTCAGTCACAATCAGTCTTTAAATGTTTATTCAACTTTGATGGCACAAAGCCAACTAATTTTATCCTCAGATGCAACATTATCTTCTGTTTTTTTAAGAAAACTAGCATTTGTGATCCCAGCCTCAGCACATCTTGTAAAAAAAAAAAGAGTATAATAATCGCAAAGGAATTTTTGAACGAATGGCTGCCAGGATGGCTGAGCCAGAAATTATGCATGCAGCATTTCTTTCCAGAAACACTATAAGGGACAGCATTGGATGAACTGATTGACTACTGAAATACCTACTTTAAAGTCGCAGTTTGCTGCATACAGGTAGGTGTTAACACAATGCCGGTAAGGAAAGACACCTATATGTCTCCTTGATCTGGGTAGTATTATCTCACTTTCAAATCGACTGGGATGATCCTCCCAGTAACTGAACATCCACTGTGTCCTGTTATCAACTTTTTACTTTCTTTAACATAGAAAGTTCTCTTATTTCAGATATTTTGTTCCTTCTGTGTCTCTGCTCTGTCTTCTCAAACCCCCAGACGGTCGTGGCAGATGGCCGCTCCTACTGAGCCTGGTTCTGTTGGAGGTTTCTTCCTGTTAAAGGGGAGTTTTTCCTCATGCTTCCTCAGTTTGAGGGATTGCTGAAGGATTGCTGTGGTTAGCAAGTCTGCATCAGCGTTGCTCAACCTCAGGTCAATGACACACGATCTGCTGGGATTCCTTAAATAGGAAACTTCTTGTTAAGTGCCTTGAGATGACCTCTGTTGTGAATCAGCGCTACATAAATAAACTGAATTCAATTGAATTAATCTAAGGACACATGATATAGGTTGTGAATGCAGCTTTTTAGTTTTGAACTATTTGACCACCATTGTACGAAATATTACAGTACTTATGGGCCCAATAACTATATATATAAAATAAAATGTACTTTCAAAATGTTCAATTCAGGGATTGGTCTGTTTGGGTTCAATCAAAGTTCAAGTCAGGAAAAAGGATCCAAAGTTGGCTCATTGTGCATGTCGATCAGTGAGACAGATGCAATCCTACCACTGAATGGCGTGATTATTTCTCAGTGTTCATCTTGGAGGCTTGTCATCAACCACAATTACTGGTCAGCCTTGTAGATCACAAGGACTAGAGTTTTATTCACTTTTCTTTTCGTCAACAAGAAAAGACCTGATCTGTATGCAAAACAGGTTTATAGTACAGGTTCTAATGCAAAAGTATGTAAATAGATCCGATCAAAGTGTTGTACAACATTAAATATATCTTTTCAAGTTGGAAATAAAACAGTACAATTACAAGTATGTAACGATAGATATTTTCACAATAAGGTAAGATCCAGTTTTTCAAAATAAAACCAACATTACATTTACTTGTAAAACAAAAAACAATAATCACAGATGAAAACAAATACATATTAACCTCATTATCAGGCGGGTTACACATATCTAAAATGTTAGAAATGAATCGAAAGAATTCTGAAACAAGGCTGAGACCCACGTTGAAATGTTTGGCCACATTGCACAGTGCCATGTTTGGCAAAAACCAAACACCTTACAGTCACTGAGTCAACCATGACTTCACATGTATATCAAAGTGCTCTAGAAACCAGTGTGGGGCCATCTGTCCAAAAGCTAAAGCTCCGAAATTCAACCCTGCACCTTTTTATAACGAAGGAGTCAAAATTAGAGAGAGACTGATCAGGTTAGACAGAAAATGACCACTTAAGGTTAATTTAGCTTCTAAAGGTGGTTCTTCACGCTTAAATAGAGTAAGAAAAATTGGTATGAAATTCAAAATACATATATAGGAATAAAAATGTTACATAAAATCAGTTTAGATCCTATGATGTCCTTGAAGGGAACACCGAGGAGATGGCAAAAAGTAGGTTGAAGCAGTTAATTGTAGAGACTAAGCTTTGTGAAGGTGCTGTTATTATTATAGCTAGAATCGTAGGTGTATACTGTAACATGCACACATTACAGCGTGGTATTTTTAAAGCAATACACCAAAACAAAGGATGATGTTTCCAAATTGCCACTGTGTTTGTTAAGACCAATCACAAACAGCAGATTGGGGGAAAACGTGGGTTTCTCTAATTGCAGCCATATTTCTTATTTGAAATTAGACTTATCTGTGTAGAGTGAGAGTGAGAAAGAGAGGAAAAGCTTGAGTCTCACTCCAGAAGGATGAGAGTTGGCAACCCTGCATGATCCAGGGTTACAGGGTAACACTGCTTTTGGCATTTGTCCTTCATAGTAAAATACACTAACTAAATGTGAACATCTTCATGTCTTTCTGACGAGCCTTGCTCGCCATCCTCATCACAAGCCTCGCCTACTTGGCTGTTACCATCCCCACAGGTCCATATACAACACAGTTTAATGGTCTAAGTGCTTAATTCTGACTTTTTAGTAACAGCGGATCCCACTTTCAGCTAGACTAAAAACAACAAAATGGGTTCTGTTATGTTCCGAACTGCTTTCCTTTTGCAAAACTCTTTATGTTGATAAAGAAAGTTTAATTCAAATGAAATGTCTACAGTGGTATCTTTAATTGCTTCAAAAGGAATAATAGCCGATTGGTGTTGCTTTTGCTTTTACATCAGTAAATGAGCTGTTTTTTCTCTTTCTCTCAGGTTCCTGTATTGTGAGAGACGCAACCGACAACCACAAGGACAGTGAGCGATACAATGAACTGCACAGACAAGGAAAGGAGCTGCCAGTACAACCTGAAGTACGACTTCCAGGAAAAGAAAAACTAATTTTAGCCATCCATCCATCCATCCATTTTCTTCCGCTTATCCGGGGTCGGGTCGCGGGGGCAGCAGCCTAAGCAAAGAGACCCAGACTTCCCTCTCCCCAGCCACTTGTTCCAGCTCCTCGGGAGGAACCCCAAGGCGCTCCCAGGCCAGCCGAGAAACATAGTCCCTCCAGCGTGTCCTGGGCCTTCCCCTGGGCCTCCTCCCGGTGGGACGTGCCTGAAACACCTCACCAGGGAGGCGTCCAGGAGGCATCCTGACCAGATGCCCGAGCCACCTCAACTGACTCCTCTCGATGTGGAGAAGCAGCGGCTCTACTCTGAGCCCCCTCCGGATGACTGAGCTTCTCACCCTATCTCTAAGGGAGAGCCCAGACACTCTGCGGAGGAAACTCATTTCAGCCGCTTGTATCCGTGATCTCGTTCTTTCGGTCACCACCCAGAGTTCGTGACCATAGATGAGGGTAGGAACGTAGATCGACCGGTAAATCGAGAGCTTCGCCTTTTGGGTCAGCTCTCTCTTCACCACGACAGACCGGTAGAGCGCCCGCATAACTGCAGATGCCCCACCAATCCGTCTATCGATCTCCCGCTCCATTTTTCCCTCATTCGTGAACAAGACCCCCAGATACTTAAACTCCTCCACTTGGGGAAGGACCCCATCCCTGACCCAGAGGAGGCACCCCACCCTTTTCCGGCTCAAGACCATGGCCTCGGATTTGGAGGTGCTGATTCTCATCCCAGCCGCTTCACACTCGGCTGTGAACAGCTCCAGCGAAAGCTGTAGATCACGCTTTTTAGCCACATTCTACCAAAAATGTTCTACACTAGTGTTACATTTTCGATTTGCATGAGGCTGGATGGTCATATTGGAGAGCGCACATGTCCTTGAAGTGTAATATTTAGGCTGTTGGACAGTGTCACACAGCAGTAAATGCTCATACCTGACACTTTTGGCAGTGCGCAAGAGGCTAAAGGTCACAGAGTCCTGGAAAGAAAGATGAGAAAGAGGAGGTAGGAAAATGTGACTCTATTGCAACTGATATCCTCATCCCAAAATCTACCAGTAACGTTGCTATAGAGGCTAATATCATTTGATTTGGTATCTTAAAGTTCTTAAAGTTTAACCTCTTCTATAAAGAATGAACGACACAACTGGTTTACGCGTTGGACAACTTGAAACGTCGCCACACACGGTCAAAACAGCAGAAAACAGACTTCTTTGTGTGAAATACATGCACAGACACACATTATGGATCTACGCCATCTAGTGTTCACAAAACATAAGTATCAGTTTCTTATTGAAATTACCATAATTCTTGCTTATAAAAGCAGAGTTTCATACTTTTTTAAACAAATAAGAGAAATTGACACAAACAACAAAAACAATTATGAAATATCCTGAATCCTATAAAAATGGCGCTTACAGTTGCCATCACAAGATGGTCCAATGCTACCCATACAATACAATCCAGCCATAGTCTGAAGTCTTATGTTTTAGTGTGTTCAGGTTTTTAAAAGGTAAACCCCATTCAAAATGAAGAGTAGAAATTTTTCATCATGTTCCCCTGATGATGTCTGTGTTCGATATTACTCATTTTAAGGGGGAATAAATATGTGTGTTTGTGTTTTATTTTCTCACCAGGATTTGCACTTTTTGCCATTAACATCTTTGGTTTCAAGTAAAGGTTTTAGTTCAAAATAAAGTCTTTGATTTTATTGTTTTCAAGAGACAATTTGTTCCACGTCAGTGGGTCTTTCTTCATCCCAGCTAGCAAAAAATATCCGCACGGCTTCTTTTTGCCGCCGGCCGTAAGCTGTCGGCTATAGGTGCGTCCCGCTGGCGGGGATGAAACGTTTGCCGCCGACTACGTCACTCCCATTCCTTGCGAGATGCCGCCAGCGAAAAGCGGGCCGACTGCTTCATTTTCTTTGGCGGTTGCCTCCGTCTAATGGACCGCGGCCGGCTGGCGGCAAGCCACTTTGAAATACAAGGATTTCTACTCGACCAGCAGCCATGGCTATGGGAGTTAGAATGGAGGTGGAACTGACAGCATTTTAACTACTTTTCACATTTGAAGCGATTATAAAATCATATCCTATATGTGAATTAAATCCCATATTATAAATTTTTTAAATTTATTTTTTAAAGCCATTTTATTTTTAAACCTCGATTATTTTATTTTTTTGGACTTTTTACATGTATAAGGGATTAATTTGCAATTGCGACCTGTACAAATGTTTAAGACAGTGTTTTAAAAAGAAAAAGCTAAAAACATTATAAATGTTAGTAATGTATAGGTTTTCACCATTGCTGTGTTCAGGATTTTTTTTTTGGGCGGAGCTAAAACGGTGGCTTGATGACGCACTGGAGCCACTGAGCTCCTGGCCCCTCCCCAAACAACATAACTAGAGCACACATTCGCATCAGTTCGCCGCTCAATCGCGAGTTTCTGTGGACTACCATCGTTTAAGTAAGTACATGTTTCCTTAACGCAATATTATGTTTACAATGTTTTTAGTTTATCTTTATAAAATCTGTTGTTATCTTTGTTCTTGCCTTACTAGTCAAGCTAAAGTAAGGCTAAAGTACGTTAGCCTTGTTTCCAAAGTTGCCGCCATGTTACAATTAACTTTCTGTAATAGCTACTTTGTTTCTTCCAGGCGTTGAGTTTTTCTTATCTTCTAAATTACGTATGTTTTTACGAGTGTGAGTATGTATGTGTTTTAAGTTAGTTTTGGTCAGTCGAATTAACTACGTAAACAGTTACTTGTATGGACAATTATGCCACCGCCCATGTGGTAATGTGGTTCCAGCAGTAGGTAGCAAAATCTACGACAAGACTGATCAGTATAACTTGTGTTTTCTAACTAAACCGAATGATGATACCAGTAACGTTAGGTTGTTTTCCTTTGTTTGTTCCGACACGCACGCTGCTAGTCTAGTTCAGAGTGTTAGCTAACACATGCTCGCCTTTTTTACACTGTTCAAGCATGTTGAGATGTGTCTAGATTCAGTACGTAGCCAAAGCTTTACATCTAGTGTTTTCTTACAAAACTAACGTTGTATATAGGTTGTTTTAAATTATTTTGTTTGTCTGAACAAGTAGCTGCTAGTCCAGTAGCTAGAGTGGCTAGCAATTGTTAGCTAACACATGCTGTTTTGGCTTTGTTACAGTAACTTACACACTGAGGTTAAGCAATGTTGCTAGTTACGTTACATGTAGAAATGTAACTAGCTACAGCATATATGCTACTGTATATTCCTAACGTTAACAATGTGGTTTTGTTCACATTTTCTTGCAGATACCTTGACCGGAGCATAACTGGTTAACTTCACACAAGAGACCTACTGTTGGACAATCGTTTTGGCTTTAAAGGTAAATGCATTGTTAGTTACAATGTCTAGTTACTGGGCCAAAAGGAGACGAATATTGAAAGGAGTTGAGAGGGACAAACAGGAAATTGCAGCTGCAAACGATGCTCTACTTGCTGTTATTCCTGACTTTGACCAAGTAAATCCTCCTGTTAATGAACATCAACGTGGAATGGCTCCAACAAGCCATGGACAAACTGTAACCCCTGAAGCATGTTGATGAGGTGTATGAACCTGGTGAAATTTTTTCCTCAAGCACAGAAGATAGTGAGGAGGAAGAGGATTGCCTAAGGACACAATTGGCAGGGTGGGCTATTGACAACATGATCCCCCATGTGGCACTGGGTAAGCTTTTAACCATTTTGTCCAAGGATCATCCAACCCTTCCTAAAGACCCAAGAACCCTTCTGAAAACACTGACTTGTGTTAAAACAACAGAACTCTCAGGTGGTGTATACCATCACTCTGGAATTGAAAGTGGAATACTATCGCAGTTTTTAGTGTCTCCTAAATTGCAGAAGTTGACGTCAGTTTCAATGCAAGTTAATGTTGATGGACTTCCACTTTTCAAAAGCTCAAATGCCCAGTTCTGGCCAGTTCTTGGTTTAATTGAGCAATACGTGGGTAATGTCCAACAAAACAAACTTCCATTTGTCATTGGTCTCTATTATGGGAAGAAGAAGCCAAGCAGCCTTCACTTTTTGAATCCTTATGTAGAAGAGGCAGAGCGACTTGAAGCGGAAGGAGTTCTGTTTGAAAGGAGAGCACTTCCTTTCAAAATATCAACATTTATCTGTGACGCCCCTGCTCGTGCACTTGTTCGAAATGTGAAAGGTCACAGTGGATATTATGGGTGTGACAAGTGTGTTCAAAAGGGGGTCCACTACGAGAACAGGATGACCTTTCCTCAAACAGATTCTGCTCTAAGATTAAACCATGCAGTCCGTGACGAACTTTCTGATGACAATCATCAGTGTGGAGAAACGCCATTGGCATTGTTGTCTGTTGGTTTGGTCACCCAGTTCCCACTGGATTATATGCATCTGGTATGCCTTGGAGTGACAAGAAAGTTGTTGCATCTTTGGCTAAAGGGACGGGGGCTGACAAGATTTTCACCCAGCATGGTAAAAGAGCTCTCCAGAGTACTCCCGACCTTCACACCTCATGTTCCGTGCGAGTTCAACAGGAAGCAACGATCCATGGAAGATGTTGAGCGCTGGAAAGCTACAGAATTCAGGCAGTTCCTCTTGTACACTGGACCAGTCAGCTTAAAAGGCCTTGTACCAACTCAAGTGTACAACAACTTCATGCTGCTTTCAGTTGGCATCACCATCCTACTGAATGTGTCCCTGTGTGCTGACCTTGCAGACTATGCACACAGAATATTGGTTCTCTTTGTTGATCACTGCAGCAAGCTTTATGGAAAAGAACATGTGACATACAACATGCATGGATTGGTGCACCTCAGCCAAGATGCCAAAAAGTATGGTGTCCTTGATAACATCTCATGCTTCCCATTTGAAAACTTCCTTGGGCGTCTGAAGAAACTGTTGCGCAAGCCTACACAACCACTGGAGCAGGTTGTTCGCCGATTGTCGGAGAGAAGTCAGCACAGAAAAACAAACATCTCCAAAACAAGGTCCTTGAGAGAGCACAACCATGGACCACTTCTCAACTGTCTTTCTGTGAAAAAGCAGTATGAGGAGTGTTACTTTCAAGACTTTGCTGTGAAACGTTCAGAGAGAGACAACTGTGTCCTGTTGGAAAATAAAGACATAGTTGTTATACAGAATGTCGTCGTTGATGAAATGGACAACACTTTGGTCATCTACAAGAGGTTCCGGAACATGGTCGATTTCTTCACTTACCCTGTGGAATCTTCCAAGCCAGGCATTGTTCATTTATCTGGCCTATCAGATACACTCCGCCTTACCCATATAGAAAATGTGCAGAAGAAATATTATCTTCTTCCTTGCCCGGATGGAAAGGCTGATTTTCCGTTGATCCACTTGTAAAAATGACTGCTTTTTTGAAGGGGTGAGAATTTAATTTAATTTATTTTGCCTGGAAATTTATAAATTTTTTAGTAAAGTTTTCTTCTATTTTAGATGCTGTTTGCCATCGTTCAGTTTATTGATGAGGAGGATCAGCCATTTGCAGTGGTTCCGCAAGTGTGGCTCAGCGAGGGCATGTGCTATTGGCCCCCATTTAACCTCCGCAAAAAAGACAAAGGCAACAATTTAGCCCTCCGCTGCACGCCTCCACACAGCACCTGGGAGAAACATCATTTTAAGTTTATGAAAGGAGCAGGTAAATGGGTCTGACTTGTGCATTTGATTTTCCTGCATTTCATCTGTGTATTTTCTTTGTCTGTTTATGGTGGATAACTGACTTTCATTCATTGTTCCCTGCTCTAGAATATTGGCAAGAGGCGATGAGATATTTGGTGCGCTTCCAAACAGGTTCTAGCGTTGAAACGACGGACGATGACAAGAAGAGAAAGAGAATCTCAAATTCCAAGTACAGACCCCAGGCCTCTTTTGATGAAGAGGAGTCTAGTCTTCCAGATGCACCAGCAGTGCTGTTGTTTGGACAACCTCTTTTGAGCTTTGAAAACATTGTTCCTGGTAACAAGGTTTCAGTGCTGCCCTTGGACTCCCCTGGCATCTCATGTACAGCATCAAGTTTTCAGCTATGAAGGTATATTTTAGGCCTATGTCTTAGTGTCCAGTGTTTTAAAAGTATTGAAAATAGTGCCTTTAGGTGTTTTTTGATGTTGTTTTGTTTTTTAATGTAGATTTCCAGAGACTCCAGAATGAAAAACAAGCCGTGATGGATGAGAACCAAGCTCTGAGGGAGGAGAACCAAGCTCTGAGGGAAAGCACTGCACGAGCAGGTAAGAACATGCACAAAAAAGTCAAACTTAGGAAAGAGTACGTGATGTATGTACAGAATTACCATATGCCTTTCATTTTGTAGCTTCGGATGACAGCGGCTCACTTCAAGAGCAGGTGAAGCAAGTTGGGACAATGTTGAAGACGTTTGCTCGCACTGGGCAATCAGGTACAACTTGCAAACAACACCTGTGGTTGTTGGTTTAATTCCCACTGGTGCCACCTATACATGTAGTAGACCTAGATATAAATGTCATAGTTTAGTAGTTGAGGGATCAGGACTGACTATTATTTTATTTAACCCCTGTAGGTGCAGATCAGACCTTAATGCTGCGACGTCTTGGAGAGTTTGGCGATGTTGTGCGTAGCATGGACAACAAAATGGACACTATGCTGCAACATTTCAGTGCCAATGTGTCTGTTGGAGAGTTATCCCTGCCAGGGGATCTGTTACTCCCCCTAGACACCCAGGAAGATTTGGCGTTGCTTGACAACAGTTTAAGGCAGGATAAAGAGCTCCAGGAACGATTTGTAAGTGTGCTGATTTCGTTTATAACTCCATAGGGTAATCTAAAAAGTAGAATTAAGATTGTACACTGCACATTCTACAGTCTGAATCCACAGCCTGTCACATTTTATATTTATGTATGATAAGCTTCAGAGAAATGTAATTTGTAACACTTTTTTTTGGTTTTTCAGCTTCGGTTTTTGACAATCAAATGTGGGAGGGACCTAAAGACAACCGTCTGGCGGATGCTTCAGAGTATCTTCGATAAAATCACCTTTCCATCAATACAACCTGGACTGGAGTTGGGGATAAAGCATGTTTTAGAGACATGTTCCTGAAGACCATTGTTCTAAGTAAGTTGGATGTAAAAAAAAAATAATAATAATTTTAGTAGATGTGTATGGCATTATGCCATTCAAATGGAATGACAGATCTGTATTTTCTACAGGAGCCAGAACCCGGCAACCCAGGATGCCACTGATGAAGCCGTCCAGGTTAACGTTATGCGTTACCTGAAAGGAGCATCTGACCGTGAAGGCGGAAAAAGGCGCCGCACAGCTGAGAGGGACCCACAGCCGACCCCTTAAACCTAGGCTGACTACTGACACCCCAGCATCACTGACAACTGGAACCCTTTCTTTATCCTGCAGTCAGTAACTTCAAGACCCCTAAAGAAGCCAGAAGTGTCAGACTGCACTCACCCAATCCACACTGTTCACTGTGGATATTATCATAGTGCTTAACTCCTATTATATTGTAAAAAAATAGCTTGTAAATCCTTGTGCCACAGGTCAGCATTGCAGTTATATCTGTTCTACTACTGTTTTTACCTCAGTATTTTTTATATATATGTGAAGATGTTTATCACAGATACAAGAGACATCTTGTACCCCAGGTCAGCAATGCCATTATAATGGTCTATTCTACTCCAGAGCTTTATTCTAAATTATTACCACTTATCTTATTGTTAGAAATGGTTTGTAAATGTGATGTTATACCTGAATTTTCTTTGGTGTCCTGCACATTCTTTGGTACCAGATATACTCATTACTTATGTGTACTGGTAATTCTTTTCATCCCAGAGTTGACCTCTTTACATTATTAACAATTGTTGTGTTATAATTTTGTAAGATAAGGTTGTTGTTTTTTTGTTTGTTTTTTTTACAATTTAATTGGAAACCTGCATGTTCTTTTGTGTGTGTGGGTGTGTATATACATATTTTTCTCTTTTTTTCTGTTATTTATATTTCAGTGATCTGACATCATGTTTCAATGACAGTTACTGTACTTTGAAATGTGGAATTAAAATGTCAAATGGAATTATGTCTGGTTTGATCAATCATTATTCTTGATAAACTGCATGCTTATATATATCGATATATATAAGCGGCGACCGATCGCTCGAAAATAGCGTTTGCCTCTGACGGGCCGCGGAAGGGTCGCCTTTGATATAACGGCGGCGGGACGGCGGTTGGCCCGCGGGCCGGCCGCGGAACAAAGGCGGTAGGAAGGCGGCTGCCGCTGCTAAAAAGCGGCTGCTAAAAAGCGGCTGCTAAAAAGCGGCTGCCGCCGGCGGTGCACCGTCAAACGTGTTTGCGATTACGCCATTCTGACGCTTCTACTGCCGCCGGAGCGCCGCCGGCGATCCGCCGCCGGCGCTCCGGCGATCCGCCGGCGCCGACTCATTGCTATCTGGGATTGAGTTTGCATGATCTCTCCACATGCATCCTTAGGTTCTCTCAGCGTACTTAAGTGGCACTTAAGTCACAAAAATAAAGGCTTCAGACTCATCTTAGGGCCTAAAGACTTGAGACCTGGACTTGCAAAAAAAGGACTTGTGATTTCTGCCCCCCCCCCTCCTCCCACAGTCCAGACACATGATTGTTGTGTTTATTGGTCTAGCTCAAAAAATGCCCTGAGGTATGAGTGAGTGGTTGTTTGTCAGGTGTCTGTCTAATTGGCCTGGTGATTAATTGTTGACCTATCCAGGGTGGAACCCGTCTCTCCCCCAATGACAGCTGGAAATAGGCACTAGCCACCATGCAACCTTGCAAGGAGATGGATGGATGCAACCTTGCAAGGGGATGGATGGACGGACAGGTTGATAGATGGATTTATTTATTTTTTATTGTGCCTTGTTCATAATATACTGAATTATTAGGTCTTGATCATTAGAACCCACATACTTACGCAACACACACGCTTTAGATCAGTAAAAAAAAAGCAGAAAGTGCCTCTTGCATTAAATAGTGGTAGAGCCACAGTCTCCAGTAAACAGAAAACTCCTTCACTCTCTGCTTTGATTAGGACACATAATCAGAAACAGAATTTGAATTTGGCCAGAGGGGTAATTTTCGAACTCCAATTTGAAGAGGAATTAACACAAGGTGAGAGAGTTGTGTGATCTTTTGTAAACCACCTGCACCATAAAATGTCAATCTTTCACTCCCACATACAGAGGTGAGGCAATGAATCTTCCCGGTCAGTCGGAGCAACAGGCTGTTAGGTTGTATGAAGAGTTTTATTGCTTAGAAATAAAAGACCTTGGGTTGGAAAAAAACTCTTGTCCTCTTTTCTGTTGCTCTTCAGTCAGAAAGATTCACCAATTATTGCAACTTGAGTACAGTATTTCTCTTCTTTGGGTATTTTTGTAGTTTTCGGTAATCTAACGTGATTTAACACTGAGATTGTTGAGTCTGTTTTTGGGATTGAGAACCGGATCTATTTAATGCACCAAGGTTAATCTTAAATCATGAAACAAAGAAGGTCTTTAAAGCTAGAGAGCACTATTTTATCTGATTGCGGGGGCCCCCTGAGATTGCTTGGAACATGTTACTACAGGAGAACGGTTAGACTGGAACTCAAATAGGGAAAGGTATGAAGCTAAAGGTGTTAGGCAACTACACGGGTGATGGATATCAGCACGGCATGGATACAATTGAAGACATGAACAGCAAATTTGGAAAGTGTTCATGTGGTAAAGACTGTTTAAAGACCAACACTTTAGGGAACACCAAATATGGAGCTGTATGTGTGTGTTTAAAAAGAACAGTCTAAATGTTCAATAGGGGATTTCTACAATTGGCCATGATTTCCCCATGATTTGGTTTCTCTGATGTAGGGGTACAGTTAAAAAAAATCCTTTGCTGTTCAACTGAAAGCCACGTGACGAGGCTCCCGTCTACAGTTTTACTTCCTGGGCCATCCTCACCTCACATCTTGACGCAGCAGTAAAATACACATCAGTTTCATCTAAAGGCGCTTCACACGGAGACCCACACGACAACCCACCATGTACCATTTACAGTCCTATTAGCCTAACAGTCATGTTTTTGGACCGTTTGCACAGGGAGATCATGCAAAAAAGCCCCTGACCAGGACTTGAACCCAGGAGCTTCTTTGCTGTTAGGCAACATGCTAACTGTGCAACCATGCTGTCAGGTTTAACTAATAATTGCAGCAAAATTCAGTTTATAATGTGAATCAGTAAAAAACATCCAATTTTGCAACATCTTCTAATGTTGAGCAACTATGTGGCGACAGTGGAAAGGAAGGCCTCCAGCAAACAGTTTTACCCTCTCATCAAGGGGTTACTGAGCTGCCAGATTTTATACTCTTCCCCTGTGTGAACAAGAACCGGGGTATTGTGTTAACCTCAGATATCCAATTTCCATTTCCTTTGGTTTTGTTTTTTTTGCTCTTTTTTTCCTGTCCTGTCTTGGCATTTTAATACAATTCCCATTTCCTATTGTCATCTCAAAGTCTTTCTTTCACGAGTTCCATGGGCATTGAATTTGATAAGAAAAGGAGCAATGGTTAGAACATTTCAACGTGAAACAGGACATCCATTCCAGTAAACAATAAATCATTCCTTTGATGTAAATGACGTGTTCTTGGATGATTTTCGTTAGGCCATGTAACAATATCCAGCTTGTAGACCAGTCTCTTATTTGTTGTTGAAGAGACCTAATTCAAGTTATCAAACAGGTTCTTTTTAAGTGATAACCAGATTTAATAGATCTAGCAGTAATGCGTGTGGCTAATAATACTTAACTATCCCTGAAAATGTGGTCAATTGAAAAGCTAACACAGAACAAATCTCTTTTTGACAAACACTTTTTCTCAGCTTTGCATGTGTGAGAGTTTTATTCCCAATCCTGACTCACAACCGTTTTCATCTGAACAAAACGAGTGAATTACGACATGATTACATTGGGGAGGATTATGTTACAACCTTGTCTAATTCAAGTGTTGCTTCAAGGTTTATAATGTCGCAAACTATGACTCATAAAAGTATCAGTGATAACAGAAACAAGTGCTGTTTTGGGATTTAAGTTCAAGCTCTTTTAATCGATTAACCTCTGCATCAGCAGTTCAGAAAACATTATTAAATAAGTATTTGGTGTTTATTATCATTATTTAGTGATATTTTATGTATCACACATTCACTGCCAAGCTTATTGTGATTAGCCAAGATATGCAAAATCTACTGAAAAAGTCTGGTCAAATAGATAGAAAATACCATTTCTACCTAATAAAGCTCATGAGCCTCTCACTGTAGCTGCTTCTCTGCCCCAACAAGATGCAAATATGAAATTGGGGTGACAAACCCAAGTCCACTTAAAGAATTAACTGTGCTTTCACGCCAAAACAGCCATACAGCTATTATAATTCCACAACCTGAAACTAAAGCAAATAGTGTGCTCCATGTTGTCAGTGCTGGATTCTCTTGGAGGTTGATTTTATGTACATATGCAGCACGTCGAATTCAACATTTCTGAGATGTAGACAGATCGGAAAACAACCATCAACTTTCATATTATTCATTCATTCATTCATTCATTTTCCATACCCGTCCATCCTATGTAGGGTTGCGGGGTGGCTGGTGCCTATCTCCAGCAGTCAAGGGGCGAGAGGCAGGGTACACTTTCATATTATATTACACAAAATTAGTTGGAAATGCGTAGAGTAAAAGATTCTGAACACAATGAAGATAAATACCAGATGCAGCTGTAGTGGAAACAGAGAGGCAAAAACAGAGAAGTGTGTGTGTGTTATTCAATTCAAATTCAATTCAAAATTACTTTATTAATCCCAAAGGGAAATTAAATGTTGTTGTAACTCATTATGCAAGTTCCTTCAAAGATTTGTTGTAGATGCTGATGGCTGTGGGTAGGGATGATCTCCTGTAGCGCTCTGCAGATCTGAAGAAGCCTCTGACTGAAGACGCTCTGTAGTTGTATGACAGTCTGATGTAGAGGATGCTCTGGATCTATGGCATCTTCTTTTCAACTCATCAGGGTTTTGTGGCTGTAGTTGAGGTATTATTTGAGCTTTTGTGATGTTAATCAGCTGCTGCCAGTTGTAAACCACCTTGTTGCCATGGTTATGCATCATAACAAATGTCCAAAAATAAAAAGTATCAGCAAAAATCCTTCCAGCTGCACAGCATTCAAAACCAGTCTCAGCTGCAGGAATAATATTTACTTTAAATACCATTACCCATAACCAGCACAGGGACTGTTGCCAGGAATCTGTATACATTATTAAAATTCCCCCCTCCTTGAGTTATTGTTTAAAGGGGACATATGCAAATTGGACCTTTTTCATCCTTTTCTGTTGCAATTTGGGTCTCTGCTGCCCCTATAAACCCTCCAAACAAGAAAAAAAAACCATCCATCCATCTATTTTGGGTTTTTTTTTGCCATTTTTTGCAGTCAGAAAACTTGTGCTTCTATGAGCCATTTGAAAAAGTGCCTTATTGTGACGTCACAATACGCAGAATTTGCATATAATTGTCCCTTGCCTTTTATTACCCACCCACCGATTTCAATACCATGTCATTCTCATGTGTGCCAAACCCATAGCGCAGTTTTTACATTTTTTTATTTAACCTTTATTTAACCATATGAAAGACCCATTGTGATCAACATCTCTTTTGTAAGGGTGATCTGGCCAAGAGGTCAACAGCAGTCATAATAAACATCCGAAAAAAGTACTTTGGACCACTGAGCAACAGTCCAGTGCTGCTTCTCTGTAGCCCCGGTCAGGCGCTTCTGCCGCTGTTTCTGGTTCAAAAGTGGCTTGTAGCCCATTTCCTGCACACGCCTGTCTACGGTGGCTCTGGATGTTTCTACTCCAGACTCAGTCCACTGCTTCCGCAGGTCCCCCAAGGTCTGGAATCGGTCCTTCTCCACAATCTTCCTCAGGGTCCGGTCACCTCTTCTCGTTGTGCAGCGTTTTCTGCCACACTTTTTCCTTCCCACAGACTTCCCACTGAGGTGCCTTGATACAGCACTCTGGGAACAGCCTATTCGTTCAGAAATGTCTTTCTGTGTCTTACCCTCTTGCTTGAGGGTGTCAATGATGGCCTTCTGGGCAGCAGTCAGGTCGGCAGTCTTACCCATGATTGCGGTTTTGAGTAATGAACCAGGGTGGGAGTTTTTAAAAGCCTCAGGAATCTTTTGCAGGTGTTTAGAGTAAATTAGTTGATTCAGATGATTAGGTTATTAGCTCGTTTAGAGAACCTTTTCATGATATGCTAATTTTTTGAGATAGGAATTTTGGGTTTTCATGAGCTGTATGCCAAATCATCAGTTTTAAAACAATTAAAGACCTGAAATATTTCAGTTGGTGTGCAATGAATCTAAAATATATGCAAGTTAAATTTTTATCATTACATTATGGAAAAGAATGAACTTTATCACAATATGCTAATTTTTTAAAAAGGACCTGTAGGCCTCCTAAACAGAGTGTACTTTTTATTCAAGGATTTTCAGAGTTTTTATCAATTTTGCACAACTCTTATGAACGAATAATTTTAGCTGGTGATTTTAATCTACATATAGATAACCTTTTAGATCCTTTATCAACAGAATTTTTTAATATTTTGAAATATATGGATTTTAGTCAGCATGTCATGCAGCCAACTCACAACAGAGGACACACCCTGGACTTAGTCATTACGCATGGCATGTCCACTAGTGTGTCCTCTGTTGTTGACTTGGCTGTCTCTGACCACTACTGTGTGTTTTTTTAAATCACCTGTTTAATCCAAATAGAAACCCCTGTGAGAACTATCAGGAAACGTCATCTAACCCCTGAAATGGCTGCAGGTTTTCTTGAAGTTTTTAATAAGTTTCCTCCTGTACCTTTTTCTGCCCCCTGTGATTTTATCGTGAATGATTTTAACAGTAGGCTTCAATCTGCTCTCGACCTGTTGGCTCCACTAAAAGTTGTAGAAACTTATTCAAAACATGCTATACCATGGAGAAATGAAAATCTCAAGAAATTAAAGAGGAGCTGCAGGGTGGCAGAAAGGAAATGGAGGAAAAACAAAATCACAATAAATTATCAGATATACATAGAACATCTCAAATCATACAATAACGCTGTAAGAAATTCCAGAAATGCATACTTCTCCAGAATCATCTCAGAACATAAAAATAATCCCAAAATTCTGTTTTCCACCATTGACAACATTCTCAATCATACCTTTACTGCACTTCAGAAAACCCCCTCAAACACTCTGTGTGAGGAGTTTGCAAACCACTTCAGAGGAAAGGTAGAAACCATCAGATGTAATATTTTATCTTCTCAGAGTAACATGGTTTTAGACAAATCTGAGTGTGTGTCTCTACCAGAGGAAACGCTGGACAGTTTTGTCCTGGTGGAAGCTGGGACCCTTCAGATAAAGTTTTCTCCTCAGTGTGAGGCCCACTACAAGTGCCCTGGACCCGATTCCCACCCGGTTTTTTAATCAATTTTATGAATCTTTTAAAGACGAGATTTTAACCATGATAAATTGTTCCCTTCAGACGGGGGTCTTTCCTGCCGCCTTTAAAGGGGCGGTAGTGAGGCCCCTGCTGAAGAAGAGCAATTTAGATTTTAATGGTTTAAACAACTTCCGACCGGTATCTAACTTACCATTTTTAAGCAAAGTTTTAGAAAAACTTGCTTTAAATCAACTAAATGATTTTATTAACGCTCATAATGTCCTAGAGAAAGTTCAGTCTGGTTTTAGGGTGAACCACAGCATAGAGACAGCTCTTTTAAAAAATGTAAATGATTTTAGAATAAATTATGACGCTCAGAAGGTGACAGTGCTGGTTCTACTGGATCTAAGCGCTGCCTTTGATACAGTAGACCACACTATTCTTTTAACTCGTTTAAAACAGATCGGCCTCTCTGGTGATGTTCACAAATGGTTCACATCCTATCTCACAGACAGGACTTTTATGGTAAGTTTAGATACCTACTCCTCTAAGGTCTACAAGATCACATGTGGTGTGCCCCAGGGTTCAATTTTAGGCCCAGTGCTTTTTAACCTTTATATGCTCCCTCTTGGCAGCGTCATCAGAAGACATGGAGTGAACTTTCACAGTTATGCTGATGATACACAGTTATACATCTCCATGTCTCCCGATGACACACGGCCAATGGATGCACTTTTTAACTGCATTTTAGACATTAAATCCTGGATGGCAGAAAACTTTCTCCAGCTCAACCAGGACAAAATGGAAGTTTTAGTCATTGGTCCTGAGGCTCAGAGAGAGAAGCTTTTACCAAAACTACAATCACTGCCTTTTAATCCTTCTCTACAAGTGAAGAACTTGGGCGTGATTTTTGACTCTGAACTGACTTTTATTCCTCACATAAAAAATATTACTAAAATAGGTTTTTATCACTTAAAGAACATCGCCAGAGTCCGCCCCATTCTCTCTCTGGCCAATACGGAGACGCTGATGCATGCTTTTATCACCAGTAGGATTGATTACTGTAATGCCTTCCTTTCTGGTCTTCCCAAAAAGTATATCTCAGGTTTACAGCTTTTACAAAATTCAGCAGCACGTGTCCTGACTAAGACCAGGAGGCGGGAACACATTACACCTGTCTTAGAATCACTGCATTGGCTCCCCGTATGTTTTAGGATCGATTTTAAGATTCTTTTAATAATTTTTAAGTGTCTTAATGGTCTTGGGCCTTCTTATCTTTCGGAATTGCTTTTACCGTATGAACCTTCGCGGTCTCTGCGCTCCTCTGGCAGCCGTCTCCTTGTCACCCCCAAAGTCAGGACACACACTCATGGTGAGGCGTCTTTCCATTATTATGACCCTCACCTCTGGAACAGGCTGCCAGAGGACCTCAGGGCCGCAGAGAACGTTCATGTTTTTAAGAGCAGGCTCAAGACACACCTTTTTAATATAGCTTTTAACTGATTATTATTTATTAAATCTGTTTAATTACTCTGCATGTTTTTATTGAATTTCTTTTTAGCTTTTAGCTGGCTATTTATCAAATATTGTTTATCTGCTTTGTATTTTTATTTGATCATATCTTATAGTCGTTTTAATGTTAATATTTTAACTTATTTTGGTCTTCCTTCCAGTGTTTCCTCCGTGGGAGCCCTCTGCCTCGGGGGCGGTGGTCGGCTGTGGCTGCCTTGGAACTCTCCAGGTGGTGCTAGGGTGGAGGTGGGGGTACCAGCCCTCCCTCCTCTGGGCTCCCTGGGTCAGTGCCTTGGCTGCTGCTGTGGACCTGCTGCTGCCGATGTAGATGGCTCCCATGATGACGTTTCCTGGCTCATCTGTACTCAGCCCATTTTGCTTTTGTCTATTGTTGCTTTTATGTGTGTCCGTGCATGGGAGATGGGGGGTTATAGTTGTGGTGATGTTTTTTACTTTTGGGTTTTGGGAAAGGGGGGGGGGGTTGTGGGTCATTTTAATCTGCAAAGCACTTTGAGAAACTTTGTTGTGGTTTGAAAAGCGCTTTATAAATAAAGTTTGATTTGATTTGATCATTCTTATCACTTTAGCAGACATTTCTTGAAAATTTCATGAAAATTCACCTCCAACTTTTTGAGTTATGTTGCTAACAGACAGACCCTGGTGAAAAAATAACCTCCCTGGGAGAGGTAAATATCAGTTTTGGGACATTTTGATTTATCAAATTGTGGCACGTTTGGCTTTCCATACCAGCTGCGGTTGGTGCAGAATTTCTAAGCCCTCGAAGACTCGAGACAAATGTTGAAGGCTGAGTTAGTAAAAGGACAGGTAATGTTTTGTAGTGCAGTTGCACGGTGCACCCACAGCATGCTCATTTCACTTCATCAGTTTGCCATAAGACAAGTTAACCTACATATAGTAATCTGAAAGGAACTGAAAAGAAACTGCTTAGTCAATCACTTCATCTGGATGGCATCTGATCAGGTTGACATCCCCCATTTGGAGGTTTTATTGGGGGAAACTAGCTAGAACTAGACCCTGGTACAGGGATACAGAATCTGGTTTTAGGGATTATGCATCTCCTTTGGCCTTTGAACACCCTGGGATCTCCATTCTAGGACCAAGAATGAGCTGGAGAGGGAATTTTCACCAGTGTGAATATGATAAACCTTAAGTGGGATTTAAAAGCTGGTATACTCCATTAAAAATAACAAAACCGATACTAAAATATGCAGAAATATGCAGCACAACTCCACTGCTAATGTGTAAGATAATGGTTTAACCACCTCAAGGTCTTGAAAGCACACTCCAAGTCTTTGCAGAACATAATCCTAAACTACTGAGATTATTCATTCGGGATTTTTTTATTAACTGGGGAAAACATCTAAAAATGCAGAATAGTGTGTCTATGAGGATCAGTCTTGGAAAACTCTGGTGTTCACTGCATCAACAAACCAAATTCGGCAAAGATCTTGAGTCATTAGAGAACAAGTTGGTGGCCTGCCAGCTTTGGACATCGGCTAAGTGAAATTAGTCAGTGTAGCTTGTTGTTTCTGAGTCTTTTCTAACAAGCAAACTCTTTGAGAATAACAAAGTATTCTTGCAAATACAGAAGAACTGTTTAAAGGCGTATTTTATGACAAAATGAGGTTACAATCACAAGTGGCATTGTCAGTATGGCGCATTTACAGAAGATACAGGAGATAAATACACTACCGTTCAAAAGTTTGGGGTCACATTGAAATGTCCTTATTTTTGAAGGAAAAGCACTGTACTTTTCAATGAAGATAACTTTAAACTAGTCTTAACTTTAAAGAAATACACTCTATACATTGCTAATGTGGTAAATGACTATTCTAGCTGCAAATGTCTGGTTTTTGGTGCAATATCTACATAGGTGTATAGAGGCCCATTTCCAGCAACTATCACTCCAGTGTTCTAATGGTACAATGTGTTTGCTCATTGGCTCAGAAGGCTAATTGATGATTAGAAAACCCTTGTGCAATCATGTTCACACATCTGAAAACAGTTTAGCTCGGTACAGAAGCTACAAAACTGACCTTCCTTTGAGCAGATTGAGTTTCTGGAGCATCACATTTGTGGGGTCAATTAAACGCTCAAAATGGCCAGAAAAAGAGAACTTTCATCTGAAACTCGACAGTCTATTCTTGTTCTTAGAAATGAAGGCTATTCCATGCGAGAAATTGCTAAGAAATTGAAGATTTCCTACAACGGTGTGTACTACTCCCTTCAGAGGACAGCACAAACAGGCTCTAACCAGAGTAGAAAAAGAAGTGGGAGGCCGCGTTGCACAACTGAGCAAGAAGATAAGTACATTAGAGTCTCTAGTTTGAGAAACAGACGCCTCACAGGTCCCCAACTGGCATCTTCATTAAATAGTACCCGCAAAACACCAGTGTCAACATCTACAGTGAAGAGG
The DNA here is from genome assembly GCA_963556495.2 of Valencia hispanica. Lineage (NCBI taxonomy): Eukaryota > Metazoa > Chordata > Actinopteri > Cyprinodontiformes > Valenciidae > Valencia > Valencia hispanica. Next base: position 50,922,824 of record OY747704.1, read on the forward strand.
CGGCTGCGGGATTCTGGGCTTCAGGGCAGAGTGGCAAAGAAAAAGCCATATCTGAGACTGGCCAATAAAAGAAAAAGATTAAGATGGGCAAAAGAACACAGACATTGGACAGAGGAAGACTGGAAAAAAGTGTTGTGGATGGATGAATCCAAGTTTGAGGTGTTTGGATCACAAAGAAGAACGTTTGTGAGACGCAGAACAACTGAAAAGATGCTGGAAGAATGCCTGACGCCATCTGTTAAGCATGGTGGAGGTAATGTGATGGTCTGGGGTTGCTTTGGTGCTGGTAAGGTGGGAGATTTGTACAGGGTAAAAGGGATTCTGAATAAGGAAGGCTATCACTCCATTTTGCAACGCCATGCCATACCCAGTGGACAGCGCTTGATTGGAGCCAATTTCATCCTACAACAGGACAATGACCCAAAACACACCTCCAAATTGTGCAAGAACTATTTAGAGAAGAAGCAGGCAGCTGGTATTCTATCGGTAATGGAGTGGCCAGCGCAGTCACCAGATTTGAACCCCATTGAGCTGTTGTGGGAGCAGCTTGACCGTATGGTACGCAAGAAGTGCCGATCCAACCAATCCAAATTGTGGGAGCTGCTTCTAGAAGCGTGGGGTGCAATTTCTCCAGATTACCTCAACAAATTAACAGCTAGAATGCCAAAGGTCTGCAATGCTGTAATTGCTGCAAATGGAGGATTCTTTGACGAAAGCAAAGTTTGATGTAAAAAAAATCTTATTTCAAATACAAATCATTATTTCTAACCTTGTCAATGTCTTGACTCTATTTTCTATTCATTTCACAACGTATGGTGGTGAATAAGTGTGACTTTTCATGGAAAACACAAAATTGTTTGGGTGACCCCAAACTTTTGAACGGTAGTGTACATTAAAAGGTTACACAGCACCAAAACTCAGGCAGTATTAAAAAACATAGTAAACTATACAGATAAATGATTTATTTAAAATAGTAAAGCTTCGCATTAAGTTTTACTTCTTTTTTAGCAGAGGATGATGGAATAGCTGTTGGCGATGGGTACCTGTTGGATAAACAACACATAAGGATGGATAAGAGTGAGTGAATTGAACGTTTAGGAGAATGAAACTTGTCCAGAAAGTACTTTGTTTGATGAGGCTACAGATACAGAGAGCAGACTTTCACTTACACTGCATACAAAAAAAGATATGTGGTGATCTTTGTCATTCCTTAACCTAATGCCTTTAAAACAAGAAACAGGATGTCAGAAAATATTAAAAGGATTAAAGACAGTTAACAGATGAAACAAGAACTTACTGTAAACAAAGCTTCAAACAGTAGCTCAAAAACATAACCAGTCACAGGAAATAAATGCGTAAGTTTCACTCAAGTTCAGTGTGGAAAAACAGAAACATGATGCAATGCCAAAAATGTACTTAAGTGCTAAAAACAAAAGAATTGCCTAAAGCTTCAGTTACGTTCAATGAATCAGCCCTACTAGTGAAGTCTGGCATTCAAAGTATGCAGAAGTGTTGAGACATGCAACACTCACTGCAGTGAATCTTGATCTTGAACAGTAGCCAGTGATTCATTGAGAAAGAAAGAAAAAAAGCAACTGGCTCTTTCTAAAAGCTAAAGCTTTAGCAGCCGTGGCCATTTTGACAACAAACTAGTTTAAGTAATTGTTTATAATCTTCCCACGGTCTACCGTCAGGAATGTAGTTGCACAACTCCAATGAACTAGATCTGCAGCATGCACAGAATGCTGCAGGATTTCCTCCCACTTAAGCAAGAACAGCATTAAAACCCTCATGGGGAGTCGTTTGTCCCATCAAAAGTCCAACACCTCATGACAATAACCTCTGCTGCAATCCAAAATGGGAAATTGGATTTCGCACAAGGGGGTACGCATTTCAGGTCCGTGTGGACCAGAAGGAAGATGTGAGACTGAGCGTTCAGGCCACTGCAGATGAACTGTCAATATTTTAAGCGCAATTGTTTGATTTCATTGTTTATATGTCATTATTATCATTTTAGAAATTGACGGATATGAAGAAATTATGACCAGATTCTTTCAACCCCGACAACAAAAAAAAGTCTAGTGCAACCTCTGCTTCTTTATGTTGTATTAAACTATTGTTATAAAAAAAAACTTATTCAAGGGCTATTAGGGTGAAAATCACTGGCAGGGTTATTAATATCATGTGTATGATATGAGAGCTTATAAATCCAATACAGTTGAACAGGTCACATGGAAATACCCCATCAGAGTACCAGCTCTGACTTACAGTTTCCCAAACATCTCTTTTATACCCATTGACCAAATATAAGACAAACAATGGGGAGACGATCTGACTCCCTTTCCAGGTGCAGAAAGCAACACATCTGGGAAAATAACCTTGAGTGTCTTAGCGAAGAGGCTACTGTACTTTGCAAAAAACAACTGTTGTCGACTGAACGAAAACATACCTTCACATCTGTAATGTGCAAACATTGCAGAGGCTCAGGAGTGAGGCTCAAAGGGCAATTCCCCCTTCTGCCTTTCTTTGGTATGGCGAGATACTGCGGCGTCTCAACCACCGTCTTTAGACTGTAGACCTCTGCTGATCCCAGGTTGACCTTTTCAAACCAGTTACAGTTCAATTTCCATGACTCTACTGCAACACAAACTTTCTCCAACTGTGAACACACAATAAATAACAAGTGCATGTAAACATTAAGGATTTCTAGCTAAAAACAGGAGAGATGAGAAAAACAAACAAATCCTGAGGCAGCTAATAAAAGCAATTAGTTCAGGGACCTCTTTTGCTTTGTGATGCTTTAGGAATTCGGCAAAGAGATCAATTTCACCAGGATGGATAGATTCAACAAGTATACCACCATGTTTATGGGACAGGAAGTGATGCTTCAGACTTAACTCTACCAAAACATTCGGTCTGAACTGATAACCTTTGGCTCTGTGTCTGTTCTTTTGATGGCTGATAAAGGTTTTCCTCAACAACTTGTTCATAGCATTCATTCAAAATGTATTCTGACGAACATCACAACAAGAGGATCCCCAACATGATCAGCAACCTTCACTTGTGGTAATTGGTTTATTCCACATTCGGTATTTCTAACAAGTTTTTATTTTTAACCTTTGTGAATCTGCGCTATATGAATAAACTGAATTGAAATTAATAGAATCAAAGTATGTGTGGACATGTAAGGGATTTATGCTGAATCAAAAGGCAACCCTTTCCCTCCCCATCTTAACCCTAATCTTCTGTTACCCCAAGATCCACTGAGAGTGCAGCAAAGATACCTTGGCATGTCCAGTGGGAAGGAATTACAGAAAATCTTAAGATTTCTGTGTATTTGTGCTCTTATCGCTATAAGCTGATCACAATACATGTCTGAAACATAAAGCTGCTCATTTGTATGAATACCTTTTTTTCTCTCCAACAGACGTAGAAGTCGCACAGCAGTGAGTTGAAGGAGCCCGAAGCTTTGCTCCTCAAACAATATAAGAGTTGCTGCACAACACTGCTCTGTATCTCTCAAGACATACTCAAGAATAGGTTTGCGTTCAACCAGTACATAAGAGCAAGGACCCCAAGCCCGCTATCCGACTCTGAAACACAGCTAGAACCGCCAACAAAGAAAGTGGAGTCAACAGAGGAGGTGGAGGACGGGGACAAACCAGCAACCTCAAGCATTCAGCCTTCCACTGGAAGTGAGTCGCAGAGGCTTGACTTTTTAACAGAGGTGTGTACACTTTTAGGAGCTGCAGTAAATCCAATAATGACCCACAGATAAGGACATTCGGTACTCACAGGCGATGCAAGAAGATCGTACAACATTGTATCCATATTTTTTAAGGGTGTGTGCTTACCTTAATGCTTTGTCCTTCCACCTTTGGGGAATACCATTCACCTTTGTACGGGAACTGAAAAGCCATTTGCTTTCTCTGGTTTATTTCCCGCGTCTCTATGAACACGAAATTATCTGAAAACAGAAGCCAAATAAATCAACTTCAAGACTTCCAACTGTCCTGTTTTCAACCTTCCCAGAGTTTGTTATAATATAAGTTGGAAGTAAATCAGTTTTACTTTGTAGCTTTAAAAAATAAGTACATAACATAGTAACAGCGTGTCCAAACTGTGATGCTTAAGTGTTTTGTATTAAGTTACGTCCTCTAGTCTTCAACCAAGATGAAAAGAAAAAAAAGGGTATGGTGTTATGTTTCAACCCTGATTCTAAAGCAGACAATGAGCATCAGACAAACTTAGACGGTTCAGAAAGGAGAGAGAAACAAACAGAAGTCGAAACTGAGAGAAAGACAGAGGCCTGGGTAGAAGAGAAGGCCGTGCTGGATGAGAGTGATTGTGAGGGAGAACAAACATAGCAGGAGGAAGAGATGGGATCTGGTATTGTGGCTGAGGTCGTCATGTTTGGTGCATTGGACCAAAATGCAGAAAACTTGAGTTGGATGGTGGTATTTAATAAAGGTTTTTAAAAAATTAAGCACTTACAAAGTCAGACTGAGTACATTGGGGGGGGGGGGATGCTGAGATCTGAGACGACAAATAAATACAGATTATGAAGACGGAGGATCTACCGGAGAACAAAGAAAACCAGAAAGCTTAGAGGGATGAGACGGGACACTGAAAGCCTAAGAATCCAATTAGTGACAAACTGATGCAGGTGACAATGATTAGCAGCTGGGCAGGGAAGCGGAATGGCGGGGGGGACAACAGAGAAGGAAAACAAAGGTATAGCAGAAGAGAAGACTGGAAAGAGAATAATTCTAGATGAGAAATGTAAGAACTAACTAAGGATGAAAGAGATCTAAGAGAATAAGAGTAGAAAGGAGCCTAAGAGAAACTTAAACCAAAAGCACTAATGAAGAGAGAGGAGGGAAACATAACAGAAACACCAGTAACTTTAGAAAGTACTTAAATCAGAGAACAATAATGCTAATAAGCAAATCAGTAAATCAGAGCCAACAGATGAGATAAAGAAGTAACTGATAAAAGATCAACACAATAAAATAGAAGTGACTACAGAACCTAACAGATAAGAAAGAGTAACTGAGACAAGGTCTTCGTAAATAAATAAAGAATGACCCAAAAACAAGAGAAACTCAAATAACAAAACTTTAATAATTATTTCCTTTAGATATCAGCAAGACTTGGGAGGATCCACCTGTGCAGCCAAACCTGAAAATCTTTCCATGTACCTTGATGGAAAATGTTAAGGCAGCATGGTTTGAATTTAACTCTGGCTTGAATACTTGAAAACAACTGGATCCTACATATTGTTATGCTTATAGACATTTTAGCTCTCCCAAAGCCCCATATAGTGTATCTGATGCACCACATGGATACAAAAACGGGAAGTTACAACCACTTCCAGTTTTTGTCATCCATGCCAGATCTGAGAGACACCGTTGTGCCATTCACCATAATGACAGGAATGGACCAAAAAGACAGATCTCCTGCCATAAGGACTAATAATCCCACAATGCAATGCATTAAACCCAACTTCAGTTTCAACAAGAAGAGGAGGAGCTTCACTGCATGAATGTGTGACATCATTACCCCTATTTTAGCATATGCTCCACCCCCTCACCTTCTCTTTGTCAGTGGGTCATCACCCGACTCACGACGGAGAAACCAGCGCAATCTTCTTTCCATCCTTCGCTGGCGAGGGTTGGAGCAGTGCTTAGGGAGTCCAAAAACACATATACAGCCTGCTGATCGTGAATCAAATAACTGTTTTGCACCCGATGGAATAAGTCTTGAACCTGACTTGTTAAAGAATCCACAGAAGAAATCTTTGAATTACAGATTCCACCACAGAGAGAGACAACTTCTCTCTGTGACTGAGGTCCTGCTGTGGGAGAAGCTAAGCAGTTTTGCCAAAGCTGCCGAGCCAAGCTGAGAGGACAACGCAATGTTTCGAGCTAACTTGGGCTAGATGCAACCGCCACGAGCCACACACACACGAGGCGTAGTTGCTAGCTGCGAACACCGCTAGCCACACCACCAGCTGATTTTCCCACTTTCCCACTAATGCCGATTTTCTCCCAGACAACGGATTCACCCTTCACCGATTGTCATTTTAATCATGCAACATGGGTTACTCCGCCCCATCTGAGTTTTCTGTCTTTCTTCTCTGGTGCTAAGCTACACAGCTACACTGCGCTACATGCTGAAAATAGAGCCGTGCACTAATGCTGATAAACATTGTGTATCTTTTTGCGTGGTCTCCTAAAACAGACTGCAGGTGTTCATAAACAATTACAATTGTTATTAACAGCATTCAAAATGCAGATCGGCTTTCAAGTGGATAGCTTAAACACCAAAAAGTTTTATAGGTCATTTTTGAAACCACCTTTTTAGTATGCCAAAATAATAAAATTAGATCCATCACTGCAGTCACTAATACATGAAATCAAATGGTTTTTTTTCAAAAAATGTCATTGATCTCTAATTCAGCAAATTATCTAATAAAACATTATTTCCTCCAAATAATGTTTTGTCTTCACTTCTACTTTGCATTGTGAATTGGTTGTTTGAACATAAACCAAACTGAGCTGATTAGTCTTAAACTAGACTTAGTTAGTTTTAGTTGGTTTAAAACTAACTTGGCCTCACTTTCAAATTCTTCAATACAAGCCTGGGTCTTTATGGATACATATTCATACAGGACAGTGACATCACAATCAATTTACTGGTTATTGTTTCTTCTCATGTGCACAAAGGTACATTTTTACGGTTTTTACATTTGGTAGTTAGTTTTATTGTTCATTTTTCTTTTGCTTAGTAGTTTAGTTGTGTGCTACTAGCTAAGTGAGGTTGTTTAAAGTATTCTGACTGGAAAGTTGAATTCCTTTTGTTAATAAACTTCTGTATTTTGGAAAGTTGTTTGTTATTATTCCATACACATGTGAAGTAACTTGCTGTTCACAGAACGCCAGTGCTAAACTTACTCCATCCATTATTATTACTTTAATACGTCAGCCTTATCAGGCAGGTATTCATAGACAATAACTGAAACTGAACTATTTGGCTATTAGTTGCTGGACAGTCAGGATGGTGCCCCAACTTGATCATTTTGACCTAAATTACAAATTTGATCAAAAATTGCCCTAAGCAATTATTCATAGCCAACACAGACCTATTGTCACACAACAGACACAAACATGCAACGATTGAGCTTTTACCAGTAATGCAACACTGCCAAATGCCCTGAATAAGGAGCAAAACAAACAAGTTAGAGAAAACCAGGACTAAATAAAAACAATAGAGAAGTGTTACTGCTCACTGCCACCAAAACATTGCTCAGAGAGGACACAACCGGTCAGCTGCCTTCAATAACAAAGGAAACTTTATGGCAATTATGGAAACAATTGCTCACCCTGACAAAACTGTTGAGAAAAGCTTGACATGACATCCATGCACAATGCTAAGGACACAAGTAAAATCATTCAGAATGAGATACTGGACTGCCTTGCAGAAATGGTTCCAAATGAAATCACAGAAGAAGTGAAAAGCAGTGGAGTATTTAGCATCATATCAGATGAGACAAAATATGTGGGGGGTAAAAGGCGCAATTGTCAGTAGTATCCAGAAACCATCACAATGGAGCAATTAAGAAAGGTTTTCTCCATTTTGAATCTGCTGAGAGACTGGATGCAAAAAGACTTGGTAAAAAATATTCACGTACTAGAGAGTCAATTTCAAAAGCAATCTTGACGGCTAGGCAAATGTCATGGGTGGTAAGCATTCAGGAGTTCAGACTGGAATCAAAGACTGATCAAAATATGCTTTTTATATTCACTGTAATGCCCACAGTCTCAATTTAGTTTTAGTAGATACAGTCAGGGCTGTTCAAGAGGATGATGATTTCTTCTCTTTGCTTGTAAAACTGTATGTGTTCACCTCTGGATCATACACACGTGCTCAAATTTGTTGGTACCCCTCCACAAAAAATGAAGAATGCACAATTTTCTCTGAAATAATTTGAAACTGACAAAAGTAATTGGCATCCACCATTGTTTATTACATATTTAATAGAAATCAGACTTTGCTTTTGATGTTTCAGTCAACATAATATTGTAAATAAGAAAACAAATGAAAATGGCATGGACAAAAATGCTGGGACCCCTAACCTAATATTTTGTTGCACAACCTTTAGAGGCAATCACTCCAATCAAACGTTTTCTGTAGCTCTCAATCGACTTCTGCACTTGTTAACAGGTAGTTTGGCCCACTCTTCCTGAGCAAACTGCTCCATCTGTCTCAGGTTTGATGGGTGCCTTCTCCAGACTGCAAGTTTCAGCTCTTCCCATAGATGTTCGATAGGATTCAGATCAGGACTCATAGAAGGCCACTTCAGAATAGTCCAATGTTTTGTTCGTATCCAGTCTTGGGTGCTTTTAGCTGTGTGTTTTGGGTCATTATCCTGTTGGAGGACCCATGACCTGCGACTGAGACCAAGCTTTCTGACACTGGGCAGTACGTTTCGCTCCAGAATGCCTTGAATGTCTTGAGATTTCATTGTGCCCTGCACAGATTCAAGGCACCCTGTGCCAGGCGCAGCAAAGCAGCCCCAAATCATAACTGAGCCTCCTCCATGTCTCACTGTCGGTATGGTGTTCTTTTCTTTGAAAGCTTCATTTTTTCGTCTGTGAACATTGAGCTGATGTGACTTGCCAAAAAGCTCCAGTTTTGACTCATCTGTCCAAAGGACATTCTCCCAGAAGGATTGTGGCTTGTCAATATGCATTTTAGCAAATTCCAGTCTGGGTTTTTTATGTTTTTCTTTCAAAAGTGGAGTCCTCCTGGGTCTTCTTCCATGGAGCCCACTTTTGCTTAAACAGCGACGGATTGTGCAATCAGAAACAGACGTACCTTCACCTTGGAGTTCAGCTTGCATCTCTTTGGCAGTTATCCTTGGTTCTTTTTCTACCATTCGCACTATCCTTCTGTTCATTCTGGGGTCGATTTTCCTCTTGCGGCCGCGCCCAGGGAGGTTGGCTACAGTTCCATGGACCTTAAATTTCTTAATAATATTTGCAACTGTTGTCACAGGAACATCAAGCTGCTTGGAGATGGTCTTGTAGCCTTTACCTTTACCATGCTTGTCAATTACTTTCTTTCTGATCTCCTCAGACAACTCTCTCCTTTGCTTTCTCTGGTCCATGTTCAGTGTGGTGCACACAATGATACCAAACAGCACAGTGACTACTTTTCTCCATTTAAATAGGCTGAATGACTGATTACAAGATTGGAAACATGTGTGATACTAATTAAAGTAACTATTTAGTTTGAAATATCACTATGATCCAGTTATTTATTATCTTTTCTAAGTGGTACCAACAAATGTGTCCAGGCCATTTTAGAATATCTTTGTATAATAAGCAATAATTCAACTCTTTTCACAGCTTCTTTGCTTTATTCTATGACATACCAAAGGCATGCAAGTATACATGATAAAATAGCTTTCAATTTCATCACTTTTCAGGAGTAATGCAGCATTATTTCAATGAGCTGTAAGGGTACCAACAAATTTGAGCACGTGTGTATCTCCATCCTAAATAGATAGCAGTACAAAACCACGTGTATGAAGGTGCACCAAGAGAGCTGTAACCGTTAAGTGGCACACTGCAAAACATTAAAGTTAGACTACCTTCCCCCTACACAAGTTCTCCAAGAGATAGCCTATGAAGGTATTGAGGCCCGATGTCTACTAGCACAGATACACTTTGCTTTTATGGTGCATCTTGTGCACCTTGAATTACCTTGTTGTTGAAAGTGTGCTATACAAATAAAATCACCTTGCCTTGTCTTGTGATTTTCTGTAAACAATTTGGAGAAACAAAACTTCTGTCTGATATGCTACAGTCATTAAAACTTGATCTTTTTGAAAAGCAATGTGATTCTGCAAAACGAGCAGGAACAAAATTTCCAACAAAGCAAAGCTCCAAATTTGGTGACAAATGCATTCTGACTAGTGTTGGTCGGAGAGTTGGAACAAGAAAAGGACTCCTTTCGGACAACCTTTTTCTACCCAGTCATCGATAAGATGCTCAGTGAGCTGAACAAATGGTTTTCAAAGACACGTTATGTTATTATGAACAGCATCCAGGCTCTAAATCCCAAGAGTCATGCATTTCTTAACGAGGCTACTGTGTTTTCATTTGCTCATCTGTTTGATTCCAACACAAAACACGAACTGCATCTGTTCAGTCGCATTTTAGAAAAAAAATACAGACAGGGATGAAAAGACCCTCTACTGTAGTGGATCAGTTTCTTGAGCCATATAAAGATTTGCTTTTTGAGCTCTTCAGACTCTGCAAGTTACAATCCCAGTGAGCACTGCATCTTGTTGAACTCAGCTTTTCTGTCTTAAAGCTGGTGAAAACCTACCTTAGGTCAACCATAACTGATGAGAGATTAAACAATCTGGGTATACTGAGCATTGAGTCTAAACTAACCAAAGTGTTGAATCTTGAGCTATTTGTTGGTCGGTTATTTATTTGTAGACAGTATTCATAGAGTGCTCCATGTGTTTCTGCTGTAAAACAGGTTCTTAATTAGTGCAATGCTTACCATGGTCTTGACTATCGACGGCACAAAGCTTTACTTCCTTCCCCTTGAGACGGACTTGAAGATATTCCCCCCCTTCAGTCTTCAGAAATGCCTTCTCCATCCTGTCTCTCTTATCTTCTGGCAGGAGGAAAACAAATGTATTGTCATAATACCACCATCAAAAAATGTCCCGGGAATTACCAAAGGCAACGATGAGATTGGCTTGTATTAAAAATTGCGCTCTTAAAATCAGTTTTTATGTTCAAAAGATCCCTTCATCCGGTAATTTCCCCTTATACAGTGTCTGGTTTCAGCGGCAGTAGATTAAGCAGAGAGGCCTGGACTTCCCTTTCCCCAGCCGCTTGGGAAAGCTCCTCCTCCATTGTTTGTTCAAAAATAATTTCACTTAAAAAAAAAAACTCTTCAGTTATTGAAGTGCTGCGATTTGCACATTTCTGATGCAAAAATATTTTTTAAAGCAACCAACAAGAAAGTACACAGTACAACATGATATAAGAACAAAAACATGTACACATGCCCTTTCAATAGTTTTTCATGAAAAGTTTGTCTGTTTTAGAAACTCTGTCCTCTGTGAACCACATTATATAGGTTAACTACACACAGACTGATGTTTTAAACCCTTTATTGTAATATAGGGATTTCTGCTTACAGCTAATGAAAACCAGTTAAGATTGAGATAGTAAATTAGAGCAATAAAAAATTAATTTTAACGCAGAAATGTGGACTTAATTAAAAGAATATTTAATACCAGTTTAAAGGGTATTATTTTCAAAATTAATCTGACAAACAAGCCTTATCAGAACGCATTTTCTAATTTACTAAACATAACTGTAAATATATATATACTTTTTCATGCATAAAGCTCACTTTCTTGATGCACAGCTAGTTTTTTTAGATGCTCTTTAGAGGGTATTTTTCTCTCAAATACGAAAGAGCATAAAAGCAATGCCTATTTTAGCCTCTGTGGTTTATAATCACCTCATTTATAAGCTGTTAAAAGCGAGCTTTCTCAAGACTTTAAATCAATCTCTACATTAAACGGTTTCTATTACAATGCATCAAAAAGTAAAACATATATTCATGTACCACAAACAAGTGAAATAAGTCTCACCTTCTGAGAGCGAAGAAGTCGGAGCTTTAGTTGAAAATGCTGCGTCAAATGTGCGCCGTGGAGATTAAGTTTGCACCTTCGCACGGGGGTGAGGATGGGTATGGGGGGGGGGGGGGGGCTTCTTGGAGACCCGCGCCTGCGCTTTACGCCAAGATCCACTGAGGTCAGGCCAGCCGACGCAGAGCTCTTACAAAGATTAGATTCGCGCATACATGGTTATTAAGGTAATAGTGCATCGGGGTGACCTTGCAGGCAAAAAAAAATGAAATGAAGAGAAATTCAGAGGCTTATCCATAAAAAATGTTTTATTTATTACCTACCTATCACATTTCCCTACTAAATCTAGAGTAAATATTTTGTTATTTTGCGGTACATTTTTGGAGAAATACCAATCCAATGTACCTCATAATGCCTTTCCAGGATAGGTGTTTGTGCATATTTCAGGGATTTATTTCTCCAGAATGCTAAGAGGTGAGAACAAACTCTTTTTAGACTATGTTAAAGGGTCACCTATACTATAACCACAATAAATATTTCATAATTTTAATATAGATTTTGGGCAACAGACCCAGGTGTAGTGTATCATAATCGTTATCCTGGTCATGGTCATTTTGTTTTTTTCCGTCTGTTGCTTATTAAAACACCAATTTCATGTTCAGGCTTACTGGCAAGATAAAACATAATTCAATTCAATTCAGTTTATTTATATAGCGTCAATTCACAACAGATGTCATCTCAAGACACTTAACAAGAAGTCATTTCAATACATTTATATAAACATTCCAGTCAGTTAAAAAGTTTCCTATTTAAGGAATCCCAGCAGATTGCGTCAGTCATTGGCGTGAGGTTGGGCCCCCTTGATGCAGACTTTCCTACCACAGCAATCCTTCAGCAATCCCTCATACTGAGCAAGCATGTAGCGACGGTGGAGAGGAAAAACTCCCCTTTAACAGGAAGAAACCTCCAACAGAACCAGGCTCAGTAGGAGCGGCCATCTGCCACGACCGTCTGGGGGTTTGAGAAGACAGAGCAGAAACACAGAAGGAACAGAAGATCTGATATAAGAGAACTCTCTATGTTACAGAAAGTAAAAAGTAGATAACATGACACAGTGGATGTTCAGTTACTGGGAGGATCATCCCAGTCGATGCCCCCCATCCAACAGGGCATTGTAGCTAAGCAGGATACCAGACCAGGTATATCTTCTATGGAGAGAAAACACTGAGAGAAAACAAAGTTAACAGTCGAAATAACAGAATGTACTGTAATACAACTGGAGAGTAGTAGGAGAAAAGGAAGTAGCAGAGTGAAGAAAATGGGTAAGTCTGTCCTCCAGCAGTCTAAGCCTATAGCAGCATAACTACAGAGATAGCTCAGGATGACCTTAGCCACTCTAACTATAAGCTTTATCAAAAAGGAAAGTTTTAAGCCTGGCCTTAAAAGTAAACAGAGTGTCTGCCTCACGGACTAAAGCTGGGAGCTGGTTCCACAGGAGAGGAGTCTGATAACAAAAAGATCTGCCTCCCATTCTACTTTTAGAAATCCTAGGAACTACATGTAAACCTGCAGTCTGAGAGCGAAGTGCTCTGTTAGGAACATATGGAACAATTAGATCTCTGATGTATGATGGAGCTTGATTATTAAGGGCTTTGTATATAAGAAGAAGGATCTTAAATTCTACTCTGGATTTAACAGGGAGCCAATGAAGGGAAACTAAAGCAGGAGAAATTTGATCTCTCTTTTTAATATTCATCAGAACTCTTGCTGTCGCATTTTGGATCAACTGAAGGCTTTTAATGGCATTTTGTGGACTACCTGATAGTAAAGAATTACAGTAGTCCAGCCTTGAGGCAACAACTGCATGGACTAGTTTCTCAGCATCACTCCTGGACAGGATGTTTCTAATTTTAGCAATATTCCGGAGGTGAAAGAAAGAAATCCTAGAAACCTATTAAATATGGGATTTAAATGTCAAGTCTTGGTCAAAAATAACGCCGAGGTTCTTTACGTTATTACTGGGGGCCAATTTAATGCCATCCAGATGAAGTGATTGACTAATCAGTTTCTGTTTAAGAACTTCTGGTCCAAAGACAGCAACTTCTGTTTTGTCAGAATTTAAAAGCAAAAGGTTTAGGGTCATCCATGTTTTTATGTCTTCCAGACATGCCTGTAATCTACCTAACTGACTGGGTTCATCAGGATTTATGGATAAATATAGTTGTGTATCATCGGCATAGCTGTGGAAATTTATCCCATGCTGTCTAATGATTCTACCAATTGGAAGCATATCTATATGGTGAAAAGAATTGGTCCAAGCACAGAACCCTGTGGAACTCCACAAGTAACCCTTGAGAGTGAAGAAGATTTATCATTTAGATGAACAAACTGGAATCTATCAGACAAATATGATTTAAACCAGCCTTAATTACAACTATTTTAAATTCCTGTGGTACGTATCCGTTTACTAAGGATAGATTCATCATATCCAAAATGGGGCCAAGAACCAAATGGAACACTTCTTTAAAAAATTTGGTTGGAATTGGGTCCAACATACAAGTTGAAGGTTTAGAATAGGCTAATATTTTTGAAAATTCCGAAAGCTCGACTGCATCAAAACAGCCTAAGCACAACTGAGGTTCTACAGTTCTTTCCGATACTGCCTCATTTACTGAGGAAGAAGTAATCATGTTTGGGAGGATGCCAATGATTTTATTTTTAATAGAATTAATTGTATTTATGAAGAATCGCATAAAATCATCACTGCTAAGAGCTGGGGGAATAGTTGGCTCAACAGAGCTATGACTCTGTGTAAGTTGGGCAACTGTACAAAAAAGAAACCTAGGATTGTTTTTATTCGCCTCTATTAATGATGAAAAATATGCTGTTCTAGCTTGTCGAAGGGTCTTTTTATAGAGCAGTAGACTGTTATTCCAGGTTAAATAGGAATCCTCTAGGTGTGTAGAGCGCCATTTTCTCTCCAACTTCCTAGTATTCTGCTTTAAAGTACGCAACTCTGCCTTAAACCAAGGAGTCAGCCTCCTATGGCTAGTGAAGAGATAGAAATTCTGTAAATGTTGTATGAGGGTTTAATTTTGTAGTGTATGTGGCAACACTTAGAAACAGTGAACAATCAAGAGGAATGTGGTACATCCTGTGTGCCTTGTGTGAAGAAGCTGTGACCATTCTGTGAACGAAGATCTATGTGGGAGGAGTTTCCTTTTTAACTCTTGTTTCCAATAAAAACCTTATGCTGAGATAAAGCTGTGCTCAGTTACTAGAACTGAGTCCAGCGAACGATGTCTCGCTGTTAAAATATATAATTGTTGTTTGTTGTTCTTATTGCTCCTTTTTACAGAAATGAACGAGCACGCGGGAAGGTAAAATCAGAGCTCAGAGAGAGCCCAGGGTCATAAACTAAATGTGTGTGTTCCTTTAAGATAGGCTTTAAATTAGAGTGAAAACACCTTCTCAACACTAGCCACTTTCTTTTTTAAGGGGCTACACTATCTAATGCCAAACACAATGAGGACGTAACGCTGTGAACCAGACCATCAATTTCTGAAGGGTTAGAGATAGAATTGCTGCCATCCACTGTGTTACCCTGAGACACTAAGGAAAGTAAGAATGGAACAGATTCTTTAAAAATTGTTACAGCACTGTCTGATAAAGCTCTACTATAATGAAATTTTCTTTCAGATTTAAGATGGTCAGTTAAAGTAAATTCAAAAGTTATTAAGAAGTGGTCAGACAGGACCAGGTTATGTGGGTGGACTCTTGTTTCCTCACACTCAATACCGTATGTCAGTACAAGGTCCAAAGTGTGTTTGCCCGAGTGGGTCGATCCCTGTACTTTTTGAGTAAAGCCAATTGAGTCTAAAATACCATTAAAGGCTGCATTTAGGCTATCACTTTCAGTATCCACATGAATATTGAAGTCCCCCACTATAATAACCCTATCAGTATTTAATACTAAATCAGATAAAAAATGTGAGATCTGATTCCAACCAGGTTTCTGTGAGACAAAGGAAATCAATGTGATCATCACAAATCAAGTTATTTACTAACAAAGTCTTTGAGGAGAGAGATCTTATGTTTAATAAACCACATTTAATAGATTTATTTTTCTGTTCAGTCAAAGTTGTATTTATGTTTATGAGATTTCCATAATTTGCTTTTGTTGGCTTAACTTTTAATCCATTTAATTTTGGCTGTGGGCAAGACACTGTTTCTATAGAGTAATGGGGGGGGGGTAACAGTACAGAAGCAGCAGAGAGGAGGGTTAAACTACGACTCTGCTTCCTGGTCTGGACCCTGGGTTGTCAGTGTTTTGGAGGACTAATAAATTCGGCCATATTCCTAGAAAGAAGAGCTGCTCCATCCAAAGTGGGATGGATGCCGTCTCTCCAGATCAGACCAGGTTTCCCCCAAAATGTTCTCCAGTTATCAATGTAGCCCACATCGTTTGCAGGACACCACCCAGACAACCATTGATGGAATGACAGCATGCGGCTAAACATGTCGTCACTGGTCCGATCAGGCAGGGGACCAGAAAAGATTACCGAGTCTGACATTGTTTTGGCAAACTTACACACCGAAGCAACACAAATTTTAGTGACCTCCGATTGGCGTAGCCGGGTGTCATTACCGCCAGCGTGAATAACAACCTTACTGTTTTTACGCTTATCTTTAGCCAGCAGTTTCAGGTAGGATTTGATGTCACCTGTTCTGGCCCCTGGCAAACATTTGACTATGGTCAATGGTGTCTCTAATGCCACGTTTCTGACTATGGAGCTGCCAATTACCAGGGCCGGCTTCTCAGCGGGTGTGTCGCTGAGCGGGGAAAATCTGTTAGAAACGCGGACCGGTTGGTGGTGGCCCGTGGGCTGGGTCCTAGAACTATGCTTCCTACTGACCGTCTCCCAGCCGGCCTGAAGTCCCGGCTGCGCGGGCTCTACCGGAGGACGGCTAGGGGGATCTATCCTTGTTGGCTCCGCGCTGGCTGATGGGCTTCGGCAATCTGCTGGTTTTTCAACAGCGCTTCAAGCACAAATAATGTGTGCAGTTATTAACAGTAGCCTCATTCCTACATAAATGTCTTTTTTATTTAACAAGTTTTTAATGTAAACAAACGTACAAAGAGGTTTTTACAAGGAAGAATAAATGAAAACCAACTTCTTTACATAAATAATGATACAGAACTTCTTAAACTACTAAATACTCCTATTATTAACACAGCGCGCAGTCCCACTATTTTCTCTTTAAACCTGTCAGGTCAGCTGGATTCATCTGCAGACATTGCAAATGTTACCACTGACTGCAGCTGTGTCACGTGGGTGTGTGGAGAATGGACCCAAACGCACTCGCTGAAGGAAGGTGGAGGATGTTTATTAAAGGAGGTGATGATGATGGTGGTGGTGAAGAGGACGACGGCAGGAATGGAGAGACTGGACATCGGGCTGGAACGAAGAGGCAGGAAGACGACACACCATGGGGATGAAGACAATATAGTACTAGGAGGACTAGGAGGAAGGAGGAAGGATGATCCGGCCGGGAGTGAAAGGAAGTGAGGGGTCTTAAAGGCAGGAGGTGAGTAGGATCAGGTGTGGATGATGAGACAGACAGGTGAAGACAATCAGGCAGGAATAGGGCAGCGTGACAAGCTGTCACATTAAATGTATAAATATTCCCAACAAAATTGATCGAAAGCATAAATATGACTGCTTGTTTGGAATTTGGTAAATGTTCTTAAGATTTTTGTTTAAGGTTTCCAGAAAATGGGTGGAGGTTAATGTGTTTTAGCGATTCAGAAAAACTGTAATACAATATGACATTTGTGAACAGCCCCCTATGGCGGCCAACGTAGGAGAGTTTATTTAGGCCTATTTGGGTGAATTTTCAGAATGGATAAGTAACTGCATGTTCTCTAGGGATATATTTATGTTTAAGATACAAAACCTTCTCCCTATTTCTGTAAAGTCTCTAAGAAAAACAATCCAATAATCAGCTTGACCTTTGATGCACATTCAAATTCATGACTGTTTCATTTCTTCCAATCACTCAAAAACCCTTAAGCCTGAAAACCCTGACCTTGACTCCTCCAAGCATATCTCTTGTCATTGTGTCAAAATAGCTCACTATGTCTTGTCTAATCCAAAAAGCATTTTTTTACAGAAGTCTTTTGCTTGTCTAAATGTTATTTATTTCTAGCTGTTTAGTCTCTCTGTCCATGGTGGCGTAAAACTCCCTTTATGTCCTTGTCTCTGGTCCAAAGAGTGAAACGTTAGAAGTCTTTCATCGGCCTCTGGTAAAGAGAAAAAGTAAAGTGCCTCTGTGTTATTTTTGACAAGGACATGACATTTAAATCCCATATTCAACAGGTTTCTAGGATTCCTTTCTTTCACCACTGGAATATTGGAAAAATTAAAACAATTCTGTGCAGGAGTGACGCTGAAAAACTATTCCATGCATGTTACTTTAATGCTGGACTACTGTAATAGTTTACTATCAGGAAGTCCACAAAATGTAAGTAAAAGCCTTCAGCTTATCCAAAACGCTGCAGCAAAAGTTGTGATAAAAAATTAAAAAGAGCAATCAGATTTCTCCTATTGTAGCTTCCCTTCATTGACTCCCTGTTTAATCCAGAATAGTTTAAGTTTTTCCTTCTCACATATAATAAAGTTCCTTCATACATCAGAGATCTGATTGTTCCATATGTTCCTAACAGAGAACTTTGCTCTCTGACTGCAGGTTTACGGGTGGTTCCTATAGAGGTTCTAGAAGTAGAATGGGAGGCAGATCTTTTAGTAATCAGGTTCCTCTCCAGTGGAACCAGCTCCTAGTTTTAGTCCATGAGGCAGATAGAAAGTTCTATAACAGTTCTACTGTTTTTTTTCTTTTTTAATGTCTCTGCTTTGTCTTCCCAAACTCCTAGTCGGTAGTGGCAGATGGCTCGTACTGAACCAGGTTCCGGTTGTGATGGAGGTTTCTCCCTGTTAAAGTGGAGTTTTTCTTCTCCACTGTCGCTACATGCATGCTTAGTATGAGAGTTTGCTGTGAAGTCAACGACAACGCAGGCGACTGTCTACCATCGCCACATGTTGGTTCAGGATGAGTGAATGCCAGCTGTAGGTCAGACTTGATGCAATCTGCTGGGTTTCCTTAGATAGAAAACTTTTTAAACTGCTTGGAATAATGAGCTGAACTTAATGCACTGTTTAAAAAAGTAGTAGGATCAATTGGACTAAATGATTGAATTGAAATGATTTTTTTTGTAGTCTCTTGAGATGACGTGTTGTGAATTGGTGCTATATAAATAAACTGAACGGAAAGATCTGAACTTATCTATACTCCATAAGGCTTTTGAACATCACAGAGCAAGCAATAGGAGTCATCTTGGGGTCATGCATGCATCTTATTTTCTGCATGTTAGTTTATTGTAATGGTTTTAGGCAGTGCTGACCAACAACGGCAAAATGGATCACAGGCTTCTGGTTTGTAAATGGATATAATTTAAGATTTTGTTGATGTTCTATAAAAGGGATCTGGCGGTCAGGTATGAACCATGTGGGTTCCTCTGGTCATCAGAGAATTGTTCACTCGGTGTTCCCAGGATGAGAACTAATAGAGGGGAGACAAAATGTGTTTTCTTTGCATCTCAGCTCCGAAACAAACCGCCTGATAACCTGAGATTTCCATACACTATTGACTCTTTGAAATTGGAACTGAAAACATTGATTTATGCTTTTTTAAACAAAGCACTACCACTGTGTGGTGGAAAATTGTTATGCAATTAGGAATTAAGTGTATATTCTCTGTTTAGTGAATGCATCTAGGGTAAAATGACAAGGTTATTGCTCCAGCTTAATGTTATGAGAAAGATATATGTGTCAGGTCACCAGAGAGACAGACGCCGGGGCAGTAAGATAACAGTCTGGCCTTCGGATGAGCTGCTTTATGCGTTGATATAAGACTCGCATGAAGCAGTTCTCTGGAGGCGGGGCGTGAACGTTGGAGAAGGCAAGGCAAGGCAATTTTATTTGTATAGCACACTTTCAACAGCAGGGTAATTCAAGGTGCTTTACATGATTTGGTGATTTAAAAGAAACACATAAAAGAAACACACATTACACATGATACACAATAAAGCAAGAGAAAAATAAAAAAAAGCAAGAGAGCATGAACACATTTCATACATATAACATCAAGCATTTACTCAAAGGCAATTCTAAACAGATGGGTTTTTAGTCTCGATTTAAAGCAGTTCAGAGTTTCAGCAGCTCTACACTCGTCAGGAAGTCCGTTCCAGATAAGGGGAGCATAGAAACCGAAAGCTGCTTCTCCATGTTTAGTTCTGAGTCTAGGGATGTTTAGTAGGCTAGAGTTGGAGGACCTGAGTGGTCTTGGTGGTTGGTACCATGACAACAGGTCTTCAACATATTTTGGTGCTAAGCCATGTAATGATTTATAAACTAGTAAAAGTGTTTTAAAGTCTATTCTCTGAGCTACAGGGAGCCAGTGTAAGGACTTTAGAACTGGGGTGATGTGCTCTACTTACCTGGTTCTAGTGAGGACGCGAGCGGCAGCGTTCTGGATCAGCTGCAGCTGTCTGATTGACTTTTTAAGCAGACCTGTGAAGATGCTGTTGCAGTAATCAATCCGACTAAAGATAAACGCATGGATGAGTTTTTCTAGGTTGTGTTGCAAAATCAGTCCTTTAATCCTAGAAATGTTCTTCAGGTGATAGAAGGCTGACCTTGTTATTGCCTTTATGTGACCCTGGAGGTTCGGGTCTGAGTCCATTACTACACCTAGGTTACGAACCTGATCAGTAGTTTCTAGCTGTATTAATTGAAGCTGTGTGCTGACTCTTGATCGTTCCTCCTTGGGTCCAAAAATAATCACTTCAGTTTTGTTTCTATTCAGCTGGAGAAAGTTATGGCACATCCATCCATTTATTTGGTCAATGCATTGATTTAGGGTTTGAATGGGTTCAGAGTCACCTGGTGACATTGTAATGTAGAGCTGAGTGTCATCTGCGTAGTTATGGTAGCTAATGTTATTGGTCGCTATAATCTTGCCTAGTGGGAGCATGTAGATATTAAATAAGAGGGGCCCCAGGATGGAGCCCTGGGGCACCCCACATGTGATTTCTGTTCGTTCTGATGAAAAGTTTCCTATTGAAACATAGAAGTCCCTGTTCTTTAGGTAAGACTCGAACCAGCCAAGTACTGTACCAGAGAGTCCGACCCAGTTCTCCAGTCGTTCCAATAAAATATCATGATCAACAGTGTCAAATGCTGCACTAAGGTCCAACAGAACCAGCACTGTGGTTCTTCCAGAGTCTGTATTTATGCGGATGTCATTAAATACTTTGACGAGGACAGTCTTGGTGCTGTGGTGAGCGCGGAAACCAGACTGAAAAGCATCAAAACGATTTGTCATTGTTATGAAGCCATTTAACTGCTGAAACACAGCTTTTTCAATAATCTTACTGATGAATGGGAGATTAGAGATTGGCCTGTAGTTCTGCATTAACGTGTTGTCCAGATTTTTCTTCTTTAGCAGTGGTTTAATAACTGCTGTTTTAAAAGCCTGAGGGAAGACACCTGATAGCAGGGATGAGTTCACTATTTGAACAAGATCAGAACCAATAACAGGAAGAACTTTCTTTAGAAAAGCTGTGGGTAGGATATCAAGACAGCAGGAGGAGGAGCTTAATTGGATAATGATTTTTTCAAGGCTGTTCTGGTTTAATTCGTGGACTCAGACATTTTCTCTACATTGTTGTTGATTGGGGATGGCACTGGTTGTGGGTTCGATATTGAGGTACAGATTGACCGTCTAATTGTTAGAATCTTTTCAGTGAAAAAGCTGGCAAATTCATTGCAGGCCCTGGTAGAGTTTAGTTCTGGGGCTACTGTCACTAAAGGATTAGTTAGTCTTTCCACTGTTGCAAATAGAGTCCGTGCGTTATTAATGTGAAGACATCTACAGAGATAAACAATGATTGCTGAATACTATTTAAGCGGTTAGTTAGAAAGGTTGGTTAGGGTGATGCACGAGTAACTCTGTCTCCTCCGTGTCTGGCCAGACATGTTTGAATTAAATACTTAAACCCCTTCTTGGACTCAAGTCTTCTTTATAATGGAAACCCTCAGATACTATTTTTTGCCATTACACTTGGCGCCCAACGCAGCCTCAGCGAACAGAATGGACCGGCAGGGACAGGGTCAAGGGAGTTGCTAGCGTCCTGGGAAAGTTTCTCCCAGCCTCTTACCTCCAGTAGCTGTTTGGGAGATGGAGGCCTTGAAGCGTCTCTGTCGGCCCTGCTGTCACCTGAGACAGAACCTGGTAAGACTGAGTCCTTTTAAATAAATAGTGATAACAGAATTTTATTTGCACTCTCAGGAGGTGAAATATTTGCTAGCGGTTTCGTGTTTATTTACTTACACGCGGTAGATTGATTGATTACTTAATATAATATATATACTTATATATAATTGTATGGTTAATTATTTAATCAAGGTTAAAGAAAGTATCGGGTTTTTGCTCCGGGTTTTACCTGGGAGCACGGCAGTTGGACAAGTGGTCAATTAATTAAATTGATTGATTATTTTCCGACGAGGGTTTATTTCAGCTTTTGTTTCACTCAAGGAAACTAGAAAGCGATGGAGGAGACGTCCTTCATTGGAACTGGGTACCCAGGCAGACAATCGGGTCTGTAATCTAGCAACACTTCACCCCCAGACAGTCCAATATGTCGACAGAAAGGAAATAAATAAATAAAAATAAAAGAATTAAGGGGCCCTGGGGAGGAATTTGGATAATCTGAAAGAAAATCTAAAAGTGATGTAATTTCTTTGTGGTTTATTTATGTGGTTTTGTTTATTTCTCTTTTATTTACTCTAGTTTGCTTCTTCCAGAACTGGAGTGTTTGAGCATTAAGATCATTTGTTTGATGGCTTGGTATAATGCAGAATGTCACACACACACACAGTTGTTGTTACACATTCCATGGTAGGACTGCTGGTGAGTTTCGCTGAGTTGTCCTGTGTTTTTCTTCAGGCTGGTTGGGACCCCTGCCTTCGGTCCAGCGGTGCCTGGGGAGGGCCACAAGGAGCCCTAGTACCTCCCCCACCCTTGGAATAAGGGGTTTGGCAGCCATAACAAAGGCGGAGGCCGGACTCCGGCCTGAATGCGGGCTGACCAGTGGGTAGAGGGGAAAACTCTTGCTCAGGTGAGATGAGTTATTTGGAGCTGTGGTCCCTGGAACGTGGCGATTAGCTGGATCGATAGGGGGGGGCCCTGGGCCGGCCAGCCTGCAGATGACCCAGTGAAATTCAGGCAGGACAAAAATACACACAGCTCAAATGCAATTAAGAAATGCTTGCCGACTGATGTAGCTGTATTTTATCTCTGTGACACCTGCCTATGACACACATACACACTCCCCTAGGAAAGTAAATCTTGTTTTGTTTTTGTTTTGTTTCTGCCAGAGGACCCTTAGAGCGAAAGGGGTCTCGATGGAAGCAGGCCATAATTTCTGCTCCTTTCTATTTCCTATGTTGATCTAATTGTTTTGTTATTGTGTTGTAATTTGTAAGGGAAAGTTGATGTGCAACTAAACCAAATTTGTTTGTTTTAGACAGACGGGGTAAAGCAGACAGAGAAACTGCTACGGCTCTGATAAGGTGACGATTCGTCATCCGGTGAGTTTAGTCTAATTAGAGCTTAAAGACGGTGTTGCACACAGTTATCTGGTAAAAGGAAAAAAAAAAAAGTTTTTGTTCTCTCCTAATGCTGTCTGTCAGGAGAGTCCACATTTTATTTTATTTCATTTTGGTTGAAAGTTATTTGATGGAATTGTTATTACACTAAGTACAAGTTTCCTTAGCTGTCGCAGCTTGTGTGCACTAACTTAGAAACGTGTACGTTCCTATTTTACGACTAGAACAAATAGCAGAGTTGATTGGGGCATTTAGAGTAGGTTGTGATTTTTACCCTGACTAAGCTGACTGACAGTGAAAACATATTTTCCTTTCTTTCTGGGACAATTGGGGCTGAATTGTTTCCTTGTATTTTGGGGTTTGTTGTAAGAAAGTAATAAATCTTAGATCTGTGAACATTAACTAAAGTAACTTGGACCTTTACAGTAACACTGCTTAGATTTCGCCACAGCTGTGAAGGACACATTTTTTATCAGCTTGCAAGGCGCTAATGTAAACAATCGCGAGACTAAAAAATAACAAGACTTTGCTGTGAGCAGCAACAGTAAAACAACATTGTTTAGGCTATAATTTGAGAACAACTAAAAAATAAAACTTTAGGTTTCTGATGGGTAACATTAAAATAAAGATGACTGGTCCTTAGGATACTTAGGTCTTAAATAAATGGAAAAAAAGATAAATACTAATCTTATCTGGGGAACATTCAAGCGTCAGAGCAGTTAGTGGGCCTTATTAGAAATTTTGCTTGGAAAATTACAGAATTGATCTCGAGCTGTGAAGTATTCTGTGTCTCCTTCCAGGATAAGGGGCAAGAGGTCAGGAAAGGTTTGATTCTAGAAATCTGTTGGTTTTGTCACTCTGGTGGGTAAACATAGGAAGTTATATAAGTGAGTCTTAATATAAGGCACCTGACTTTGTAATTAAAGGGAAGTCGTCTCACTGTTTTAAGTAAATATTAATATACCTGAAATGTTTTTTAGGGGCCATCAATTATAACAATACAGTGGTCCTGTGAGTTTGGAGTTTTGCTTATGACAACCAATGCAATTTTCAATTTCAACTGAACCAGAATGCAAATCAGGCTGGTTCTCATTCTTTTTTGCTTTTTTTCTAGAATGGACTGACCACTTTGTCCACAGGGGAGGAGTCATGTTCGAGGTTCGACCCAAAAAGGTATGGACAAGTGGCTTGGGAGGTTACCTGTGCGTACCTGAGTTTGGGGGGTACTTATATATTTTGGCTTTTTTGGGGCTATGGTGAAGGGAATTCAAATTCTAACATTTTCTCTTAGACCTTACAAGGGAGGCTCAGAAGTGTGATCCCCTGTAGCTGCAAAAACACTCTGGGGACCACTTTTCTTTAAAATAGTAATAATGAAACGTAATGAGAACATGAAAGGTTGGAATTTAATTGCTTGTTTCCAAATGAATGAGCATACTGAATTACTGCTGTTGGACACTGTTCAGCCAATTGTTTTACTTTCTTGTAGTAAAAGAAAATCCAACAAAACGTAATTGTTCGTCAACAGTGACGTATCACTTTTCAAATTAAGAAAGCAAATAATATATAATCACTTGGTGTTTATGGGTAAAAATCTAATCCTGAACTATAGATTTCACAGTTAGTTTTGTTGTAGCTCTCTTGGCTTTTATCAAAGCCTAAATTATTTGAGGCCTGTTGTGAGAATTTTTCCGCGTAGCATTTTTTATAAAAGAGGATTTGAATGGCTTAATGTGGAAAAATTATACTGATCATGTTAAAGGTTAAGTCTCTGTGTTAACTGAGATATGTATTGTTATGCTGAACCAACATGTGAGAAGCTCAAGGATACTCTCTGTGTCTTGGGTCACCAATTGTGAGATGTGTCTGCATGCTGACTGAAGGACGTGGAAACACTCCATTATCTTTTCTCATCCTTGTTAAATATTATTTCCAAAATAGGCTTTTTAATGCATTTGACATGCATTTAGTATCAGTGGATTGCTCGGGATCTCAGGATTATAAATATGTCATCGCTCTATCTGAAAAACTAACACAACAGATCTAGGAAACTGCAATCTTAACATCAAGTGATCTTGGATAAAAATAGATCAAATAAAACAGAGAATATTCCAATTTAAAGCATAATGAATGATGGAAGTCTGATTATTATGATCTATATTGGTGCATATGAGTCAGATTTAATGTTTAAACTAAACTATATTATCTTGAAAACTTGCTATAGTTTTAATGGTGATAATATAATAATGATTAATTATCTAAACGTGACTCAGTGATTTACTGGAGAATAAATTCCTGCATCATTCCTACATCAGTTTTGAAAACATATTTGCTGGAATACATTTCCAACAATCATTAATAATGATATTTTTCTGCAAGGTGCAAATATGAATAAACATTCTTAAGTCTATTTGATGTATTATGCTGGTTTTTCCAAAGCAATGCTTCAAATTAATGTGAGATGGAAATTACATTTACCTGAATCTAATATTTGAGTATTTTCTAACCTGAATCCATATTAATTTTAAAGCCTATTAAATGGGTGAGCTGTACTCAGTGAGTTACAGCTGTTAGATTTGCGCTAATCAATAAAAGCCTCGGGGGGAAATAATGCACAAAGGTAAATGGTCATATAAAATTTGAACTATTGTAACTGATTAAAACTGGTTCGACCTAAAACTATAACACTCTGTGTTCATGAGATAAGGGGCGCGTTCGGCCCGGGAACCTTAGCTTGGAAACTTTCTTTTAAAATCCTATGTGAAACGATGCAATTCAGCAATTAACTAGATAAATGATGATTTCTATGTTTAACTAATTCTTTTGATAAACGTAGCCTACTCCGCAGTAAATAGAAATAACACTGAAAACGCACCGTTAGAATCGGATATATTGAAAACCAACTCCAGTTAATACAGATCCGAGTAGCAGTATGAAAGTATTTCAGTCTTTTGAGTAATTTACAGAAAACGAATAGAAAACAACACGGGTAAAAACTCTAAGGTTAATCTTAGCCAGCGAGTTATTAACTACAATGTGGTAAAAATGATCTGAAATAAAGTCTGTTGCAGGTTTAATATGATTCTCTTGTAGCTAATCAGCTAATGGAGCCACAAGCTTCTTTCTTACGACCGAATGTGCTGCGATTCTCTGGTTGTAAACAATCATAGATCCCGACACTGATGAAGCGTTAATAGCGCTCTGCGGCTGGAAGTCTAAAAATAGGAACTTAAACACTTGTTTAGACGAAAGGTTTAGTCTTGAATTTTCAGTTACTTCCAGGATGTTAACGAGTCCGGGTTAGTCAAACAGTTTGTTTTTTGCGCAAAACCACTTCCTGTTTCAAACATGAGCTTTCCAAATTAAAATATGGTAATGCTTAACTTCATGAATAATCCTTTTATTTTCCCAAGAAGGGGAACTTCTGCTGTACCGGCAGCAAAGTGACAAATAGAAGCATTTAGATCATAGACCTTATATACATTTAGATTCACACAAAGGAGGTAGAAAGCATGAAACAAATTTAGAATTAGAACATTAAATGGTAATGAATAAATCTTTAGCCATACCTCGACCAAAAAGAACTTTTACTTAATGATAGTAATGTTTAATAAAAATGTTAAATAATAATGACACATTTGGGATACACTAGGCTACCTGTGTCAGCTGCATATGTTAGGGTTGTGTATTTAGTGCAATCTTTAAGCCAACAGGTGTGACCTACACACACAGTGGGGTTTAACTTCGTTTGTATTTTTTTAAATTTAGTTTACTTCATTAAGACAAATGATGATAAAAATAGATTCAGAATTTCGGTCACTGTTCTAAAGACGGGACAAATGTGGAAAATATTCAGTTAACACCTGTGCGCATTATATGCTATAGATCGCATAAAAACAGGGTGTCAGAATAATAAATGTTAGACCTACTATCAAACCGCAGTAAATTATATTCAGTTGTAACACTTTTTGATGTTTGAGGGATTTTTTTGTGTGTTCCTTTTAATAAAAGACTAAATGATACAGGGGTAACAAGGCTAATTTTAAAATATAAGCTGTCTAAAGTACTGAGTAGAGGTAAAAAGTGGGCAAATAGATAATTACTCCGGTAAAGTATAAAGTATAACTCAAGTCCTACACAGAAACTGCAATGAAGAAAAGTTTCTTTCTTAAGCAAGAGTATCAGGTACAGGTAAAAAGGTTACTTGACATCGTTGTTATTAAAATAGAGTGGCATACTTAAATCGTAATGTGCAACTGAGTTAGATAAATTGAAATAGAGATGTTTTACAGTTGTACAGGTTTTAAAATTGTGCATTTAGAATAAATGTATTATTTTTTTTCAAGGAGTTAACAGAGAATAAACTGTAAGAAACAGATGAGCAATAATCCTTATTGTAACATCAATTAGATTCTGGAAAAGCAGGGTCTGAAGAAGTTGTCTAATTCAATTCAAAATACTTTATTGATCCCAGAGGGAAATGAAGTGTTTTGTAGCTAATGCAAGTAGGACTAAAATTCTTAAATACATTAGGTAACTTTGTGGGGAACTTATTAGTTTGTTTTGTTTTTGCAAGGCAAAGCAAGGCAATTTTATTTGTATAGCACACTTTCATCAACAAGGTAATTCAAATATAAGAACCTAATTGCAAACCTAAATGATTGGGATATGATCATCTGGGGGTTGAAGCTGCCTCAGCAGTGGCAGCAGCAGGATCCACAGGTTCTGAGGTTATGTCTTATGCATGACCTTTAACCTACTAAGTTTCTTTTCTTGACACTGGAGAAGCAGTTGAAGTTATTGTTTGCTTGTTTCTTGATTTTTTAAGGCATGTGCAAGATGCCTTAAAAAAAGGGGGGAATTGTGGTGGAAAATTGTTATGCAATTAGGAATTAAGTGTATATTCTCTGTTTAGTGAATGCATCTAGGGTAAAATGACAAGGTTATTGCTCCAGCTTAATGTTATGAGAAAGATATATGTGTCAGGTCACCAGAGAGACAAATGCCGGGACAGTAAGATAACAGTCTGGCCTTCGGATGAGCTGCTTTATGCGTTGCTATGACTCGCATGAAGCAGTTCTCTGGAGGCGGGGCGTGAAGGATGGAGAAGCATCTACAGAGATAAACAATGATTGCTGAATACTATTTAAGCGGTTAGTTAGAAAGGTTGGTTAGGGTGATGCACGAGTAACTCTGTCCCCTCTGTGTCCTGGCCAGACATGTTTGAATTAAATACTTAAACGCCTTCTGGGACTCAAGTCTTCTTTATAATGGAAACCCTGAGATACTATTTTTTGCCATTACAACTGCATTATAATTTATATAATTTCTTAGCTTTTTATTTTCTTAAATTCAGTCATTTTGTTTCTTTTATCTGCTTATGTATCATATTTTTCTTCTTTACATGATGCCTCATTTGTGCTTTTAATGTGGTTTGAAGCACTTTGACTTTTCTCTATAAAAATACACTTGCTTTGCCTAAAAGAAAATTTTAAGCCTTGATCTGGGGAAGCAACCTCTGACCAAAACTGTTGGGTATCTCCACTAAGAACACCAAAAAATTAAATAAAAATCTGAAGACAGCTGAAAAATAAGTTTTCATATACTACTTCCACATGCAGGCTCTGTACCTCATAGCTGATTTACTGGTAACCTCAAATCATATTTAAAAGCTACTTTAAATCATTTTCAAAAACAAGTTGTTTTTTATACCATTTTTGTATTAAACCTACAGTCCAGACACATCGGAATCATTGCGCAGCGTTCTCTTGGTCAACTGTTAAAGAAAAAAGGAAAAAAACAAATCCAAAATATAAAAAAATATAGAAGCATGATACAAGAAGGTGGAACATGAACACAGATTTAAATATAAATAGTGGCCAAATGTAACAGGTAGGCGATGTTGCTGATATTGCTCAGTGGTTC
Source organism: Valencia hispanica (assembly GCA_963556495.2). Lineage (NCBI taxonomy): Eukaryota > Metazoa > Chordata > Actinopteri > Cyprinodontiformes > Valenciidae > Valencia > Valencia hispanica. Next base: position 50,952,167 of record OY747704.1, read on the forward strand.
ATTTGTATGTTTACAGCAAGACTGAAGAACAGCATGTTCTTCCATCAAGTATTTTTCCATCAATGGTGGGTTGTTTTTTTTGTAGCTCATTTCTTTTGTAATCTGTCTCCGCACTGTGGATAAGGTCGACGAAGGAATCTACATGTTTCAGGGAATTCTTCAGGAATATCACTGAATGAATACCTGGAGAGCAAAAGACACACAACGAAAGGCAAGATCAAATAAACTGACTGTTAGAAAACGTCTTACTGACTGCTCATATGTTCTGCACATAAAATCCACTTCATGATGAACACTCAATTGTTTGTTACTAATGGAATAAAAAACCCTACAAATTGGGACTAAAGAAAAATTATTTTTTTATTTTAGGGGTCCGATCTAATCTTTCAATCTTAAATGTCGTGCTTTCATTAGCTGTAAGTAGAAAATCATCATGAATAACAGAAATAAAAGCCTGAGAAAGTCAGTCTGTGCTTAAATAATCGATGTGTGTTTGACTTTGTGATGGAGTTACTGAAATACATGAACTTTTTAACAGTTTCTTTAATTACTGAAAATGACTGGATTATATTGTATAGTTTGTAGCACAAGTGCCTTGCAACAAGAAGGTCTAGGGTTAAAATCCCAGGCTGTTGTTCTCCCTGTGCATGCAGATGTTCTCACCAGGTTCTTTGGCTTTCTCACACAGCACAAAAACACGACTAAACATCAGTAAATTGGTACTCTAAATTACTTTAAAGTATGTGTGTGCGTGGCTGTTTCTCCTGTCTGTCTTTATGATGGTCATCAGAATGACATGTTCCTGCTCAACCAATAAGAAATCCTTAATTTTTTTTTTTAAGTGAGACAACAATACCTCCAGCACTTTATAAAATAGTTTATGTTAAAAACAAAAACAAAAAAAATACCTCAATTGTGAATAGCTTAGGTTCCGCAGATTCATTATCGGAGAGCCCGAGAATGTTCTGAGAGTCGAGGTGAAGAGTCTTTCCCCCAGCTGTTAAGCCGTGTTGTTCGCCGCCTCCAATGTTTTCCATCTTAAACAAGCAAGCCTCGGGTAAACTGTATAAATCACATTCAACTGGAAAAGAGGGCCATTTCTCAAGCTGTGAAAACACAAAATATACACAAGCTTCAAGCGCATGTTTTTATCTCTTCAAGCGCATCTATTCTCTGTGATCAGTTTTCTGTTCGAACGGCTTCATGTTGTGATTTAGGTGAGCTGAAGCATTATTAAAGCACAATAAACACTGGAACTCACTGGTGAATGATCATATATTTGAAACTTAATGGGACATGTCAGAGTATTCAAGCTGAGGATTGGTCAGATGTCCTATCACAGCGAGCTTGCAGAAATGCAAATAAGTTATTTCTAATTCAGGTAAGGGAAATATTCAATTCAGGAACTAGCTCAGCATCCCCCTCTCCTGTTCCCAGCCAAACAGACATCCCACTATCCTCTGATCAACAGCTTTCCTGTTACACCTCGGATGTTTTATCCTTCACCTCAGCCATGGACTCTTCTGATTCCACAAGTTTGTCTGCAACCAAGTCAGGAAATGCTGCTACCCCCTTTGCCTCCCCCTCCCACTTGTCTGTCTCCAAAAGTCAGGTGAAGAGGCAGCTGGAGAAACTGAACCGGAACAAGGCTGCAGGTCCAGATGGTGTCAGCCCCAGAGTCCTGAAGGCCTGTGCAGAGCAGCTCTGTGGGATTCTGCAGCACCTCTTCAACCTTAGCCTAACTCAGGAGAAGAAGAAGAAGAAGAACTTCTTAAGGAAGCTTCTTAAGGAAGCTTAGGTCCTTCAAGGTTTGCAGCAAGATGCTGGAGATCTTCTACAAGTCTGTTGTGGAGAGTGTAATCTCTTCAGCCGTCATCTGTTGGGGTAGCAGCATCAAAGCCAGGGACTTAAAAAAGCTAAACAAGCTGATAAAAAAGGTTCTGGTTCTGTTCTTGGGACGACTGTGGAACCTTTGGAGATGATGATGGAAAGAAGGATTTTTCATAAAATCAAAAAAATTATGGACAACCCTGAGCATCCTCTTCATGAAACTATCCTGCAACAACAGTGTCTTCAGTCAGAGGCTTCTTCAGTTTCGGTGCAACACTGACAGCTACAGGAAATGTTTCCTGGCCACAGCCATCAGGATCTACAAAAACTCCTTAAAGAATTAATCGTATGAACTACAACACTTAATTTCCCTCAGGGATCAATAAAGTATTTTTGAATTGAATTGTAAATAAGTGCTAGAAAATTAACATCGAGTCATTAGAAGGTGGAGAAGTTGTAATATGAATCAACTATTTATCTACAAATGAGTAAACAGCTAAACGTGCGTTTATATTGCAAAGTTATTAAAGCAACCACAAAAACCAGAGATTCTGGTAAATTTAGTTCAACAACAAATGTTGTCTGAAGGCACTTTTAAAAAGATGTATAGCTGATATATGTTCTGGTGAATTCTGGGAGAAATGACTGATGTGAGAACTGCACATTTAAAAATGGTTCCTGACCCCTCATAGTTGGGCCACAGTGGCTCTGCTAAAGGAACACATATTATTGCGTGCTTACCTCCAGGGTCCCTCCTTCATTCTTTGGACAATACCATGTGTTTTGATGTTGGAAGAAGAAAGCCATGTATTTTATATTTGTTTTTTCACATGTTTTTCTGAACAAGGTTTCTAAAAGCAGAAAAAGAAAGTCAGAAATCAGTGTTGATTCTACCAACCTCAACTCCCCCCCCCAAAATATGAGACTACTCTGCACAATTTGTGATTTTGCAGGCACGTCACCCTGTTTCATAGCTATTCTTTGCATTTCCATTGCTCAGTTAATGAAACACCTATTAATTAAACGTGTCTTTACAGATGTTTTAGCTGTGGCCCAAACTTGCAGCTTCAACTGTTCAGCTTAATTTACAGATTAGTCACTATTTTGAGGGATTTCTCTTACCTGGCTCTTGACTGTCCACGGCACACAGCTTGATCCCATGTCTTTTAGACTGGACTTTGACATACTTTCCGTCTATCTTCAGACAAACCTTATGCTTGAACAAAAATGTTCACAGTTAGTAATGTTCACAAAGCACAGGTAGGTCAGTCTGTAACAGCATTACTAACGGACTGGATCAACCTTGCATTTTAAAACCTACTTGTGGGGCTTCTGCAAAAATGGTGGAAGCTAATATTACTAAGCAACCCTCAGTCAACTAAAGTAAAACTATAAAACATATGCCGTAATATGTAGATGTATTCTGCCTGACAATTTCGATTTATCTTACAAGGGTCCAGACTTTCTAACAGTAGAAACCAGAAGTTTATTTGCACTTTTTTTTTTCTCGCAGTCTAAAAATGAACCAGACCAAACTTCTCATTTCAGGTCAGCTAGAATTACCTAAATTATTTCTATTTGTTGAATTCCACAACAATGAGGGAGAATATGTTATTTTATTAATGTTCTAAGTAAACGTCAGATTTTAAATGTATATACTTCGAGGATGATTGTTTTTTGCTGTGTAGTTTTCAAAGGAGTATGTTTCTTAAGATACTAGGTATTATAAACAAATACCTTTCTTGTGTATAATTACCACTTATCTTAAATTACTGGAAAACTCTTTACTTTAAAATTTAGATTTGTCTCTTAATTAAGAGTCCTTGTTTTCTTTTTTTAAGCAATTAGTTTGGAGTCCCATTAGTATGTAATGTTGCAGTTATGGCTTGATTTTAGTTTATAATAGTTTTGGAATTCAGTTTTTTGCAATTTTGGAGTGAGTAAAGTCTGTATTTCTAGTTTTCTTATGTTTAACCAGCTCTAAGTCTCTCAAGGAGGCAGTAAAGTCTCAGCAGGTCAGGACTCAACCTTTGGTATTAATTAGTCAAAATAAAAATATCCCGTTAGCAATCTGGCAGTGGCAGAAACAATAAAAACACACACTGCATGCTTACAGTAGAAACCAGAACTATTTAAAACTAGTTTCCTGATACTTATCTCCTGCAAAATCCCTCGCACCAAATCAGATTGTAGTGAAAAGTAAAACCAAAACACCAACAGGTTAAATATGCATGTCCAAATGTGAAATTTTGTCACTCTCACCATCTTCTCACACATGATGTGAAGCAGAGAAGTTGCAGCTTTTGGAAGAAGGTGCTCTATGCGTGTTGAGGTGAAAAGGTGAAGGTTGCGTTTCACAGCAGAGGAATTTAAGCGTTCTGGCGCTGGCTCTCCAGCTGCTGGTCCAGTTCCAGCACATCAAGTGGGAGGGACCAACGATGCATCAGCGAGTCCAAGATTAAGGAACGTGGTTTTGTTGTTTTAGAGGCGTTTCTCGCACTAAGTCGAACTACTTTTAAAGTTTTTCTCCCCCCCCCAAAGAAGCCAAAGAGATCCGATCTCGAAACATTTCTACATTAAAATGAACAAGTACAAGTTCTCATAAGCACGTGAAAGTTTGCATTGAATCCCATTTTATAAAGTAAAACATATTTCCAAAAATCTCAGAAGTTTATTCAAGGGTATATTTATGCTCTAATCTTTCTTCCCTGCTGATGAAGGCTTTCAATTTTCAATCTAAAAAGCAACAACACGATTTTCGCCGAATCCTTCGCATGTACACAACTGCTCGCTCACAGAGCCACTTGCCACATTACAGGCTGCACAGAGATGAAACGTAATCCTTTTATTTAACACATTTAGACATTCATAGTTTAGAGTGAGAAGATGTTGTCTAAAAACATAAAATAAGAGGTCATCCACAAATTTTTTTCACATCTACAGATATAGAAAATGTAAACCTAAATCACTCGCTCTATCGTACATTTCCCCCCCCCCCCCTTTTCTTCTCCCAATGATTTGCTTAACGTTTCGAAAATTATTATTAACCCTAATCTGAAAACCAGTCAACCTGCGTGGAATGCAAAAGCATTCCTGTCAGGTTTTCAGAATCGGGCAGGAGGGTGATGAAAACTTATGAATCATGACACCCTGTCCATCCCTGAGCCCAGGTACGTCAAAACTCCAGTTTATCAGGCTCGTCGTGTCGCATATTGGATTTCACGTCACGCTCGGCTCCAGCTGTTTGAAAATCGAGACGAGACCGCAACACCGAAACCACCGGCTGCTGTTGCTCAATTTAAGAATACTGCTGAAAAACACATGTGAGGATTCAACACTGAGATTGGGTCTCTTTATACACCGTTCTGCAAACAGATCAAATATAAAAGCATATAAACAGACATCCAATTGCTTCTTAATGGCTTACAGGGAGAAACATTTAATTAAATGCTCACCGGTTCAAATGTGAAGTTCTGTCTTTAAAAGCATAAAAATATGTTGCATTTAGGAATATGAACACTTATGAGACGTAAAAGTGTGACTATAGACAACCTTTTGTGTTTCTGTTCTGTTAAGAACGGTACAAATGCGATGAAGAAAGCGGGCGAGATTCAAAAAGTGTCATCATGGATGAGTTCGACAGAAACTTTGTCTCCAAGCGCCTCGTTCTGCCTGTAAATGTACATCGGAGTGTCGCATCCAGATTGACTCGATTGCTCTTCGGCGATTTCTTTGCCCTCCTCAGAGATCAGATCGTTGTAGGAGCTCACACAGACGTCGTGGTCGTGGAGGGACGGCGGGTATCGGAGCGAGGCTCTCTCGATTCGCACCGACCGTCGGACTGGGGTGAAGAAGCGGACCTCCTGCCCGTTTACTCTCACTGGCTCCTTCTGCTGACTTGATGGGCATCTAAGAGATGAGTAAAGATTTACAAATAAAATCGGCCAATGAAATGACTGATGCCTTTTTAGTGCTGAAATACATCTTTATAGCCAGAGCTGGGCATCTTGCAAAAAAAAAAAAAAAGTAATTAGTTAGGGTTACAGATTACTTTTTCCAAAAAGTAACTCAGTTAGTAACTCAGTTACCACATTGTAAAAATAATTCGTAACTCAGCAACGTAACTGTGACATTTTTATGTTCTATAACGCAGTTACGTTTCATATCTATAACATCTAAGATTTTTATAATAACTGAATGAAAAATACAAAACACTGTATACAGTATTTAAGAACATTTGGTAATTATTTGAACTCAACTCAATAAGATTGCGGCAGGCCATATGCAGTAAAAAAAAATATTATATATATATATATATATATATATATATATATATATATATATATATATATATATATATATATATATATATTTAATTTATATTAATTTCGGTGGGGCAGGGGTGGGGCGCTGGGATGTTGGCTGTGGGGATTGGCCCAGGGTGGTGGTGGCGCGTGGCCCCTGCGTTGCCGGGGGCCCCACGTCAAACGGTCCCTTGTCGGGTCCCTGCTGGGGGGTGGGGCACCCCTGGGCCCCGGCTCTCCCGGTCCATGGACCGGCCCGCCCTGGCGCGGCTGGTTGCCAGCGGGGCCCGTGGGCTCGTCACTGCTGCCCCCCGGGCCCCTGCATAGTAGCCTTTTTTGTGTTTTGTTTTTCCCCCTCTCTCTGCCGTCCTGTGGGTATGGAGGCAGACTTCAATGTTTTCCTGTGTTTTCTTTGTGCCCCTTCCTCTCTTGTATTTTCAACTCACCCTCTCTCATTACTTTTTGTTTCCTACCTCTCTTCTTTATCTTCTTTCTTTCTTCCCCTTAATTTTCCATCTCCGTGTCCATAACATCAGGAAATAAAACCCCCAGCAATTCATAATAAAGATTTTTCACACATATATCAAGTGGAGGACTATAGCAAAAGCTGTACTGCTCCGCTTGTGAAAGTAAATCTGTTGGGCTTCTACTTGGTACTCAGACACCAATTCTGAGCTCCACACTGCCAAACAGGACACGTAAAAAAAATAAAATAAAAAATAATATATATACACACACACACACACCCACACACACACACACACACACACACACTTTGTAAAAATAAGTAGGGAATATTTAGTAAGCATCAAACGTTGCTTGAGAAACACCATTAAACAGAAGTTTATGGCTTTTTGGTATTATGTTCAGTGTTTTTTTGGAAGAAGTTTTAAATGTAATGCGTTCTTGAACTCAACATACATTTTAAACGTTCCTTGAATGCACCACAGGTGTGCAATGCATGCAGCATAGTACAGACAAGCTTCTGCAAAAGACCAACGTTTGTGTGTGGCTTAACATCGGTTTTATGTACCTGCAGATTTCTTTTTTTACTTTTGAATTTATTTGAATTGAACAAATTTATTACTCAGTGAGTGAAATGAACCGAGAAAGGTTTACGATTGGTCTGTCAATGTAGTGTGATCATGCTGCATGCACAATCATTCCCTTTCTGAGCGTCTCGAAGGAAAGGCTGGATGCAGAACTAAGCCGAGTCTCTAATTTGCAGCAAATATCGGTGACAAAGTTTCACAGAAAGTAGCTAAGGCTGGTCGGAAATGTCGTCATTTATGAAAATGTAAGATTGAAAAAAGTGGGAGCAAAACAGATTTACATACTGAATTTTTTTCTGTGCTTCTCCAGAGATTTGATATGATTTACTTGCCTTAAGCATTTTGAATCTACCTGTACCTATAGTCGGATGAACCACAGCTTGAAAACCAAACAAGTCCGACTTACACAAAATCTCGATTCAAACTTGTATACATCATCAGAATACAAATTATATGTGTCTATTTATGGATTCAGTGAATAACCAAAATTTATTTGAATTGAAAAACTTTGCTCATTGTGTTAAATGTTGTTACGCAGTTAAAAATCTGATTATCCATAATTAATTAATTAAAAAGCCACTAATTAATTCAATTAAATGTTTTAATCGTGTCCCATCTCTAATGTTATCAGCTCCAGCAGAGAGAATTTGTTCAGCTCACAAATCAGTTTCATCCCTTTTCACTAAAAAGAAGCGAGCCTTGCGACAAAGTAAAAAAAGAAGAAACAAATGTAGTTGTCACGATCCCTAGGGGTTTGTGTGGTTTGAGTTTCCTCCTACTTTGAGTTTTGTCCTCCCACTACATTTTCTCCTCCTTTCCTCTTTCACTCTCAGGTATTTGTACTTTGAGTTTCTGTTGTTTTTGGGTCATTCCTTATTTACTTAGGTCTTATCCCAGTTACTCTTGCGTTCTTATCTATGTTCGGTTCTGTAGTCTTTTATTAGTTATTTCTTTATCTCACCTGTTGGCTCTGCTTCACTTTATTTACTCATTAGTATTATTGTTCTCTGATTTAAGTTCTTTCTAAAGTTTAAAACATGTAACTAAGGGCCACTATAAAGCACCCATAAGCATTTCCACAAGAAGAAGTCAACATACCCAGGAGTCGCAGTGATCTTGTACTTGACTACAGATGAGCCTCCTCTCTCTCCCTTAATCAGAGCTTTGACAGGTTTGGGTGTCATCAGTGGATTGTTTTTGTCACAGTCTGGGGACACTTCAGCGGTCGGGGAGGCATCTTCTCGTTTTTCATTCTCTTAAGGAAGTAACAAGGAAAAAATATTAAGTTGAAGACAAAGAGACGTTTCATTCAAGATGGTTTTGTCACCGATAATGATCTGAATCATTTAAGACGGGGCGATATGGATTAATCGCCTGCTACATTAAAGTTTATAAAACCAAGACCACATATATGTTTCAATTATCAGCAACTTATAAATGCAGTTAAATGTTTCCCACCTAACTCACTTATCAGTGCTGTTTGCGTGTAACAGGCTCTTGTCTGTTCTTTGTGACAGCAACATATTTTGTCCCTTCAGGTCATCTTTAATATGCCTCTCTGACACCGAGGTAAGCCCCGTTCACCACTGTGGTTTTTTTTTGCCATCGCAGAGAAATCGTTCGTCGTGACAAACAGCGGTGAACGTGATTCGTAGGTCTTTGGGCGTCCGATTATTGAGACAGATTATTGAGCGCTCTCACAACCAAATCCAGCCTCAGTCTTCGAGCGGTGTCCGAAAATCTACAACTCCGGTCTGCAATCGACCAATGAAAATACACTCAGGGAGTGATGCGAAAATCAAGTGACGAGAGTACGATGCAACAGTAGCGATATATACGTTAGCAACAATGGAGGCTATACGCAAAACCTGTGGAGCAACAGAGAAGCTGAATTTATTGAGCTTTGACAGCAAAGACGATGTAGATTAAATTTTTTTTGATGCCATCTTGGTTGTCTGTCGGCTTTTAGTGACGTTTATGCTCGTGACGTTGGCGTGTCTTGCTAGAGCGAGACGTCGCGCAGTTGGACTCATCGAAATCTTGGGCTTGGATGTAACTTGTTTTTTATTCCGATTGAAGCCCTGCTCCTCAAGTCTTTTTGCGAGTCGCTCCAAAAGGTGCCTTTTCCTTCACAGTCCCAGTTAACTTTCTGGCGATCTGATCTTCAGCTCTGAAGGCCAGAAGCTCCCGGACCCCTGCATCACTCCAGTTTGCCATCTCAGCTGATACAGTTTACAAATGCTAAATGAACTCCCAATGTTTAATTGCATTCTAAATAACGTTGCAGGCCAGGGCTCGGTGCACATTCCACACATCATGATGATATCACCCTCTGTTGCGGCAAGATGTGATCTTCATTGATAAGTCCAGCGTTGCGGTAAGATTACTATCAAGCACCCAGGCACGAATGCAAGGCAAGGCAAGGCAAGGCAAGGCAAGGCAAGGCAAGGCAAGGCAAGGCAAGGCAAGGCAAGGCAAGGCAAGGCAAGGCAAGGCAAGGCAAGGCAAGGCAATTTTATTTGTATAGCACACTTTCAACAGCAGGGTAATTCAAGGTGCTTTACATGATTTGGTGATTTAAAAAACAAAAAAACAATGGAAATTAAAAGTAAAAGAAACACACATTACACATGATACACAATAAAGTAAGAGTAAGAATGCCGCATTATTCGCGCATCGCCATGTCGCCACGGCGCATTCAAAGGACACAGTGCGCCTTTTGGCAATATTACCCAAACATGCCGCCATGCTGAGTCTTTCGAAAACGCCTATTGTGACATGAAGCAGTCCTTTTTGACAGCTGGAAGGTACTCTGAATCGGCCTTTTGGCTGCATGGTGCAGCAGTTGGTAGCACTCTTGTTTTGCCTCAAGAAGGTTTTGGGTTCAAATCCCAGCCTGGGGTTTGCATGTTTTCCCCAGTTAATTCCCAATGTAACTGTTAGATGAACGGATTACTCTAAATTTTTGGCTTTTGGTGTGACTACCCTGCCTCTCACCCAATGACCACTGGATAATATAATAATAATAATAATAATAGCTGGGATGTCATATGTTTTGATGTGTCATATGTTATGTATGTCTAATATGGTGTTTTTTTACCTTTATTGCTACTTTTATTTTATTCCCTAATGATGTAAATCACCTTGAATTGCCTTGTTGTTGAAAGTGAGCTATGCAAATAAAGTTGCCTTGCCTTTATCGTCTTAATTAACACATACACCTACAGTCCAGGGCCTTTCACATAAACGCTTTCTTTCGACACAGTGTTTTCAAGTTGAGCTGTTTGTTGAAATGCTTGGCAAATGTTAGCATGTTTTTCTCCGTTCTGCTATCATTTACTGTTTAATGTAACCCTAGTTATTCCAGTGTGGACAAACCTTCCAAGAAAAGATGTGAACCTGCTTAAGAAACTTTCTGCTTACAATGTTGTAGAAATAAATGACTTCTGTTGTCTGTACTATGTTTATCTGCAAAGACGTGGTTTTAAAACCCGACCAGTTAAACCAATGACCAGCTCCAATGATAAACGTTGTTTTTTTTAACGCTTTACTCTGTGCTGGTCAGATTCACGGTTTGTGCTGCTGCGAACTGTCAGGATGCGAAGTCTCTTCAGGTGACAGGACTTATTTTGCTTGCTGGTCCCACCGTTGTATTTATGGAGACACCATTACCTTGGATTTCGTCTTTCTTCTTCAGAATGTCAAACACCACTGTTCGCAGCTCATCCACTGGCTGAGGAAACAAGAGAAACAATTAGGCAAAACCCAAACAAGCAATTAGGGTTTCATTCCCCCAGATTAATGTCAAGCCTTGTATAATTTTGATGATTCATTAAAATTTGGTTAGAGACAATTGTGAACTTGAACATATCATGGCTTGTCGGTAAGGTGTATTCTTGTTGTGCGATATTAAAACATCACAATATTTCTCGTTGAGGTGATATTCAGCACTAGCTAGTTGCGCTCCTTATGCCTTCGCCTGATGAAGCTGTAATAGAAGATGCATTTTGCGACAGCGCGTCAAGACAAAACACGAATATGCAAGCACTGCAAGTTGTTCAGACCCTGAGCGAAGCAGAAAGCGTCGCTATAACAGATGGCTGGACGTCTAGACGTTCGATGAGCTACATCACAGTCACAGCGCACGCCATCATTAGCAACAAATAAATGGTAAATGTTACGGCAGAATGTGATGGGATTATTTCAAAGTAATGTGAATAAACTGATTAGTTACCCGTTGGTAAATGCATCTCGGGAATATAAGGCATTAGGAATAGGAGGGTGTGGAAGAGGCCAGCTCTGATAGTACTGGCCAGTCTACTTATTAAATATCAAACAGAATAATGGATTGCAGCCTTGTCCTTTTAAGAGGAAGAAGATATTTCTATTGCACGAAAAGACCATGCATAGTTAAAGCACTGTCTTATGGTCTGAAAAGATAAAAAGAAATCAGTTGCAGAATAAAGGCATCTTTGAAGTATAAATTTGATCTTTAAAGTTTTTAAAGTAACGTTAAAATCTCGTCTCGTTCTCGTGAACTCAGTACCGCGTCTAGTCTTTTGAGTTTTATTCACACCCCCACTTCTTCAACTTCTAAAAATACATCCTGCAGAGATTTATGCTGTAACACGTGTGCTGAGCTCTCGTTTCCACTGAGTGTGAAATCCACTCCACGATGTTGGTGTGATGTCTAAATGAAACCACATGGGAAAAAGCGTTAAGCGTGCACCTCCAGTACAAGTCGAACAGCTTCTTCGAACATGGGCAGCACGTCCAAGTTTCCCTCTTGCTCCATCAGGCGGGCTTGACAGATCCAGTATTTGGCAAACTTCTGGGACACTGGTGGCAGCCGTGAGAGAACGTCCTTCACGTGGTGTGGGGGGCAGCCCTGAGGACATGGATCAGACATCCAACTTAAAGTCTTAGATCAGGTTTGGTCATGAAACCAAGAAGTGTGTGAACAACACCTACCAAAGTTATGAACAAAAACATCCTCATTACCATAAACTTTTAAACTGTTTAAAAAAACACCAAATCAACTTTAAAACGCAGGAGAGTAAAGTAAGGAGTAAAAACTGTGCAAGGTAGTTTTTATTAAACTTTTGTTAAATTATTATTGTCCATTTGTTTGAATCTTTCCATCTATTATCTTAATTCAATGTATCTAAATGCTCCCGCTAACTCAGATTATTACAGGTGATAAGAATAGTTACCATAACTAAGCAGAAGACACACAGCTCTACGTTACAATGTCACCACTCAGTTGACTATGAAGACACAAACCAATGCATGGATGCGCCATAACTTTCTTCAATTCAATAGGAACCAAACTGAAGTGATTATTTTTGGATCTGAAGAGGAACGATCAAGAGTCAGCACACAGCTTCCGCTATTACAGCTAGAAGCTACGGATCAGGACTGGACTCTGGGTGCAGTGATGGACTCAGACCCGAACCTTTAGAGAGAACTTCAACATATTACAGCTGCTTTGTAGGGGTGTAAAGACAATTAGAGAGTCAGCCTTCTATCACCTGAAGAACATTTCCAGGATAAAAGGACTGTCCCAACAAGGTTTTGAGAAACTCATCTATGCCTTTCTCTTTAGTCTGATTGATTACTGCCACACCGTCCTCACAGGTCTGTCTAAAAAGTAAATCAGACAGCTGCAGCTGATCCAGAACGCTGCTGCTCGTGTTCCTCACTAGAACCAGGAAAGTAGACCACATCACCCCAGTTCTAAAGTCCTTACACTGGCTCCCTGTAGCTCAGAGAATAAACTTCTAAATACTTTTACTAGTTTATAAATCATTGAATGGCTTAGCACCAAAATACATTAAAGGTCTGTTGTCGTATCAACCTTCTAGATCACTCCGGTGTTCTTGTTCTGGTCTACTCTGCATCCCTGGAATCAGAACCAAACACGGAGAAGCAGCTTTCAGTTTTTATGCTCCTCTAATCTGGAACAAACTTCCAGAAAACGGCAAAGCTGCTGAAACACTGCGTTCCTTTAAATCAAGGCTAAAAACCCATTTGTTTGGAGCTGCCTTTGATCAGTAATAGATTAGTTCTAGTCTGGATCACAACTTTTTATTACTTCTCTTTATTTTACCATTGTAATGTATGGTTTGTTTTGGGTATTTTTGGTTTGTTTATTAAGTAATTTTTTTAATCATATAAAGCAAGTTAATCCGCCTTATTGCTGAAATGTGCTCTACAAATAAACTTTCAAACAAATAAAAAGATTTTAATTATATCAATTTAGTCTTCCTCGCTAGATTACTATTATTATTTTCATTATCGGTGTTTATCACATGACTCATGGTGAAATTAGGACCGCTCCTGGGGAAAACAACCCAAAAATCACACCACACTCCACTGTTTACCTCGGCGAGCAACTTGATGCAGTCCGCCAGAGACCTGTCCACCGCGCAGATGAGAGAATGGGCCTCGTCCTCGACATTCATGGACGCCCAGAAGGGTTGAGGAACGGACGCGGTACGCGTGACGGGAGGCTTCACTGGCATCGGAGGACGTTTGTAGGAAATCCCCTTTGATTCTCGCCATTCTTGCAGTTTTCTCCTGACAACCAAACAGCAAAATAAATGCTGGTTAAATATTTCAACCCCTTCCATAATTGACCCTTTTTTTCCAACAAATATCAACAGTAATACAAGTTCCACTTACATTCTCTCCTCCTGGGCAGAAGTCAGTTTCTTCACTTCAGTCTGGGGAACGACTTTAAGCGTACCCTTCGGTGTCTTCGTGGCGGTGGCCCGACCCATGAGGCTGATGGACCTGGAAGGCTGCGGCGCCGTCTGTGAACCCACTGGAGCAGCTGTACATTTTATAGGCGCATGTGCCGGAGGAATATTTCTACATGTTTTCTGTTTGTTGATTTGTGTCTCTTTCCGTGCTTTTATTTCCCTCCCGTCTTTAGGCAAAACAGTCTTCTTATTTGTCGTGGCGGCTGTTGAGCTGCATTTGACCGACGTCCTTGAGATGGTCGCGCCAGCCGCTCTTACAGCTTGAGTGTTTTTCTTTAATTCAGTTTCGGGCCTGAGCTTCACAGACCTGTCAGCAGGGCGCCCTACGGATTTACTAGAAAATACTCTGTGCTCTGTTTTTACAGTTTTGAATTTGGCAGGCACGGTTGGCAGCAGGCCACCCGATAACTGGCTCTTTCCGGTTGGTTGTGTTTGTTTGTCAGGCAGCGGTTTAGGTTTGGACTTGTTCTGAGCTTCAACTTTACTCCCAACCCGTGACTTTGTAGAAAGCAGCAGAGCAGGCCTCTGGGAAACAGACACCGATGACGATCCGCTGGATTGGCCTCTCTGAGCAGCAGAGGCGGAAGTGAACGTTTGGCGTTTTGTGCCAGACGAAAGGGACACGTTTGATTTTGAATTCCTCGGTTGGATCACTGCAGGTACAAGCCCCGTTTTGGTTTTAACCAGCGGGCCGGTACTTATCCGACTGCTTGCCATTTCCAGTGGACATAACGTAGCTCTATGCAAGCTTAGGCTTGATTTGGGATCCGACTTTGCTCCGTGCGTACAAAGTCCATCCGACTGCACCTTGCTCGGATTTTGACCTCTTGTGTTAGGCTGCTTTTTCAGAGTGCCAACTAGGGTCACGTTGGGTCTGGAAGACAAGACGCTGTATGTTCTCCTCAGCATGGGATTTTGATTAACCTTTGTAAGTGCTGACACTCTGGCGTTTTGCCTTCCGTCTTTCACATTTACTTTGTCAGTGACGCCAAGCGCTCTTCTCCTGGGAAGATCCTGGCTGAGCTGAGGCGCCAGCGTTTGACCTTTTGAACCCTGCCATCCGATTCTGTCGGGTGGAACTTTGTTTTCTTTTCCCGCAACAACCTGTGAAGACAGCATCACTTGAGTTTTTTTTTTTTATACGTACCTCATCCGACTCATCTTTGTCACAGATTTAGTTGGTAATGTCACATGAACAAACTATTCAAACACAATTTAAAAGATAATGTTGAAATTAAGACTTCGGAATGTTAATTTGAATGCGATTCTTCATAAATAAAATTTATTCTATTAAAAATAAAATAATTGGCATCCTCCCAAACATGATTACTTCTTCCTCAGTAAATGAGGCAGCATCGGAAAGAACTGTAGAACCTCATTTGTCGACCTTTCATAATTATCAAAAATATTAGCCTCATCTAAAGCTTCAACTTGTATGTTGGACCCAATCCCAACCAAATTATTTAAGGAAGTGTTACATTTGGTTCCTGGCCCCATTTTGGATATGATGAATCTATCCTTAGTAAACGGATACGTACCACGAGAATTTAAAATAGCTGTAATTAAACCTTTACTCAAGAAACCTTCCCTTGATCAAGATGACTTAGTGAATTACAGACCTATATGTAACCTTCCTTTCTTGTCCAAAGTCCTTGAGAAAATAGTTGCTAATCAAGTATGTGAACATCTAAACAGTAACGAGCTGTTTGAAGAGTTTCTGTCAGGTTTTAGAGCTCATCATAGCACCGAAACAGCACTGGTGAAGGTTACTAATGATATTCTAATGGCCTCAGATAATGGACTGGTGTCTGTCATGGTTTTGTTAGATCTCAGTGCTGCTTTTGACACAGTCGATCATAATATTCTCTTAGAAAGGCTTGAACATGTTGCAGGGATCAAAGGAACAGCACTAGGCTGGTTTAAATCATATTTGTCTGATAGATTCCTGTTTGTTCATCTAAATTATCAATCTTCTTCACTCTCAAGGGTTACTTGTGGAGTTCAAAAGGGTTCTGTGCTTGGACCATTTCTTTTCACCATATATATATATATGCTCCCAATTGGTAAAATCATTAGACAGCATGGGATACATTTCCACAGCTATGCCGATGATACACAACTATATTTATCCATAAATCCTGATGAACCCAGTCAGTTAGGTAGATTACAGGCATGTCTGGAAGACATAAAAACCTGGATTGCTTTTAAATTCTGACAAGACAGAAGTTGCTGTCTTTGGACCAGAAGTTCTAAAACAGACACTGAGTAGTCAATCACTTCATCTGGATGGCATTAAATTGGCCCCCAGTAACAACGTAAAGAACCTCGGTATTATTTTGGACAAAGACTTGACATTTAAATCCCATATTAAACAGGTTTCTAGGATTTCTTTCTTTCACCTCCGGATTATTGCTAAAATTAGAAACATCCTGTCCAGGAGTGATGCTGAGAAACTAGTCCATGCATTTGTTACCTCAAGGCTGGACTACTGTAATTCTTTACTATCAGGTAGTCCACAAAATGTAATTAAAAGCCTTCGGTTGATCCAAAATGTAGCAAACAGAGTTTTGATGAATATTAAAGAGAGAGATCACATTTCTCCTGTTTTAGCTTCCCTTCATTGGCTCCCTGTTAAATCCAGAATAGAATTTAAGATCCTTCTTCTTACATACAAAGCCCTTAATAATCAAGCTCCATCATACATCAGAGATCTAATTGTTCCATATGTTCCTAACAGAGCCCTTCGCTCTCAGACTGCAGGTTTACTTGTAGTTCCTAGGATTTCTAAAAGTAGAATGGGAGGCAGATCTTTTAGTTATCAGGCTCCTCTCCTGTGGAACCAGCTCCCAGCTTTAGTCCGTGAGGCAGACACTCTGTTTACTTTTAAGGCCAGGCTTAAAACTTTCCTTTTTGATAAAGCTTATAGTTAGAGTGGCTAAGGTCATCCTGAGCTATCTCTGTAGTTATGCTGCTATAGGCTTAGACTGCTGGAGGACAGACCAACCACTTTTCTTCACTCTGCTACTTCCTTTTCTACTACTACTCTCCAGTTGTATTACAGTACATTCTGTTATTTCGACTGTTAACTTTGTTTTCAATCACTGTTTTTCTCTCCATAGAAGATATACCTGGTCTGGTATCCTGCTTGGCTGCAATGCCCTGTTGGACGGGGGGCATCGACTGGGATGATCCTCCCAGTAACTGAACATCCACTGTGTCCTGTTATCAACTTTTTACTTTCTTTAACATAGAAAATTCTCTTATATCAGATCTTCTGTTCCTTCTGTGTCTCTGCTCTGTCTTCTCAAACCCCCAGACGGTCGTGGCAGATGGCCGCTCCTACTGAGCCTGGTTCTGTTGGAGGTTTCTTCCTGTTAAAGGGGAGTTTTTCCTCTCCACCGTCGCTACATATTTGCTCAGTATGAGGGATTGCTGAAGGATTGTTGTGGTTGGAAAGTCTGCATCAACGGGGCTCAACCTCACGCCAATGACTGACGCAATCTGCTGGGATTCCATAAATAGGAAACTCTTTAACTGATTGGAATGTTTGTATAAATGTATTGAAATGACTTCTTGTTAAGTGCCTAGAGATGACATCTGTTGTGAATCGGCGCTTTATAAATACACTGAATTTAATTATTGTTTCTCAACACTCCCTTCTGAAAAAAAGGTGAGTTTAATTTTTGTATCCCAATTATTAATAGCCGTGAGTGAATAACAAACACACCCTACCTTTAGGGAGGTTTTAGTAGCCTTCTGATTTTGACAATCAACGTGGAGGGATGACCTGGAGGAAAAACAAAAAAACAAAAACATTTATTAAACGGCCTCTGGCATTCCCAACCACAGCAGCAACGTTTCTCTGTGTTCTTTTGTTTTATATTCTTACGTGACATTTGGAGGTTTCAGCTTTCCTTTGGCTACTAAGTACTCCATCAGTTTCTGTTTACGCAGTTCTGTAACAAACAGTCAAAGGGGAAGTTTTGTTGATTGATTTACCATCTAGAACATTACAGCTGCAAATTTTCCACTGAAGATGCATGCTTACGGACAGCCTTAAAATGATCTAGTCACTTAATCAACCATTGAATGTTTGCCCTTCATAAGTGTACTGCATCACCAGCGTTGTGAATTACCTCTAGATGATAAAGTATAAACGTAAGGGTTGGTTCAGTGTGTGCAACCCCCACCCCCCACTTGAGGAAATTAATGCTCCTTGCTTGGAAATATGTTCTTAAAAATCTGCCACGTTCCTCAAAGGTTTTAGGCTACAAAAAGCTTTGGTGACTGTTGAACTTATTTGTTCAACAACTTGAACATTTTTCTAAAGTCCTCCTTTTAGATTTTAATTGTCACAAATACACGCTTTAAAACCATCTGCATATTTCTTAGATAATATTTCTATGTGAGCATTGAATTGAAATTCAGAGCAAATAACAAGGTAACAGCCCAAGTAATCCACACTAGGGATGTGTATTGGCAAAACTCTGGCGATACAATATGTATCGCGATACATGGGGAGACGATACGATATATCGCGATATTTCGTAATACTATGAGTAAAGCAATTTATTTAATTTAACAGTAGGAAAAATGTCACAGCATTCTAAACACTCGAACCTGTTTCGTACTTTAACACATTCAGTTTTATTAGTAGATCTAGTTGATCCACTGGAACGAAGAAGGTGAAAACAGCCACAAACTACCAGTCATGCTTTTAATTTTACTACATAAATTACAGTATTCATGAATGGTTCCATAGAAATCCTAAAAAAAATATATATATATTTTTGTTTTGAATATTGATACAATATCTCGAAAAAAAATATCGCGATATATCGGTGTATCAATATTTTCTTACATCCCTAATCCACACATAAAGTAAACAAGTGAAATTATGGGTAAAATCAATCGGAATGATGCAAAGAATAAAACTTTTACACATTCAGGAAAGAATGTGCAAAAAGTCACAGAAAGCTATGGAAGCCATGAGAAAGCATTTATATACGTAGCTCAGCATCAGCTGGTTTCATATTAATTGAAGGCCTGTAAAAAAAAAGTTTCTCATCACCAAACTTTGTGCAACTGGTAAAAGCAATGTTAATTTGACACAAAAGTATTTTCATCCAGTCGCTTCTGTCTCTAAGGCTAAACTCTCAGAAAGACAGCGCACGAAACACGTTTGATAAAAAAAAAAAAAAATTCTATTACTAAATTGCCACAAGTAAAATCCGTAGGCAGGAACAACGTGTTGCTGGCTGTTTTACAGCATATACAGGTAGTATTTGGTTTGAATGGAGAAATGTACTGGGACTTCCTCTTTTCTTTTGGCTTTTCCCTTCAGGGGTCACCACAGCGAATCATGTGTCTCCATTTAGTCCTATCCTCTGCATCCTCTACCCTCACACCAACTAACTCCAACTCCTCTTTCGTCACATTCATAACTCCCCTCTTCGGTCTTCATCTGGACCTCTCGCCCCGTGGATCAAACCTCAGCCTCTTTCTGTCGATATAATCCGTAAAAGAAAAAAAAGTATCCCTCTGTCATTCCATTTTTTTTCAACCATATTTTAATTTAAGAGCCACCTGTTTAGATTTTGGGTTGTTGACAACATCTGGTGTGAAATGAATTGCCCGATTGGAAATATTTAAGCTAGGATCTAAAGGAACATGTTCTTTATTAGACAACTTCGTTCTATTAACAGACAGGCAAAAATGATAAACATTTCCTGTATTTGCATACAATGTTTCCATTGTTCATCAGTAGTTTCACTTGTTACTCATAGCAGATGAAATCCTGAGCATGTAAAGCATTTGTTGTTTTCAGCAGCTCATTTATGATGGCCGTGTTACAGGGAACTTTAATTACTCTATTATTATCCAATATAATCCAAAAGATTTGACTACAATAGGTAATGATTGTTATCTTTAATTGCAACAAAAAAATATTTATACGCATTCTCAGTTTTAGTCATTAAAAACATTAGGTCACATTAATTGTTATAAAGTGTGAAATGCTCTTTAAGCATTCTTTAAAGAAATGGTTTATGGGCTGTTAAATGTTTGTTCCATGTGTAAAAAGGAGTGAAAGAAGCTCGTTTCAATGCTATTTCGTTAGATTACAGTAGATAAGGTCAAGTCTAATTGACATTATTAGGACAGACCTGATCTAGGTCATAAATAAAGCTCAGAGAATTTTACATATTGCAAAATGTGTTTGTTTTTTTTATGTCGAAGGCATTATATCCTTTCTTTTTAATGGACTTTTAAAAAGTAAACAAATAGTGCCACAAATGTAAACCGTGTTAAAAAAAATCTGTAGTATAATCCAAATCAGCGTTTACCATTTTATTTACTTTAAATTTGAAAGCGGATGGATTCTGATGTGGATTAGTTGCTTTTTTATGCGTTTCCACAAACAGATTTAAGGTCCTGCCAATAAATAAACACGTTTTGTGTATACTTATTATGCATAATGCAATCCAGGTCAAATTTGCCTATTCATAACGTTGCTGTTTTCAAACCTGAACCAATCTCAGTAGGTTTTAAAGCGGACTTAACACAAATGTCCACTCGGAAGCTAACAGTCAATTGCTAAGTTTACCGTCGTCTTAAAAACCTGCTTATTACAGTTTTAGTATAGCATAAAACGTGTTACGTCAACGCTAAATCCACAAAGAACTGTTGTTTTAGACTTAAAGTGGATCCAAACAAGAGGAGAGACTAAATCAATAAGGTAATGTTTCGCCCATTTTTATTTACGTTCACTAGTTTCCTGCTAGCCAAAACAGACAAATAAATGACCCGTTTATACAAATTAAACAAGCTAACCTTTTCTGGAAAGCAACGGTGCCGATTCACTCTCTTCCATTTTTACTAACTTCTACTTTCTTCTTTGAATTTCTCCAAAACTTTTATGAACTTAGTTTCAAAAGCGCTGAAGCAGCAGACGTTAAACTGCCTCCATAACAACTGAGCTCGCGCATCCACATTTGAAACTACCGCGAGCGTTGCCCTCCTCTTCACTGATTGGACAATTTGAACTTTTGAAAAAAAGAAGAAAAAAAAAAAGAAGAAATACGGGCAAAGAACAACACGCTTGCGCACAAGTCCTATACTGATTGGAAGAAAAGTGTAAACGACCCAGAAGCATGAAAGTGTGAAGACGAAAGTTGATGGGATTTTGGCCTTTTGCTCCCGATTAAAACATTTTAAAAATATATTTTTTTATTTTAGTCCGCAACCTGTTTAAAATGTAATTATTATTAAAAACATTTAGTATCAAATTATGGCATATTTGTTATAGTAAACGAAATATCCATCTTGTCTCTGCTTGTTACTATTAATGAATGATCATGAAATAAAAGTCTAAATTTAGATTTTTATTTCATAGATGTGTATTCTCCTTTTTTATTTATAAAACAGGAGAACACACATCCAAAGCAAGGAGTACAGATTATAATTAAGGTAAATTTTATGGATATAAGTCTGCTGATAAAATAAACATATTTGATATGAGTAGCGTATACAAAAGAATAGATTACAGAAATTAACCTAACTCAGAGTAGTTATTTTACATAATATATTGTAATGATCATACAAAATCGTTTAATTATTTAAACATGGAAATGCATCTAGTTTCTGGGTAGTGTGTTTACTGCTGCTTTCTGTGCATACAGTGCACTGCAAAAATATTCATATAGCTTATTCTTTTGAATTTGTGTCACAGTTAAACGTCAAACAACATATTAAATTATTTAGCAGTGGAAGGAGTATTATATAATATTTTCAACATTTTTCAAAAATTGATCATCTAAAAAGTGCACATTTGTATAATTTGTGTGTTACTTGCATTTCTAACACATGGATATGTTGTGTGACTTCACTGTAGCTCTGCCAGTATGTTTAGGTCAGCTGTCGTTTAAGAATGTGAACATCCACCCCAGTCTGTTTGCAACCAGTGTTTTTTGTTTTTTCATAATTTCCTTGTGATTATCTCCATCCATCTTGTCATGGACTTTGACCACAGATTCCCTGTCCCTGCTGAAGGAAGGCATCCCTATGCCATGATGCTGGCAACACCAGGGATGCCACGTTAAAGGTGTTAGCTTTTCAGCACACATAATACTTTGCATGTTGGTCTGCTGTGTTCCTTGGTTCATGATACTGATACCATCACAGAACAGCTGTATTTATACTGAGATTGAATTACATACAGTTGGACTCTAATTACTGTTACAACCCAGGTCGTAAGTGAGTGTGTTTTGTGTTCTATGTACATTTTTCTACACAGGTGCCTGTCGGTGGTTGGTGCGCCCGGATGGGGACAGCTTGCTGACTGGGTATTGCAGCGAATATGAGACAGCACTGTCGGATCCGCCAGTGATCCATCCTCGGCTCAGTCCAACCAGCAAGATTCGCAGTCCTTTTGTAAAACTTAACAACTTTTAGTAGGAGTTGGGTCGCCGTTTAATTTCTGTAAGTTTGCTCATGTTTAGTTAGTCTAGGGAGGTAAGATTGTTGTCACTCTTTTATTTATTTTGCTTTAGGTTAGATGTTCTTTTAAGCAATTCTATTTTGTTTGTTATTTTGGCCTGAGATTCACTCTGAAGCTTTAACCACCACTGATTGTTGACAATAAACACCTGTTAACTTTTACTTCGTGTTACGGACAGACCTGAGCCAGAAGGCAGAGCTCTCGATTTACCAGTTAATCTACGTTTCCACTCTCATCTGATGTCACGAGCCCTTGGAAGTGACTGAAAGAATTAGATCACAGATACAAGAGGATGAAATTATTTTCCTCTGCAGCGTGTTTGGACTCTCCCTTGGAGATAGGGTGAGAAGCTCAGTCATCTGGCAGTAGAGCCACTGCTCCTCCACATCGATAGGAGCCAGCTGAGGAGGCTCAGGCATCTGATAAGGACATCTCCTTGGTGAGGTGTTCCGGGCACGTCCCACCAGGAGGAGACACAGAGAAATACCCTAAACAGCCTGGAGAGACTAAGCTTGACAAGGAATTTGACTTTGGTTCCTCTTTGTTCTCTATAAAGACATTTAAAACACAAATATATAAAAAAGCGAAAACCAAAAAAATCCTTTTTTCTTTTTTGTAGGTTTAATTAATGCAAAAATATGCATAGTATCAATCTGGCCACTTTGACTGTTAAGTGTTTATCAGAGAGAATCCCCAGGGGAGGAAACTTTCTTGGTTGCAGCTGGTTTTTGCACAAAGTGCCCTGTAGCGCCAACCTGAAGGTAAAAGTCTAAACAATTTGTGTCCAGGATGTGTGGGGTCTGCAGAGATTTCAGCCACCCTTTTCATGACCCTAAACCTGAACAAGTCTGGATGGAGGGAAGGTCAGGCCTAATGACCCTTTCTGCAGACCTAATTGACCTTTGCAGTTTGGACCTGTCCTGTTTCAAGGATGAGCCAAACCACACCTTGATGGATGAACACAGCACAGACTGAATATTTGCGTGTAGAAGATGAACAGCAACTCCTTTTGTAGGTTTTACTTCTTCAGTTGCCACAGGAAGTACGGTTTCTGCAGGACCCTCTCTCAAACAGTGTCTTTTTGTCTCAGGTCCAAGAAAGTTCATTTGAACTCCAGAACAAATCCAATGGCCTGAAAGAAGATTGTGGTTGAAGCTGGTAAGAGAGTGTCATTATCCACAGTGAAAATAGTCCTGTACCAACATTTTCTGAAAGGCCACTCAGCAGGAAAGAAGCCAATTGCTCCAAAAGTAACTTAAAACAACTGATTACAATTTGCAAATGCACTCGGGGGCAAATGCCTTACTTTTTGGAGACATTTCCTGTGGTCTGGGGAAACCAAAATTGAAGTGTTGACCCATAATTGCCACCCACACATTTAAAAGGAAAATGGGGAAGCTTGTAACCATGAGAGCATCATCAAAGACAGTGGTTGGTAGCATCCGGTTGTGTGGGTGTTCTATAGCCCTCTTCACAAAACAGATTGCATCATAAGGAAAGAACATTGTGTAAAAAGATCAGTCCGAAAGTTAGAGTTTTGACACAAATAGATCCTCTAAATGGGCAATGATCCTGAGCATAATACCAAATAAGTTACAAGGTGGCTTAATGTCGACAAATGACCGAACAGCAATGGATTAAGGCTGGAATCTGCTTGATCACTTGAGAAGGTGAAAATTGTTGGAGCAATTACTGAGATGGACAATTTATAAAATGAACATTGGTCATTTAGTAGCACTGTTGCCTTGCAGCAAGAAGGTCCTGGGTTTGAATCCCAGCCTGGGGTTTTTCTCCATTGAGTTTGCATGTTCTCCCTGTGCATGCGTGGGTTCTCTCCGGGTACTCCGGCTTCCTCCCACAGTCCACAAAACATGACTGTTAGGTGAACTGGTCTCTCTAAATTGCCCTTAGGTATGAGTGTGCGCGTGTATGGTTGTTTGTCCTGTATGTCTCTGTGTTGCCCTGCGATGGACTGGCGATCTGTCTAGGGTGTACCCCGCCTCTCGCCCCTTGACTGCTGGAGATAGGCACCAGCCCCCCCGCAACCCTGCATTAGATGGACGGGTATAGAGGATGGATGGATGGATGGATGGATGGATGGATGGATGGATGGATGGATGGATGGATGGATGGATGGATGGATGGATGGATGGCCTTATGGGGTGAGAAAGTTTGGGGTGGGGATTAGCCCACAGGTAGATGAGAGGAGCTTGTTAATGATCTGAAGGCAGCTGGGATCACATTAGCCTGGCTTTAGTTAGTTAGTTCTTTACCAGATTAATCAATAGAAATCTGCTGCCATCTAGTGGGAAGTTCTTGACATAAATATGCTGACCTGATCACATGCTACACAGATTAACATCCTGCTTTGGTTCATTTATATGAAAATGTAAAATATTCTCAAGTATCTACACTTGATCTAGTATTTATACACGTTTTTACCCAAGCAAGAAAGTATTAAGAGCTGGTTTAACACCTAATTACCTCATTGACCGGCGCTCTTCCTACAGATTGTAGGTAAACAGCTGCTCTTTATTTGAATCTGTATAAACTGCTTCCTGTACAATAGTATAAATATTACAGTTTTCATTTTTATGGTCGTATCAATGATCACGATAACCGACTATATAATGACTATAAAATGCTGCAAAATAATTTAATTTAATTTATAGCACCAATTCACAACAAATGTCACCTCAAGGCGCTTTACAAAAAATTCAGTTCAATTTGATCATGCAGACAGATTCTAATTCAACTAAATACCTTTCCAATCAAACCTACTTATTAAACATGCAGTCGAATTCAGTTTATTATTCCAAAAAAGGAACCAAGTAAAAAAGTTTTCTATCCATGGAAACCCCACGCCCAAGTGGGGCAAAATTTCCCCCTGGGCGTGAATGTAGCGACAGTGGACTGTCGCTTGTATCAAGTCATCACTTTTGCAGCAATCCCTCACACCCAGCATGCATGGATGGACAGCAGAAAGGAAAAACTCCCCTTTAACAAGAGGAAAACTTCCTGCAGGACCTGGCTCAGTGTGAGCGGCCATCTGCCGACCAGGGGTCATGCAATTCATGCACTCTGAATGCAGACATTTATGTTCAGGGACTTAAATTGTAAATGTGACACACAAAAAACACTGGAAGAAAGTCTTGAGTTGTGGAAATGTGGTTATTGGTAGCTTTTTAATATTGCTTAAAGTATCCAACAAAAGAATTTAGTCGCATTCATGTTAAATTATAGATTTTGGTAACCAACATTTTTCACGTTTGTTAGTGGTTATGAAACAAAGGATGTTTCATGAAAAACATCATTAGGGCAAAAATATATTTTACATAGTAATGCACCTCTCAATGGGCCAGTGATCAAAATCAGCTAATATCCCCATGGTTGGCTGTATAACTAGTGATTATCAGGAGAGGTAATGACTTGGCAATATTTGAACATACTTTGTCATGTAAAAGTTCTCCTAATTTACCAGGTTAGGAGAACTTTTATTCTCCACAGTCATCTTCAGGTGTTTAGTTCTGGGCATTTCCAAAATTTTGTTTTTCCTCATCAGAAGCAATTATTTTGTAGATTTGAATATATGCTCAGAGTTGCTGTGAAGCTGAAAAATTAAATTTGTCTTCATCTTCATGTTTCTAGCAGATGACTGAAAGTTTTGAGTCAAAATTCACTGGCATTTGGAACTGCAGATATTTTCATCCACCATGAAAACAACTCTATTTGAAGAAAAGTAACCCCCAGGGCATTATACTGCCACCACCGTGTTTCACCTTAGACATGGTGCACATTTGGTGTTGTGCAGTGTTGTTTATACTAAACCTACCTTTAGGAGATGTGGCTAAAAGTTTAAAGATATGCGCTTGCTAGATTTTGGAAGATTTTAGTTAGGCTTGGATGGGGGTTTTTTTCCTTCGAAGAAAAGGCTGCTGTCAGCCTCTTTGCATCCTCCCTCACCAGTTTCAGTTTCACTAGAACTGATGGCAGGTGTTAATGCAAGAACTGGTTGAACCTCCGACAAAAGGTGCATCAGTAAGTTTAAGGGTGTTTGAGGTTGATTAAAAATAGTTTTGTTTGTTTTTCCATTTGAATTAAGGAGAACACGTTATATGATAAATTCTACATTTCAAATGACCGAGGAATGTTTTTCTAAGCACAATAACCCGGCGTTTTAACAAGGGTTTGCATACTTTGTAGAGCCATTGTATGTTGCACCTTTAATAGTCACCAACAACACCTGACAAAGGACATAATACATGAATATAAAATGTTTAGGTCTTTATTAAATAAATTTAACATGGTTTTTAAATAGTAATAGGCAAGCAGATTTCCAGATCATGAATAGAAAATTAACGATTTTGCATAAATATATAAATAAATGATAAAAAGCAACAACTGCCTCATTTGGCATAAGCCAATAATAAATACACAATGTGCTGTTTAGATGGCACGATGGCGCCATCTTGTGTAGAAATTTAACAATGTCAATAATACTTTGAGCAGTATACTTTCTGTACTTGGTACATACAGTGAATACCACATTTAACACGCACACGTCCATCCGGCAGAGTGTGGTAGTGCTTTCAGCTCTCTGACTGACGTTATCTGGATGTGGAGATGAACTCCCTCTTCCTGGCGCCTCCAGGTGGCTTTCAGATCTGACGCTGGATGCTGAAGGTTCTGTAGCGAGAGGCGGACTCCTGGCACATCTCCACGGGCCTGTTGTTTTCTGTCGCGGTGCTGATGTACCAGTTGGGGTAATGGGCAGACATGAGGGTGCTGATGTTCAGCCCGGTGTCCCGCTTGTAGAAGAGGAAGCGCCTCATCTCACTCTCCGAACTGATCTCAGAGAGGCTTGTTCTGTCCTGCACTTCCTGGAAAAAAAGAAAACCATCAGAAAGATTAGTGTCAGCACGTTTTTCACTAAACATTCCCTTAGAGGATAATTTAATACCCTACGGTCTTCAGCTCATTAAAGCTGAGATTAGTGAAAGACATTTACCTCCAGATGCAGGGTTGGTTTGTCACCGGTCTTGTGGACCGACAAGTAGAAGTCGGTGTCTTTGATGCCCAGAACCACAGGCTGACCCACCTCTGTGTCAGGGCTAAGGTGCACGTAAGTCGCCATGTTCAGGTAAACTGAGGAAAGAATCAAGCATATAGGTTCATAAAGGAAGAAAGGAAATCGTCTCTATGTTTTGTGAAAGCTTTCCTTGAAATCAAACAGACCTAAGGAACCCAAACTATCAATTTAGTTCTATTTTACCTCCTTTTATGAAGGAACCCCTTCAGTCTAAACTTAGATTTAAAAACTTGAGGGTGTGCATGATGCGTTAGACTATGTTCCATAAGGTCAAATTGTTTTTATTAAAATGTAAATATCTGATCTAACCACTGCACTCATTTACCTTTGCGGCTGTTGCTGCCTCCCTGCAGCATCATTGCAAGAAGCTCCAAGTTGTTCTGGACCAGAACCAGGCTTCTTTTCTGGCCGTCCGTCACAGAGCAAGGATGCTCCTCTCTTCTGCTGAACTGACCTGGTCCAGCTGAAGTCCTCTCTAAGATGAATCTCTCTAAAGAAAAACGAATGCACACTCGGTTAGTCATGCTGTCACGTCATTTTATCTCTCAAAGCTGGACTCTTTATCTCCCAAGAAGGTTACACTTTGCAATCGACAGAAAACTACAGTTGCGCGTAACGTCGACGGGAACGAAAGCTCTTATCTTGAATCTTAATTGTGTGATTACCTTCCACAACATTCTCTAGCATGATGCTGAGCAGGTTTTCATCGGTGAAGTCGGTGCCCAGGACCGTCTCGGATATGCCAGCCTTCAGCCTCTCCATGGCGATGATCAGGTTGGCGACACACCTCATGGACGGGGCTTCGTGGGA
This sequence comes from Valencia hispanica, assembly GCA_963556495.2. NCBI lineage: Eukaryota > Metazoa > Chordata > Actinopteri > Cyprinodontiformes > Valenciidae > Valencia > Valencia hispanica. The sequence continues at coordinate 50,980,513 of OY747704.1, forward strand.
AATCTCCAAATCCACGCCTTCGGGCATCTTTCTGGTCCACATTTGGCTCATGCGTACGTTCTTTATGGACTCCATCTTGATTAGGATTTTTCTTTTTAAAAGGTTCTCTGTGGGGAGAAAGAAAGTGGTGAGATGTTGGAGGTAAAGATCAGGCCTGTAAGATGCTCTGCAGAAAACACAAGCAGTGAAAATCGTCTCTGCTCTTCCTGTCGTTTGCGGTATGAAACATCACAGCTCTGTTCAAAAACCAATGCCTCTAGGAAAGTATGCGGCAGAAGCTGCGGTGGTCCAACAAGCAAAGCTCCAGATAAATACAAAAAACAACAACAACAGCCCTGGTGAGAAAAGTCTGTTTACCTGAAGAAGGCGACTGAAGAGAAGCCGTGCTTGGTTGGTTTGTTTTGTTATCAGTTGTCCTGATGTTCTGCCTGTCTGGGCTGACCTGGCAGCCTTTTTATAGGCGGCATTTGCAGGAGGAGTCTCAGAGCAGGGAATTTTGCCGCCGTGTATGAAACTGCCTTAGATTAGCACACTGGTGATGAAACACTGAATTGGGAAATAAAGGGGGGGGGAAAAAACCCCAGCTACAAACGAAGCTGAAGTTAGCTTCCGATTCGCAGCTTCCGATTCGCAATATGTGTAAAGGGCAATTCCACTGAATCTTTGCTGACCTAGACCACATTAAACGAGGTCCTGATCAAAAACTACAACACTTGGACTCTTCAAATCTGGACTGAAGTACTCTACACAGCATGTAGATTCATTAAAACACTGTTTCTGATTTGTGAAACCTTGATTCTATTTGTGAAAATGCAAATTAGGTTCATTTTAGGATTTTTTTTGGCAAATATACTGCACTGCATGCATGTGTTGGATATTTTAACATTTTCATCAATATTACTTTAGTTCTTTAAGATTATGTCAATTCCCTACAGTCTACCCAAACATTATATAGCCTACATATTTGAATGGGGTCATTCAAATCGGAATAACAGCAGTTCAAACCAGAATAGTCATGACATTGTCATACACCATACATATGTGGTGTTGTTTTGTTCTGATCTTGTGTTCTTGTGGATAAACGTGACATTGTGGGAAAAAGAGTCAACAATCCTTTTCAAACAGGTTTTCTTTCAAAAAGAAATGTAAACGTATAAATTGGGTAAATGTTAAAACACGTTTTAAATAAACCACCCTGGATCTAGCTAACATAATTAACTCTCATCTTTTATTTTATTGCGCTGTGTGCAGCACAGTATGTAGGCAACTGAAGTTTTCCATCTATTGCAGCAAATAACAAACACCGTGACCCAGGCTGTCCCTCTCTGCTCACTAATCCCTGCAGCAGACCCACCGTTAGGAGCTCCGGTTTATTCGTCTGCCACTAATGAGGATGAAGTACTGAACTTCACTGAAACTTCCCATATCAAAATACTTATCCAGTATATAATAAAGAATCCTAATTAAAATATGTCTTGTCTAATACAGGCAACACTGCAGGCTCTGGAAGAGAAAAGGAGCTTGACACGGACTGAAGCTGTGGCTGAGGTTGACCAAAGGCAGATGGAAGAAAGGTTGGAGAAAAACACTATGTCTGGAAAGAAAAAGCATGAAAACAAGATGGAAAACATTTAGGAATTGATAATGCTTTGATCTATCTTTTTTTTATATATAGTGAGAGGCAGGAGCTCATAATGCAGATAAAGCTTGAAATGGAGAAACGGGGCCTTCTGTAAACATTTTTAAAAAAAAGAAGAAAAAGTAAGGCTTCAAAGATCATATACTCATTTCTTTATTTTTAAAAAATGGATATATTTCATATATACATTTCACTCGTAACCACCGTATCTTTTTTTTTTTTTTTTTACTTCTGTCTTCTGTAGAAAAATCTCTCCAGTTCATTTTTAAGTGTTGTTATATGTTTTCTATCTTTTCTAGATGAAAGGCAGTGAGAAAATCAGAAGCCATCAGTCGGGTGAAGTTTCTGCAACATCCTACAGGTTTCTCATCTAAGTTATAAATTTCACCAATAAAGTAAAGGTTTCACAAATCAGAAACTGTGTTTTAATGAATCTACATGCTGTGTAGAACACTTCAGTCCAGATTTGAAGAGTCCAATTATTGTAGTTTTTGATCAGGACCTCGTTTAATGTGGTCTGGATGGTAAAAATATCATAAAATGAGCCTAATTTGCATTTTCACAAATAGAATAAAGGTTTCACAAATCAGAAAAAGTGTTTTAATGAATCTACATGCTGTGTGGAACACTTCAGTCCAGATTTGAAGAGTCCAAGTGTTGTAGTTTTTGCCCTTTACACATATTGCGAATCGGAAGCTAACTTCAGCTTCGTCAGCCACGATAGGCTACACGAAGACCTGTTCTGACAAGCAGGACTCGTCACCCCACGTCATGACATGCATAACCCGCGTGGGCTCATTCTTGGTTTATATCTGAAACATTTGAGTAAACAATGCCACGCTGTTTGATTTCATGGGCTTTCATTGTTTTATAGTTACCTGGCATAAGTAGCAGGAGTCAGAAACGTGTCAGACGTGAACCACTATGAATTAGAAGAGAGCCAGTGATGTTGAAAACTATTTGCCAAAAATGAACTAAATAAACTAAACATTTACTAAAACAGTAAATGTTTATTTTTACCATGATTGACCTGGCCCACAATCCACCTTATGAGGGCATGGGTAGTACTGACGGACGATGGTCGAAGGCAGACCGGGGATCCACCTCGGAAACACTCGAAACAGAGAAAGCGACTCGACTTCGAGTCACAAAAATTAAGAAAACTTCAGGTTTGACTTTGACTTGTGCCCCCAAGACTTGAGACTTGACTTGGACTCGTGGTGTGAGACTTGAGTCCAAGTACTACGGCTACAAATTTACTGTGAAAAGATGCACTTGATTATTAGCTAGCAATGTTGGTGTGCTTCTCCACATCGAGAGGAGTCAGTTGAGGTGGCTCGGGCATCTGGTCAGGATGCCTCCTGGACGCCTCCCTGGTGAGGTGTTTCAGGCACGTCCCACCGGGAGGAGGCCCAGGGGAAGGCCCAGGACACGCTGGAGGGACTATGTTTCTCGGCTGGCCTGGGAACGCCTTGGGGTTCCTCCCGAGGAGCTGGAACAAGTGGCTGGGGAGAGGGAAGTCTGGGTCTCTTTGCTTAGGCTGCTGCCCCCGCGACCCGACCCGGATAAGCGGAAGAAAATGGATGGATGGATGGATGTTGGTGTGTTATTATGGGATGGGAACGGCTCATCAACAATCTGTTCTTGTCAGCTGTAGCTTCACAATAATGAATGCATGAATGCATCTCCAACTGAAGCCGTATTCAATGACTTTGGATTATTTAGGAAACAAAATGAATGTAACCTCATTTTCTCACTGTTAAGCGAGGACACTTCCGTCCTAATATATCAAAATAAAACAATCCCTGTCCTGTTTTTGTATTTGCCTACTACACCGAGTTTCATTATCTTGTAATCTGTTCCTTGAATTCAAACATCTTTAGTATTTAGAATTGAGAGCAAAGGTTTTAAATGTGAAATGAGAAAATGGTTTCCCAATATTATTTAAAATGTTCCAGGGTGAGATAAAACAAACCTATCCAAATCATATTTAGTGCAATATATAATAAAGGAGGAGACAACATGAAAACAGAGATGAACAGGAGTTAACTTAGTCATTAAAAAGGCAAAAAAAACAACACTTTCTTTAAATTATTCATAAATTCAATCTATTATTTTTCTTAAAGCATAAAGACCTTTATATTGATTTCTGAAGTGGTAAATAAAACACTTGATCAATTTTTGAAGTAATGCAAATTAGCCTTTAGCAGCTTTTTAGATGGTAGATTAAATGTTCAATTGTGAAAAGAAAAAACTGTCAATAAATATTAGAAGATCAGAAGATAATTATTAAAGTCCTTACATTGGCTCCCTGTAGCTCAGAGGCTTTCTTACTTTTCTTAGTTTATAAATCACTGTCTGTTGTCGTTTTATCAACCTTCCAGAAAACTCAGGTCTTCTGGTTCTAGTCTACTCTGCATCTCCAGAATCAGAACCAAACATGGAGAAGCGGCTTTCAGTTTTTATGCTTTCTAATCTGGTAGAAGCTTTAAGAAAACTGCAAAACTGCTGAAACACTGAGTTCCTTTAAATCAAGGGTTAAAAACCCATCTGTTAAGAGCTGCCTTTGATCTATATTTACTGGAACATTATTAATTTTGGTCTGGATTGCAGTTTTTAATTAGTACTCTTTATTTTGTCCCAATAATGTCATTTCTTTTTTGTTTGCTTATTGTGTTATTGTGTGCTTTGTGTTTTTATCACGTAAAGTACTTTGAACTGCCTTGTTGCTGAAACGTACTGTACAAATAAACTTGCCTCGACTTAAACGTTCTTATGATAATTTAGGCCAAACACGCCCGACTTTCTGTCGTAAGAGACTTGATATGGACTGGGGAACAAAGACTAACGACTTGACTTGGACTTGGAAAAAATGATGTGAAAATGTCTAGAAATTTTTTCTTCTTTAGTAAATCACAACTTTGAGCTGCATTCTGTATTTACTTCATCTTTGTCTGATATTTAAATCTGTGTAATGATCTTGAATATTTAACTGTTAAAAAAGGAAAAAACTAAATATTCTATAATTCATGAAAATAGACTTTTATAAATCATCATCATCTTAATTTTATACATATAAAAGACGGATTCAACTCTTCTTCTTTATTTAAGCAGTCCTGTCAACAGTGTTAGCATTAAGCCTTCAGGTGACTATTCCTACAAGCTCGTCACGCCCTTTGTGTAGCAGTTTTTCGAGTTTTTCTCAGCTTGGGATGTTCAACATTAACCAGGCCGTCAATGCAAAGCAATTTCCAGGAGCTGCTAAGTGATCCCGGGAATTTTTCTCTGGGCCACTCCTAAGTTTTTATGTGGGTATGATTCAACTAAACGTTGAGCATGAAGGACTGAGCTTCCTGGAGTAGAGTTTCAATAGGAAAAATCACCTTTTAAGGGTCCTTCTGCAATCTCTGTGTTTGACTGCAGACTGTTTGTTGAACCTTTGTTGCTGTTTCATCAGATTAGAGGACTTCCTTTTTTCTAGTCTGACAGTCTTTAGGGTATCTGCCAACATACTAATCAACGTCATTTGGATTTAGTTTAGTTCTGTTATATCGTTTTGGTTTTATGGAACGTTACCCGTTTAAAATTCTTCCATCTTCTCTTTTTGTTTCAAGTCCAAAACCTGATCCCAGTTTGTAAGTTTCTGAAAATGCTTGCCTTTGTTTTCTTTGTTTCCTCAGTTAAAGTCAAAGTTTAGTGTTTTTGCTGTTTGCCATAAAATGCTGAATGCATTAGGCCTTGCAACACTCTAAAAATGATTTCCTTTCATTTCCTTTCTATGATGCCTTTCCTACTCATTTATCCTTTGATAGACATAAGCTGAGAACACATCATAATTAAAAAAAGACTCTTTGCCGTGTAACAAGATTGTCGAGAAGCTCCATGGTTGTCCTTTGGAGAAATATTCAATCTCAACAAAAATGTTTACTCTGTCTCACCGACGTAACAATGCTGGTCTGAACTGGAGCCGAAATTGTAACGTCTACTTCACTACAACCAGAATTGCAGTAAATTACAGATGGGCTCTGCCTGCCATAGTGTGGTTTTAAATTCTAGGGGTACAGTGCCGGTTTGTTATGTATCCATCATCTTACTTATTGGACAAATTCACACTGAATCTTTTAAGACAATAAACCTCAATTGAACATTTAACTACGGCTACTGTGCTGTGATGGCCCATTTCGGTATATTTTGTAAAAATGTTATCACTTTTAGAAGCACTCAGTTGTGTCGTCGGCTACCGTGTGTTTGTTTCCTCTGTTTTCACTTTTATTTATCCAACTTCAGACATGTGACTGAGCATAGCTGTTATGAGCTACAAACTCAAACACAACCGATAAGGAAAAGTTGTAAAAAAATGATGAAGTACTTCTATTGAGTACTGAAAACATCACAAGCAGCTCATTTATTTTTGTTATGTGGCAAAATACCAGGAGGTTGTTTGAAATGGCATTAGATGACATATGCAGAAACAGAAAACTCAAACTGCTTCACTCAGGTAAAATTTCATAAAGTGAAACTCTAAATTTTCTCCTGTTGCATTTTTTTAACTATCCTACGTGTTTGAGTGTCTCAGAGTGACCTTAAGGTTTTGTTGGTAAGAAAAGCAGAAATTCCACCAGTTTTAATGATTCCGCTTATGTTTGGAATTGCTCAACATGGGCTGCCTCTGTTATTTCCTCATACGGTTGCAAATGAGTGGAACTGCGTCATTTATTAGGTTATAAACCAGCTATTTCAAGAGGAAGAGGATACCTACTGCAGGGCTGCACATGGCAATTATCTTGCTCATAACAAGAATACTGGCAAGAAACAACAATAAGTACAACTGTGAATTATACAATCATAGTAACATGTTATACAGTCATTAAATACATAAAATAAATACACACACACACACACATATATATATATATATATATAGGGACTTGCAAAAGTATTCGGCCCCCTTGAATTTTTCCACATTTTGTCACATTACAGCCACAAACATGAATCAATTTTATTGGAATTCCATGTGAAAGACCAATACAAAGTGGTGTACACGTGAGAAGTGGAACGAAAATCATACATGATTCCAAACATTTTTTACAAATAAATAACTGAAAAGTGGGGTGTGCGTAATTATTCAGCCCCCTGAGTCAATACTTTGTAGAACCACCTTTTGCTGCACTTCCAGCTGCCAGTCTTTTAGGGTATGTCTCTACCAGCTTTGCACATCTAGAGACTGAAATTCTTGCCCATTCTTCTTTACAAAACAGCTCCAGCTCAGTCAGATTAGATGGACAGCGTTTGTGAACAGCAGCTTTCAGATCTTGCCACAGATTCTTGATTGGATTAAGATCTGGACTTTGACTGGGCCATTCTAACAAATGAATATGTTTTGTTTTAAACCATTCCATTGTTACCCTGGCTTTATGTTTAGGGTGGTTGTCCTGCTGGAAGGTGAACCTCCGCCCCAGTCTCAAGTCTTTTGCAGACTCCAAGAGGTTTTCTTCCAAGATTGCCCTGTATTTGGCTCCATCCATCTTCCCATCAACTCTGACCAGCTTCCCTGTCCCTGCTGAAGAGAAGAACCCCCAGAGCATGATGCTGCCACCACCATATTTGACAGTGGGGATGGTGTGTTCAGAGTGATGTGCAGTGTTAGTTTTCCGCACACATAGCGTTTTGCATTTTGGTATTTTGGTCTCATCTGACCAGAGCACCTTCTTCCACATGTGTGCTGTGTCCCCCACATGGCTTGTGGCAAACTGCAAACGGGACTTATTATGGTTTTCTTTTAACAATGGCTTTCTTCTTGCCACTCTTCCATAAAGGCCAACTTTGTGCAGTGCACCACTAATAGTTGTCCTATGGACAGATTCCCCCACCTGAGCTGTAGATCTCTCCAGCTCGTCCAGAGTCACCATGGGCCTCTTGGCTGCATTTCTGATCAGCACTCTCCTTGTTGAGTTTAGGTGGACGGCCTTGTCTTGGTAGGTTTTACAGTTGTGCCATACTCCTTCCATTTCTGAATGATCACTTGAACAGCGCTCCGTGGGATGTTCAAGGCTTGGGAAATCTTTTTGTAGCCTAAGCCTGCTTTAAATTTCTCAATAACTTTATCCCTGACCTGTCTGGTGTGTTCTTTGGACTTCATGGTGTTGTTGCTCCCAACATTCTCTTAGACAACCTCTGAGGCCGTCACAGGGCAGCTGTATTTGTACTGACATTAGATTACACACAAGTGCACTCTATTTAGTCATTAGCACTCATCAGGCAATGTCTATGGGCAACTGACTGCACTCAGACCAAAGGGGGCTGAATACTTACGCACACCCCACTTTTCAGTTATTTATTTGTAAAAAACGTTTGGAATCATGTATGATTATCGTTCCACTTCTCACGTGTACACCACTTTGTATTGGTCTTTCACGTGGAATTCCAATAAAATTGATTCAGTGGCTGTAATGTTACAAAATGTGGAAAAGTTCAAGGGGGACGAATACTTTTGCAAGCCACTGTTTATATATAGCATGGAAGGGGGGCACATCCTGGACCTTGTGCTCACTTTTGGCTTATCTATTTTGAACGTGAATATCGGTGAAGAGAAATTTTCTCGGATCATAAGCCCGTCATATTTGATCTCAGCATTCTTTCTATTCTTGGTGGACCATGCGCACCGGCGAGAAGCCGGCGGTTTATCAATCAATCTGTGGCTGCTGAATTTTTTTGCCATTTTTAATTCTTATGTATGTTTTAATAACTCCCTTAACACTGATTAACTTCTTTTGCAGTTTAATTCATTGTGTGAGTCTTCCCTGGACCTGCTCTGACCCGTCTAAGGATGCCTGGATGTCAAGTTGAGCCTTGGAGGAATTCCACTACAAGGCCTCTTAGGCAAGAATGCAGAAAGGGAAGACAGAAAGGTTACAGGTCTCTCGTGATATTTTAAAGGACTGCTGGGCTCGCTATCAGAACAGGGTGATGTAGGCATGGTATAGTTACCTGACCAACATCATCGACTCCAATCCCCAAAGCCCTCGTATCCTGTTTCAAGCAGGCGGCAGTAATTCCACTTCTCAAGAAACTGGATCCATCTGATCCAGAAAATTTTAGGCCTAAATCCCAATTATCCTTTTTAATCTAAGTCCCCTAGAGAAGGTGATGTATAACCAGCTGATGGAACCTTTAAATGAACAAGGTTGCTTTGGACCTTTTCCATCTGGTTTTAGGGCCGAACACAGTACTGAGTTTGCACTTTAAAAATTTTAAAATTACGTGTTTTTAGCTTATGATTCAGGGGAGGCTGTGTTGCTTCTTTTATTGGATTTATCTGCCGCATTTGAGACAGTCGACCATTCTATCCTGCTTACATGGCTTGAGCAATGGGTAGGGATCTCTGGGCTCACCAAGGACTGGGCGAGGCCCTATCTGACTGGTAGAAGCTTTCGTGTGAAGATCGGTGATTCTTCATCGGCTCAAGGATTCATCCTTGGCCCCCTATTGTTCTCCCTCCACCTGCTGCTCCATTCCAGAAAGATCTGGTCATCAACCTAGGGATTAAATTAGACCCAGGACTTAAGTTAGAAAACCATATAAATGGAGTGGTGCAATCGCTCTTCTTCCACCTTCGTCGTCTCGTCATCAGCTCTAGCTAGATGGTTTTTAGCCTTGATTTAAAATAACTCAGTGTTTCAGCAGCTTTGCAGTTACCTGGAAGTTTGTTCCAGATTAGAGGAGCATAGAAACTGAAAGCTGCTTCTACATGTTTGGTTCAAATTCTAGGGATTTTGAGTAGATTGGAATTAGAGGACCTGAGTGGTCTGGTGGGTTGGTATAGAGACAGTAGACCTTCAATATACTTTGGCGCTAAGCCATTCAATGATTTATATGTTAGTAAAAGTATTTTGAAGTATATTCTCTGGGCTACAGGGAGCCAGTGTAAGGACTTTAGAACTGGTGTGATGTGCTCTACTTTCCTGGTTCTAGTGAGGAACACGGGCAGCAGCGTTCTGGATCAGCTGCAGCTGTCTGATTGACTTTTTAGCCAGACATGTGAAGACGCTGTTGCAGTGAACAATCCGACTAAAGATAAACGCATGGATGAGTTTTTTGAGGTCCTATTGCGCCATCAGTTCTTTAGTCCTAGCAATGTTCTTCAGGTGATAGAAGGCTGACCTTGTTATTGCCTTTATGTGACACTTGAGGTTCAGGTGTGAGTCCATTACACACCTAGATTTCGGGCCTGATCAGTGGTTTAGCTGTATTAACTGAAGCTGTGTGGTGACAACATTGTTCCTCCTTAAGTCCAAAAATAACTACTTCTGTTTTGTTTCTGTTCAGCTGGAGGAAGTTATGACACATCCATCCATTGATTTGCTCGAAGCATGTACTTAGCGTTTGGATGGGTTCAAAGTCACCTGGTGACATTGTAATGTAAAGTCGAATATCATCCGCGTAGTTATGGTAGCTAATGTTATTGCTTGCTATAATCTTGCCTAGTGGGAGCATGTAGATATTAAATAAGAGGGGCCCCAGGATGGAGCCCTGGGGCACCCCACATGTGATTTCTGTTCGTTCTGATGAAAAGTTTCCTATTGAAACATAGAAGTCCCTGTTCTTTAGGTAAGATTTGAACCAGCCAAGTACTGTACCAGAGAGTCTGACCCAGCTCTCCAGTCATTCCAATAAAATATCATGATCAACAGTGTCAAATGCTGCACTGAGGTCCAACAGAACCAGCACTGTGGTTCTTCCACAGCCTGTATTTATGCGGATGTCATTAAATACTTTGACGAGGACAGTCTCGGTGCTGTGGTGAGCACGGAAACCAGACTGAAAAACATCAAAACGGTTTGTCATTGTTATGAAGCCATTTAACTGCTGAAACACAGCTTTTTCAATAATCTTACTGATGAATGGAAGATTAGAGATTGGCCTGTAGTTCTGCATTAACGTGTTGTCCAGATTTTTCTTCTTTAGCAGTGGTTTAATAACTGCTGTTTTTAAAGCCTGAGGGAAGACACCTGATAGCAGGGATGAGTTTACTATTTGAACAAGATCAGAACCAATAACAGGAAGAACCTTCTTTAGAAAAGCTGTGGGTAGGATATCAAGACAGCAGGAGGAGGAGCTTAATTGGATAATGATTTTTTCAAGGCTGTTCTGGTTTAATTCGTGGACTCAGACATTTTCTCTACATTGTTGTTGATTGGGGATGGCACTGGTTGTGGGTTCGATATTGAGGTACAGATTAACCGTCTAATTGTTAGAATCTTTTCAGTGAAAAAGCTGGCAAATTCACTGCAGGCCCTGGTAGAGTTTAGTTCAGGGGCTACTGTCACTAAAGGATTAGTTTGTCTTTCCACTGTTGCAAATAGAGTCCGTGCATTATTAATGTTTCTGTTGATGATTTCAGAAAAGAACAATTCCCTATCATCTTTTATAGTTAGCTGATGTCTATTTAGTCTCTCTTTGTAGATCTCAGTGAACCTGGAGTCGAGCTTTCCGCCATTTTCTCTCGGCCCATCGACATTCTCTTTTTACACTACGTACCAGTGGATTACTTGTCCAAGGAGACTTTTTTCTACCTGAGACTACTTTCACTTTAGTTGGAGCAATGGAATCCATGATGTCTGAGATTTTCGCAAGGAAATTATCTACCAACTTATTTACTGAGTTTGAGTTGGGAGATCAGGGGGATGTGGTGGAAGGATAAATACGTTTAAAGGTTTCTACTGAACTGTCCCCTAGAAAACGCTTTTTTATAGTGGTCTTACTGTGGCTGGATAATTTAGCAGAGATGGTACTTTCAAAGAAAATACAGAAATGGTCAGATAATGCAATATTAATTACAGAGATGTTGGAACTATTTAAATCCTTTGCTGATAATTAAGTCCAGAGTGTGTCCTTTATTGTGTGTTGGTTGTTTGACACGCTGGATCAGGCCGAAGTTGTGGAGAGTATCATCTAACGTTTTTGCTTGTCTATCTTGGGGGTTGTTGGTATGGATGTTAAAGTCCCCCACGATGATTAGTTGGTCATAGTCGATACATATTACAGAAAGAAGGTCATTGAAATCATTAAAGAAGTTAGAGTTAAGTTTTGGTGGTTTATATAAACTTAGAAATAACGCTTTGTTAGGCTCGTTTATCTGGGTGGCTAGGTATTCAAAAGAATCAAACGTGCCCAGATTAACCTTTTTAAAGTTCATTGAGTTATGAAAGATGGTGGCTACACCTCCACCTCGTCTGTGTTTCTGTTCTCGCTTAAGAAATTATAATTTGGAGGACTGGATTCTATTAATGAAGTTGTTTCGTTATTTTAATCTAGCCAAGTTTCTGTTTAAAAAAGGGCGTGTAAATTATGCTCAGTGATGAAGTCATTGATAAGAAAAGACTTCCCGGATAGAGATCTAATGTTTAATAAAGCTAACTTAAGTATTGTGATGATGGGCAGCTGAACCTTCTGACAGGTTATCAATTTGAGATTTTGTTTAATATGAGAGCGTGTGATTAACGGTTTATGTTTCCTGCTGCTGATAATCACTGAAATCTTAGACTCCGGGGGTATATAACAAAGTATTGAGATGAACTTTTGTTACTGACGAAATACTGATTTTCCACCATAATTTTCAAATAAATTCTTTAATAATTAGACCATGTGATTTTCTGGATTTTTTTTCCCTCATTTTGTCGGTCATTGTGAAAGTATACCTATGATAAAATTTACAGCCCTCTTTCATCTTTTTAAGTTTAAGTTTTTCTCCTTTTTTCTTTTAATTCGTATTATCAAATGAACATTATGTTGTAATTTTAGTTCAGCTATTTGGCATGATTGCTTGATTTAGCGTCTACAAAAGCACTTTGTATTCCAGTTGTTTCTATCAAAAGTGCTCTTTATATAATGTATCATCAACTAGTTGTGTCAAAACAGACAAAAAAGATGCAAACTTTAGCCATCAGCGAGTCTGAGCATGTAAACATCGTCATTAGAGGCAAGACATAAGTTTACAAAAAACTGTAGCTGTATGAAAGTCAAATATATTGTATGTTCAAAAAGAAATTATAAAGCTGTGTGTGTTTCAGGTGACATATGAAGAGGCAAAGAATTGAAAGTCATTTAGTGACAAGCCTGCAAAAAGGAAAAAAATAGCATAATGCTATAGGGCAGGTTACAGATTTCACCAGTGTCTGTGGGAGTTGCAACAATAATAAACAGTTGTCTGTACAGCAGTATAAGCAGTTACTGCTCACTTTATCACATTCTACTAATGACAGTGCTCATTTCACATACCTCCAACAGAGCTACATGCTAAAGTTCACAGGACAGATTGAACGCAAAAGTCTACAAAAACTCTGATAATATGCTCATAAAATTTCGTCAAATCTCCAAAAGGCTTAGATATTAAATCCCAGATAATATAATTCCGTCAAGTTTCATCCCCACATACTTTCACAACATCAATGTTGACTTTTTATCTTAGTTTACATGTAATGGAGGAGATTGTCAAGACTGGCCTGCAGAACATCTTTTTGGGACTTTCTCTATTTCTAGGTATGTTTGAATGAACTTGAATACGTCGGGGGAGTAAAAATATATTGATTCTGGGCTAAGCTATTACCTGATCACCTTCAAGCCACAGCATACTGGTGCAGTAATTCATGCAAAAGGAGCCTAAATCAAGTAGTGAATGCCTGTCGTGTCCAGTACATGAAATGAGTGCCAACAAAAGGAAGTTTGGTGCAGTTTCAGTTTCCACGATTCAAGACTTAAAACAGGTTATATTTAAAAAATATATTTGCGTTCATGTGAGTCAAATGTCAACCCTCTCTAAGACTCTAACCATACTTAAAGAAATAATCAACCAGGAGACACACCAATGTTCATTTTGAAAGACGTCTACCTAGATCAAGTTAAAGAAAGAAACCTGGAAAGTCTGGATGGTCAACATCAAATAAAACAAAAGCAGTGGAAATTTTTATTTGTCTCAAGCCAACATAAGTCTAATTGTGTCTCCACCAGGTTTAACAATCAGGGTGTGGTGTAACCACTTGTTGCTGTCGATCCTGCGTGAATCAGCTTTAATTGCTGTTGTCTAATTTCATAATTTGGGTTAGCAATGGTAAGTTTGTTTCTGCGTATCACTTTCACATCTCTTGAAATTTCAAAACAAACGAGGAAGTAAGAATTCACAGAGGTGACGCAAGGCAGTTACTGGATCTTTAAGACATGTTAAGTCAGATGGTTATTGTAAAGAGCAAAACGTATGAGCAACAAATAGGGATTTTCTGTTCATATTTCAGCTTTCAGATACTGAATCAAGAAACAGCCTTGACTAATATAATATTTCCTTCCACAAACGCTTACAGCCAAACATACCGCTGTAACACATACTATAATAAACAATAAATTCTTAGATTGTATTTTGATTTCCTTTGGTTACTCATCTAGTTGCCCCAAGACATTGTACTGATTGTGCCTCTGCGTCAAAGTAAGTGAGTAATGCTCACCAAAAACAGAAGCTGAGAAAGAAAAAGAATAAATGAGATAATTCAGTCAAAGCAACAAAGTTAAACAGAGAGTAAACAGTTGTCCTGGGTGATGAAAGAAACTCGTCTATATACTGTTAGATCAGTGGCTCAAAGGTTTAGAAATGCACAGTTAATGCTCTTTGAGGAACCTCCAAGATTTTAGGAGTGCTGCACAGATTTAGTTTTAAACCCTGACCAACCAGTAAGCACAAAAAGCCCTTCCAATTTGGGTCAGATGTTTCAGGTCATTTTGCAAACTCTTGCATCTTAATTTTTGGACTGATTGTTTTAGGAAGTCATGTTCAGAACAAAATAAATTCAAGAACATATAAAGTTGCTGGCATGTATCAAAATGGAAAGGAATCATCAAGAAGCATATTTCAGGGTATCTTTCTACTAGGGGACATTTTTGCAAATCTGCCACCACTTTGAATAAGACCACCAATCATACACCACAGTACCACATTTATTTAGGCTTTGTCGTAGTAAAGCTATCTTGTAATTTCCACTTTACAATTGTGACAAATGTGGAAATGTGACAAAAAAGGAAAAGAGGTAAAGAGCGTGAGTACAGAAGGCCTAAAGGGTCAAACATACATACATTTTATTTCCCCCGTTTTCTCGTGAACATCCCGTTTTCTCGCGCACTGATGTGTACATTATCTGTAATAGCGAGGCATAAGGCTATTTCAGCCTGTGTCAGGCCTTGATTGAAAAGATGTGTGATGTGGTGATCGATATCATCCTGCTCCTCTGACATTGCTACACTGAATGATGTTTCCTGCAGTGAATTAACAGACAATATTGTTTTGTTTTCTTGAGATCTCAAATTAATTATCTTATCACGGGAAAACGGAGGAAAATTATCTCATTATCATGAGAAAACGGAGGAAAATTATCTCGTTATCACGAGAAAACGGGGGAAATAAAATGTATGTATGTATGACCCTTTAGGGCTTCCGTACTGAGGTATTGTAGAAGACGTGTCAAGGAAAGTAGTGGGTAAAGAGCATGAGTAGATATTTTTTAATTTCTTCTTGGTGTATTTTAGTCACAGACATTGTCATTTTCTGACAGTTTTGTTAACAAGGAGGCTTTCTTCTCTCACACACACAATTTCTCATTCTAAGCCAGCGGTTGACACAATCTTTGTGGTTTTATTCACTGAAACTCATCAGTCTGCCGTCGGAGAATAGGTTAAACCAAACCCTAGAATTTAAACAAAACAACAAAACAGGCAAGTCAAGTTTATTTGTATAGCATATTTCAGCAACAGGGCCGTTCAACGTGCTTTACGTGATGAAAAACAAAAAACAAAACAAAAAAACATGAAACATTGCATTGCAGTGGCAAAATAAAGTGATGTAAAGTTGCAATATACAATTAGTTACAGTTCATTTTAATCAAAAGCAGCTCTAATCAAACAGGTTGTTATACTTCTGTTTTTCAGTTTTCTGGAAGTTTGTTCCAGATTAGAGTAGCATAAAAACTAAAATATTCCAGGGATGGCTGCATTACCTGCCTTAGTGTGAGTGATAACAGTTAAGAAGAATAACATGAAGTCAAGTTAAAGAGAACCACATGATGTGCCTCAATGGACCATACAGATATATGTCAGACTGTGGATAATGGACTTCAGCACATCACGAAACGGACAGGCGCTAAAGGGCAGGAGGCAGACGGGGGAGTACTGGTATGGAACGAATTATAAATAACTTTAAAATAAGATGTGATGAATTATGAATATGTTTAAGCGACCAGCTTGTCACAAGAGGTAATAAACTTGTTTGGTCTTTCAATAAACACGACTTGAAAAGGCTCAACAACCTGAGAAAGAAGGCTGGTTCTGTTCTTGGGACAACTGTGGAAAATCTGGAGATGATGGTGCAAAGAAGGGTCTTCATAAAATCAAAAACATTATGGACAACCCTGAGCGTCCTCTTCATGAGACAGTCATACAACAACAGAGCGTCTTCAGTGGGAGGCTTCTTCAGTTTCGCTGCAACACAGACCGCTACAGGAAATCCTTCCTGCCCACAGCCATCATCTATAACAACCTCTTAAAGAATTAATTATATGAGCTACAACATTTAATTTCCCTCTGGGATCAATAAAGTATTTTTGAACAAAGTTTTTTTGAATTGCAGTGAATTAGTTGCACAAAATAAAAAGCATGTGTATCTTTGAGGTTACCTTAAAATCAAGTCTGTCCAACACTCTTCAGTTATCTTGTATGGTAAAAACATGACACACCAAGCAGACAACTTACATTTATTGTGAATATATTTTCACCAGTTATGGTCATCCCCAAAAAATTATCATTTGTAGTGGAAACAGGGGTTTATATGAAAGAATACAACAACTAAACAACGTTAGGGCGGATGCTCCGCTGTTTAAGTGTTTGCAAGATAAAGGCTGACCCAACCAGCCATGGATATCTGACTGCAGGTTTGCATCACTTTTACGAATCTGCTGTAATCGGGGTTTGTAATCCGAGACGGATTTGGAGGGCGGAGGTACCTGTGAGGACACTTTCTTACAACAGCTGTCATGTGAGGACACATGTTCAAACTGACAGGCGCCATGATAACAGTTGGGTTTCTGTCATGGCATCCGCCCAGCTTGAATAGAAGGGTGGCTTCATCACATCTGCTTCACTTTACACACCTTCTTCTGCTGCTCTTTGTACTTGTTTGGCGTCTGCAGTCAAACCGGTGGAGCCGCTTTCGCAGACAAAATTTCCAGCGATGAGACATGTTTGCACCTCGCCTCTGGGAGTTTTCTAGGTTGTTATTTCACCCACTTCCCCCAACAGATGCATTTTATTTCCTCTTTTACATTCAAGTTGTGTCTGGAGGATTTATCACGTTTCACTACAGTTACCATAAATGTGAAGCAAAGACAGTAAATCTTATCCTTATTTTATACTTCTTAGTGTCTCACCAAGGAGTGTTTGTGTTCTAATAATTACCTGAGAAAAAAAACAAGGAAAACTACAAGATGCAGCCTTTTACTTTACTTTACTTTATCCTCCCTTGGCGTTTTTAAAATCCCGCCTAAAAACCTTATTTTTCTCAGGCTTTCAATCCCCAATATAATTTTTAAGCAGCTTTCTTTTTATTTCTTCATTGCTTGGCATATTTTAGGAAAATAACTTTTTATTTATGGTTCTCTCTCAATGTGTCCTATCAATTTTAACTACCCTATTTTATTGGTGGCTTTATTTTAGCTAATTGTTTTTAAACTTGTGTTTGCTTTTCCTATTTTTTTTATTCTAATTTTTCTTTTTCCTTTCTATGTCTTTACCACTACACACCACTTTGGTAAGTTCTAATGCTGTGTTGGAAGTGCTCTATAAATAAATGGATATGGTACTTAGCAGACTAAAGTAAATGTAAAAAATAAAAAGGTTTAAAATGGTTACTGTTACAGAAAACATTAATAAAAACAGTCAGAAATAAAACTGAACATATAAATAAGAATCAACTTGAGTTCAACTAAACCCAAAGTTCATGCTACATATTGCCTAAAGTTGAGTAAAACCAAATAATATTTTATAAAGTATCAGGTGCTTATGAGATTCCTTTTTATGTCACCCATGTCGTCTTAGGAGCTCCTTAATAAACAAAAAGCACAATATTATCCCTTTTTTTACACGTTAAATGACGGTAAAAACAAGCACACTCCGTTTAAACTCAGTGTTAATAAAATCTGACCTCAACGGCCAAAAACACATCTAAAAAAAGGGACAGAGGAGACTTTTATTCTTGATGAAGCTCAGGTCCTTCAAGATGCTTCATATCTTCTGTAAGTCTGTTGTGGAGAGTGTAATCTTGTTGGTCATCATCTGTTGGGGTAGCAGCATCAGAGCCAGGAACTTAAAAAGGCTCCACAACCTGATGAAGAAGGCTGGTTCAGTTCTGGGGACTCTGGAGATGATGATGCAAAGAAGGAATCTTCATAAAATCAAGAACATTATGGACAACCCTGAGCTTCCTCTCCATGAGACTGTTTTAAAACAGTGTCTTCCAATCTGAGGTCTATTTAGAACTGCTGTAATACAGACAGCTACAGGAGATCCTTCCCGCCCACAGCAATCAGCGTTTATTTTCTTTCTAAAATATAAATTAAATCATCCTTAATCCTGGCATCGTAGTGACTTCACTACATTTAGTGTGCTGAAAGTAAAACTGGAGATCCGACATAAATTATGATACATAATTTGTTCATGGTTATCCTGAAAAGGGCGTTGGGACACAGACGGAGAATAAAATGCAACGAAAATTGAATTTAGTTTATGTACTACTGCGTCCCAACTGATTTCAGATCAAGAGCCTCAGCCATGATCATTTTAAATCCTCGAAGTTAACAGTAAATAAACATAACTTATATTTAGATAATTTCAGAACCTCCTGACGAACAGTTCCATTTTTAAAAGCTTTTTATTGCTGAAAATATGTCTTTGCCACTGATGGGATTTACACCCTCAATATTTCCATATAATGAGGAAGCAAAATCACAAAACAGAGAAAAATATCTCACATTTAATAACTCTCTTCATCCTCAAAACACAATCGGGCATAAATTATAAAACAATATTTAAACACTTTTTCAATTTGTGTTTTTTTGTTGTTGACAGAAATAATCAATAATCAGTTTCCCCAAATTTCTGCCTCTCTACTTATGTGACCAAAAGAAAAGAAAAAGTAAGTCAACATAATTACAGACATTCTTCTGAGATATATATATATATATATATATATATATATATATATATATATATATATATATATATATAAAAACACTTGTAAGTACATTCACATAGATTATAATGAAATAAAACCGGAATTCAAAGCATGTGTGGAGAGTGGGCATGGCAACATGTGCAGAGATCAACAGAAAGAACAGATCAGTCTGATGGGATGGAAGCGTGCTTTAGTTGGATAAGATAATTCAGGAATGCACCCTAAAAAGCTTCCAGCAGAGTCACGAAAATATGCCGAAGGCCACGGCGAGTGAGTCGGTGAGTTCCTCCTGAAGCTTCCAGCGCCGCTCTCCGGAGCCACAGAAAAAAAAAAGAAAGCGTCATGGTATGACCTCAGAGAGCGGTGTGTTGATGAAACCCTGGCCAGTAAGTGTGTTGCGACAGGGCAGCTGAGCAAGCAGTTTTTGAAATTTCTCTGATATTTTAAAATACTGCTGTCCTGGATAAAGTGCTTTTATTTTTAACAGAAAATGATTTTTTGTTGTTGGTGGTTTTTCTGCTCAGTTTTCCGAGAAACAGAACAGCAAAACTTCAAAAATAGGATGAAACGTGACTAGATGAGGCCGCTTTATCCCCCTCTACCCCAAACAAGAGAAAGTTATTATTCTTTATGTTCACATGGATTCAAATAGTTGTATCAAAGTTTTAAAACTATACTATTGAACAGTAGATGAAACAAATCAGAGCTTCACAAGCTCAAAAGCTAACTGTACGGTTAGCAAATAGGCATTTCAGGACTGCCCTGGTGTTAATAAATACATTTGGTGTTTCTTCCATGTGTATCATTATCAATAAACACCCCAAATAGGAGTCAGTTATAATTTAAAAAAAAGCCATCATACAAACGCATCTCTAAAACACGAAAAACTATAGTGGACGCGTGGATTTTTGACAGCTTTCTTAAATAGTAAAAATGTAAAGCTTAGCAGCTGAAGTTAACATGAGTACAAAATCACAATATTGTTTGCTTGAGGACGACAAGCTCAGTTACAAAATTATAAAGCTTTCATATTAGACAGAAATTCAAAATTATGAACACGGAGGATGGAAATTATTATTCTCAAACCGGAGCTAGAAAGCAAACAGTTTCACAAGGCACAGAAATCAAAAGCTCACCAGCGGCAAAGTTAAACATTTGGAAGAACCTGGCATAAAAGCTTTACAGATGAGGAACTTGGAATTTGTTGAGCCATGGTTTAATGCCGTTGAATAACAGTATTTTTCTCTCTCTTTGAGACAGTGAAATAAGACAAACGTTGCTGTATGGAAAAAATATAGTCTCATTGGAATCAGACTGATTTTAGACATTGAATTTATGACACTGCATTTTTATCCTGTTCAATTACGTATTTATTTATTTTACTTTAAATTTGCTTGCAAAAATGTGCCTTCAAATGTGGTGACCCAAGCCAAAGCTATCAGCACCAGATGAGTCCAGCGGCTTTTAGCCATTCAAATTATGCTCTTTTGATCACGTGACGCCAGTGCATTGGGCTGGGCTAGATGCACATCTCTTACCGGTTAGCTGCGCTAACCAGCGAACTGTTTGTGATGCGATCAAAGGAACGTAATTTGATTCGTTAAAAGCTGCTTGGACTTGATCTAGTGCTAATTGCTTTGGCTTGGGTCACCAGAAGGTCACTACATTTACAGAAACATTTTATGCAGGTGTGCCATGCTTATCTATTTGAGATTACTTTGGTTAGATAATTTGCCTAAGCTACTCTTAGAAAGTAAACATGTTTTACATTTGTTTTTCTATTTACATTTTATAGTGGGGTTGTTTGGAGTAGTTATGAGAAGTCAGTATTTTACCCACAGTAGACAGCAGTCAGAGTGATCTTAGTTTGGAGAACCTGGGAATTAAAATCGAACCTGAATAGAATCTATAAATACCTAAACTTAACTTTTCAGGCACTTTGAGGCTAAAATAGATATTTTCATAATTCATTACTTCTGCATCAGCCAGTTTCTAAACAGCTTAATGATTCCTTCTGCTGATTCTTTCAGGCTTTTCATGTTTCTGTTCTAGTTCCTACACAGCCAATCACGCAGTAAGAAATTGTGATTGTTAAAGTGAAGACAACTTGTCTTTATAGAGGAAGAAATGTTGGTTAGAAAGACAAACCAGGGCTTAGCTAGTATAGTATTAGCACACTGTGTGCTTGGTTAGCATAGCAACATTGATGTTCGGTTGAGAACGAGCTCATGTAAACATGATAACTCCTGAACTGCTAGAAAGGTTGTGTGCGGGATTTTAGATTGTTTACATTCTCTCTTACATGGGCTCTGTGCTAAGCTGTTAGCATGTTAGTAACAATGCTAGTTTGTGCCTAGTTAGTTAAGCAGTTAGCTCAAAAGTACATGCATTGGCTGCAGTCTTAAAACCACTCTAACGTGGCTTTTAAATCATCTCGGAGATCGAAGCTCAGATGTAGAAATGACGTCACCCCCATGGAGATAACATTTTAGTCGCAAGTTAGAAAACCAGCTGGATTTGCTAACTGCTTTTAGCAAGACAAGCTAATAGTGTATTTCTCTCCCTTTTATGGATTAAAATATAAAAGAACCACGTAAGCAGGTATTTCATTGCATTATATATGCTTCTGATTTATTGATATAAAGTAAAAAGTGCTCATAAACAGATTTGCTAAGGTTGTTTTATTTTTAATTTTTTTTTTTTAAGCCTGGTTTGTTTTTAACCTCTATATGGACCAAAAAGAGATGATAGCAATGCAGTGATTTACTTCAGTTTTAGGATCAGGCAGCAGCATGTATGGCAGATTCGTTTGTACCCAATTTTAAAAAAGTTTTCTGAAACAAACAAAAAACACCGAGTCACTCTCACCAAAGCAGGAAGGCACTACCATATAAGGACGATGACATATGTGTAACAGGATCGGCTGGAAATCTCTCACGGTAATCACAAAATGGATTGTTTTCTTGACAAAAGAAGCACAAAAAAATTGGGAATAATTCAAAATGGATGCGTCGGCTAATTGGGCACACAGGAAAGGATGGAGCAAGATCTTTCACTACAAAGAGCTATGCAGGAAACAACAGTGAGGTAAACAAGTAGGGAAGCCGGATTTCTCTCCTGACCCACTAAAAACAGTATTTCAAGGAAATACTGAGAATATTAATAAGATAGGAGTTTAAAGAGAACAAAAATATAGGGATAATATCACAACAAAGTTCATTTTATGGCTAAGAGAGAAAGCTTGAGTAAACAGCCAGACCATCGAGGAGACTGAGGGTGATCCTTGTTAAAGTAAAAATAAGTAGATAAGAAAATGCTTTATTGTACCGATCTCTCTATGTCGAGCCAAATTGAAGAAAAAAAATCTGGATCAGATCTCGTTTGAGTGTTTGAACGCCTCTTCCAACCACCACAGGCGTATCGTTAGCTTCGAGTGACTTTTTAGGACTGAGTGACATGTAGAAAACTGAAGCTGTACCTCCAAAGTTTGGTTGTCGAGTCTCCTCGGAATAACGTTTAGACCGCTAAATTACTGTGGTGCAGCTAAACCTTTACGAGCAAAAACACAAAACGAGCATGAGATCTTGTCTGGTATGTGGAGAAACGTTGAGACTTGCAGAATGAATGCAGGGCTCCCTCACATAAACTTGTTAGGGTGACAAAGTTGTTTGAAGAAATTAGGCTGCATAGGCAAGAGAGCAGCAACACAGGTCAGATTGGAGTATCTACACAAGTGGTGCTAGTATTTTAGTGCCTTGATTTATTTGGCTTTTGTTATTCCCCACTGCAATTAATCAGAATGGCTCAACCAGAGAGTCTTTGAGTCCCTCTGTAGGATGCAGATTTGTTAGGTTTTCAAGAAATGCCACACAAGACGACCAACACATGAATAACATTCGCTTGAGGTATCTTTTCAGGACAAAATCTTTTGTTGTTGTGAGAAAACAACTGTAGATAGGCTTGTAGAGTTTCAGAGGTTTGTCAAAATAACGTTTAACCAGCTACAATATTGTAGTTATGATTGTGTTTATTAGAGTGGGACCTTTTATCTGCTTCCATTCAATGCGGCAATTTTTACAGTATATAAAGGAGGAGATTTTAGTGATGGTTTATGCATGTCTGTACATATTGGGGTCGCAGTGCTGGTCAAAAGCAGAGAAGAAATGACATCTTCCAAAGAGGTTTTTTGTAATTTGCAACTGTGGTAAACTACATACAGACTAAGCTCACCACAGAATGCTTTTAAATGCCTAGGTAGGGTGTCTGTCTGTTAGGTCTCCAAGATGCTAACATTTGTCCTGTATTTCTCCTCTTGACTGAACAAATAAACCAATAACTCTTCAGTTTATAAACTAAGATTCAAGCTGGAGACTTTAACACGTCTTTTGTCTTGGGTAGACAGTGTGATATGAATTGACCCTCAACAAGTAAAGCATTCCAGTTGAGAAAATTCCATCCATCCATTTTCTTCCGCTTATCCGGGGTCGGGTCGCGGGGGCAGCAGCCTAAGCAAAGAGACCCAGACTTCCCTCTCCCCAGCCACTTGTTCCAGCTCCTCGGGAGGAACCCCAAGGCGCTCCCAGGCCAGCCGAGAAACATATTCCTTCCAGCGTGTCCTGGGCCTTCCCCTGGGCCTCCTCCCGGTGAGACGTGCCTGAAACACCTTACCAGGGAGGCGTCCAGGAGGCATCCTGACCAGATGCCCGAGCCACCTCAACTGACTCCTCTCTATGTGGAGGAGCAGCGGCTCTACTCTGAGCCCCCTCCGGATGACTGAGCTTCTCACCCTATCTCTAAGGGAGAGCCCAGACACTCTGCGGAGGAAACTCATTTCAGCCGCTTGTATCCGTGATCTCGTTCTTTCGGTCACCACCCAGAGTTCGTGACCATAGATGAGGCTAGGAACGTAGATCGACCGGTAAATCGAGAGCTTCGCCTTTCGGCTCAGCTCTCTCTTCACCACGACAGACCGGTAAAGCGCCCGCATAACTGCAGACGCCCCACCAATCCGTCTATCGATCTCCCGCTCCATTTTTCCCTCATTCGTGAACAAGACCCCCAGATACTTAAACTCCTCCACTTGGGGAAGGACCCCATCCCTGACCCGGAGAAGGTACCCCACCCTTTTCCGTCTCAAGACCATGGCCTCGGATTTGGAGGTGCTGATTCTCATCCCAGCCGCTTCACACTCGGCTGCGAACAGCTCCAGCGAAAGCTGTAGATCACGTTCCGATGAAGCCAACAGGACCACATCATCTGCAAAAAGCAGAGACCCGATCCTGAGGCCACCAAAACGGATCCCCTCAACGCCTTGGCTGCGCCTAGAAATCCTGTCCATAAAAGTTAGGAACAGGATCGGTGACAAAGGGCAACCTTGGCGGAGTCCAACTCTCACTGGAAACAAGCCCGACTTACTGCAGGCAATGCGAACCAAACTCTGGCACCGGTCGTACAGGGACCTAACAGCCCGTATCAAGGGGCCCGGTACCCCATACTCCCGGAGCACCCCCCACAGGGCCCCCCGAGGGACACGGTCGAACGCCTTCTCCAAGTCCACAAAACACATGTAGACCAGTTGGGCGAACTCCCACGCACCCTCCAGGACCCTGCTGAGGGTGTAGAGCTGGTCCAGTGTTCCACGGCCAGGACGAAAACCGCATTGTTCCTCCTGGATCCGAGGTTCGACTATCCGTCGGACCCTCCTCTCCAGAACCCCTGAATAGACCTTACATGGGAGGCTCAGAAGTGTGATCCCCCTGTAGTTGGCACACACTCTGTGGTCCCCCTTTTTAAACAGGGGGACCACCACCCCGGTCTGCCAATCCAAGGGAACTGCCTCCGATGTCCACGCAATATTGCAGAGCCGCGTTAAATTCCTTTCACACAAATCTATTTCAGAAAACAATTACACAAATGGGGGTAGCAAACAGTTTCTTCATATAAAATCCAACCAGTTCTTTAGTAATGTGTCTAAACTTTGTGTTTTTCCTGCTGGGGAGCCTGATAGTTACTCATTTAAAAAGTACAGTAAGAAAACTTTCCTGATCCTCACATGTGACACAAAAGCTTTACTAAATGTAAACATATTTAGACACAGGAAGTTTTAAAAACACGACACTTTTCCATTTAACTCGAAAAAAGAGAAATAAGAAAAAGAAAAGTGTTTTGGTTTCAGATCTGGACAGAAGAAGCGCTCAGTAGTTCCTCTTTTAGGACAGAAGGAGGCTGGATTGCTATAACACAACATTCATGAAAAGGATTAAGAGAAACATTTTCAGCTGATTGTCAAGTCTGATTGCGGGAGAAATGTTTATAATTGTATATCACTTAATAGAAAGCTTCAACACTGTCTTAATATGTTAAAACTGACTCAAAAAGAAAAAAAGATAAGGAAATAGCAACCAGGCTGCTATGAGCAGTAAGTGAGGATGCCTTAAATATTTGAAGACAAATGTCTTTATCAGAAAAAACTGAAGTGCACTACAACAAGAATCCTTTAGAAAAATCCTGCGGTTTTACAAGACATCATAGAAAGAAAAAAAAAATCACAAGAAAGGTAATTGTATGAGTTTTATGATTCATTTTCCTCTTAAAATCTCTTTGAAATTACAGTAAAATATAATTGGAGTGTATGCAGTTCAAGTGTTTAAAAAAAAAAAGCACTGATGGTAGAAAAATGTACAGAACAGTTTTACATAAAAGTGACAAAATGTGGCTGATGCCATGGCTGAGTGTTTCAACTTTGTCCTTTGATATAATCATCCCATTTCCCAGTAAAAAAAACAAAAGAAAACCCAAACAATAAATGCAAATAATTGCAACAAAAAAAAAATCCATGAGGCAAAAATAAAATTACACTTGCTGTGCCTCATCGGCAAAAATATATACAAGCATTAAAGTAAATAAATAAAGTCTTTGATTTCTTTAAAGTATTTTCTTAGTCAGAAGGTGATGCAGCATCCCTTTTTTTTGGTTTCTGATCCCACCGAGTGATGGCCATTTTTGGTCACAGACACACAAACGTACACAAAAATCAAAAGAGAAAGATCAAGCCTCTTTCAAAAAGAAAGAGCGCGTTTAAAAAAAGTCTCTCAGGCGAACTCATCTCTGTGAAAACCGGCACCGGATTTATGGGAAAATTGGCCAGAACTCGGCTTTGAAACAGGATAATTAAAAGATTCCACAGAGACGAGAGCAGCCACGGTTAACGTACCCTACACATTTCATTTAACACATTCATTTAATTCATGTTGATTGTCTAAATCAGAATACAAACTGGCTGTCAATCAGCGGTGAATCTCTTCACAACTTCACCATAAAGGCTCTTGGTTATTTGCCGTTTCGACGCGGGAAACAAAAACTCCCGTCGTAACTCCCTCACTACAGAAAAAAAAAAAAAAGTCTTGTGTGTCCGTCTCAAAGAGAGTTCATCAATAAATACTCGACTATAAATCTCTACGGAACATATATTACTTTGAACTCCGCCGACATGCTCGGATCCTCTTTGCCTTCTAGCTGTGTGAATGCTGATGGGAGGAGGAGGAGGAGACTGCTACACATGCTGCGACGCGATTGGTTCACGGCTCCCTTAGTCTCTGAACTGGAAGCGACACGGAAACCCAGGAAGAGGCTGAGCGCCGCGCCGGCGGCACCTCCGAAGGCCGAACGGGATTAAAAAGGGGGGGGGGGGCTTCCTGGACTTCCACAGATGACCACTTGGTGTTTTGTTTGGTTCTATGGTTGTGGCACAATTTCTTTATACTGATGAGCCAAAAACTTGACAAATATCAGCAGAAGTCTACATGACCTACAAACTCTAAAACTATCTGGCCCAACAGCTAAAGGGATGTTTACATGTTTTATTTACGGTGTATCCAAGACGAATTATATTTCTTTTTGAGAATATCACCAACTTCAGCTGCATCCAAATTCAATCCCACATGTTACAGCCTTAAATATAAAATCATTCAATTGAGCTGACATTGATTGCTTAGTTCAGGTTTCTGGGTGTGGTTTGACTTCTCTCTCAGTCTGATTATATTTTAGAGCTACATTATTGAGATAAAACCCTTCGTAGCAAGTATCTTCCACCAAAGTGAACTAGTTGATTACGACAACAAAAAAGTAGTTTTGGCTTGTTACTGTACGTTTGGTGTATATGAATTCTCACATATTTACTTGATATGTGCGCACATGGCTCGTCTCTCTGAGGCTTTTAAAAGGTGTGATTGGTGCCAACAAGCCCCGCCCCTCCCCTCCTCCTCCTCAGCAAACATCCGAGCGCAGTAGTGCATGTGTGCAAACGTAGGGAGAGTGAGGGGAGGAAGGTCCGGGTCAAACGCTGTTTTCCAGCTGGCTGTGGTGGTTCGCCGTGGGCGCCGGCGTCTGCTCGTTCAGGAGGAGGAGCGTCGTCTCGTCAGGGCCGTTCTCCATGGGGGCGGAGTCGGCTCCAAGGTCTGTGATGGTAATCATGGCCGGGGGAGTCTCCTCCTCCGGGTGGGCCGCGTGGTGACCGCTCTCGGGGGACTGAGGCGTGCTGTCCAGACGAGACGCGATTAGGCCGTTCTGGTACTGGGCGCGTGTGACCTGAGGGAATAAAACAGGATTCAGGTTCAGCTTTTTAACTTGGTGAAACTGTTAAAGCAGAACATGTTTATCGTTGCTACTAGGGCCGGGCGATATGGCCTCAAATCTATATTGCGATATAATCTAAAGCGTAACGATATATATTGCATTCTTTTCTTTCTACTGTATTTGTCAAAATGACAACTTAACATTCTCACTTTCCAGATACATCGCAGCAGAACGTCTTGAAAAAAGTTTAGAATGCCTTTTAAAGAACATTTATTTTGCAAAATGCATTTAAAAAAAATATTTTTTTCAAAAAATGCAACAAAAATTCTCAAAAGATATTTTAAATCAATTAAAAGCTAAATGTTTTTTTGTTTTTTTTAAACACAAACTTAAAAAATGTCAGTTTTCCTGGTTAGTTATTTATCAATTTTATATCGGCACAAAAATAAACCTGCACATTAATGTAATTAAAATGCTTCAAGTTCAACAGGATTTTTTTTTCTGCTAAATGGAAAACACCACATTTTAAACTTGCAATATGTACTGTAAAGACGAACGCTGATCAGTATTTATCCTCCTTGATGACAGCTTGATGACATCATCAAAATGCGCAATCGCGGTAGGGCGTTATAGTCAGAATCTCTACCTTTGACTAAATTTATATCATTTCTACCTCATACCTTTTATATCGCCCACTATCCCCTGTGTTCATGTAAATGTTCTCTGCATACATATTTTTGAATCTACTTTAATTTACGCGGTTTTCTCTGAAACCATGTAAACTACAGTATAATAACAAATACTATCAGTTTTCCTTTATACTTTCCACCCAAGCAGTCAGAACTTCTGGCAAATCAAGACGTTTTGGAAGCAAAGCAGGAAAAAATTAAAACTGGTTTAAAACTGCAGGAGATCAAACAAAAGCAGTTCCGGTATTTTCTCACTTTTTATAAGAAAGGCATAATAGTTTGGATCTTTGAGAATCTGCCATGTTTAACAACTAGAAGGCAATTGTTTTCCTCGAACAAAAAGCAGAACTTAGGAGTTGCTACCTGTCGTTCTCAACAATGCTTCACAGTTTTTCATGTCAGATGATCTAAACAGAGGTGTCAAACTCCCGTCCTCGAGGGCCGGTGTCCTGCAACCATTAAATGTGTTCCTGGTCCAACACAGCTCAGTCAAATGAAAAAAGTTGCCTTCTCAGCAGGCAGTTAGGTTCAGTGGGGTTCTGTTGATGACCTAATTATTTAATTCAGGTGTGTTGAAACAGAGACATGTCTAAACGTTGTAGGACACCGTCCCTCGAGGACTGGAGCTGGACACCTGTTGTCTAAAGCATCACCTCACCAGTGACCAAACTGGATCTAGCTGCAAACTAAATGACGAAGATGTCTCCGTAACGGAAACGGTTTGGGTCAAACCTGGGTTGGTTTAATCAAACCAGAGCTGAAACTTACAGCAGTCTGTCTGATCAAACACGTGAGCACGCGAGTTAACTCCCGATGAAGGTCTCTGACCAAAAGCTCGATAAATAAAGCCCTCACAATCGCAGATTGAAGCGTGCGGATTCTGGTCTTTTTGAATACAACATTATTGTTGAAATACACAGTCCTGAAAAAGGGACGTTTCTTTTTTTGCTGAGTTTATTATACTATATTTACTATATTATACTATATATACTATTATATACTATAATACATTATACTATATTATATATTCTTGAGAGTTTAAATGAAGGCAACTGGACTTTTCTCGTTGTCTTGAATACATTTCGTCTCTCATCCAAGAGGCTTCTTCAGTTTTGAAAACTGAATTGGGAGAATCCAATTTATAAGTCTAAGGTTAAGGCTCACAAGAATATCATGTCCTGGATGACTGAGAATCTACACCAACTACAGGTCCTTCTCAAAAAATTAGCATATTGTGATAAAGTTCATTCTTTTCCATAATGTAATGATAAAAATTTAACT
The DNA here is from genome assembly GCA_963556495.2 of Valencia hispanica. NCBI lineage: Eukaryota > Metazoa > Chordata > Actinopteri > Cyprinodontiformes > Valenciidae > Valencia > Valencia hispanica. Next base: position 51,009,956 of record OY747704.1, read on the forward strand.
TTCATATATTTTAGATTCATTGCACACCAACTGAAATATTTTCAGGTCTTTTTATTGTTTTAAAACGGATGATTTTGGCATACAGCTCATGAAAACCCAAAATTCCTATCTCAGAAAATTAGCATATTTCATCCAACCAATAAAAAAAAGTGATTTTAATACAAAAAAAATAAACCTTCAAATAACTATGTTCAGTTATGCACTCAATACTTGGTCGGGAATCCTTTAGCAGAAATGACAACTTCAATGCGGCGTGGCATGGAGGCAATCAGCCTGTGGCACTGCTGAGGGGTTATGGAGGCCCAGGATGCTTCGATAGCGGCCTTAGTCTCATCCAGAGTGTTGGGTCTTGCGTCTCTCAACTTCCTCTTCACAACATTCCACAGATTCTCTATGGGGTTCAGGTCAGGAGAGTTGGCAGGCCAATTGAGCACAGTAATACCATGGTCAGTAAACCATTTACCAGTGGTTCTGGCACTGTGAGCAGGTGCCAGGTCGTGCTGAAAAATGAAATCTTCATCTCCATAAAGCTTTTCAGCAGATGGAAGCATGAAGTGCTCCAAAATCTCCTGATAGCTAGCTGCATTGACCCTGCCCTTGATAAAACACAGTGGACCAACACCAGCAGCTGACATGGCACCCCAGACCGTCACTGACTGTGGGTACTTGACACTGGACTTCAGGCATTTTGGCATTTCCTTCTCCCCAGTCTTCCTCCAGACTCTGGCACCTTGATTTCCGAATGACGTGCAAAATTTGCTTTCATCCGAAAAAAGTACTTTGGACCACTGAGCAACAGTCCAGTGCTGCTTCTCTGTAGCCCAGGTCAGGCGCTTCTGCCGCTGTTTCTGGTTCAAAAGTGGCTTGACCTGGGGAATGCTGCACCTGTAGCCCATTTCCTGCACACGCCTGTGCACGGTGGCTCTGGATGTTTCTATTCCAGACTCAGTCCACTGCTTCCGCAGGTCCCCCAAGGTCTGGAATCGGTCCTTCTCCACAATCTTCCTCAGGGTCCGGTCACCTCTTCTCGTTGTGCAGCGTTTTCTGCCACACTTTTTCCTTCCCACAGACTTCCCACTGAGGTGCCTTGATACAGCACTCTGGGAACAGCCTATTCGTTCAGAAATGTCTTTCTGTGTCTTACCCTCTTGCTTGAGGGTGTCAATGATGGCCTTCTGGGCAGCAGTCAGGTCGGCAGTCTTACCCATGATTGCGGTTTTGAGTAATGAACCAGGGTGGGAGTTTTTAAAAGCCTCAGGAATCTTTTGCAGGTGTTTAGAGTTAATTAGTTGATTCAGATTATTAGGTTATTAGCTCGTTTAGAGAACCTTTTCATGATATGCAAATTTTTTGAGATAGGAATTTTGGGTTTTCATGAGCTGTATGCCAAATCATCAGTTTTAAAACAATAAAAAGACCTGAAAATATTTCAGTTGGTGTGCAATGAATCTAAAATATATGAAAGTTTAATTTTTATCATTACATTATGGAAAAGAATGAACTTTATCACAATATGCGAATTTTTTGAGAAGGACCTGTATATTATACACTATATTATACTATATTATACTATTTTATACACTATATTATACTATTTTATACACTATATTATACACTATGATACACTATATTATACACTATATTATACATTATACTATTTTATACACTATATAATACACTATACTATATACTATATTATACATTATACTATTTTATACACTATATAATACACTATACTATATTATACACTATATTATACATTATACTATTTTATACACTATATAATACACTATACTATATTATACACTATATTATACATTATACTATTTTATACACTATATAATACACTATACTATATAATACACAATATTATACACCATACTATATTATACACTATATGATACACTATATTATACACTATATAATACACTATACTATATTATACACTATATGATACATTATGATACACTATATTATACACTATACTATATTATACACTATATAATACACTATACTATATTATACACTATATGATACACTATACTATATTATACACTATATGATACATTATGATACACTATATTATACACTATATAATACACTATACTATATTATACACTATATAATACACTATACTATATTATACACTATATTATACATTATACTATTTTATACACTATATAATACACTATACTATATAATACACAATATTATACACCATACTATATTATACACTATATGATACACTATATTATACACTATATAATACACTATACTATATTATACACTATATGATACATTATGATACACTATATTATACACTATACTATATTATACACTATATAATACACTATACTATATTATACACTATATGATACACTATACTATATTATACACTATATGATACATTATGATACACTATATTATACACTATATAATACACTATACTATATTATACACTATATGATACATTATGATACACTATATTATACACTATACTATATTATACACTATATAATACACTATACTATATTATACACTATATAATACACTATACTATATTATACACTATATGATACACTATACTATATTATACACTATATGATACATTATTATACACTATATTATACACTATATAATACACTATACTATATTATACACTATATGATACATTATGATACACTATATTATACACTATACTATATTATACACTATATGATACATTATGATACACTATATTATACACTATACTATATTATACACTATATGATACATTATGATACACTATATTATACACTATACTATATTATACACTATATGATACACTATGATACACTATATTATACACTATACTATATTATACATTATGATACACTATATTATACACTATATAATACACTATACTATATTATACACTATATGATACATTATGATACACTATATTATACACTATACTATATTATACACTATATGATACATTATGATACACTATATTATACACTATACTATATTATACACTATATGATACATTATGATACACTATATTATACACTATACTATATGATACACTAAACTATATGATACACTATACTATACACTATATTGTACACTATACTATATAATACACTATATTATACACTATACTATACACTATATCGTACACTATACTATATTATACACTATACTATACTATACACTATATCATACACTATACTATATTATACACTATACTATATTATACACTATATTATACACTATATTATACACTATATTATACACTATATTATACACTATACTATATTATACACTATATTATACACTATATTATACACTATATTATACACTATACTATATTATACACTATATTATACACTATACTATATTATACACTATATTATATTATACACTATATTATACACTATACTATATTATACACTATATTATACACTATACTATATTATACACTATATTATACACTATATTATACATTATACTATATTATACACTATACTATATTATACACTATACTATATTATACACTATATTATACATTATATTATACATTATACTATATTATACACTATATTATACACTATATTATACACTATATTATACACTATACTATATTATACACTATATTATACACTATATTGTACAATATACTATATTATACACTATATTATACACTATATTATACATTATACTATATTACACACTATATTATACACTATACTATATTATACACTATACTATACTATATTATACATTATACTATATTATACACTATATTATACATTATACACTATATTATACATTATACCATATTATACACTATATTGTACAATATACTATATTATAGGGATGTAAGAAAATATCGATACACCGATATATCACAATATTTTATTTCCCGATTTTGTATCGATATTCAAAAAAAAAAACTTTGTTTTTCTCTTTAAGGATTTGAATGGAACCATTAATGATGACAGTCATTTTTGTAGTAAAATTAAAAGTATGACTGGTAGTTTGTGGCTGTTTTCACCTTCTTCGTTCCAGTAGATCAACTGGATCTAGTAATAAAACTGGATGTGTTAAAGTATGAAACAGGTTGGAGTGTTTAGAATGCTGTGACAGTTTTCCTACTGTTAAATTCAGTTTTAAAAATCACAATATATCGTCTTACTCATAGCATCTTCTCCCCTGTATCGTGATACATATCGTATCGCCAGTTTTTTGCCAATACACATCCCTACTATATTATACACTATATTATACTATACACTATACATTATACTATATTATACCATACTATACTACATTATACTATGTTATATACTATATTATACTATATTATATTATATACTAGGGTTATATTAGATACTATATTAGATTAGATTAATGGATGGATGGGTATCTCCCACATAGCTACAGCTTCAGGCTTTTTTGTTTTCCACAGTTCTATTGTAATTTCCTCAGCTGTGAACCCTCTAACCCACCTTGACAAACTGCAGGTCTGTGAGGGCCCTGACATTGAAGTCGGGTATGTACTGCTGCAAAGAGACGCCGCTGTTGAGCTGGTTGTTGCTCCCGCTCACGGCCAGAGAGTCGGTCCGGTCGGTTCCACTCAGGGAGGCCGTCCGGTTTAACCCGCCTAGGTGGGACGGTGAGCGAAACTCTGCAGACACAAACAATGTAAAACAGTTAGATCAGCTCCTGGTGGAGATTTAAAAGGCTTAAGCGGTTATCTCTGATCCGGCCGTCCTGCAAACACACTTTAAAAAACATACAAGTCAAACTCATGGTTCTAAAATGCGATGCAGGTTAGAAGTGATGGCACGAATGACAAATTAGGAACAAACATGTGATGAATGCAGAAAACTGCAAAACGATAAATGGATCAGGATGACGGGGTTAAGTGGAAGCAAGCGTTCAGTTATTAACTCATACTAGATGCCACGAGACTTGTACACAAACACAGTCAGTGACACACACAAGATTTTCCAACCAACAGTGACTCAACATGTGTTAATCACAATATCTGATATCGGCCAGACGTCACAATTACTTCATATATTCTCTAAATTGAACAAAGATTAAAGCTCTGGGGATTTTTAATTATCTGACCCCAGGATAGGATTTATCTGGGTTAAGACTCATTAACACAACGATAAATTACACAAACCAAATAAAAATTACTACAAATTGTGAAATGATTGCATCGGACAGAAGAGATTTTATAAATATTCCATAACACTTTCATTTTATAGATAATCAACTGATTAAATAAATGTTTGATTCTTAAAAAATGTAAGAACAATGGCCACTGGACTCCTGGTGAAGAAATGTAAAAAAATAAAAATAAACATAAAATACATTCATTTTTAATTCAGTTGAATATTTTAACACAAAAATAATCAGAAAAATTCAGCCCTTAATTTAAAAAAAGGAAGAAATTCTTCAGTGGGGAAAAAAATCTGGTGTGAAGAAATCATAAAAACGTTGATGGCACAACTACTGGCACTCTCTAATTTATCACTCTAACCAACAGGACGGTACTTTGTCTTCTTTTCACATTTCACAAGGAGAGGAGTCTTTCACAGTTCCTCTTTGCACAATCCCCTCTCTAGTCTAGATCATCTTGTTCCTCTCTCATGCACGCTAAGCTAGCCCCACAGATTCTCTACAGGATTCAGATCTGCTAGCAGAGAAGGTCGTGGAAGAGTCTGTCCTGGTATCAAGGATCTCAGTTTCCTGCCAGAAGCCATCAGAATTTTTCTTTGTTTAAAGTGTCCCCGCACTTTAAAGAGCTTTTGATTGTCTGCACTCTAATGAGGCTCCGAGGCGCTTTGAACAAACAAGCCCACAGCATAACAGATCCTCCACCATACATAAAAGTGGGTCTGATCCATTCATTTCTAATCTTAGTCTCAGCTGACAAAAGTAAAAGTTCTAGTAGAACTAAGCAATTAAAAGCCTTCGGTTGATCCAAAATGCGGCAGCAAGAGTTCTGATGAATATTAAAGAGAGAGATCACATTTCTCCTGTTTTAGCTTCCCTTCATTGGCTCCCTGTTAAATCCAGAATAGAATTTAAGATCCTTCTTCTTACATACAAAGCCCTTAATAATCAAGCTCCATCATACATCAGAGATCTAATTGTTCCATAGGTTACCAACAGAGCCCTTCGCTCTCAGACTGCAGGTTTACTGCTGGTTCCTAAGATTTCTAAAAGTAGAATGGGAGGCAGATCTTTTAGTTATCAGGCTCCTCTCCTGTGGAACCAGCTCCCAGCTTTAGTCCGTGAGGCAGACACTCTATTTACTTTTAAAACCGGGCTTAAAGCTTTCCTGTAAGATAGAGTGGCATAGCTCATCCTGAGCTATCTCTGTAGTTATGCTGCTATAGGCTTAGACTGCTGGAGGACAGACTGACCACTGTTCTTCACTCTGCTACTTTTGTCTTCTACTACTCTCCAGTTGCAATCTTTTGTCGTTATTTCAAATGTTAACTTTAAGTTTTCTCAGTGTTTTTCTCTCCACAGAAGCTACAGCTGGTCTGGCTCTCTGCTCTGATGTGATGCCTTGTTGGACGGGGGCATCGGCTGGGATGATGCTCCTAGTATCTCAACGTTCTTCCTCTCCTGTTATCAACTTTTTTACCTTTTTTTAACGTAGAAAGTACTCCTACTTTAGTTCTTCTGTTGCATCTGCTCTGTCTTCTCGAACTCCCAGTTGGTTGTGAAAGATGTCCACTGGTACCGAGTCAGGTTCTGCTGGAGGTTTCTTCCTGTTAAAAGGGGAGTTTTTCCTCTCCACAGTCGCTACATGCTTGCTCAGAATTAGGGATTGCTGTGAAGTCAACGACAACGCAGGCGACTGTCTACTGTCGCTACATGTTGGTTCAGGAGGAGTGAATGATGCAGGTCAATGACTTGACACAATCAGCTGGGTTTCCTTGGAAAACTTTCCATCTGATTGGAATGTACATATGATTGAATTGAAATTACATGATTTGTAAAGTGCCTTGAGATGGCATGTGTTGTGAACTGGCGCTATATAAATGAATTGAATTCATAGCTGTTCAGTTTCTATTTCACAGTGAATGATGCTGGTAACCCTAAACAACTTCCCTTATGATCCACCTCCACTCAAAGCTCTAACCGCAGTGACACTCATCTGTGTGCTTATGTCATCCAAGCAAACTCATTCTAAATGCATCACACACACTTCACACGCAAGGCCGTTCGCCACAAGTGCATCATTATTATTACCAGTTGTAGTGAGTCGTCCAGCAGAGGGCCTCAGTGAGTCATAGGACACTGTTTTACCTGGACACGTCAACTGTGTTAGGTTTTTCAGGAATTAATCAGGACAGTACATCCTGGTCGTCTACAGCTAGTTTTACAGTTAGTGGTTAGATGTGACTACATTAGCAAACTAGGTTTATTTTTGTTAATCCAATAGGAGACTTTTCTCTGGTTAAAGCCAGGGGACTCACCTCTAACCCAAAGTAATGGGATGAACATCTGTGTTTATTAGGAAATATTACAAATCTCTCTATTTAGCCCATTTAAATTAACCTCAATTATAAGGCAGCATCAAGAGCAATAGTGACAAAAATCACCATGAATTATTTTCTTTTTTTTAAATAATGGTGTGTTTTGTTATTTTGTTGGCATTCATATTTCATTTGTGCGGTTTTCCATTCATGCTCTCACTAACTGTAAATAATCTGTTCCTGTTTATTAGGCACAAATATAAACATGTAATGAGACACTTCACACCTTAAAACAAAAGCCCTGCTCGGTTGTACAGTTCTTCTTAATCTGAGTAAGCTGCTAAAAGTATTTACTATACAGTATTTTTGAAATTTCACTACACAGTATTTTCTAATGATTCAAAAGTTGTAAATTAAGATGTATTTTCATTTAAAAAAAAAAAATTTTTACTAACTGTATATCTTCTTATTCTTCCTGTGTAAATCTACTTTGCGCCTGAATTTCCCCACTGAGGGAGAATTAAAAAAACTGTTTCTATTCTATTTTTTCAAATTTTCTTGAAAAGGTTTAAAAATACTCAAACTTTTTTTTCTTCCAAACTTATCTTTGAGTCAGGACATATATTTTCTATTTGGAAAAACAACCAATTTTTTTTTTAAAGACCACTTTAACTTTAAAGGAATGGGTTAATTAGACTGCAGTTTTATGAGATCTTTAAATACAAAATAAAAAAGTATTGGTTGTTTATCATTTACTTGTAAATGTATTTATTTATGTCTATTAACTTATTAATAACTTAATATTTAAGTACTTTTCTTATTTATTAATTACTATTTTATTATAATTATTAATTTTTTATTAGAATTCCTAATTTTCGTTCAGATTTTTTCTAACTGCCTTACACAATTGGTTGCTTTTTCCTTATTTTAAAGAATACTGTAAAAAATAAATACATTTTACAGTTAAGACCGAGACATTTCAGGATAATCTGTAGCGTCTTTAAGAACAACTAAAACTGTACTATCTGAAATAGTGCATTAAAAATTCTGGCTATAAGAGATTTAATAAGAAGCCATAGGGCCTAAAAATATAATCAAAAATTTTTTCACACCAAATCCGATTTTAATCGATTTTTTTCTTTCTCCCTTTACTTTCTTAAACAGGAATAACAAATGACAGAATCTATTTTTTGAAGCTCTTATTTTAATATCTCCTTTGGGAGTCTACGTGAATTTAAAGTTGTTTGCAAAGTTGGTAGCACATACCTGGCGTCCGAAGTTTTCAGTAGGTAAATAAAGCCGGGCTTTTCCACTGTATAAACAGGCACCATATCTTTGGCAATATAAATTGTGATGGCATCTGTGATTGCTTTCCACTGGACACCCGTCTTATCATATCAATGATTATCAATGATTCCCCTATGGTGGCTTGTCTTTTGGCGTTTTGTGAGCTGCTGCTTGCTTGAGCATCTCGTAGAGAGCAGCACTTCTCCCACTCGACGGAGTGCCTCAGTTTCAGGTGTGGAAACAAATTCGTCATACTCCCACCTTTGGTAGCAACAGCCTTCAAACAGATTTTGCAGCGTGCTGTTTGCTGCCCTAAGTCTGAAGTGGCAAAAACAAACCAGTTCCATATAATTTTAGAGACTGTCCCTTTTTTGGGAACAAGCTCCTCTTTGCTAGTTGCCATTTTGACGTCTATGCGTTGCGAGAGACGGACTGGCTGACCTTGCTCCAAACTACGGAAGCCCAAGAGAGCATCTTCTCAGGTGAAGAGAAGATTTTTGGGAAAATCTCGATTTTCGATGTTATGTATTAGAAAAACTTTTTGCATGTGATTTTGGTCATTTACAACCCATTTGATGCTAAAACCTGCTGAAAAATCTCCAACTGGATCTCTTAAAATTACAGAGTCAATGGTAACAGCAAACTAGTTGCTGTTTGAGTTAATACTTTGAAACTATTGGAGTAGGGACCCAATTCCAAACAAGAACACTTAAACTAACATGCCTCCCTAATAATCACAACATTTAAGTGGGAATACATTTGGAACTGGGTGCAGCTTTAAAGATGATGACTAGATCCTACTGCAGAAGTCCTCAAAGTATCTAAACCTCTATAGGGGTTAAGCTATATTTGAAAGTGAAAAAAGACGGCAAGAAAGCATAAATGAAACATGAGCTACATGTTGAGGGCTTCATGCTTCATTCGTAGAGCAGATTTCAGTCAAGCGGTAGAAGAGTTCGAAGCTAAAAGGATGCATTTAGAAGCGACTCTACGGCTTTATTCCTTGAGGTGAATCAAATCCCATCTGGGTCTCATCACGTCGTCCCAAAGTCTGAGAGAAAGGCTGACATTTTGGCAAACACCTTGACCAACAACCTTATATATATATATACAGTTGTGTGTGAAAGTCAGGGCACCCCTTTAAAAACAGCATATTTTATATATTTAAAAATGTATATTCATATTTACTGTCTCTCTGGTATATGGGAAAAAAAGACAATATTGTCAGGAAACATTAATGCATAGTTACATTTTATTTTATAAATTGAACAAAATTACAAAAATTAAAAACATAATTTTGGCATGTGCAAAAGTCGGGGCACCCTACAGCATCAGTACCTTCAGTACTTAGTAACACCCCCTCTGGCAGATATCACAGCTTGTAAACGCTTTTTATAGCCAACAACAAGTTTCTGGATTCTATTATTTGGGATTTTTCCCCATTCTTCCTTGCAAAAGGCTTCCAGTTCTGCAATATTCTTAGGACGTCTTGCATGCACAGCTCTTTTAAGATCTACCCACAGATTTTCGATGATGTTTAAGTCGGGAGACTGTGAAGGCCATTCCAAAACCTTCAGCTTGCGTTTCTTGAGGTAGTCCATGGTGGATTTGGAGGTATGTTTAGGATCATTATCCTGTTGTAGAAGCCATCCTCTTTTCAGCTTTAGCTTTTTTACAGATGCTGTGATATTTGCCTCCAGAATTTGCTGGTATTTAATTGAATCCATTCTTCCCTCCACCCGAGCAATGTTTCCTGTCCCACTGGCTGCAACACAACCCCAAAGCATGATGGATCCACCCCCATATTTAACAGTTGGCAAGGTGTTCTTTTCATGAAATGCTGCTCCTTTTTTTCTCCAAACATACCTTTGCTTATTGTGGCCAAAGAGTTCTATTTTAACTTCATCAGTCCACAGCACTTGTTTCCAAAAGTCATCAGGCTTCTGTAGATGTTCTGTTGCATATTTTTGACGTTGTATTTTATGATGAGGTCGTAGATAAGGTTTTTTTCTGCAGACTCTTCCATGAAGGTCTTGTTTGTGCAAGTATCGGCGCACAGTGGAAGGGTGCACCACCACTCCTGAGTCTGCTAAATCTTCCTGGAGGTCTTTTGAAGTCAAATGTGGGTTTTGGTTTACCTTTCTGATCAGACTACGAGCTGTTCTCTCCGAGAGTGTCCTTGGTCTTCCAGATCTCTTCTTGACCTCCACAGTTCCCCTCACCTGCCATCTCTTAATTATGCCTCGCACTGTGGAAACTGCAAGCTGAAAACGCTTTGCTATCTTCTTGTAGCCCTCCCCGGGATTGTGGGCATCAATTACTTTCATTTTTTCTGTCTTACACAGCTTCTTAGAGGAACCCATGGTTGCTGAGTGTTTGTACAAGGTTTGTGGAGTCGCCGTATTTAAGAAACCCTCAAATTGGCACCAGCTGGCACTCCCTAATGACAATTGTTGACACATGCTTCAGGACCAATGAGCTGGTAGAGGTCTGAGCTTGTAAAAAGAATCTGAAACTTTGAAACTCTCAGGGTGCCCCAACTTTTGCACATGCCAAAATTATGTTTTTAATTTTTGTAATTTTGTTCAATTTATAAAATAAAATGTAACTATGCATTAATGTTTCCTGACAATATTGTCTTTTTTTCCCATATACCAGAGAGACAGTAAATATGAATATACATTTTTAAATATATAAAATATGCTGTTTTTAAAGGGGTGCCCTGACTTTCGCACACAACTGTATATATATATATAGAGAGAGAGATAGATAGAGATAGATAGAAAGATAGACAGCTATAGTAGCAATGTACTGTGTGGTTTTGTTTGCAACAGATATTGTATAAGACGCAGACTTATTCTCATACCTCTCAGATATCCGCTTTCTAAAAATCGTTTTCTCACACCTTTATGGAGGACTTCAGAAAGACTCTTCTTCAGGGTTTTCTACCAAAGCGTTTCTGGTGCTTATTGAGATTTTTATGGAGGATTGTAGTGTGTGGGGGCAGTCTAACTACACTAAAGCGGTTTTAAAAAATTATGCAGAATTGATAAATGTTGTATTGTGAGATGGCGCTCTTGGGTTTGTCCATCGTCTCTGAGCATTGATAATATGTTGGAACGTCCACTCCTGGGAAGATTGGCCAATCGTCTCCCATGTTTCCTAACTAATATTTCTCACTGTAGAATGATGGACTTTAGATTCCTTGGACATGACCATCACAGATTGATGCGCAGTACTGACTCCTGATTGCTGACATCATCCTAAGACCCACCTGTAAGCTCAAGCTGAGCGAAATCTCAAAATATCAGGTTCCGTCAAAAAGCTAACGCCGATAAATTGATGCATTTGATCGATTCCAATATTCTTAAGAGCGATGATGCCGTAAATGTGACTTATTTTCCACACTGGTTTAGTTTAAAAAAAAATTTGTTTAATTTCATCTTGATTCGGAAACCATAAAACGTAAGGAGGCTCTTCTTTCTTTTGACCCATAATGCTTTGGTTTGGCCAGCTAATTAATTGTTTGCCAAAATGTAACTTAAAGATCAAACCTATAATCAGTCACACGAATGCTAGAGCAGGAGCTGTGGGTTAAAACTTGACATAATCAGGCAAAAAGAAGTGACTAACTTTGTTTTAAACAAACATAATCAGCTTTTTCTACCTACTTTCTACCCTGTGATTTCCCCAACGAGCAAATCTAAGGCTCACCCACCCAACCAAAGCCGCCCCCACCCGCCTGCGCTCGGTGTTAAGGCGACCCAGACATGCCGGCTTTTACCTGGTAACCGAGAGAACAGAGAAAACCTCTTAAAGGAGAGGAGGCGAGGACGAGGTGCGGCCACTGAGAGGACAGGGTGGGGGGGCGACGGGACAGAGGGAGGATGAAAGGGACGGTCAGTGACAAACAGGGAGACAGATCTGCTCACAGCCAGGGAGAAGACGTGCAAAACCATGGAGACACTCTGATGATCTCACAGAAACCCTGTCAGACCTCACTGTACAGGGGGGGTGCAGTTTTATGGCGTGACGATGCTGCTGTTGCAGAGCTGTCCTTAAGAAGTTTGAACAAAGGTTGGTTGAAAATGCTAAAGAGGGAAGGAAGGTTATAAAACAAGAACTAAAATCATGCTTCGTTTTTTCTGTGTTTCCTTTTTCATTATTAAAAGGTCCTGAATTAAAAAAAAAAAGAGAGAATAACGAAGCATTAAAGGAAAAATATTTAATTCAGTTTATTTATATGGCACCAATTCACAACACAAGGCACTTCACATGAAAAGTAATTTCTATTTAACCGTACAAACATTCCAGTTAATCCTTCAATTCATTATTCCAATCAGTTCAAATGTTTTCTATCGAAGGCAGATTGCAAAAATATGGAAGTGAGGAAATCAGACATTAATCCCTTTAAATTTAAGTGGTCAGATGCTTGATTCCCCCCCCAACTACTTCCAATAATGCATATTAATTCACTTCCCCTCTCTGTGGTCATTAAGTTATGCACACTGGGCCTATAATCAACAAAATCTGACTGGATCGCATTGAAATTTGGATCAAACTGGACTGTACGCAATTGGATCTGAATCTGGATATAAGATGGTAATGTACAGGAATAAATGGGACTGATTTGAACTGGATTAGCATCTATACCAAGAACTGGACCGTAAAGATGAACTATATTTGTGACCTGGCGCCATCTAAATAAACCTAATGGAACTGAATTAAATTCAGTGTTCAAATCAAATCATTGCCACCTTAATGTCACGGTCAAACAAATACGTAAAAGCTGAAAGGATGCTTGACTTTTGTATATTGTTTTAAACTTTAAACTTGTTTTAAACATTTATCAAAAACAAACAAACAGGCCCACATTAGGAGATCAATCTGCAAATCATCAATTAACATCTCTTTTAGGGATTCCCGTAAAAAGTTAACATATCAGTTTCCATTTGAAACAGATCTACTAGAAGCAAAGTTACAAAACGATCAACGACAAACAGTAGACAAGATTATCTAATTGTTATAAGGGGTGTAATGGTACACCGAAGCTGAAATTCATGGTTTTCTGTATATTTAAATCAGGGAGGAAACAAAAATGCATATATACACTTTTTTTTTTTTTTACTGAAATCTACGAAAGGATTTTTTTTTAATTCATCAATGACTTATTTTTCATTACATTTTTGCATTTGAAAGTAGCCATTAAAGAGCTAGCCAGACATTCTGTTTGAATTTGTAATTTATTAAAATTATTTTACGACAATTAAATTTGAAAATGGTTAGCAAGGGTTTAGACTGTGCCCATATTTAATAGCAAAAAAAGTTTAAGGATTTAAACACAGACTCTCATCAGGTGCCAGTTGCTATAGAATCCTAGAATTGCGCTGCTCTGGGTGGCTGCATGTTGGAGTGGCTCTGTTGGCTACATATTAAGTTTTGGTTTTTTGTACACTGGTTCCTCATTTTTCTCAAAGAAGATTGCATTTTTTTTACCTGTATACTTTCTAGTTTTTGGTGCTGTGAAGCTGGAAGGATTTTTGCTGTAAATTCTTCCCTTTTTGACAATTTGTTATGATGCGTAACCATGGCAACAATGTGGTTTACAGCCGGATGCAGCCGATTAACATCGCAAAAGCTGAAATAATACCTCAACTGAAGCCACAAATCCCTGATGAGTTGATAAGGAGGAGACGTGGATGCAGAGCAGGAGCGAAAAGGAGACGGAGAAAGAGGAAGTTCAAGCCATCTCTTCCATCGATCATGATGGGCAACGTAAGATCATTGGCTAACAAGATGGATGAACTCCAAGCCCTTACAAGAACTCAGACAGAGTACCGTGAATGCAGTGTTATGTGTTTTACTGAGACGTGGCTGCTAGATCATATCCCCGACTACAACGTCTCTCTGCCAGGCTTCCTGACTGTACGAGCAGACAGAGATCTGAAAACGAGCAGGAAAAGAAAAGGAGGTGGAGTAGCAGTGCTTGTCAACAACATATGGTGTCATCCAGGACATGTTACTGTGAAGTGTCGTCTCTGCAGCCCAGATGTCGAACTCTTGGCATTGAGTTTTCGTCCATATTATTTACCAAGAGAGTTCACCAGTGTAATTTTGGCAGTTGTTTACATTCCACCTTCAGCCGTTGCCGACACTGCATGTGATGTCATCAGTTCCGTTGTTGCTAAGCTACAGACACAGCACCCCAATGCATTTGTGGCAATATCTGGTGATTTTAATCATGCCTCGCTCTCTACTACACTTCCAACATTTCAACAGTTTGTCAGCTGCTCTACAAGAGAAAACAGGACCTTGGATTTGTTTTATGCAAATGTAAAGGATTCATACACGTCCAAACCAAGACCTCCTCTGGGACAATCAGATCACAATCTTGTTTTTCTCTGTTCAGAATATGAGGAGTATACAGAAGCAACTTACGGTCAAGATCAGAGACAGCAAGGAGGCATACAGGAAGAAGCTGGAGAACAAACTACAGAGGAACAATATCAGAGATGTCTGGTCAGGAATGAGAAAGATCACAGGCTTTAAGGACAGGAAGGATTGGATAGATGGAAGTCTGGACAGAGCCAATGAACTGAACATATTCTTCAACAGGTTCAGTTCAGGAACTATCTCAGCATCCCCCTCTCCTGTTCCCAGCCAAACAGACATCCCACTCTCCTCTGATCAACAGCTTTCCTGTAACACCTCGGATGTTTTATCCTTCACCTCAGCCATGGACTCTTCTAATTCCACAAGTTTGACTTCAACCAAGTCAGGAAATGCTGCTACCCCCTTTGCCTCCTCCTCCCACTTGTCTGTCTCCAAAAGTCAGGTGAAGAGGCAGCTAGAGAAACTGAACCGGAACAAGGCTGCAGGTCCAGATGGTGTCAGCCCCAGAGTCCTGAAGGCCTGTGCAGAGCAGCTCTGTGGGATTCTGCAGCACCTCTTCAACCTTAGCCTAACTCAGGAGAAGGTCCCAGTGTTGTGGACGACATCTTGCCTTGTTCCAGTACCCAAAAGAACTCACCCATCAGTCATCAATGACTATAGACCCGTTGCCCTGACATCCCACATCATGAAGGTCCTGGAGAGACTCCTGTTGGCACCCCTGAGTAAGCAAACAAGAACGTATCAGGACCCACTGCAGTTTGCTTATCGCTGTGGAGTTGGAGTTGAAGATGCCATCATCCACCTACTTCAACCAACCCACTGTCATCTGGACAAAGCAGGCAGCACTGTGAGGATCATGTTCTTTGATTTCTCCAGTGCATTTAACACAATTCAGCCTGATTTGCTTTGTCAGAAACTTCTGACCACAATTTGTGAGACTGAAGAATTGTGTGTCAAACCAGGTGGTCAGCAGCACAGGAGCACCACAGGGGACTGTAGTCTCACCATTCCTTTTCACTCTGTACACCTCAGACTTCCAGTACAAATCAGAGACCTGTCATCTGCAGAAATACTCAGATGACTCTGCAATTGTCGGGTGTATCAGAGATGGACAAGAAGCTGAATACAGAGAGCTGGTGGACCGCTTTGTGACATGGTGTGGAAACAATCGTCTCACCTTGAATGTGAACAAAACAAAGGAGATGATTGTAAATTTCAGAAGAAACAGGGATAAGTCAAAAACTGTTTCCATCATGGGAGAAGAAGTGGAGGTGGTTGAGGAGTATAAATACCTCGGAGTTCACCTGGACAACAGACTGGACTGGAGGCGCAACAGTGAAACAGTCTACAAGAAGGGACAGAGCAGACTGTACTTCTTGAGGAAGCTTAGGTCCTTCAAGGTTTGCAGCAAGATGCTGGAGATCTTCTACAAGTCTGTTGTGGAGAATGTAATCTCTTCAGCCGTCATCTGTTGGGGTAGCAGCGTCAGAGCCAGGGATTTAAAAAGGCTAAACAACCTGATAAAGAAGGCTGGTTCTGTTCTTGGGACAACAGTGGAAAATCTGGAGATGATGGTGCAAAGAAGGGTCTTCATAAAATCAAAAAAATTATGGACAACCCTAGCATCCTCTTCATGAGACAGTCATACAACAACAGAGAGTCTTCAGTTGGAGGCTTCTTCAGTTTTGCTGCAATACAGACCGCTACAGGAAATCCTTCCTGCCCACAGCCATCATCATCTACAACAACTCCTTAAAGAATTAATCATATGAACTATACCAACACTTAATTTTCCTCTGGGATCAATAAAGTATTTTTGAATTTGAATTGAATTGAATTTGAATCCCATGCTAGTTTAATGTTACGTGCAGCTGGATTTGGACTTTAAGCTATTTATCTCTGCACCAGTATTATGTTTACATTCATCTGAAATTTGTTTCTTGTAAATAATTAAGTCCAGAGTTCAGCAAGATAATGTAATTTATTGCTGTTGAAATTCACAGTAGCTGATTGAGGAACCAAAGTGTTCCCAAAAAGAGATTTGCTCTGTTTTGGCTTCATTTTTGTTTTGTCTTTTTTTCTTTGTTTTTACAGTCGCAGACATAGAGATGTGCACTTTAGTCTCACACAAAACCTATATTTGCTGTAGGTATAAATAAGCCACATATAGAAAGACAAGATGACAGAAAAATACAAAATGTGACAGTGACTTTCTGAAATATGTGAACAAACAAAACAATAAAAAAAGACAACCAATGAAAAATAGGTGACATAATGAGTTCCAAGCTTTGAACAAAACTTGTTGCCACAAGATGGCAGTAGAGACATGTAATGACACTGCAATAAGTTTTTTTTTTTTTTTAACTCAGCCACATATTTAATTAACTTAGAATCTGTAAACAGTTACTGTTCTCAGATTAAACCAGAGGGAGGTTTATGGACTCACCCTGAGTGGAAGCATTGAGCGCCATGACTCCATAATACGAAAAAGGTCCGGTCTCAAACTTCATGTTCTCGTTTCCGGCCTCCACCTCGACTCGACCCTGTTTATTAGAACACAAAGATGTTGCTTCAGTACCATTAAAAACACTTAAAACAACGAATAATTTCCCTTTGCCAGCAAACAAAATACAAAAAAACTGAAAAATATAAGAAAACCCGATTTTTCCAAGAGTTGCTTTTAGTTTAGATGAAATTACACCCTTTGACCTCTAGATGGCGCCAGATGTCCAAGTAAAACACAAAGTTTACTACTGATGCTCTCCAAAGAGGCTCTGCATCATTTGGAGGAGGAGTGTTTATTTTGGCTTTGACTGAGCTCTCCATGAAACAGGAGTCATGGAAACCGCATCAGCAGAGGGATGTTGGACGATGACAACATAATTCATTCAGAGGGTGATTGAGTGATGAGAAGATAGAAAGAGGGGGGGGTGAAGGAAGCCTATGTACCAGCACAGAGAGTTGGCCCAGTTCAACCAGCTGGAATGTGTGAACTGCAGCAACAACACAGCACAGTTAATCCATCCAACCATCCGCTCCTTCCTTTCATCCTCCCAACACAGGCAGCGGACTGATGAAAGCACAGCAGGTGGTAAAATAAAAGAGGGCTAAAAAAAAAAACTAAAAAAAACAAAACAAGAGCCGAGCCTGGACAACGAACCCCTAATGAGGACCAAATAATGGGGACAAAACTTGAAGAACCCAAAGAAAATTAGCTGCTTTATCAGAAAGACAGACAAATCGCCCAGCAGTCACACAGTGCATCACATCCTTGGTTAATATTTAAACTCTATAAAGCTTCAAGCAGTTGTAAGTGAACAAAAATTCTAGTACAGTTTAAGTAATTTAAAGGGACTGATGAGAGTAGATAAAAGTTAATGATTCAACAAAATGATCATAAACTAGTTCAAGACCATATTCGCTTAGTCCAATGTAAAATCTCCCACCAACTTAAAGCATAAAAGGGTTAATATATTAATCTTTTCAGCTATTTAAAGGAGGAGTGTCACTTTGGAAAGTTAACTTTATTATTACAGACAAAACTGGATCTATTCCACTATATAAAAAGACATGAGGAAGGCTATTCATGTCATAAACACTCCGTAGAGTCCAGCTCACAATGAGTTAAAGCTAAAGAACAGCAGCGACATTAAAGCACAGATCATCTGACTCAAACCTAGTCTACCTAGTTTCTGCTGTGACAACGATTAATGTCTGTTATTTATAACTTACATCCACCCATCAATATATGCACCTCTAAATCAAAGCATCCATTCAATAATCCAAATATCCATTAATCAACCCATACATCTGTCCATCTATGCATGTTTATCAAAGGTTAGTTCACACACAGAGGTAAATGTATCAGGAGTGTAAACCAAATATTCACCCATGCATGTACCCATCCATCCACCCATCAATGCATGCGCCTATGCATGCCAAACATTTAGTGCATTTCTTATTATTTTATTGGAAAAGATCAAGTGTGTAACTCAGGAGATTCTGCATAAGGGATTTAAATGGATCCACTTTTTGGCTTTAAACCCCCCCACATTATTTAGTGTTATATCTTTCAAAAATAATGGTCGAATAATTTATTTGTTTTCTTATTTAATACATTTTTCTTTTTGTTTTTATTAACTTTGTTTCTACTGTATTAACTTCTTTATATCAATAACTCTGAATTTATTTTCGTATTTTCTTTGTTATTCTTTTGGAGGCGTTTTCTTGCTCAAACTTTGCCATGTCTATATTTTCGTTCTTTGACACTCAAAACAAAACAAAAAACCCGTCATCCTGACAATCTGGCATCGAGTAAGAGTTTCGTTTCCACACTGAACACAACATCGACCCACACATCACCAGAGAGAGAGACGTTCACTCTGACATGCTTCAGATGTTTTGCTGGTCTTTATGTGGGGTGTTGGATCGTGTTTGTCCAGGTAAAAATGTAACAAATGTGCATGCTGAAGCATTTTTCAACTTGTACCTCTCAACTTTGTACTGGATGTGCATGTTGGCTGTACATGAAAACACTTATAATCCTCAGCAACTAACCCTAAACTGCAAAAACTGAGGATAATCCATTTTTACATGTCAAAATTCATTAGGTAAGACATATTTACACCTGCCACGGAGATGATCAGGCTTCGTCTGAAAGTCACTGAGTCATCAGATTTATGTAAGGAAAACAGGCTGGAGAAATAGGAGTAGATGTTCAAAGCAGAAATCCTGCGGCTATTCTGATTTATTAATAAATCAGCCAGGAGCAAAGCAAAAAATAAAAAATAAAAATAAACATCCACATTCCTCTGTTACTCACAGCTTATCAGTGGAGCTAAAACATGACTTATCTTTAACATACGGTTGACTCTGTGTGCGTGATCATCAGGTATGTACAAGGCATTTTGCAGCCATCCACACACAATGTTTGTTTTTGTTTTTTATTACCGGGAGGCATGAGGAGGGAGCAGCAACAGAACAGGGAGACTGCATAAAGAGAGGTGCTCCAGTCAAACCCGTTTTCCCAGGTCTGCGATGACAGGTTGACCCGTCAACGCTTAGACTGCGGGATCATAATTATTTCATCTGCAGGCGTATCATCAAGAATAAAGTCTCAATCTGTACGGTAAAAAAGTCTAAAATAGAAAAAGCCTACTGGCTTTCTTTGTTCAAATAGTTAGTCATTCTGACCTTTATCAATAATTCACACCGAGCTAAAGTGACTCTTCAGCATGCAGTGACCAACAACCTTTCTATCTGCAACGATCTGCTATCTTTAAATTAAAATTTAACACAAAAGACGAATCATCTCTGCCTTTATGTTGCAGGGATTACACAACGACCTTTTAGCTTGACTAAAAGGTTTCAGGGGTGATTTATGTAGAACGTTTGATAAACTCCAACCTGAAATTTCACTTAACTCTTTAATAAATCATCATAAAGCGCAATCAATTAGATCTAATTAGCCTCATAAAGACACCAGAGGCAATTTCGCCTTCTCACCAATTCAAAACCACCCAGTACCATTTTCATACCAGCCTGCAGTAAAACCCCCACCCACGGGCGGTCTTGAAAATACATAGATTTTTTTCATAGAGCATATCAAAAATATTTTAAATAAAATGCAGTTTGGGAGGCTGTAATACCTAAGCGCATTGCTACTTTACATACTGCTGGCTGACGGTTGGCAAAACAGCCTACTATTCATTTTCCTTGGCACTGATTGGCTAAACCCCCCCCAAGAGCGGAGATAAGGAAGAGGCTGTAGAAGTTAGCTACAGCAGTAGCGCTACAATGGTTTCCACTGTGCGTATTAATGCATATTGGGTTATATTTGGTGTTTGAAATAAAGCGTTTTTGGAGGGGGTCTCCAGTATTTTTGTTTCAGCTATTTGTGGGCGATTTCGGTCCCTAACCCCTGTAGATCCTTTTCACACCTGTTGTTGGATGTTTAATATCCAGATTTATTTCTCTTGGTAGTTCAGTATTCGGATAAATTGTTGCTTGAATTGATCATAATTCATCTGTGTTATGTATATTTTTTTTAATATTTTATGTGGCACCCCCATTCCATTGTTGATTCGGGTTCACAACTAGCCAACGATATTGCCAGACCTCTGAGAATTTAAGTTACCTCAGCGCATTATAGAAAATCACTTAAAACCTTTGGTTATCCGTGCAAGATGCGTATGAAGTAACTCATGGTTAGAATAAAACATCCAGTGGAAGCCTGGTATGAAAGAGCAAAACAGCAAATGTATAAAACTGCAAATGGGCAAAATGACAAAGACTGTTGAAACATCAGTATGCGTCTAAAATAAAAGCTAAAAGTGATCTCTGAGCTTCTCTTGACTTTATTCTTTAAGAACTCCATTTGTTGGTTAAAAATGTGGCTAAAATGCTTAAATCCGACCGTAAAGTTGGGGGGGAATGGAGAGAAAATAATAAATACACTAAAGGAAAAAATGAAAAAAATAAAAACAAGATCTTTGATGAGGACATCAGCAACATCTACAATACTAAGAGCCACTTTTTCACTCCCAACAAAACAAGATTTTAGAGCTGCCAAAACAACAACCTTACAACCAACAATGTGAGCTCATTTCTTACAGCAAACCCCGTTTACCTCACATTCAACGTGAAACGACCTTTAGTACACGTTCTCTATGGTCTCCCAGCCACATGCAAAACAAATGACTTACAACAGGTGTGGCTATACAAGCAGTTTCAAATCTGAGCACCTGTCAAGTGAGCAGAGACTCCTTCAGTCTGTCCCAAAACACCCTTTTATTCACAGCGACTGAAGATAAACTTAATGTGTCTTCTTATTCCAGTTATGCCGATTATGAAGTTTATAATTTCATAATCGGCAAGATGGTCATTTACCTGTTTCTTTTTAGCACCTTCCATTACATTTGTTCCTGCCTAATGTTTAAGCTAGGCTAGTGTGGAAGAAAATAATACAAACTGAAAATCATTGTTTAAATTTTTAATATACGACGAACGTCTTTAAATGGCAGTGTAGCTGCATCTGTTTTAGATTTTTATTCTCTTAACCGTCAGCATCAGAGATCCATGAAACAATCTGAGCTGAATTAGTCCCGTTACACTTTTATTATAAAAAAACTAGACAGAAAACTGTAAGTAATTTATAATTTAGCCAGTTTGAAGGACAGGAAAATTATTACGCTAAATAATATTTGACAGCAGATGTCCACCTCCCCTTTGCAGCGCAATAATTCAGCTTTAAGTTCAAAGTGTATGTTAGAGAGTTTTTGACAAGACCTGTAGGTGGGCCTTGGCCGGAGTTCAACATGGAGCATTATAAGTCATAAACAACCTGATGGAGAACTCTTTGTTCCTGCTGAAGTTCTTATCCACTAAATGAGCAAACATAATACCTGATCTCCTTGCGGGTTTTCACTAGTGGCCTCTTTGTGGCCATGGATGATTGATCATGCTTTAACAGAAAAGAAAAAGAAAGTCAGTGAAGGCAAGAAAGCCAAAAAGAAACAGACTGATAGGGAGAAGTTGGAGGTTTAATAAAGCTTTAACAGAACAACAAGTGTGAGCTGCAGGAGGGAAGGTCAATATAGTGTAAAAAAAAAGAAAGAAAAGAGAGGTGAGGAAGTTCATAAAGTATTGCTTTATGGATCTGGAGAGGTCAAAGTCCTTAGAGAGATCTTAAAATAAGCCTAATCCCATTATCATACAGCTTTATTTATATTAGAGCTTGATCACTGATTGAATTGGTTATTTTAACATCTGACTGCTAAAATCTATAACAGTGATATTGTCTGTTTGAACAGATATGTTCAAGTCAGGGACCGCAAGAAACCACATGCCTACATGTTCACAAACCCACCCAAGTATAAAACTGTCGGTGTTTTTTGTTTTTTTTTCAATAACACTTTAGTTTATAAATTAATCAAGTTAAATATCAACAAACTGAAAAGATGGAGATAACGTATTTAGTGAGAATAAACAATAAATACCTTCCATAACATCAAATAAGTTAATGTGGAAGACTGATGCTGATTTATGCATTTTCTAGAATGTAAACACTTTGGTCAATAATACAGCCGGCCCCCTCCTATACGCGGTTCAGTACTGGTGGATTTTTCTGTGGCACGCAAATTCCAAATTATTTGTGGAAAACCCGCCTATTCGCAGGCTGTTTTGTGGCACTTACCTATTAGGGTTGTGCCGATCGTCCATCGTGATGGCTGAACGACATCACGATGGAGAGCGACCACCACCCTGTCAGACACACACTAATCCAATTTCCTTTCTATAGTTTAACTAAAAACTTTGCAGGGACTGCTCTGTAAACATTGAGAATATAGGCTAACTAATGCATACGTGTTGCACAGTGGGAAATATTCTTATATTTTTGCATTTATTTTTGCATGGTTTGTTTGTGTGGATTTGGTGTGTTTTGTTCGCATTTGTTTTTCCTCTGTGAAGCTCCCAGAGAAAAACAGAACTTATCTGGATTAGTCAGGAGGGGGAGCGCAGCAATCAGCTGCTTTCTTACAGGTGCGCAAAAACTTGTTAGGCTGCACATAAAAGGAGCTGAGGCAGGACAGCAAAACACACTGGCCGGTGTTACACCATTTTCTGTGACCATCATATTCAGTGACTCTGAGTGGCGCTGTTTCGCTAATTTCTCTATAGGTCACCAATTGTGACAGTAGATGTTCCCATCATATTATGTGACCCATCCATCACTCATGAAAGTAAGATTTTGAGAGGGTTGAAACTAGTGTGTGCATAGCTGAGTTATGAAATTCACAATTTTTTAAAGTAAAGGTGACAGAAGGAAAGTGGCTCAGAGGTCACCAATTCTAACAGCTCACAGGTCCTGTCATCTAATGTGACCATTCCATACCCTTTGCAAAACAATGTTCACCTCTTATAAGATTTTAATAATGGCATTAAGGATTTTTACAAAGTGGCACTACATTCGTTCATGAGGAATCAGTGAAACAGCGCCCCCTAGAGTCACAGAATCTGACGGTCACAGAAAATGGTGTAACACCGGAACACTGCGAGCGATAACTTGCGCACACGTCTCTAGCAAAACTGCGAGCGGCGAGTACAGTTTCACCTCTGTTTTGAGAAGCGACTGGTCCACCACGAAAATACATTGTTGTGCTTTACTGCTCGGTTCATCAGTCTCTTTTTTTTTTCCCCTTTACGTGCAACCGAGTGTCACGCATTAAAACGCCCGGGTGAGTACAGTGGCTGTCATTTAAGTGGCCACTTCATTATTTCTTTCAGTGAGCCACGCAGCTGCGTGAAATGCATTACAAGTAGAAACGTACAACGTATTACAACTTATAATGTATTAGTGTAGTAAAATAACGAGTACAGTTTACGAAATTACGGTTAAAATTAAATTTAATTATGAAATTAAGGTTTTTCCTACTTTGCAAAAAAATAATTTTTGTAAAAAAAACAAAAAAAAAGTCCCCCCCCGGAGGCAACGATATTATCGTCCATCGCGATTTTTTACTGTATGTTGTTTCAACTGCCAATTTGGGGGACATCGCCAACTCTATTACCTATAATATTTGAAAGGAAATGCAGCTACATTGCTCCTTGACGCGCTACAGGCTGCCATTTACAAAGCAGCCAATCCATGAGCTCCATTTATTTTATTTGGCACTGATTGGCTGCATCCCCAAGAGCGGGGATGTTAGCTTCTGCAGTAGTGCTTAGACGGTTTCCACTGTGCGTATTAATGCACGTTAATGTATGTTTGGTGTGTAAACTAATAAAATATGCAGTTATAAGAGTTTTAAGAGGGGGTATCACATATTCACGGAGTCCAGCGATTTGCAGCCGGCTGTGTCCCTAACCTCCACAATTACCAGGAGTCCACTGTACTGTTATCCAATTGGCCAAGCCCCAATATTAACAGGAAGAAGAACAAAGGTAGTAAATAAAAAAAATAAAAAATAAAAAACACATTTAAAGAGCTGGACATGAGCTGCAAAAAGTAAAAAAAAAAAAAAAAAGTCTCAGCCATAGGTGAGAGGAGACAGTTTGTACAATTAGAGAAGAAACAGAGCCGTGTTATTATATCACTTCTTCCTCAGATAAATCCGTGCCCTACCCAGCTGAAAGAGACGACGTACAAATGTGACTTGCAAATATAAAAAGGAAGGATGACTCATACCTAAAAGTTGCTGCGTTGGATTTTGCACAGCAGACGACATCATTAAGAACAAGAAGAAGAAGTGGAAGTAGAACAACAAAAACCAGATTTATATACCCCATCACACCATTACATATCTACCTTGTGTTTCAGCGGTGTATGAAAATATACAGCCTAAAACTGATAGGTCAAAATTTGCTTCAAGTCAAACACCTCTAAAATAATTTTCCTAAATGTCTGATGCAAAGGTGATGTTTTATAAAAATAAAAAAATCCTAATGTAGATTTCCTTCACACAGCTAGGAAAGTTAAGAGTTGTCCCTACAAGTTGTGAATGTTTTCCAATTGTTCCATCGTTTTGCTTGACTTCTCCTTGAAAAATACTCACCGATTCTCCAAAATCAAATCAAACTGACCGCTGTTGAATTCAGGTGATATACTAACAGCTCGTAACTACTGCGCACAACCCCAATTCAAAGATTAGGCGTCATTTTCGCTTACGAAATGTCCTATGGGAGCAGTGTAAGACTATTCTGTGTGAACTACAACAGATAAAAACACAGCACAAAGCAGGCTGAGGTAATGTGGTTCCAAGCTGTCTGAGGATGCTGTGTGTGCGTGTGTGTGCGCGCTACACTTGTGCATATGTGAAGGTGAGAGATGAACCCCAGCAGAGGGTGGAGGATTCACTGTTGCAGGGCTGTTAATAACTTATAACAAAGCCAGCAAGGGGTCTCTCTCCCTCGCAGCACACTTAGACACTCAGTCGGTGTTTGTGTGAATCAGGATAAGATTGTGGTGTTGGATTTGGGTTAACGTGTGACTTAGCCTCCAGGGTTGAGTGGCTTGTAACCAGCGTGTTTAAAAAGTATATATATATATATATATATATATATATATATATATATATATATATATATATATATATATATATATATATATATATATATATATATATATATATATATATATATATATATATATATAATTTTTTTTAAATATAAGCGATTGGTGTCTTACTCCAAACTCACTGATTCACACAGTTTCATACAGCGAGTTAGCATCAGCGCACAGCAAGCTGAATCCCGCCATGACACAGAGTGGAAAAATATTTCTTATTCTCCCAGGACTCAGTTTTTCCATCTCTTGCTCACAACAGGAAGAACTTCACTCAGATGTCATATCTGCACTTTATTTAAAACACCAGCCTCTACACCCATTCCTTTACATATCTGCCTTCAGCAATTTATATATATAAAAATATATATATATATATATATATTTATAAACCTGTGTAAAGCAAAACTTGTTCTCTATGGGTGTAACGATAGAGAACCAACAGAGGTTTGTAGTCTTCAGAGTGGAAACAGGAGCACCCTTGGAATCCTGGGATTTTTCCGTGGAAGCTGAAGAAAATTCCTTGAATACGACAGAAATGCGACTCCGTCTGTACAGAGCGGCTCCTTTGTGAGAATCTCAGAGCATCTTTGTGGAGACATGAATCACTGCGGTCATAAACAAACATCCAGTCTGCTGACCGTCATCATCCCAGCCCACAAAACACACACATACACGCGTGTTCGTATATCTACCCTTATTAGGACATTGTATTGACTTCCATTCATTTGAGCAAGGTTTGTGTCTAGTCATGGTGTCGTTCATAGTAACAGCATATTGAAGTAGCTCTCTCTGATTTCTTCTTTATGTCGGCTTTAGTTCTTAATTTTCTTTGTTGAGGTGTTTCATGTTGGGAAAAACATACTTTTTTTAAATGTATTTATTTTATTATAACTGGGAGCAGCTGATTAGCATCTTAAAAGCTCAAATAATACCGGGAATACGACCCCAAAGCCAAGATGGGGTGAAAAAGAGGCTTCATGGATGTGGAAAAGGACCAAAGAGCAGAGAGAGAGGGAGGAAGTTCAAACCATCTATTTATCTCCAACTCCAACGTCTCTTTTTCCGGTTTTCTAACCAAACAGACCAGATAGAGAGCGGAGTGGCAAAAGCTAATAAGGTTGATTAGCAGCGCTTGCCAACAACTGATGTTGCTATCCAGGACATGTTTTTGTGGAATATCGGCTTTGCTGTTGGGAAATTTAGCTATCAGTATGTCATACAACAACAGTCTTCAGTCAGAGGCCTCTTCAAATTTATTGTAGGACTGACTGCTACTGGAGATCCCTCCTTCCCGCAACATCACCATCCAAAACAACTCTTTGAAGACACTTGGATGACGTGAGTTACGACAACATTTAATTTCAATTTGGGATAAATAAAGTATTTTTTAATTGAATTTGATTATACCAAAAAGATCCTGAAAGGCAAAATAAACAAGTACACATACACACAGTTCAGAAAGCTGATAGAAGGAGCTGAAGAAATAAATGTACACCCATTTAAAGTATTGGCATTTCTATTTTTGTTTACACAAAACAAATGCCAAAAAAAAAACCCCAAAAATTGTGAACTGAATTTGATTTTTGGGTTTGATGGCTTTTTATTTGAGTGAGCTAATATTTCTATATAACCATACATAGCTCTCCTCTATAACCTGGATTTAGATGTACTTCTCTTTAGCAAATTATGGCAGGTTTGATGATGACTTCAGTCCTCTCTGTTCCACAAAACTGAGAAAAGGTATCACAAAATCAACACTCACAGCAGGTTTCTACTGTATTAGCTATAAAACAAGCAGCCCAGAGTGGGTAAAAACAAATGCATAAAAAAATAACAGAAATAAGGCCTTAAAATAGTCCTCATCTAACTAAAAAACAAAATCCCAACATTTTATCCTTCTTTCTCCAGCTAGTTGATTCACATCTGCAATATATTCTGCCCCTTAGTATTAGTAGTGACAGCAAACGGCATACATCAACAACATCCTCCATCCATTTAAAGAAAGCTTCAATGATACTTCAGGTACATTAAACATTTTCCTTTTAAGGCTGCCTTCTGTGAATTTGTTGACTGTGTGCCTACTGAGAAAACAGGTATAAGATATAATGCTGAGAACTCACTAAAAGTAGTACGAATGGGGGCAAACGAAATTTCAACTAGGTCCAAGCGTCGAGGACTTAACCAGGACTTCTTATTGCTTCCTTACAACAACGACTTTCTTCTTTCCACTCTTACACAGAGGCCAGATTTGTGGAGCTTTCAAGTGAACACATTCTCCCACTCTGAACCTCCCTCAGAGCCACCATGGGCCTCTGGCTACTTCACCGACAAACCCTCTCCTTACGCTACCTTAACTTGAGCAGATAACCATGTTTTGGCAGGTCTGTAGCCGTGTCATACTCTTCTTATTCTCACATGATAAACATTCAACACTCTACTTATTGTTTTAGAGCTCAACCCTGCTTATAATCCTCTATTACTTTCTCCCTGACCTTTCAACTGCATTCCTTGCTCTTCATGATGCTGTCCATTAATGGCCAGGCTTAAAACTTTCCTATTTCAGCACACAGCTTCAGTTAATACAGATAGAAACTACTGATCAGGCCCCAAACCTAGGTGTAGTAATGGACTCAGACCTGAGCCTCCAGGGTCACATAAAGGTCAATAACAAGGTCAGCCTTCTATCACCTGAAGAACATTTCTAGGATTAAATGACTAATGTTGCAACAGGACCTGGAAAAACTCATCCATGCGTTTATCTTTAGTCGGATTGATTCCGGCAACAGCATCCTCACAGGTCTGCCTAAAAAGTCAATCAGACAGCTGCAGCTGATCCAGAACGCTGCTGCTCGCGTCCTCACTAGAACCAGGAAAGTAGAGCACATCACCCCAGTTCTAAAGTCCTTACACTGGCTCCCTGTAGCTCAGAGAATAGACTTCAAAATACTTTCACTAGTTTATAAATCATTGAACGGCCTAGCACCAAAGTATATTGAAGATATGCTGTTACTATACCAACCCACCAGACCACTCAGGTCCTCTAATTCCAGTCTACTCAACATCGCTAGAGTCAGAACCAAACATTGGGAAGCAGCTTTCAGTTTCTATGCTTTTCTAATCTGGAACAAACTTCCAGAAAACTGCAAAGCTGCTGAATCACTGAGTTCTTTTAGATCACAACTTAAAACGTATCCGTTTAGAGCTGCCTTTGAGTAATGTTTTGATGTATCATGTTTTGTGTGCTTCTTGCTCTTTTTACATTATATACTTTGTAATGCCTTGATGTATCTATATATGCTTCTTGCTTTATTGCTGTTTTTATTTTATATGACTTGTTTCTGTTTCACTGCTATTTTTATTTTACCTCTTAATTATGTAAAACACCTTGAATCACCTTGTTGTTTAAAGTGTGCTATACAAATAAAATTGCCTTGCCTTTTTGATAAAGCTTATAGTTAGAGTGGCTTAGGTCATCCTGACCCATCTCTGTAGTTATGCTGCTATAGGCTTAGACTGCTGGAAGACAGACTGACCACTTTTCTTCACTCTGCTACTTTTCTCTCCTACTACTCTCCAGTTGTATTATTTGCGGTTAGTTTTCGACTGTTAACTTTGGTTTCTCCGTGTTTTTCTCTCCATAGAAGCTACACCTGGTCTGGTATCGTCCTTAGCTGTAATGCCCTGTTGGACGGGGGCCATCGACTGGGATGATGTTCTCAGTAACTGAGCATCCTCCATGTCCTGTTATCAACTTTATACTTTCTTTAAGATAGAAAGTACTCTTATGTCAGATCTTCTGTTCTTTCTATGTTTCTGCTCTGTCTTCTTGAACCCCCTGTTGGTTGAGGCAGATGGCCACTCGTACTGAGCCTGGTTATGGTTCTGCTGGAGGTTTCTTCCTGTTAAAGGGGAGTTTTTCCTCTCCACTGTCTCTACATGTTCGCTCACTATGAGGGATTGCTGTGGTTGGAAGTCTGCATCAACGGGAAGCAACCACAAGTCAATTACTCGATGCAATCTGCTTGGATTCCTTAAATAGAAAACTAACTATAATTTTTAACTGATTGGAATGTTTGAATTGAAATCACTTCCTTGTAAAGTGCCTTGAGAAGACATCTGTTGTGGATCGGCGGTATATAAGTAAACTGAATTGAATTGAAAATTAATGTCCCCCAACAAACATCTGAGGCTATCACAGACCAGCTGGATTTCTATTGGGGGTAAATTACATGCGACTGGTCTGCATTTACTAATTCAGTGATTTCTAAATGCAATTGGTTGCACTGAATTTTATTTAGGGGCATCATAGTCAAAGGAGATGACTATGTATGCTCACTTCCTCAGATTTGCATTACTTTGCATTGGTCTAAAACGAAATACATTTCAGGTCATGGTTGCAAAATAGCATAAAGTGACAGAGTTGCAGGGTGTAAATACTTTTGTAAAGCACTGTAGCTTTGTGCAGAGAGAGACAAACAAAAAAAGTGCTAATGAGAGTTTTCTGTGTGACAGCTAAACATGTAAAGACAATGGGGGTTGAGCCTCACATGGATCTCACTTCATCCAGCGCCTGTTAAATCTGCCCTTGTTGTTAGCTGTGGGAATCCGACCGAGTGTAACAGTTAAAAAAAAAAAGTATTTAAATTGAAGCAAAAATTCAAAAAGAAACTCCCAGAAAGGTGTCAGAGGATTAGGACTCCACGTGTGGGGTCCTCAGCGACCGCCATATCTGGCCTCCCACAATGAAAGTCTCACAGAGCAGAGCGGAGCGGTGAGAAGCTGAATCAACCATAATGACTGTTTCGGACCAGAAAACCAAACCAAAGTGTGGGAAATGAATTCGTATGGAACGGTGGGATTAAAGAGTCCATGCAGACAATCACAGACTGGATCCCGCAGAACCGTAAAAGCAGAGGTAGATTCTTCTGTTCCGTCCACAAGCAGGGGAAAAGATTCTCCCATCAAGCTGGGTGTGTCGTTGGTTTGCTGAATGACACCAGGTTTGTGGAGTGACGAGAGGTCCATTAGTGCACAGAAGCTATGCCTGAAATTACCTTCAGATATGATAATTGCTCATTTCATTATGGGAACAGAATCCTGTGAAGTTGCATCGCCCGTTTCAGCAATCCCACAAATTTTTGACCACATGAAATCTAGATTCCGAATGCTTCAACTCGATAATTTGCTAAACTTTTGCTTTTTAATGGTAACAAAAAATTCGATTTTTTGAATTCGTTGCATGATCTAAAACATCTGACAGGAGTGGCATCACCAGAGACACCGTCAGGAAGAGGAAGGCTAGAAGTTTACTCGCTACAAAATATAAAAATCTCAGTAACAGATTCCAGACTTGCTGTATATGAAGGAGCGTTCAGTCCTCCCACCCTAAGAGACTTCATGAATACAAAATTCTCCATACACTACCGGTAATTAATTAAGACTTTAACTTTGCAACCATTTGTGACATTATGTTGTCAATCTCTTTACAGATTATTTTCTTTTTTTACAATGTAAAGAAACCACATTTAATCAACGTTTCACTGAATCAGTTGTCAGTTACAACAGCTTGGTTTGGCAGTGAGAGTAATATTTACGTTAATCTACCGAAAAAAGATCAACGAGTCGGCCCCTGATCAAAAATCGTACGATTTTCCCAGGATCAGCTCTGATTGGGGACCCGCGGGCCAAAACCTAAAAACCATCATTTCTTTCCTGTTCATTTAAAACAGCAAAACTAAAATAAGCTTAAAGTCATCAGTAACAGGATTCCTAATTACATCAGATTATTTTTACATCTTGGAAGCATTGAGTACAGCAAGTTTACTTTAACCCATTCTAATGACCCGTGGGCGGTACACAACAAGGTTTTATTTGACACCCTTTATATGTACATACACGTAATATAAATGATTGGAAAGCTACGATTCCTGAAATTCCAATGATGTATGCCAATCAAGGTTAAATAAGTGTAGACAGAGCAAACGCTTTTGTCAAACCACTCGGAAATGTCCAACTCACTGTTGAAGCCTCCTATCATTGACAGAACAGTCATCTTGAACAAAAACTCTCTGATTAATGTACTCCAATAAAATAGTCGGTCCACAAGTCTTACGTCCACAATCAAACATAATCTGCCACAGCAAAATCATCGAAATTTCCAAAGAATGTGCATTTCCCAGAAAGTATTCATTGTAATGTCGCTTGGCATTCTCTTTTCTTTTTTAAAGCGTTTTGGGTAAAAATAGCAGGAACTTGTCTTGTTTCTCCGCTTTAATCGAACTCCATTTTGTTTGTCCATAAAGTCCGGTTCATACGGGGGGAGTGTGAATGCGCGATCAAACTCTGATGCGGACTGAAAAAGCGAACTCTGACCCGCCTAAAAACCTAAGTATCGGCTCAGTTGAAGTGAGCTCTGTTGCGGTATGTGAATGCCAAGCGGGCCGGGGGACGCTTCAAATGCAGGAAGCAGACTATAGCACAGGGCATTCTGGGTAGGTAAAACCAAAACAACCTCTTAACAACAACTCTGCCTCATTCTCCGCTCATGCTGAGCCAATTGCTGCAACGTATTTGTCTGGCACATTTCCCATAGACGAAAGAGCAATCCAAAAACTGCTCAAATCTGAAAAATACTTGTCTTTTATCTGTATCAGACCCAGAAAATAAAATTCAATTCTCCAAACATTACCAGGGATAATTTGGACCCTAACAACAACCAATTGGTTTGAGATAAGAAGAAAATGTGGTCAAGGTTGGCGTCACATGCTTTAACACGTACACAGGAATCATCTTGTAATCTCCTAATTTTTTCTGGATTTCTGAAAGAAAACTCGTATTGGCAGATCAGACCTCAGAGGCCAGCGAAAGGCAGTGTCAGTCAGTAAAAAGCTCAAAATTAAATCCTTAAATCCAGCAAAAAAAACAACAAACAAACCAAAGATTTGGAAGAACATGCATTAAGCAGCATCTAAAATAAACAGACCAAATGGTCTTCAACACCAAAAACATTTACCTATGTGAATGACATATTAAATGGACCCAATTGTCTTGTACAGTGTCAAAAGACGTTGTATAAATCAACTCAATGTATAATAAACCCCTCATTCAAAAAGAAAACCAAACGTGACACCAGATTAATTCTGGATCTTAAACATCCAGACTGTATCAGACGCTCTGGAGCGGTTTTCAATCCCTCATTCCAAAAAACTTCCTACCTGCAGGATGAGGATGAAGTAGTCGACAGCCTTGCCTCTCTGATAGACGTAGTGATGAGGCGATCGTTTGTCGTTTTCGTAGAACTTGATCTCCTGGATGACATCGGGATGGCGTAAGATTCGGAGCAGCACCTTGTCAGAGATCTGAGTCGGGCTAAACAAGCTCACTTCTGCAGAAGAACCAAAAAATATTAAGCCTGTGTCATTATTTTGAAGATAAAAAAATACTCATCTGTTTCAATTTCATCACTGTAAACTGGATTATTCTTTGTAAAGAGTAAAGAACAACACTGAGCTTTTACGCCTAAATGCAAAGTGCTGTAAACACACCGCCTACATAGTAGTAGTGGGTGATATAAACAGTGTAAGGTAAAAATGACATAACTTGAAGCAACGGTAGAGATTTTGACTATACCGACCTACCACGATTGCACATTTTGATGATTTCATCCAGCTGTACCTACGTTCTATGTACCAGGAACGCAAGGAGGATAAATACTGATGTTCAGTGTTTGTATTTACATTAGATTTTGCAAGTTTAAAATTAGTTGTTTTCTATTTAACGGAAAAAAACCTTTTTTTGATTCAAACGTGTGCAGCTTTATTTTTGTGCGATATTACATACATAACTAAGTAAGCAAAAATAAATGTTATTTCTCTTTTTACATTTTGCACTTCAGTTTAAGCAATTTTGAACTTTGTATTTTCAAAACATTTAGCTTGTATTTTATTAAAAGTGTCTTCATCTCTATTTATTTTGTGAGAACTCTTGTGCTGCAGTTTTCGGAAAAAGATTAGACTTTTTTTTTAATGAATTTTGCACAATAAATGTTCTTTAAATGTCATGATATACTTTTTTGTACTTGTTCTGCTGCCATGTATCAGAAATGTGAGAATGTTCAAAAACATCTGTTTATACATGTCATTTTGACATATGTATATATATATATATAAACAGAAGAAAATAATGTTTTGCAATAAATATCGTTATCGCACATGCTTCAGATTACATTGCAATATACATTTGAGGCCATATCGCTGAGCCCTACTTCACAGGGAAACCTAGTGGTGGCAGCATCATGCAGCCAGGATGCATTTTCTTCACAGCAGGGATCGGAAAGCTGGCGATGGTTAAATATACACAAATGACCAATATTTTTTATAAAACAAACAAGATAATTTCATTAGTTTTTTTATTTTCAGGCACAATTTCTATAGCCAAACGACAGCGGTGGTACGAGGAATCCTTTTTGGGTTTAAACCTCGGCATTTGGCTGCTGAATGGGGTTATTTCAACTATTGAATTTTAATCTCTCACAATAATGGAAAGCATTCAGTCGGCCTCAATAAGTTGTATTTTTTCACTTGTATGGGTTTAGATTAAATCAAACTGGTTGAATGTCGGGAGTGACAAAGACACCTACTTAATTTGATTATTACTGCTTGTCATCTGAGTAGAAGCAATGATCACATTAACAGGAAACCAGACGCATGTAAATTAAACCCACACTTACCTAAGATAAATGAGCAGAGATGGCTTTTATAATAATACATTACTAATGTTTACTTAATCAAGGGTTTTGTTGTACTCCTTTAGGAAAACTAATCAAATGATTCAGTGTCTGAGCATTTCTTATGTTTCATTCTGAATGTGTCACAGTCGAACAGATGAATATAGTTTAATACTTTTGAAACAGAAAATTAAATA
Source organism: Valencia hispanica (assembly GCA_963556495.2). Lineage (NCBI taxonomy): Eukaryota > Metazoa > Chordata > Actinopteri > Cyprinodontiformes > Valenciidae > Valencia > Valencia hispanica. The sequence goes on from OY747704.1 coordinate 51,045,116, forward strand.
TCTAGAGATAGTTGTGGCTCTTCTTAAAAATCACATTTAGATCCTTTGGGTTATTTTCCACCACATTAGAGATCAAATATTCAGGCAAACAGAACCCAATGAAATATATCCATGGACTGTAGCGTATTAGTAACAAAATGTGGTCAGATTACAGCACAGGAACCTCCCTGCTGCCCAGAAAACAGAGCCCATAATCCACACTCAACATGGCGCACAGTTTTCCCACGCCATGCTTGTTGTTTACATCTCTAACGCCTGGAAAACCAGCGTGACGTCTTTCACCTCGCTGACTGGAGATTTCAAGTGTATCTCAGAGTTCAAGATAGTTTCAATGGATCCATCATAATGAGTTTGTGGTGCTCCTGAGTTTAAAAACATAAAGTCACTGCATAGGCTTGGATTCAGCTTTTATTCTTATGATTTTTATTGTTTGTATGGAAAAAATACCACCTCTAATAGTTCAAGATTTTAACATATTAATGATTTGTTCTTCATCAGGTTCAGAAATGATTAAAATCTAAACTAAGGTATACAAAACAGATTCCACCATGTTGCCAAAGTTAAAAATAAGAGAAAGCAAATCCCTAGATATAGTTAAATTATTCACACCCCTGGCAGATTTTAATTTTTTTATTTTTTTATTTCTATTATTTCTGTACTGCGGTGGATTGCCGACCGCTCTGGGATGTACCTGACCTCTCGTCCATTGACTTCTGGATATTAGCACCACCTCCCCCAATAACTGCAATAATATTTAATCAATAAAATGGCAAATACTACAAAAAAAATGCATACAATTACAAACTCTTTCAAAACTACTGAATCTGATATTATTATATCGACTTTTGTTATTTGACTAAATTTGGGTTTAGGTCTATTGATTTATGGCTTTTGCAAAAAAAAATATATTTTTGTCCTGAAATAAAATCTTTGTAAATGCTGAAATCTTTTTTCCTGTTTGTTGCCCTTCCCACACCTTAGCTAGCTTAAAAAAAAGGCTCCTACACTTTCGTTTGTTTAGAAGGGAGGAGGGACAAATTGTGCTTTATGGAGACGTATAGACCCATTTTTTCTGTGGAAATCAGCCCAATGCAAGCTAAAATGGAGCAAATAGCCTGAAAATAAAGCAGCTAATAGAAGTATGTAATAGCAGCCAAAATGTATAATATTCTGCAAAATAAGTAACTGCAAACTACCAGCAATTACATAAGATATTTGTTAGAAAGCCCAGCTTGTTCTTAGTCTGTAACCTATAGTATTATTTTCAGTGTTTTCGCTAGAAGCTGGAATATCCTGTGTTCATGAATGCAGCATAGATTTCTAATGCTGTCTGAATCCATCACAGGGGTGATGCATTGCAGATTAGCTCAGCATCTCCCTGTTTTTCCCTTCCTTTGCTGCAGGACTTTAGAGAGGTTTTCTCCATTCATACTGGTTGATTGTTGTGTGTAAATGCCAACAGGTGAGTTTGTTGTATAGCTTGAAGTATGGTTGATCATATTTGTAGAAGTTTACCTGTGTTAGAATTCTCTGTAGTCTGCTACTCTGACTCGCAGTAGTTGAGAGTGTTATATGGTGATTATCTCACTTGTCAGGACATGTGGATAACAGAATAATTCTCTGATATATGACATTTGAGTTGTATTTCGTTGGTGATGTGTAGCGGTAATTTTACCGATATCTATTTATGTTATATCCGTTTCAGACCACAACGATGAGCACAATGTTAACCACAATGACAATTAATAATGACTCCAGCCTGCAACTCCACTGTACAGTTTAATAAAGGATTCAAGTTGGAAACTGCTCTGGTTCTTTAACTTGAACGCACCCCCCATATCTTGCTGCTCTAAAACGAACCCTTTCTTGGAGACAATTCAACCCTCTCCTTTTTAATATTCATGTTTATTTTTATTTTTTATAAATACTATTATAACGTAAAACTGGACGGAACAAGAAAACTCATAGCATGAGAATCTGATACCAGCCAAAGCACAATTGGACTGATAACATTTTCAGATCTTTGTTACCAAGTTTTGCTGTAGCAAGAAACCAAAACAGTCTAACATTTATTGTATTTGAAACTGTACAATGCAGCATCATACTATGAAGATGTTAGAATATGAAGCTTACAAAGTATGACATGTTTAAGTCGTTGATGATTTAAAAAGAAAAACAGAGCAAATTGCAACACATCTGACTTTCAGTCCTGGAGCAACAGGTTCTCAGATTTCACCTTTAGTCCATCAACTGTATTTATATATTTATGACATTCAGGTCAACTACATAATAATAGAGATCATTCCTACCCACAGCCATCAGCATCTACAACAAATCTTTGAAGGAACTTGCATAATGAGTTACAACAACATTTAATTTCCCTTTGGGATTAATAAAGTAATTTTGAATTGAATTTGAATTTGAATAATTTAGGATAAAAGCTAAGGAGTTAGCCTTTCAGATGTTTTTTTTTTTTAAATCAAATCTATAGGTATAATTCATTGATTCATTTCTTTGTTTTAGTTTTTTTTTCCAAGTAAGCATTTTCTGGTTTCTTTTTTCCAGAAAGCACAGATTTTCTATTCATTTTAGTCACTGTGCATATCCTTTACATTCTGACATAAAAATGTAAATATTTAAAATTATTTAAATACAAATTTTTTATGGCTGACTGCTGGTTCCTCCTGAGAAAAAAAAAGATAATTAAAATAATTTCCAACCCGAGCTGCTTTCCCATTTACCTCGATTTACGCACATATTTGCTCGTCTTTTATGTTGATTGCAGTACCGACGTAGACGGTAGGAATTTGCTAAATGATGAAACGCCATAACTCAGACTGTTGCAATCAGAGTTCAGCCGTAAGGGTCGGGTCTCCACCCAAGCTCGGAACAAAGAAAGGGTAGGCCATGCAAACAAAGCCCTGTGATATATGCAGAGTGAGGTAATGTATGGCTAATGTTGGTTATTCAAACAAACTCTCCTCATTCTTTACATATTAGATCAGCCCCAACCCACTGTGTGTTTCTATAAATATATGACTTGATAGAAAAACTACATTTGTGTTTTTTCATCTTATACAAAATTTTAAAATTCTGCTATGTGCATTAGACCACAGTGTAACCTCACATTTGACTTTTGTTATGTACTTGTCTGAAGAAATTACCCAAGCATGACAATCTGAAACAGTTAAATGAGTTGGGTGAAGATTATTACTGTAAAAAAAAAAAAAAAAAAAAAATTGAAAGAGGAAAATAACGAGAAAAAACAAAAGTTTGTGTTTTCTTTAAAAAAAGAAACAGTAGAAAAATGAAGTTCCCTCACAATGAAGCAATGATCCTGTTAAAAAGTCACTTGAAACCAATGTTATGCCCACTCGGGGAGGCACTTTGTGTAAGCGGAGGAAGTGCTGCGTCACGCCGTGTGCAGTTAGCAGTTTGTGGCAGAGCATATCAGCTAACACACATGCTAACCAGACAGATTGCAACACGCTCTCGAGTGATTTAGATGGCATTTCTTGAAGCGGAGCAGAGTTTGTGGTGAGCTGGTTGGTACAAGCAAACATCTTCCTTTAGTTGTAAATATCTTCAGACCCCCCACTGCATGTGTGGACCCGTCATTGCTGACGTCTGATGACAGGCAGACGACAGGGGGGCATCAGTTAATGGCGACCTGGCTATATGAAGAGCTCTCCTGTTTAAAAATACACTTTACTGCCAGATTAGCAACTACTACGCACACAGTGCTCTGCACACGAAGAGGCAAACCTGGGAAAAGTGTGTAAAATTCTCTTAAATAAACAGCTTTTTCCCTCTGGAATATTTACTCACATTGGAAACTGTTTGAAAAATCAAACCTGTAATTAAAGTATATTTTTCCAGTGGGGAAAAAAGTATAAATAAAATAAGAAGAAGTGAAGCGATAATTGTCTTTATCTAAAAAAAATTGTTTTTTTAAACTCCACTGACATTTTAAAACACGGAAAGAGGGATCCAGATTCCTGGGTCTCGTCTTACACTCTCTTCTCCTAAAGATCAACATGTTCTCTTGTCTTTCCCATTTTAAAGAGAAAGTATAACAATTTGCGAGGCAGAACGTTATTAGAGGTGCAAATAAAAGTGGAGTGAACAAGGATTTCTTTCTCACTCAACAAATGAAATTAAATTAAAAGTTGGATTTTTCTAAAACTTTCTGTGTCAGAATATGACACAGCAATAAATAATTAATTTATTTCCTGGATTGAGACTAATACAGGGACAAATACAGTCATAAAGGACCATGAATGTGAGTTAGTTTCCTGAGTACATTCCCCACCTGTGGCCAGGAAGCGATGAGCAGCCAGCAGTAGCTGAGGAGAGATCTTCACCTTCGATTCGCTCTCGTGTTTGAAGGCAGAAAAGTCTCTCTTGTTCTTATTAGGCGCCACTTTTTTCCTGTTGCGATTATCAGCTGAGAAGGGATGAGCACAGCAGAGAAGCCAATTCATCATTCAGATTCACAACAGCTAACAGATGGGTAAAAACGTTAACAGAATAATCCTACAAAAGTTTTTGGATCAATAAATGCGTAAAATATACTTGTCAACATTCTACAAACCAAACAAGTTAAAGCAATTTGGCATTCATATTAAAAAGTTAAGTAATGTTGGAAACAAAAACTTACTGTAAAGGTCCGATTCATCCAGAATCTCGGATTTAATGATCTCCTCGATCACATCTTCAAGAGTGACCAACCCCAGCACTTCGTAGAACGGATCTCCCTCCCCCTCATTGTTCACCTTCTGGACGATGGCGAGGTGGGACTTCCCTGAAGGAGACAGAGAGGTTAAGCTATAGGACTCGCTCCACAGCACCTTTTAATCAAATAAGGACGAAAAATTATATATATATATATATATATATATATATATATATATATATATATAAGTAATAAATAAATTAATTTTACTACAAAAATGACTGTCATGAATAATTTTTCCATTCAAATCCTAAACAAAACAAAAAAAGATTTTTTTAATATTGATACAATATCGGAATATTAAATATCGCTTTATATTGGTATATCAATATTTTCTTACATCTCTAATATATATTGAGAGATATAAAGATGTGGCAACTGGACCATCAACTGGACACCAAAATTGGATGATTTTCAACTCGCTTGGCATGACCTTCGACCTCCCAGTCTAAAACTGAAAAACCTGCTAATTTTCCAGACCAGTGAATGCATCGTACCCAAGTACCAACAGGTTGCGCCAACAGCAACACTCTTTGGTACACGGTTTAATTAGAGAGCTACATACATTTTAACGTGTTAAGCATGGCACACAACTTTGATTGCACTGGATGCACCTGGACAGCGAGAATCGGCTTCATGGGGCAGAGCTCAGCCCTATTGGGTGTAGCCGAAATGTCCGGTGCATTTTTATTGTTTTAGGTGAATACTGATGAGTTATGGGCCACGCCCCTTTGCTTCTGTGATTCCAGGTGTACGTTCTGAAAGCACACAGCTGTGTATGACAGCTGTTTAAACTTAGTACCGCTAACCTCGCAAATCAAAAAAAGATACAGCAAAAAGAAAAGCGTTAAAATGTCAACCATTTTATTTTTATATTTTTAAATTAACCCTCAGAAATAACACACAGCAATCACTCTCTCTCACTCTCTCGCGCGCGCGCAGCGGGACACAGTCTCTTCTCGTATAAATAATGAATAAATATTTTAAACAGTATTTTTTATAGTTTTTATGCAAAGCTTGAATCTGCTAAAATGTATCGAAGTTTTACAAAAAACTTGATTTGGAAATCATCCAGAAAACTGTACGTCGGTGCATCTCTACTAAAATAACCATTCCGGAATTGCGCCGCTCAAGGTGGCAGCATGTTGGAGTAGCTCTGTTACTTTGGTTCCTATTTTTTTTCTTTTTTAAAACTTTAATTCTTCCATTTCTGGTAGAAACATTATTTTTGTGGACAACTGTTCTCTCTGGTTTTGAATGCTGTGCAGCTGGAAGGATTTCTGCTGATACTTTTTATTTTTGGACATTTGTTATGATGCATAACCATGGCAACAAGGTGGTTTACAACTGGCAGCAGCTGATTAACATCACAAAAGCTCAAATTTTACCTCAACTACAGCCACAAAACCCTGAAGTGGTTGAAAAGAAGACGCCATAGATCCAGAGCATCCTCTACATCAGACAACTACAGAGCGTCTTCAGTCAGAGGCTTCTTCAGATCTGCAGACTGCTACAGGAGATCATCCCTACCCACAGCCATCAGCATCTACAACAAATCTTTGAAGGAACTTGCATAATGAGTTACAACAAAATTTAATTTCCCTTTGGGATTAATAAAGTAATTTTGAATTTGAATACAATTTTTTTTTAAATAAATCGACTGTCCAGTGATACCTAGAAAACACGTAATTTTGAAACTTTTGCTGATGACTAACCCACATTTTCTTTTTCATTTTATTCTCTCAATATACTCTCTGTAACATCTAAAATGCTAAAAATCTAAAGTGTCAAGGACAGAATCCATTCAACTGGCCCATTGTTATAATATTGCAACTAAGCAGTCCTTTGTGATTGCGATACTGCAGCTATTTCAATGATGACTGATCGGATATACTGTACAGCTCTACTGTATAATCATCAAACTAATTATTCTTAACTCTGTTATAAGCCTCTTACATATTTTCAGGTTCTTAAAGCATTTCAAAAAGTATCACATGGAAGGTTTTACCTTCTTTTATGAAGTATCCAGAATATCTGAGGATAATACAGGAACAAGGGTGACTTTTATCTGTGCCTTTTGAGGGATTAGAGATTTGTTTTGTTTTTTTCTCCAAAAAGAAGAAGGAAAACACTGATTGCAAAATAGCAGCTTCTACTAAAACAGGAACTGAGAACCAAACTGACCTTTTTTAGAAATGTTAAAACTCCTCTGAGCAACAGCTTCTCCTTTTCTCTCTCTAGCCCTTCCACTACATTTACAAATAAATGAATCATAAAACCTTTCAAACAACTCAGTGAATAGTTGTTTTTGTGAAGCAGCATCACGTTTCCTCCATGAACTGTCAAACACACACGCCTTGCAGGTCATTTGACCTTCCAGTTAACTTTCTCTGCCCTCTGGCTTCTCCATCGCCAGCCAGTAAGCCAGCATGTTTGTTGACACAAAACATCCACAACAAAGCCGTGAAGGGGGAGAGCGATGAGTCTTTATAGGAAAGGAATGCCTCTCACATGCTGCACCACGGACCAAAAAACACACCCGGTCGGGTTGCATATCAGCAGCAGAGACCACAAGCTTCAAAACAAGCCCGCTGTGAGGTGTAGAAACAAAACCACGCAGATGTAAAAAAATTAAATTAAATAAATAAATAATCCTCCTGTTGCTCTCACACACAAACAGTTGCGTAATAATCGTGCTGAGAGATGAAGGCTTGCTGTGTGGGACAGGTCAAGCTCTTGGAACCCGTTTTTCCAGTTAAAACTGGAGCCCCATGCATCCAAATCCGCTGTGATTCCCGAGGAGCGCCGCAGCGAATGAAATTAGATTACGAACCGCCTCACTGTTTTTCACGCCAACATCCCCCGCCGGCTTCTGCTGCAGAGGCGGCTAGATGCTAAAGTTCAGGCCATGTTCTGCTTCTCTGCAGCTCGGGCGGAAAAAAGGAAAAAAAGAATCAAAGCAAAAAATTGTTTGAGGTGCGAAAACATGATAAACGACCTGTCTGTTCGGAGCGCGGAGGTCATGGGGTCAGTTGCTACCCGAAGTGAAGGAGTTTTCTCCAGAAACTTAAACAAACGGCGCTAATAAGAGCTTAGAAAAAGATCAATCACAGTGAAATGAATGTTATTTTATTACACTCAAACGTCTTCTGTATCAGTCGATATTCGTCAGGGATAAATTTACAGCCTGAACACACAAAGCATCCAGAACGCACACTGCTGTGTTTTTATGGAAGTTGACAGTAAAGCAGTTTGAATTAGCTTTATGATATTTAAAGTTCACAGTGCCTGATGCCTAGATAAGGCACTTATTGTGAAGGTTTGCTGTACTGAAGCTATAAATAGAGCCACGCATCATTTTGGTTTTTTTTGCGGCTCTGATTAATGTAATCATACAATGCTGGCAGTCAAATAAACCTGACAAGCTGTTATTTATCTGTTAATCAGATAAACCTCGATCAGGAAGCCATTAACAGCTGGAGGAGATGGCGGCTGCTCCTGTAGAATCCCTCTGCGTGTATTCAGGATAAAGCAACATCTCCAAAAAGCCTTCCTTGTGCAGCTGCAAAGTCCGAAGGTCAGCTACATGTACGACTCTGCTCACGTCTGCTGCGATCCACCAAAGTCAGGATGAGGATCCCCCAACTCTGGTCCTCAAGGCACACACCGCCCTGCATGTTTTAGATGTTCCTCTGCTTCAACACGCCTGATTTCAACCGATGGCTGATCACCGGGCTTTTGCTGAACTGCGATCATCTGACTCGGGTGTGTTAAAGCAGAGAAACATCTAAAACACGCAGGTCGGGGGTCCTTTGGACATCTTGGCTTTGATCTCGTTCATGTCTGCATCGATTCCTGGGAGATGGATTGATGGCCGCTCACACCAGCTCTCACACACACACACACACACACACACACGTGTGGGGTCTCTGGTGTTTACAGATATATTCTTAGTAGGGATGTGTATTGGCAAAAAGCTGGCGATACGATATGTATCGCGATACAGGGGAGATTGTTTAAAACTAAATTTAACTGTAGAAAAACTCTCATAGCATTCTAAACACTCCAACTTGTTTCATACTTTAACACATCCAGTTTTATTACTAGATCTAGTTGATCCACTGGAACCAAGAGGGTGAAAACAGCCACCAACTAGCAGTGAGACTTGTAATTTTACTACAAAAATTACTGTCATGGGGCGTCGCGTGGCACAGTGATCTAGGACGGCGCCCCATGTTTCAGAGGCCTTAGCCCTCGATGCAGTCATCCCAGGTTCAACTCCGGCCCAGGGATATTTGCAGAGTGTCTATCCACCACTTCTCTCCCCTTTCTGTATCCTGTCCACTGTCAAATAAAGGCCACTGTGGCCACAAAACCTTAAAAAAAAAGAAAAAATTACTGTCATCATTAATGGTTCCATTCAAATCCTATTTTTTAAAAATTGATAAGTTGCTTTTGAATATCAATACAATATCGGGAAATAAAATATGGCGATATTGGTGTATCGATATTTTCGTACATCCGTAATTCTTGGGCTGAGGTTATCATTACTAGAGCTTGATAAATCGGTACCATGAGCTTTTCAGTGACATTGTTGTTGTATTTTTATATCCATTTTTGTGTGATGTGGTTGTCTGGTTCTTAGTTCACAATGTTTGGTTTGTTTTGTCGATGTTCCTTTTTCGTTTGTTTTTGGTTTTTTTCCTCTCTCTGCCGTCCTGTGGGTATGGAGGTCTTTAATTGTCTTAATGGTCTTGGGCCTTCTTATCTCTCTGAACTGCTTTTACCATATGAACCTTCGCGGTCTCTGCGCTCCTCTGGCAGCCGTCTCCTTGTCACCCCAAAAGTCAGGACACACACGCATGGTGAGGCGTCTTTCCAGTTTTATGGCCCTCACCTCTGGAACAGGCTGCCAGAGAACGTTCATGTTTTTAAGAGCAGGCTCAAGACTCACCTATTTAGCTTAGCTTTTAACTGATTATTATTTATCAGTTTGTTTAATTGCTCTGCATGTTTTATATGATTATATTTTTATCAGTTTTACTACTTAATCTTAGCACATTAATTTACCGTTTCTTTTTATACTTTAATTTATCTTAATCCCCGTTCCAGTGTTTCCTCTGTGGGAGCCCTCTGCCCCGGGAGCGGGGGTCGGCTGTAGCTGCCTGGGTGCTCTCCAGGTGGAGCTTGGTGGAGGTGGGGGTCTTGGCCTTGCCTCCACTGGGTGCCCTGTGTCGGTGCCTCGGCTGCTGCTGTTAGTCTACCGCTGCCGGGGCAGATGGCTCCTCTGATGGCGTTTCCTTGCATGGTTCATCTACACTCGGCCCAATGTCCTTTTTTACTTTTTCTTTTAACTGTGTGTGTGCTTGGGAGGTGGGTTGGGGGGGAGGGGGGTATAACTGTGACCATGCTTTTAAATCTGTGGGGGAGGGAAGGGAAGGTGGTTTTATGTGGGGTCATTTTAATCTGTAAAGCACTTTGTGATGCAACTTCTTGTATGAAAAGCGCTTTATAAATAAAGTTTGATTTGATTTGATTTTTTGTTTCCTACCTCTTGTCTTCATCTTCTTTCTATCTTCCCTTAATTTTCCGTCTCCGTGTCCATAACATCAGGAAATAAAACCCACAGCAATTCATAATAAAGATTTCTCACACATATATCAAGTGGAGTACTATAGCAAAAGCTGTACTGCTCCGCTTGTGAAAGTAAATCTGTTGGGCTTCTACTTGGTACTCAGACACCAATTCTGGGCTCCACACTGCCAAACAGGACACCTAAAAAAAAAAACACAAAATAAAACACGCAGGTCGGTGCGCCTCGAGGACCAGGGTTCAGGAAACACTGATTCAGACGATGCGTTTCATGGACCATCCAAAATACTAGGGATGTAAGAAAATATTGACACAGACATATCGCGATATTTTATGTCCTGATACCGTATCAATATTCAAATGCAATGTCACAAATTTTTTCCCCTTTAGGATTTGAATGGAACCATTAATTAACATATTAATGATGAATAGGGATGGGCATAATTAATCAACGATCGATTAATTGATCATTAAGAATTTCATCGACTTTTTTTTACCTATCAATTAACGCATCTTCTGTAGAGTAGTGCTAGTTTTGAAGGAATGCAATTAATTTTGCTATGTGGCAGTAATTAAACACTTTACCACACGAGGGCGATGACTGAAAATAAAACACACAGGCCGACTCAGTTTCTTGCAAGCTTCTGTGTATTTCAAAAGTAGCATTGTCATGAAGAGGTCGCAGCAAAGTGTGGCGTGGGACCACTTTGACAAAAAAAAACAAACAAACAAAGAAGTCTCGGTTCACTGCCAACACCGCGAAGCTGTGTATAAGTATTTGAACGCACTTCCAACCCTGGTTAGAAGCGGAGCATCCAGCTCTTGGTCTCAACCTAGCATCAAGTCGGTGTTAGCATGAAGGAGCCGAGATGCACAATGAGCAGAGAAACTTCCTCACCGATTACTTTCTGAGGGAGGCTCCGCCACCCCTGGATTGCCCCCCTACAGACTGGTGGAAAATGAATTAAACAAGATTCCAGAGGCTTGCCAAGTTAGCACGGAGGTATGTGTATCACAGCGACGTCTGTCCCCTCACAGCAGGTGATCTCAGCGCTGCAGGTCAGACGCGAAAGCTGCCTGGTGATCGTCAGTGTGGTCACCAGGCAGCTTTTGCTTCTGACCCCAGCGCATGTTAACATGCTCATCTTTCTCAACAATAATCAGTAGACTGGTGCTAAAGTTGTAAATAAGTTACGGTTTCTTTTGTTTTTGTCTTTTTTACTCTGTTAATTAGCCTAATTCATTTTTAGGGACACCGATCTCTCTCATCCTCTTTCTCGACTCTTTTTGCCAAATGTAACACAAAACTATCAGACCTATAAGTGTTATATATATATTTTTTATCAAGTTATTGTTCATCAAGACTTTTTTTTATAACTTTTTGGGAGAAGAAAAAAAAAAGATCGTCAGTTGTGTTAATGAGTACCGTCTTTTAGCTGTCGGCTCCGCTGCTTATAGCGCATATTTTCTTTGTGCAACTACCGTGAAGTTATTCCGTTTAACTTCCACGAGGTGTCCCACATGCTTATTTCTCCTTTTTGTGTTTTAAACCACTAAAAGATTTAAGCAAAAGCGAAAAGATTCTTACCCATTCATAGTCTTATTATGACTTTCTTTGTACTTTTAGGCGCTAGGAGTACTTCTGAGAAAGTTAACATAATCATAAAACAAAAATTATTATTATGTTCTGAACCATTGCTATTTTACCCCAATCATATCTTTTGGAATGTAAATTGCTTTTGCTGAACCAACTGGAGTCTTGCTGTTCAGGCATTATTTTTCTGACTCATACTGATTTCTTTTTAGGATGTCTTGTGCTTTTTTCTAATTTTTTTATTTTTTTTATTTAAAGCATCTTTTTTTTTTATCTGACATACAACATACTCAACACTTTATTTACCAGATCTAGATTATAAAGTTATTGTTTAACATTACTTTTTTTTTTTTTTACTTTTTTGGAGAAGAAAATAAATACGAGTGTCAGTTGTGTTAATGAGTCTTGTAGCGGTCGGCTCCGCTGCTTATAGCGCATATTTTCTTTTTGCAACTACCGTGAAGTTATTCCGTTTAACTTCCACAAGGTGTCCCACATGTAACGAAGATCTCAATCAGGAAACACGCTATTTTTCTATTCTCACTGCATTTTAATATAAAAATATCAATGATTAATCGAAAATCGATCGTTAATTCTCCCGATGATCGATGAAGACAGTTTAATCGAATGCCCATCCCTAATGATGAGTCATTTTTTTGTCAAATTAAAAGTATGACTGGTAGTTGGTGGCTGTTTTCATCTTCTTTGTTCTAATGGATCAACTAGATTTTTTTAAATAACAAAAGATAGTCTGATTGTATCACAATATCTCGTTTCGTCTCCCCCTGTGTCGCGATACACATCCCTAAAAACTACTCTCAATTAGTTTTAAGTAAATGAAAGAAGCTTGTGAAAAAACATATTTATTCATCAATTCGGATAGTAACTGTATGTAAAAGAAGCGTCTACATCTGCACACAATATTTCATTACATGTGGCCAAATCAAAATCAGGAAAACTCTTCAAATGTGTCATAGTACAGTAGGTATATTTAGATCACCGGGACCTAACCCTCATCTATTCAGGCAAAGCTGTCCATTTTTAAAAACCACTAGAGCTTACATAAGGCCCACGCATAATGAGTAATCAAAACTAACATCTTGACCAGCAGTGTGTTTTCTTGTGACTAATTTCAGCTGAGTTGAATTCTCTTCATGCTGACTAACATTATTGTGGCATGCTGTCTAGATTTGGCAAATAAAGTGTTGAGTATGTTGTATGTCAGATTAAAAAAAAGCTTCTTTAAAAAAAAAAATTTAGAAAAAAGCACAAGACATCCTAAAAAGAAATCAGTATGAGTCAGAAAAATAATGCCTGAACAGCAAGACTCCAGTTGGTTCAGCAAAAGCAATTTACATTCCAAAAGATATGATTGGGGTAAGATAGCAATGGTTCAGAACATAATAATAATTTTTGTTTTATGATTATGTTAACTTTCTCAGAAGTACTCCTAGCGCCTAAAAGTACAAAGAAAGTCATAATAAGACTATGAATGGGTAAGAATCTTTTCGCTTTTGCTTAAATCTTTTAGTGGTTTAAAACACAAAAAGGAGAAATAAGTATTTGATCCTCTAATCATTTTGTAAGGGTTTTTGTTTTCTTACACAAGCAGTCTCGAAATCTAATCCCAATTTAATGACAATAAAAGAAAAACAGAAAAATAAATAAACATACCAAATAAATTACTAAAAAAATCCAATAAATAAATTGCAAATTGCTGGGGGGGGTATTCGTAAAATGAAAACATATGGTGGAATGCAGTGAAATCTCTCCATTTTTTTTTCACTGAAGTTACTTAATATGCCATCTATACTAATTAGGTTGTAACATCATACTGAAGACACTGACTCACACCTACATTACAAACAAAGATTTTATTTTCTGCATCTAAAATTCAAACAATCAAGAGAGGAACGCAATCTAACAGAAGTGAGTGAATTAACGAGGGTGTGTCTCTTTGGGTGTGTCTACTGTGTTTGCACGATACAAAACATGTCGTTTCTGACAAAGTCAAAGACGAATACCTGTTGACAGATCGGCAGAAATATAACTGCCTGCAGCGGCACAACAGGTGTTCTGCAACTTTTAGATGCGCCCATGGTCCAATGCACCTGAATCAGACGCCTGGTTGTCTTCCTCAGCGTGCAATTACGTTCTAGAAAGTCCTGCTACTGACCCAATTGTTTGATTCGGGTGTATTGAAGCAGTTACGCATATAAGAGTTGCAGAATAAAATAGAATAGAAAATAGTTCGTGACCACAGGACATGTCTTTAAAAACTTTAAGAAAGAAAAATTGTTGAAAATTCAGAGGCTGTTCAAAAAAAATATATATATTTATTTTTTTTAAAGTCTACAGCAGCACAGTCCAAACGCACTGACTCACCTCAGGATCATAGATGCTCGTTTCCTTACCATACCTGACTCATATGTACTCTGCCCAATGTCTTTTTTTATTGTTGCTACTGAGTGTGTGCACGCATGGAGGTTGGGGATTATTATAAAAAAAGTTTTATTTGATCTGTATTGTAAGTGAATGTGAAACTGGCTGCATGTCCTACTTTCTAAATAATCCGGCCAATAATTTACTGAGACTAGGGGGCACACACACATTTAGCACTGAAGTCTCATTTTTAAACAGTCAGTCGATTCCCAGAAATGGGGGGGGGGGGGCTTAATTAGTCTGAACTGTGGAAATGACGTCTTCTGACTTTAAAGAAGTATAAAGAATCAGCAATTAATCAAAATTCCCAAAAAATATGTCAATAAAATATGAGCACAAACAAGGTGCTAAATTGCATTTGAAGCATGAGAAAATGAGGAGTAGTTCCTGTGAAGCAGGGCCTTCAAGATGTTCAAACAGAAAGTTACGAGGCATTAAGGCTACATCTTCACCCCCTCTAAATGCTCTACAGCCCAGTCCAAGTTCTTCATCGGGTTCTTGCATCATCAGCTGCTTCCACAGAGTAGTGACTCTTCATGTAGAATAAACACACAGGCCTGATGCTTGAAAACCAATATTTACGCTAAATAAAGATTTACAACAGAGTACTGAGAAAGAAAACTGACGTTACATATCCTCTGGTGTGTGTCTGTGCTGTCCTGTTATTTATTCTGCAAGGAGTGCCTGTCGCTCTCTCATTAGGAACAGTGTTGACGTATGTGCAGCTGTATGCGTCTGCACTTGTTACAAAACACAAAAGGTCATGGAGGTGAACATGCCAGAACACGTGACTGAGGTTGTAGGTGAGGTCCGTTTAGGCATCCTAACCAAATATGGAGCCGAAATATGTGCAGCAGTAGAAAAACAGAAATATATAATGAAGGTGTCTTGGGAAGATGCAAAAAAAACGTGACAATTTGGTAAATAACTTGGGTTACAAGTCTACAAGAACTAAAGTGACACAAATAAGACTACAGTGTTCTTAATGTCTGTGTGAGCATCATGCAAGGAAAGTGTGGCCTCAAACTGTTGAGGAAAATCATAGACTGCCAGTCATCCATGCGCTGAATGTCAGGCTCGCATTGCATGTTGTAAATTTATACTTGGAGCTTTTCCTCCATACTTGCTCTTTTAACACTATTTAGTTAACTAGAGATAGAAAAAAAAAAGAATTTATTTGTCTTTTCTTTTGGGAGACCATCATAATTGTCTGATGTAGCGAACACATTAAAATTTAGAACCAGCTTCACCATCATTGGCAAAAAAATGTTAAATAGGTGTGAAAGGTGTTCAAACAAAGCATCCGTTTTACAAACGGCTATCCTATAATTTAAGTACATTTATTTGAGGTTCCGTTAATAAATCCTATTAAATAAAATTGAACTGGTGCTCCTTTTATTCTGACTTTACTCTTAGATTTAAAGTGTTTGGTAACTTTTAAATAGTAATCCATGACTTTGTGTTTCCCTGGGGTGTAAATTGGATGTGACACAGAGGCCGACTTTCCTACCATCACAAATGTAAATGTGTGGAGTTTGCTAAACACAACTAGGACTCTTAAGTGGAACTAGGTTCTTTGGTCAAATCACATTATTGTCCATCACCCTTGCATTTCAATGACGTAGGAATATATTATAGTTATTTCATTCTACAATTTTGCTGTTCATGGTGGCAGCATGTTGAAGTAGCTATTTCACTTTAGTTCCGATTTGTTCTTTTCCAGACTTTTGTTTATAATCTGTTTTTTTGTTGACGCGTTGCATGTTTAGACAGTTATTACCTCCGCCAAGGAGCTTATGTTTTCACCAGAGTCTGTCAGTCAGTTAGCAACATAACTCAAAGGGTTTGTGGATTTTGATTACATTTTCAGGAAATGTCTGCAATGGGACCAGGAACAAGTGATGGGAATTTGCGGGTGATGAATAACTACTGAACCGATGATGGTATCAATGTGAATCCAGCTGCTAAAGGTATATTTTCATGGTCAACGAATCTAAAAAAGTTTAAAGGTAAGGTAAAAACAGGTCTCTCTGGGTTAAGATGCTGTGGAGCTGGAAGGATTTTAGCTCTTGTTTTTTTTTCCACAGAGTTGTCATGATGATGCATAAATAACCCATGAAGGTTTGTTTTTAGACCCGGGAGCAGCTAATTATCATATCAAAGGCTCAAATAATACCTGAACTATGGCCCCTAAATCCCAGAGGAGTTAAAAAGGAGGCTTCATGGATGCAGAGCAGGACCAGAGACCAGCGAGAGAAGGAAGAAGTTCAAACTTCCCTTAAACATCTCTTCCATCCATCATAATAGGCAATGATCATATCCCAACTCTAATGTCTCTCCCATTGCAGATTAGCAGTGCTGATGGTGTCATCCAGGACGCTTTCTGTGAAATATAATTTCTACTTTCCAGAATTTTAACCATTAGTCTGTCACGACAGTCAGGCTGTCATACAGCAACAGTCTTTGGTCAGAGGCTTCTGCAGATTAATTACAAGACTGCCTGCTACTGCAGATCCTTCCTCCTCACAGCATCATTCATAATGACTCTTTAAAGTAGGGATGTATTATGTATTCCGATATTATGAGTAAGACTCTATCGTAATTTCACAAACTGAATTTAACTGAAGAAAAAAATTGTCACAGCATTCTAAACACTCCAACCTGTTTCATATTTAACACGTCGAGATTTATTACTAGATATAGTTGATCCACTGGAACGTAGAAGGTGATAGCAGCCACTAACTACCAGTCATACTTTTAATTTTACTACAAAAATGACTGTCATAATTAAAGGCTCAAATCAAATCAAAAAATGAATTGATACTTTGCTTTTGAATATCAATACAATATCGGGAAATAGAATATCGTGATGTATCGGCGTATCGATATTTTCTTACATCCCTACTTTAAAGATACTTGGATTCTATGAATTACAACGTTGAATTTCCTTTTGGGATGAGTAAAGTATTTTTGTAACTGAACTGAATTGAATTCCAATATCACCTTCTCACACATAACATTAACACTGTAGGATAAACAATCTGATGCCTGAAAACAGTGCTGTAGGAGCACCAAAGCTTTCACGACATGTATACCACTCAGGTCTCCCACTGATGAAAAAAGAAAATTAAAGAAAACATTTTAACAAAATATCACAGTACCGACCTAAAAAAATATATATTTTTTTTTTAAGTCTACAGCAGCACAGTCCAAACGCACTGACTCACCTCAGGATCATAGATGCTCGTGTCCTTACCATACCTGACTCATATGTACTCTGCCCAATGTCTTTTTTATTTGTTGCTACTGAGTGTGTGCACGCATGGAGGTTGGGGGGGGTGATTATTTTAAATAAAGTTTTATTTGATTTGAATTGTAAGTGAATGTGAAACTGGCTGCATGTCCTACTTTCTAAACAATCCGGCCAATAATTTACTGAGACTAGGGGGCACACACACATTTAGCACTGAAGTCTCATTTTTAAACAGTCAGTCGATTCCCAGAAATGGGGGGGGGCATGATTGTAACGGCAGAAGTAACATACCCCCGTCTTGTGTTAACGGTGTTGCTTGCATATGTGAGCTGCATACAAGAGATATTTACAAGAGAGCTTCAGTCCGACTCCAGCTTCTTCTTCCCCATCGCAGCTAAAAACTTTTTTTTTTTAACTATGCTCTTTAAAAACCAAAAACCTCCATCAGAGTTCATGTTTAATGCCTTTAACTAACCCTACAACTCTATCCGAACCCCCATCACCTCCAGCATGCCTTGCTATTTGCACGGTCAAGTTAGAAAGCAACGTAAAACACTGTATGAATCGCACACCATGAGTCAACAGAACAGCATCCTGCAGGCTTGGTGGGGGAAGCTGGAGAACTTCCCAAACTCTCCGATAAACGGCCCTGATAACCACAAACAGAACGGAGGCTGGGTCATTTCCTCAAAGGCTTGAAAGTGTGTATTTAGTCCTGAGCCAAACCTGCTCATCTCCTCCCCCCCTCAACAGTCAAAAATGTGCAATCAATACAGTCCTAATCACTGAAACTAAGTAACTTTATGACCTGAAATAGTAAACTGAAAAAAAAGAAAGAAAAAAAATTCACAAAATATACAAATTTCGCCCAATTAACATTTAATTTACCCACATACATCTAATGTTTCTTTATCAAACAGAGGCTTCAGCGTAGGAGCAATATAACTCAGTCTGTTGACAGAGTTCCTCGTGCCTCCAGGAACTTCATGCTTCACTTGCCGCTGTGTACTTTTTTTTTTTTATATTTACGCCTGATGTCCCGCATCTATAAACACCACATGTCATCGTGATTCTAAAAAAAGTAGAAGCACAAATGAGAGTCGTCTATTCTTAATTCTTTATTTTTATTTTTATCAGCTTACACAAGTGATAAAGAATAGTAATAAGTCTGGAAAGCTAAAAGCGCAGACGTATCATAGCGCGTTGTATTTAACGAGTAAAAAACCTGCGAACCTGAATCTCGTGGAGTAGATGCACCTGAAGCGCTCGACCAATAAGGAAGCTTTACGTGCGTACCCAACGACGCCGCTGGATACCTTAGCCGTGGTAACCGATGCCAAGCAGCAGGTGAGAGGAACTCGAGACGCAAGCGGGGAGTCGAGTCAGCGCCTAATCACATCCATCCACTGTGGCCTGACAACAGCGGGACGTGGGAAGAATAATAACCTGCAGCATGTCTGGTACAAATATCTGAGGAATGTTCTGTCAAATGATTTCAGAACAACAATGATCCTTCAATATAGCGGCTGGTGTTCTGTTTAGATGATTGCAGAAGGAAGCGGCGGCTGCTGATCATGCTCGTAAACAAAATAAAAGTGATCCATCTTAACCAGACATCTATTAGCAACTGAGAAATCGCGTTGTGTGCTGACTGGCAGGAAATAGATAAGTTCTTATATGAACACCGCTAAGATAACCACAAAGCAATGACTTGAACAGTCCAAATAACAATAATAAGTCTCACTTTGCGGCTAAGTTTTTCCAAGTCTTCTTCAGGTTAAAGCATGAATGCCGGATCAACTCTGGAGTTTGAAATTATGGAAATGGGGTTTTTTTCTTTTTGGTTTGTTTGATATTCTTAAACAGGCCTGCACCTCTAATTTCCATAAATATGGGTTGTTATATATGATAATATATGTGAATATAGGGGTGGGCTGGTTACAATAGCATGTCAAGCAGCATTTCAGCTTCCTGGCTGTAATTTCTTTTGAATATTTTAGATATTCAAATGAACAAAAAAAAAACAAAAACCTGTGAATAGGCAAACTTTACACGAATAATTTAGAGCCAAGTTCCACAGGAGAATCTGAAGATTAACCGCAAAAAGTTTAAAAATCGCTTAAATTGCAATGGCCCAAAATGAAAAATTTATTTGGTGGGTTTCCTAAGAAAAAATAATAGTTGCCTTTGAAAATGTTTCCAAATCCAAAATAAACAAACACTTTTATAACTGTAACACTCAGTATGTTGTACTAAACACAGCAAAAAAAGAAACGTCCCTTTTTCAGGACTGTGTATTTCAACAATAATGTTGTAAAAATCCAAATAACTTTACAGATCTTCATTGTAAAGGGTTTAAACAATGTTGTTCATGCATGTTCAATTAACCATAATCAATTAATTAACATGTACCTGTGGAATGGTCGTTAAGACCTTAACAGCTTACAGAAAGTAGGCATTTAAGGTCACAGTTCTAAAAACGCAAGACACTAAAGAGACTTGTCCACCGACTGTGCAAAACACCCAAAGAAAGATGCCCAGGGTCCCTGCTCATCTGCGTTAACGTGCATTAGGCATGCTGCTGGGAGGCATGAGGACTGCTGATGTGGCTAATGTCCGAACTGTGAGACGCCTAAGACAGCGCTACAGGGAGACAGGAAGGACAGCTGATCATCCTCGCAGTGGAAGACCACGTGTAACAACACCTGCACAGGATCGGTACATCCGATTATCACACCTGCATTATAGGTACAGGATGGCCACAACAACTGCCCGAGTCACACCAAGAACACACAATCGCTCCATCGGTGCTCAGACTGTCCGCAATAGGCTGAGAGAGGCTGGACTGAGGGCTTGTAGGCCTGTTGTAAGGCAGGTCCTTACCAGACATCACCAGCAACAACGCCGCCTATGGGCACAAACCCACCTTCGCTGGACCAGACAGGAGTGGCAAAAAGTGCTCTTCACTGATGAGTCACGATTTTGTCTCACCAGGGGTGATGGACAGATTCGTGTTTATCGTCGAAGGAATGAGCGTCACACCGATGCCTGTACCCTGGAGAGGGATCGATTTGGAGGTGGGGGGTCCATCATGGTCTGGGGCGGTATATCACATCACCATCGGACTGAGCTTGTTGTCATGGCAGGCAATCTCAATGCCTTGCGGTACAGGGAAGACATCCTCCTCCCTCATGTGGTACCCTTTATGCATGCTCATCCGTACATGATCCTCCAGCAGGACAATGCCACCAGCCATACTGCTCGTTCTGTACATGAGTTTCTGCATGACGGCAATGTCAGTGTTCTGCCATGGCCAGCGAAGAGCCCGGATCTCAATCCCATTGAGTACGTCTGGGACCTGTTGGATCGCAGGGTGAGGGCTAGGGCCATTCCCCCCAGAAATGTCCAGGAGCTTGCAAGTTCCTTGGTGGAAGAGTGGGGTAACAGCTCACAGCAAGAACTGACAAATCTGGTCCAGTCCAGGAGGAGATGCACTGCAGTACTTCAAGCAGCTGGTGGCCACACCAGATACTGACTGGTACTTTTGATTTTGATCCTCCCTTCATTCAAGGACACATTATTCTATTTCTGTTAGTCACATGTCTGTGAAACATTTTTAGTTTATGTCTTATGGTGTTGACTCTTTTAGTGTTCATACAAATATTTAAACACATTAAGTTTACTGAAAGTAAAAACAGTTGAAAGTCAGAGGACGTTTCTTTTTTTGCTGAGTTTATTTTAGCTGCTGTACTTGTTGTACTTCTTGATTTTCACATTTAAACACAACCGTTTAGGTCATTTTATACATTTTTATTTCAAAGTTCTGTCTAAACTTACTAGATATATCAAAACTGCATGTCAATGTGAGCAGTATTGCATTTCATAATGACTTCCTGGATGTAATATTTGTAGCAGTTTACTAGGGATTTAAGAAAATATCGATACGCCGATATATCGTGATATTTTATGTCAAGATATTGTATCAATAATCAAAAGTAATGTATCAATTATTTTTTTTATTTTTTTAACGGAGTCATGACCTGTAATTTTCACATTTCCACGAGAAAAAATGTATGTTATGATAGCCTAACGATTATACACTGCCCGGGAAGCCGATATTTAAAAGTGAAGCGTTTGTTAACCCCTTGGTTCGTCCACCAGCCCACGCGCACTGAAATACGTGATTTTAATTTCTGGCCGACTTGACGTCAAGTCGGCGCAGGATATACCATATATAGACATCGCAGACCTATGCTGCAGGAAGCCCGCCCTGCTCCTCGCTCCTCTCCCCCTCATATTCAGTCGAGCGCCGCCATTACTGACTTCTACGGATGGGAATTCCAGCTCTTTTTGGAGAGCCAGTTCTTTTGGCTTGGCTCCACATAAAGAGCCGGCTCATTCGGCTCCCAAGTGCTCCTAACTGCTAATGTAGCTATTGTATGCTAGCGGGAGTAGTAGATATGGGTTAGATATGCTGAAGCGTTACCTGCGGTGTCAACCCCCCTCCTTCCTGCCACCAATCAACGCGCCCCTCATTTGCATTATTACAATGACCGTCCACGACAGCCAAAGTATCGCATCAGATCACGCCAGACAATGCCTTCAGAAATACGGTTAGAGGAGCTCTGTGTTAATTTTTTTCAACTTTTCTTTTTTTAGAAGGGCCTGAAAGACTAGAATAGAGCGTGGGAATCCAAGATAATACTAGGTTATGACTCCTTTAAGGATTTGAATGGGACCATTAATGATGACGTAAGCTTTGTAGAAAAATTAAAAGTATAACTGGTAGTTTGTGGCTGTTTTCACCTTCTTTTTTCCAGTGGATCAACTAGATCTAGTAATAAAACTGGATGTGTTAAAGTATGAAACAGGTTGGAGTGTTTAGAATGCTGTGCAGTTTTCCTACTGTTAAATTCAGTTTTTAAAATCACAATAAATAGTCTTAGTATCACAATATATCGTCCGTCCGTCCCCCGTATTGTGATACAAATCGTATCGCCAGATTCTTACCAATACACATAGCTAGCGTTTATGTATTTACACTCTGCAACCCAAGAACCTGATAAAGATTTTAGTGACCTAGCTGCCAGAGTCCATGAAGAGAAGTGTTTACATCGAGATGATGGAAGAAAATAAATAAAGCAAAATGTGGGGAAAATTAGGTAATTCCAATATTCAACGACATTACAATCACAGGTTTTCCTAATATTCTACCGCTCTAATATTTAGCATGACTTACATGTCCTCCATTTGATGCATTGCTTAGTTAAATATTCTACAAAGGTATCCTCTGATCCAACCAATAGCTTATTTTGACATCAAGACCATGATGACATCATCTATCCAAGTTCTTCCTGGCCGACCTTGCATTTAAAGTATCCTTTTTATGACATACAGATGTAAAAACGCTTGAGTTTATTTGAAAACTCCTTACAAGAATGTTACAATTAAATTCACCAACAGAATACCCCCAAACACATCGCAGGTTATCAGTTTAACGCATAAAAACATGTTTTCCTTATAAATGGGAATCCTCCCCCCAACAACACATTTACACAAAGCAACGGCGTGTTAATGCCACGGTAACTTATCCTCCGCGCAGGCAGATTTATGCATGTTTATATAGAGATACTGCAGCTCTTCACCAAAGCCTCCCACCTTCCTGGCCGAGCCCTCCCAGACGAGCTGCGGAGCCCTTTTCTTTTGCCAAATGTCACACAGCACCATGCGTCGCCACAACAGCTCCAAGCCCGATTTATATCTGTTAATTAGGGACGTGAGACAAACGGAAACAACCGAGTTATGTGAAGCAGACACAGGCGTTACTGCTGAAGTGCATTAGGTAATGCGTGGAGCCACTTCCTCCGTAACCATTGAGTCAACCTTCTAGTGCCAACACAATAAACACAGACATATGAGGAGTGGACGGGGAGTTCATGGTAGCGCGAAACGTGCATGTCGGGTCTATGTAAAAAAATCAAAAACTAAAAAAGTTAACTTATGTAGCGGCTGTGAAACCCGTCGACCTGCCACCAGGCGCTCAGCAGGATAATCTGCGTCTTCATAACACACACACACAGGGCTTTAGGTGAAAACAGCCACATTTCCTGGATATGATGACTGTTTACATTTCAAACAGACCTCCTGTTTGGTAATCCTCCTAAAACACGTCGATACAGTAGCCGATGGAGACAGCAGACAGCTGCATTCAACCGGGATATCCTTCATGCTACAGAGGCTTTAGAGGAAGGATGGAGACGGTCTCCTGAGAGCTGCGGGCAGACGGACTCGGTTCATCGCTTATTCCCGTTATCAGCTAGATAATAAGCTGCTGATACTGGATCGAGCACAACACATTGACAATTAATTCGCTGTCTGACCTAAAGGCTTCCATAGCAAATGCAAGTGCAGTACTGTGCAAAAGTCTTGAGTCATCACTTTTTAACTTTATCTTACACACCGATAAACCAGACTTCATATTTTAAAGTGTTGCTGTTTGATGGTTCTTTGGGTTTTCTACAGGGGGATTTTCTTGGCTCAGTGCCTTCCCATATTTGATGTATATTTGTAAATGTATCTTTGCTAAATTATTATCCCTGATCTATTCCCTCATTTAGGCAAAAATGAATAAATACAGACACCTGAACTTAAAGAATGGACCACTTCAAATTGGATCTGTGTTACTATCATTTGGTCTGTCTCAAAGGCTAAAGTTGTACCAATTTCTTTGTTTGAATCTATGAAATAT
Source organism: Valencia hispanica (assembly GCA_963556495.2). NCBI lineage: Eukaryota > Metazoa > Chordata > Actinopteri > Cyprinodontiformes > Valenciidae > Valencia > Valencia hispanica. The sequence goes on from OY747704.1 coordinate 51,069,480, forward strand.
TTGATTTGGTTTTCCAACCAGGTAATAATAGTAAATAATCAATGGAAGGATCCATCTCAGGTCTCCGCTCAATGTTTTTCAAACAAACAACAACTTTTAACTATATGACACAAAATCGAAAGGAAATTAGCTGCGTAGTGTTTGATAGAGGTAGCATTAGATTAGGATTAAAAGATCATCTATGCATTAGGGATGTGTAGTGGTAGAAACCTGACGATATGATGTACTGCGATATATCGCGATAATATGAGTGAGACTATATATCCACTGGAACGAAGAAGATGAAAACAGCCACAAACTACCAGTCATACTTTTAATTTTACTACAAAAATGACTGTCATCATTAATGGTTCCATTCAAAGCCTTTTAAAAGATCAATAAATCGATATTTTGCTTTTGAATATCAAATAAAATACTTGTGATATATCGTTGTATCGACGTTGTCTTAAATCCCTGCTATGCATCAAGGCTCCTGTGATTTTTATTGACCACAAAAAAAAGGGAACTAAAGCGTCTGACCTCCAATCCAGAGTCAGAGCCGATGAAGAAAATTATCGGTCAATTCTGATCACTGGGTGAATCAGTGCGTCTCTTGTTTTCACAGATACCAACTATGGCCACCTGTCAGTGGTCATAATCTTATGTCTAATCAGTGTAGGTCAAAAATCTCTCTCTTTCTCCATCATAAATATCCTGAAGGAAAACCATCAAACCCAACTCAGGAGTCCATCAACAACAACCACAACACAAGACTTCCACAAACCTTTCTTAAACTCCTCCAACATGGCGTCCAGCTTGGTGTCGTGGAAGACGAAGTGGACCGGGTGGTTGTAGAACTTGGTGATGGTCTTCAGGGTGGTGCAGTCGTCCGGGTCCACGAAGGCCAGGTCCTTGACATAGAGGATGTCCACGATGTTGGAGCGCTCCTGCTCGTACACGGGGATCCTGGTGTAGCCGCTCTCCATGATCTCCGACATGGTGTTGAAGTCCAGCACCGCGTCGCTGCCGATCATGAAGCAGTTGCCCAGCGGCGTCATGACGTCCTCCACGGTCTTGGTCCGCAGCTCCAGCGCGCCCTGGATCATGTTGAGCTCCTCCTTGACCAGGTCGTTGTAGGGCTCCGTCACCTTCAGCATTTCCACCAGCTTCTCGCGGTTGTACACGGTGCCGATCTCCTGGCCCAGCACGCAGTCCAGGAGCTTGCTGATGGGCCAGGACAGGGGGAAGGTGAGCAGCATGAAGAGCTTGGTGAGCAGGATGGTGTTGGCGCCCACCGCCAGACCGTGGCGGGAGCACAGCGCCTGGGGGACGATCTCCCCGAAGATCACGATGCCGACGGTGGAGGCCACCACGGCGCCGAGCCCGGACTTGGTGAGGTCGTCCAGCAGGATGGTGAGGGTCGTGTTGACCAGGACGTTCCCGAGCAGCAACGAGCACAGCAGGTAGTTGCCCTTCCTGCGGATGGGCTCGATCTTCCTGGCGTACTTCTTCTCCTTCTCCGTGCCGCAGCTCTGCACGATGCGGAGCTCCATGGGGTCCAGCGCCATCAGCCCCAGGTTGAGCCCGCTGAACATCCCGGACAGCACCAACAGGCAGCAGATGAGCATCACCTGCAGCCAAACGGGCAGCAGGGACTTCTCCTCCTCCACCACCAGCACCCTGCCGTCCTTGTCGTCCAGCAGGGACCACTTCTGCTCCCTGGGGTCGAGGACGCACAAGCCGAACATTTTCAGCGCGTCGCTTTTCCGAAGGTGCTTGATGGTGAGTTTGACAAGTCCGGTGGTCTTTTGGTTGCTTACCTGCATGGACCCGTTCACCAAGATATCCTTCGAGTGTTCGGAACAAGTCCTGTTAAACGGAGCGCCGAACTTGTCGTCGTCTTTGTCGGTCGTGTTAAGTTCGGTGAACCTGATGAGCTCCGAGCTATTGGGAAACAAGTGGAGCCCGTAGAACCTGAAGAGGATGTGGCTGCCCTCGGTCACTTGAATAACTCCCGTCTTGGTGGTCTCGGCCGGCCTGTCGCTCTTCTGCAGGCGCATGCCGAGTATCCGTGTGAAGCTCCTCGACTCCGGAACCGCCGCCTCGGCTTCGCTGGCCGCCAACACGCAGAAAAACACGAATAAAGTCAGAGGAAAGCCAAGTCCACTCGTGTCTGTCGCCATGTTTGTTTCACTCTATGCCAACTGCCGAACTGACGTCAACTACTCCTTTCCTGGAGTCCGCCCGCTAATTAGCATAATCAGACCCAGCCAATCAGAGGACGATACGTCATGCTAAACTTTGGGCCGAGCCTCCTTTAGCACAGACTTTTTTAAAGTCGACTGATTGTTTTTATTTTTAAGGTAGTTTCACCTGAGCGAATTTTGCCCCTTTCTACTTAAATATCCCACCAATGTAGGCAACTAAAACCTAAATGTTTCAAGTTTTTTTGGTGAAGTGTGTTTTTTTTATTCATGAAATCGTGAAACATAATCATGAAGATAAAAAAAACTCACATTTAACTCATTATTGCTGTTTAGTATTTTTTAAGCTGTAATAATAATTTGCCCCTTTACACACTTTTCCTTTCTCCTTTTAGTAGGCTATCTGTAAACAAGACATTTCGTACCCATGTACTCAAACAATTTATCTCTCTTTGTAGTTGGTGAAATTCATCAATTTTGAAGATGAATTGTCTTGAAAAACACCCAGTTCCCTCATATATTCGAAATGAATTGTGTATTATTTTCAACAACAACAAATGTCACCCTGGTTTCATTTAACTTTGACTTCCATCCGGACGTTTTTTATTCAGACAGGCCTTTAAAACTTAAAAATGTGTTTTCTGTTTTATTTACATTTATCTTGTTTTTAATCTGCTTTTTATGTTTTCTTTTATATTTTGAATTTGCTAAGCACTTTGTTCACCAATATTGTGGTTGTATAAAAGACAAGATTGATTGCCAATGACTGACGCAATCTGCTGGGATTCCTTAAATAGGAAACTTTTTAACTGATTGGTATGTTTGTATAAACGTATTGAAATGACTTCTTGTAAAGTGCCTTGAGATTACATCTGTTGTGAATCGGCGCTATATAAATAAACTGAATTGATTGATTGATTGATTGATTGATTGATTGATTGATTGATTGATTGATTGATTGATTGATTGATTGATTGATTGATTGATTGATTGATTGATTGATTGATTGATTGATTGATCGATCGATCGATCATTTTTGGGCCAACTGACTTAAAAAGTATGAGAGATAAAGACCTCTAAAAACACACAACTATTTTTTTTTTATGACTTCCTGATGGTAGATATTATTTATTGGAGCCAGAAAGCTACATTTATTTCAACTAGGAATAGCATATAGAAAACGTCAATGAATCATTGGTTGTCAAAGCAGATACGAAACTTCTCCAAGACGGAAACAAATGATGGGCTACTAAAGGTGCATATCGCTCTATTTCGTGTGCGTAAAAAACTTGGAATGGCAACCAAAATTAGGAAATTATGTCCAAGACGTTGTGACTTTTTACATCCTGTTGCCGTTTCATACCTTAGTAGATTTGGTCATTTCACCCCTAACTTTTCCAGGAACTTAATTCAGCCTTGATGGACGCTTAACAATTTTAAAATGTAAATTTTACGTTTGTTGTTTCGGTCATTTTAGGGAACAAAATTGAATTTTTACTAAAACATACGTAGCATTATGTATTTTATAACGCGTTATAGTAGGCCTACTGTGCAAATGTTTTAAGCCGCAGTGAGAGCTTACACTTGGTTTATTTTGGTTTCACTTCCTCCTCTAAATTTTAATGCAGGTAAATCCAATAAAAATTAAACGAATTAATTGCGTTTATTTGTGGCCTGGTAGAAAATTGGAGCAAATAAGTCTCAGAACAACAATTTCACTACTTTTTGGATTGCTTTGTTAAATAGCTACCTAATAATTCCAGACCCATGCACTTAAACCACTGCATAGTGTTTTTATTTATGAATTGAGTTACATTATTTAAAAGTAAGTTAGATAATGTATTTGGGTAACATCTATGTTAAATCAGTAGGTTTCCGCTGTAAGATAGCTCTATCTTTAGCTTTTGAGGCTGATTAATGGCTCATTAACAACATCTATATAATAAAGCCATCAGCAGGTCTAGACAGCAGGACAATCAGTCTTCAAGTTATGGTTTTTGGTGGAGTTACAGCACCACCTTGTGATCACATCATGGAAGCAACTTGGTTTTAACCATAGCTTAATTTGTTTATCGGGCCAGGTCTGATGTCCCCCTTTGTTTTGTATTTGGATATTTAAGATGGAAATTATATGATCCGTTTGTAGTGCAAAGACAGGGAAAAGTCAACATCGTGTGTATCGTTTTATGACTGCACTTTATTCAACCATACATTCATTGTCTTTTACTTATCCGACATTGAGTTGCTGAGATAACAGGTTTAAACACCCCTCTTCTCAGTGAAACTCTGCAGCTTTTTCAGTTAGATTCCAGATTATTCCAAGTGTATTCCTTCTTCCACTTAAAGTTCTTGCTCTGCCCCCAGTCTGAACTGTGCAACAACTTCACAACATGGGCAGGTCAGGTGGGTTCTTTTTGGTAACAGGTGAATCTTCTTTATCTGCATGGTGGGGCAGTTGCAGCACTGTTGCACTGCAGATGTCGCATGTACTGATAAACCTCAGTGCGTGTGACTGGGGGACTGCAGGTCTGACACTGTGATCAGCAGCACAGGAGCGCCGCAGGGGACTGTGCTCTCTCCGGTTCTGTTCACCCTGTACATGTCCGACTTTCAGTACATTACGGAGCTCTGCTGCTTACAGAAGTTCACAGGCGACACAGCCAATGTGGGTTGCATGAAAAGTGTCCAGGAGGATGAGTACCGAGATCTGATCCAGGAATTTCTTCTGGTCCTAACCCTCCACCAAGACCAGGGAGAGATGGTGGTGGACTTCAGGAGACCAAGGCAAAACCCTGAGTTAGTTTTCATTAATGGAGACTGTGTGGAAGTTGTACACAACTACAAATACCTGGGAGTGCAGCTGGATGACAAGCTGGACTACCAACACAGATGCTCTGTGCAGGAAAGGACAGAACCATTCCTCAGAAGGTTGGCGTTCTTCAACATCTGCAGGAAGCTGCTCACTACCACCACCCTGTAGTAGTGAGTGCCCACCTGTATGCAGTAGTGTGCTGGGGGGTAGGTAGCCTTAAGAAGAAGAATGCAACACACCTGGACAAACTGGTGAGAATGGCATGCTCTGTCGTTGGCACGGAGCTGGACAGCCTGACGTCTGTAGCAGAGCAACGGGTGTTGCTGAATAGGCACCATCATAGAAAATCCTAATCCTCCACTGCACACATCATTTCCAGACTCAGAAGCTGCTTCAGCAACAGACTGCTGTCACTATCCTACCCCACAGACAGACTGAGGAGATTGTTGCTCCTCCATGCCATAAGGATTTTCAACACCTAAGAGCAAGATTTTATAACACTGTACAACAACCAAACTTCTAGTATACCATTCTGAATAACAACAACCAATATTCATCAAGATCTAATTTACTATAGTAGTGTTAGCACCTCTGAGAGATTTAGATTTGTAGGGTGGAGAGAAAATAAAATGTAGATTTCTTTAGCATACAGCCATGAGGTAAAAATATAAACTAAATTCTAATATTAAAAAATTATACATTTATTTATTAGGATACAGATAGTAATTTATCTGAGGAATGCATGTTAAGTTTTATTAAAATGTTCAAATATATAAATATCAATTCTTGGACATTTTGATCTATTGAATTGTGGCACGACTGGCTTTCCCTAAAGGCTGCGCACCCAAAAAAGGTTTTTTACGGTATTTTAAACTACTGTTTATGTGACATGCTATGGACCCAACCTTACTTTAGCAGCTGAGGGTCTAGATCCTGTGTGCAGCGGAGAGGTCACAGCTGATAGTAATGTTAAGTGAAAGAAGCGAAGACAAACCAAAAGTAGGCTGTACCTCCGCTTTGAGGTGTGTTCCTCAGGTAAAAGTCGCGGTGTCTTTATATCAAAGTGACAGTGGGCCCTCACTCGTAGCTGAGGGACCGACTGAGGCCTCTTGCTTTTTTCTCCCAGCCTGTAGAGGCCCTCGTTTATCAACCATACTGTGCGTGTTTCGTGCATTGGAACAATTTTACGCATAGTGTGTTATGTGCCGTCTTGTACTTGTGCGTAGAAATGTTCCTAAATATAACAACAGCTCTGACCATGCATACGCACAGAATCCAGGGGTTTATTATTGGAATGATATCTCAGGGGTTCCAGCAGCAGAACTGGGATCCCAGAATGATTAATGGGAACTTTTCATGGTCCGTTCATAACCTTTGACTTTGGTCAATTTTTTTCCCCCAGATACAGGAGAAGCAGATGAAGCAAATTTAACCACTGAGATTTCCTTTATTACGGTATGTATTACCTTTTTATCTCCACAGCTTTCCTCAAACTGCGATGACTTTGGTAAAGTTTTCACACGGGGTCATAGCAATCTTGAGTCAGGGGATCAATATTTTGAAGAAAAACAGGGGATTGAATAACTAATTAAGAGGTTTTCCTATTGAATATTTGGGTATAATTGTTTTTTTTGGACAAATTTGGATATAATTCTATTTGATCAGAAGAGATTATAGTATCATCGTTTTATACTAGAAAGGGAGGAGAACAGAGGGTTCAAATCAATTCAAATAAGGGTTAAAATTGTATTCAACTCAACACATATGTTTTAAATCAGATTAAAGGGTTTGAAACCCCTGATTTTTGGATGGAGGGATCTTTGGGATTTGGGGCATAAAATGACTTTCTTCAAGGATGATTGTTTAAACATGGATTCTATTTCCTCTTAATTAATTTCTTCTTGGCTAATTTTAAAACTTCCAGTCTAGGCTGTGGGTTAATGAAGCTTGGCTCATTAACCTACATTTGTGGAGGAGTTCATTTAGGATTGCTTGATGCAGTAGCTGCATCGAGGTAATCTGAACCAAACTCCCACGTCTGCTAATCTCTAACCTAATCCCTTACTTATAATCAACCAACTAATCATTGAATTAGCTCACACATGTTTGGACTAGCATGCTCTAACACTTAATAACTCAGCTTGAGGATCACATCAGGGGCCTCTTGATAGATGACCATTTTCCTTCTGGGACGCAGAGGCTGAGGAGGACCAGAGGTGGATCTTGGGATTCACAACATGGAGCAGCTACAAGGGAAACATGCACAGTTCAACACAGAGTCCAGATTTAATATCTCATTGAGACGTGCTAAAAGAGGCTACATAACATCTCTCTCTGTTGGATTTTTTTTTCTACAGTCCTGACAGATGACAGATGAAGTGTGGCCATCTCAAAGGGGGAGGAAGGTAGTCAGAACGTCTTTTCACACAAAAATGAATGAAGTGGTGAACAAAAGAAAAAAACACAAATAGCATAATAATACTCTTGGTGGGTGTTTTAGTTCTGACAACAAGTGATATCTCAACAAGGTCATCTGAATGGATGATCCCTGGTTACTTTGAGCTAATTCCATAGCCAACATGAATAATGTCTGTCTAAAAACTGATTGTTTGATCATTGTCTTTTTTTCCGGTTCTCTTCGCACCCATTAGAAATTTTTTTTTTTTATGTTTTGGGCATTACTGTAGTGAAAGAAAAAGAGGGGACTGTTACAGCAATATTTCAAGGTTATGTAAATTAATTGATTGATTACATATTAGTAAAGGCATCTAGGGAATATGGCATAATAAGAGATCATTAGAGTCAGTGAAGAAGCCTTTCACATAGTCTGATCTAACTGACTCTATCTGACTCCTCAACTGTTTTGGTTAACCTTGCAATGAAAACGTAACATTGGGAGTCTGAAGGCAGAAGCTGCTGACAGAGGGCAGACATGATCTGGGGTGTGAAAGAGTTCGAGCGTTGGCCCAAACGGGTTCATGTACAAGACTAACCGTAATAAAATATGAGAAACGCAGATCCAGAGTTCATCCTTATGGAAGGAAGAAGATATTTTCTTCCCATCACATACATCAAGGACAAGAATGGCTTATGGTCATCATGTGACTGATTGCAGCCAGATAATTTAATTTTGTTATTACCTCAGCCAATAAATATCCTTGTTCGTGCCCATCTGTCTGTTTGTTTGCCTGTCTGTCAGCAACATAACTAAAAAAGTTATGGATGGATTTCGATGAAATTTTCAGGTAATGTCCTCAATGGGACCAGGAACAACTGATTACATTTTGGTGTTGATCTGACATGAAGCGCTTATCCACCCACCGACCACTCCTCTCCCATGTGAGAGAGCTCACAAGCAGCTCCCCTCGCGCAGGAGCACCGCTACGATTGGAGCATATCCACAGCAAATCAAACACGCATGCGTGAATCTCCCCTCTCTCCTGGAAGAGCACAGCGACAGCACAAACACAGCTACGCGTCCCATTAACAGATATTTTATTTTATTCTGCATGTGCCTGGTTCAGTGCTACCTTTATCACCCCAAATGTTCTCACTAACATCCCAGGAGAGTCCAAGAAGGTGTATATTAAGGACTTTGTCACATTATTTTAATTTCTATTTATGTGAAATATTGACCACAGGTATCTAATGTTATTCACTGTGAATCCTGTCTGTTGTGATATAATGTGATACGGGCAGATATCAAAATGACACTGTTAGCAACTGTGTCACACATTTAGGTGGTGGAACTGTTACGGAGAAAGTTTCCTAGTCTCTAATCCCTGTTTGTTTCTGGTTGCATTGTTTTTTTAAAGGTTTTGTGGCCACAGTGGCCTTTATTGACTGTGGATGGGATACAGAAAGGAGAGAGAAGTGAGGGGAGAGACATTTGGTAAATGTCCACGGGCCGGAGTTGAGTGACTCTTAAACCACTGCGCCATGCAACGCCCCTGGTTGGATTCTTATTGCTAAGAGCAAGAAGGGATTTTCTACTTTTTCAGCTGCTGTGTTGGTGCTAAATTAGAAGAAAGATTGTTTAGAAATTACTTGATCAATAAGGATTTAACTTCCTACACTCTTAGTTTACTGATCCTTTCACATGGAGGAGCTGCGGGAGCTCTGGAGGCTGTACAGTGATCAGAACATGAAGCATCAGGACCAAGTCAGGTTCTGGATCTAGTTTAATGTGAGACACAACTGAACTGCTATTAGAAAAAGTTCTGCTTCAACACCATGCTCAAGCGGGTTGAGGGAGGCTAGGGGTCTTTCCACACCCCTGTTTGGTATTGGCCATCAGGGGTTGGGGTCCGGGAGGAGGAACAGGCGCTCTGGTCTGGGCCTGGGCTGGTGGGCTGCTTCGCCACTGTGTGGGCTTTGGCGGTCTGCTTGTCTCCATCCTAGAGGGTAGGGGGACCACCTCCTGGGTCCGGGGGCGGGTTCCTCTGCTGGGGTATTGGTACCTTGACCTGGCAGTATACATAGAGTGTGTATGGAGAGTTTAAGTGAGTGTACAGCATCCTTTCTTGTGTGTCTTGGTATGCAGGTGAGAGTGTACGTGTGTAAGAGGGAAGGAATGTATGACTGTCTGTGTGTTCCTGTGTATCCGTCAGGTTGGGTCTTGCCCCCTCGCCTGGCGCATCTCAGGACCCCACCAAATGAGGGGCCTATTTCGCCTCCGTCACTCCCTGCCGATGACTGATACCTCTGCCAGCCGGTGCGTTCATGGATCTCAGTGTCCGGGACTGGGTGCTCAGGGGACATGCCGGTTCATCCCTGTTGCCTGCCTGGCCAGGCCTGGGTGGACCGGTCGCCGGTGTGCCAGACTGATGTTTTCCTTTCGGTGCCATTGGCAAGGGTACCTCTTTGGAGGGGCCTGTCTGGGCATTGTTTGATGGTAGCTGTCAGGTGGCTTGGCAGGGTCCGGGTCTAGCGTCTCCACTTGATAGCCTGTTCTGTATGCTTCGTGCTTGGTCGGTTAATTGGTGGGTTTGATTGACCAGGATTGGATGCTTGGTCTTGGTGCTCTGCAGTGTGCGGGATTGAGATTCACGAGCTTGTGTCCAGGTGCTGGCTAGGCTTGTCCTGTGGATGCCGTCAATCCACTCTGGCTATTGGTGTGGCATTGTGGGGATTGGCCCGGGTTGTTGGCAGCACATGTTGGCCATCGGCTGGCCATGGCCCCCGCGACCCGTCAGCGGCAGGGGGCCCTCGTCGGCCGATCCCTGGTCGGGTCCCCACTGGGGGGTTGGGCATACAGGCGTGCGCTCTCCATTTCGTTCGACTGATAGTTAGAAAATTGGGCTCTACTCCGTGTGTCCTTGCATAGGTCACGGAAAGACCTTGTGTCGACAGACAATGGCATAGCGTCTATCCGTTCCAACGTAGACAGAGAAGTAAAAACTAGGCATAACACTCACGCAGGCACGCACACACACACACACACAGGTGTAGGGATTCCAATGTTTATAGATGCATTCTTGGGCTGAGGTTACCACAACCAGATCTTGTAATAATCGGTATCATAAGCGTTTCAGTGATGCTGTTGTATTTATATATCTATTTATGGGTTGTGGTTGTTTGCCCTGCGATGGACTGGCAACCTTTCCAGGGTGTACCCCGGCTCTCGCCCCGTGATCGCTGGAGATAGGCACCCGACCCCCCGCAACCCTGCATAGGATGGACAGGTACAGAAGATGGATGGATGGATGGATGGATGGGTGGATGGATGGATGGATGGATGGATGGATGGATGGATGGATGGATGGATGGATGGATGGATGGATGGATGAATGGATGGGTGGATGGATGGATGGATGGATGGATGGATGGATGGTCACATACTTTTTTTAAATCAATTTTATGGTTATGTGGTTACTCTGTTACTGGTTGATAGGATATGAATGCATTTTACACAAGAAAAAATAGCTCATCATGGTACAAGTTCTCACAGAAATCACGGTTTCATTGTTTACCCCACATGTACCAATAAACATTGTTGGAGTTCAGATATTCTGCCCTCAAATCAAATGTGCAAATATGTTCAATATATTTATGTTAAATGTTTGTACCTAAAAAATCTAATGAAAAAGATGGGGGGGGAATAACTTAGCAGATCTGTAATAAGTTTTACAAATCAAATAAAGCTTTCACAAATCACAAACTTGCCTTAAATTATTCTGCTATCAGCTTAGAAAAAATATAGTCCGGGTTTGAAGAATCGGAGTGTTGTAGTTTTTAAACTAGAGTAGATTAAAGATCCTCAAAGTAGTTAAAAATTAGGTGGAATTTTCCTTTAGCCGACATCTGCTTCCTCTTTTAAAAGTGTTTTTAAAAGCTCCACTCTAAGCTGCAAAAACAAGTGTAGCACGAGATTCCTTTGGCCTTAAATAAGACCTAATCAGGTTGTTATGATTCGTGTTTGCCGACTAGAGGTCATTATAGCTCCAAATATCTTAATTAGAAATCTTTGCGTCACGTGACCTTCCCCGTTAGGTTTCCTTGTTCTGCGTAAATCTAATATCCAAAAAAAAAAAAAAAAAAAAAAAAAACATCGAAGGGGAGTGGAGGCTCCAGGAGGGAGGAGAATGAAGCAGGAGCGAGTCAGAACTGCAGGGGCAACATTTTAGACCTCGATTCTCCTCGTCTGGAGTATTTGTGTTTTCTGTTTACTTACTGAACCCCGCAGGGAGACGCGGAGCTTTACGGGGTAAGAACCAGCCGCTCGCTTTTCTTTCTCTGTTTTTGCCTCTGCTGATGTTTGAAGGAGTCAAGGTGAGTCTTTTAGAGGAGATCGGCACTATGAGGTGGATTTTTTTTTTGGGAGAGGGCGGTGGGGTGAAAGATGTGGGAAGAAAGGAGCAGCCTTCTCTCCGGGGAGAACTGACCTGAGAAAGTCACGGAAAGAATGAGAAGGAAGAGTTGCTTGTATTTGGGTGCGGAAAGGGAAAACCTCCGCTCCACGTTGTTTTCTTCAACTTCTCCCTTAAAACAAAAACTACAGCACATCTGCTTACTTTTGTGTTACTACCGCTAGTTCCTAAAAAGTGGGTTTTATCAGACATTATCAGACGGGAAACATGCTTCTTTCGTCTACCTTGTTGTACATGGTGTCTTAAAGTATCCTGACGTTTTTATTTTTTTGGGGGGGTGGTATTGTTGATAAATGATCCGGAAAACCTGTTTTTTACTCAGGGTTGACTCTAAAGCTGTGATGTCACTGATGAGTCATTTCCAAAGGCTACATCATCGGCAGGTTTTCAAGAATTCATTCATATCCGGTAACAGTCGAGCAGATACTTCTGCTTGTATTGTTCACTCTGTATGAAGCAGCTCCAAGCAATCAGACCTTCTTGTAATGCATTAAAGTGTTCTTGATCAATTACGTATCAGTTCTCTTTGAACTTTAGCTGCTTTTTCACTCAGTTTGATGTTAAACTTTAATTGCTTTTCCTCTATCTCAAACCCATATTGTTTTTCTACTTTTATTTACGCATTAACAGGTGTTGACTGGTATGAGATTCTTATACCTTTGAGTGAAAATACCACATTTCAACATCATCCCGGTAGACACCAGCGACTTTCTTACCAGGTTGAAACTTCCTTTTGCCTTCAGAACTGGCTCAATTCTTCATAGCATAGATTTGACAAGGTATCGAACGGATTCCTCAGTGATTTTGGTCCATTTGAATCGTTGAAATCATGCTGTTGGTGCAGATTGGTCGGCTGCACATCCGTGATGGGAATCTTATTTTCCACCACATCCCAAAGGTGCTCCATTGGGTTGAAATCTTTGCAGGCCATTGGAGTGCGATTCGTTATCGTCTTCAGGAAATCAGTGTCAAATAGTTTGAGATTTGTGACATGGTGCATTATTTTGCTGGAAGATGGCTACACTGTGGTTGAATAGGGATGGACATGGTCTGCAACACTACTGGGGTAGGCTGTGGCGTTTAAACAATGCTTAGTTGGTACTAATGTTGCCAAAATGCACTTAGAAATTTATCCCCACACCATTACAGCTTAAATC